>QUSF01000002.1:47298527-47327455 GCA_003676055.1 Chloebia gouldiae | reverse complement strand
CCTTCCTTCCTTCCTTCCTTCCTTCCTTCCTTCCTTCCTTCCTTCCTGCCTCCCTCCCTCTTTTTCAGATAAAGTGTATTACTTCCTTTCCCTAAAAGATTTCAGTGATGTGTCACTGCCAGATACCCCACCCTGTCATAACTTTAATCCAAAAAGTTCATATTTGCATCTGTTTGCTACTCATAAATTATTCCTTTTTAGTTTGCATGGGGAGATATGGCTTTTCTGGGAAGGTCATTTTAGGCTGTTGGGGTTAGAGTCAAACCATGATGAGGAAATGCAGAGGGTGGGTCAGATCCAGAGGAAAGCCCCTGCATTCTGGATTGAATACAAGGGGAGTGGATTAGGAGAAGATGATGAGCCTTTTAGTGGAAGAAAAATTCAGCTGCTCATAGTTGGCTCAGCCTGTCAGTCACCAGCTGTGGCTACAGGGTTATCAGTTTGTGTTTCTGCTGAAGATGAGGAGATAGCTTATTCCCAAGATACCTTTAATTGGCTTTAGTCTGGTAGCGTGGTGCACTGATAAGTTATCAACCCTTCCTAATCAGACACTAGTTCTGTTCTCCACCACACAGCTAGACCCATTTAGGTAGTGGTCATATGCCTATATGTGGAAGCAACTGCTGCAACAAGAAGTTATGTTTAAAAGTATGTCAGTGAGCGGCTGAAAAACTGTCCTTCACCAAGTAAAAAAGTTTCGCATCAGAGGAAAGAAAACACATTCCCAAAGGGGATGTGCTTTGTTTGTGTATACTGCAATGTGGCAGCCTTTCTAATTATCACCTAGTCAAAGAGGATGTTTTCTGTTTTGTGCGTATGGCTGCAAGTTACTCATTCCTGGCTGAATTCTCACCCCTGTAATTTCAGCACTCATCTGTACTGCTGGAATGTGTGCCCAAAGAAGAAAGCCCATGAGAAACAGATTAGTGGAAATAAAGAAAGAAAATCCCCTCCTCCTTGAAATCTGTAACAACACCACCTCTTGTATGGATATGAGACACTTCAAAAAGATGGGTGTAGTAGAAAATTAAAAGCATGCTTTGGCTTCATGTTTCGGAAGCACTAGTTCAAGTAGCAGCAGGTATCTTGTTTTTTATGCTCTCAGTTTCCCCACATCAGATTTATAATCTATTCCCATACACGCACTAGAATTGCATACCAAGCAGATACTTTTACTTTCAACACAGATGCATCCCATCTCCTTTGTACAAGACTGTGACCATAGACAGAAGTCTCTTGCAGGGACTCTATTATTAGTAGTAATCTCATTAGTTTCCTCTTTGTTCTTCCATTTTTTTTTCTCTTTCAGTTGAAACACTGACAGAATAGTGAATATATTTCATCATGCAAGGAATATATTTGTTATAGGTATCTCCTATAGAAATTTGGAGTATAAATTATGCAAAAGCTCTCTGCTTCTTTGTTTCACTGCAGACATATGGCATAGTCTTCTCTGTTTGCATAGTTCTGAATTCAGGTGAACTAACAGGCAACTTCAGGAAAGAAAAACTGCCTCAGATACACTGTGTTTTAAAATTAAGGTGTCATGTTCAAAAGCATGGAGTTACTGAAATCTGAAATAATCCATTTCTGTATTTCTTTAGTGTGAGCTGCATATACCTGCTTACTATGAGACATTGCAAAGCCCCAGTTCACCCATCATTCAGAAGCCATCTCAGTTCAAAATTTGGTGATTAAAGCATGCTGCACATCCTGGCTCACTTGCAGACCTGGTTTTCCTCAACGCAGGAACCACAGTATGCGGAGAGGTGGGGAGTAGGTCTCTATTAAGAATCTCCAATTACCCACCTATTTTCTTTTGTCTGCCTGAATTGAGAAAAGGGGATGTTGCACCAGCACATATGTAGCCCCAGCATCTGGGCGCCTTGGTCATTCAGGAAACTCGTGCGACTTGAATTTTCAGATAGATTTGTCCCAGCCTCATATAAAACCCTCTTCTTCTTTGGGAGAGTGGACAAAGAATTGCACACCTATATATCTGACTCATTCCTGTATTACCAACTTGCTTTTCTTCCTGTCTCTTTAGGAGATAACATTACAACTGCAGGTTCAACCCATCCCCTGCCTGTCTGGAGTGGCTCATTCCTGAGCTTTTGCTAGTCTTCTCCCCAGGCTTGTTTGCAATGTGTCAGTGATGGTGACAAAAGTCAGCTGAAGTGAATGCAATGTTAACAGAAAAGCACTGTCTTCATGCTGTCCCTCTGAAGTGCCTCCTAATAGTCTGGGAAAAGGGATGTGGATAGTTTATTAAGGACAGTATGTTAAGGACATAACTACCTTTTTGGAAGCCTCTCTGGAGACTTGTAGCAAGGTTGCTCATTCCTTCCATGACAACAGATCATCTGAGTGTCCCTTGTCTGAGAAGTGGAACGGCTAAATTAAACACAAGGCATAGCTTAATCTTCTGACAGCAAGGCTTCAGCTGCAGCTTGTGATGGCCGAGGTCCATCCATGCTGGAGGAAGGAGCTGCTCAGTGCCCCAGGCAGAGACCAGGCAGCCCCTGTGGCCTCAGGATGCTTCGACTCCTATCAGATGGTCTCCTTTAAATCTGCAGCTTTACTTTCAATTGATTCTTGAGAAACAACAGGCCCCGCAGGGGGAAAAAAACCCAACCCAACAAAAAAACCAAAAAAAAGAAAAAAATTTAAAAAGCTTTCAATTCAAAGCACATATTTGTGAAAAAGCCATGCTTGAACCAGGGTGAGAGAAAGCAGCTCAAGGCATATATTCTACCCCAGCCTGTATTTAATTATGTGTTTTGAATTGAAAACAAACATGTTTAAAATGGCTACTGAGACGCACTTCTCGAATGAATCCAAGATGGTGGCAGATGTTACGGCTTCTGTGATAAACGATTTCAAAGGCGCACAGGCCGATCACCCTTTTAAAGTGACAGCACTTGGCTCTCCACAGCCGCTTTCCAGCTCTCCAGCAGTTCCTTCACTTGACGGTTTTTGGGATGCTTTTCCACCCAGTTTCACAACATTGCCACATCATTCAAGTGGGATGAAACCGAGCCGTTTCTGTGACATTCGTGCAGAAGGACGGCCACTGTGATCTTAAAGAATGTGGCACCCACAAGCAGACACATGGCTTTGATATTTTTTATTTTATTCAGAGCCCTCTAATTTAGAAAGCCATGTGTCACCAGGCAAAACTGAAAGCTTGCTCGCAGTGATCACACAGCCTCCTGCCTCTCTCCCCTGCAGCACTTAATGACTCAAGAAGTTGCTAGAGAAGTTCCTCAGGAAAGTCCTCCATTTTTAAGAAATTTTATTCAATGGCTGCCAGTTCGCCAAGAGGCTGGAAGACACAACTGGCCCAGCACAAGCCTTAAGAAATAATGTGCTCCATAAAAAGCTCAGAAGGTCATAACCAAAAGTAAACTACCAGCTTTCCCTTAGAATAATGGAATACTGTGTAGTGGGGCAGTGGGAAGAATCAATATGTTCAGGTACAACAAAAGAGTTCTGAAAAATGAATGTATCCTAAACACCATTCTACGACTGCCACATATAGAATATATGGAAAATTAGTAATATACCAGTATGGGAGAGGAAGAAGAAGAAATAATTTTGGACCAAAATACAGTGTATTGGACAAACAAAAAAGAATTATCATCTGTCTCATATTTCCTCTTAGGATGGAAGACATGTCTCCTCTCAAACAGCTTGCAATTTTACACTGTGTCCCTTCCCTCCTCATCTGCAACTTGCCAGTGTTTTGGGAGAAGGCTTTTCTTCCTGGTTTCCCTAGCCCAAGCAGTGTTGCTGGCTGTAGGATGCCCTGGGAAGGAACATTTCATTACCTATATAAAATTATTTTGAAAAGATCAAATTTGGGAAAGAGATCAGGAGGACAAAATTACTTACATTCAATGAAATAAGTAATTATTTAGTTACTAAATATTATTTTGGTGATCCTTTTACACTGATAACACCTAGAGCCTCTGTGGCTGGGAAGATCCATGAAACACGCTGAGCCTCACCCAGTTAGTTCTGCTTGACCTCCCACTTGACTCTGTTACACCTCGCCTGTGATGGAGACCATGACCTGCTCTCAGGTTTCCCACTTGTGAGCGTTGAAGTGTTAGTCCCATAATCCACTTTGTAAGTGGGCTGTAAGATGGGTGCATGAGGGACAGGCAAATTCCTCCTGCAAGAGATAAGTCTCCCGCAGTCGTAGGCATGTAGATCAAATGCTGCAGGCGGGGTCAAGGATCCAGATAAGCAGAAGGTTCCTGAGGTCCCTCAGCATCCAGCTCTCTTGTCATGAAGAGAGTTTTGTGGTCCACTTTCCTTGTTATTTCAACTTATAGTAGCACAGAAATGTCTCCAAATATCAGTTCAGTCTTGGAGTTTCTCAGCATCAGTTCCCATTATAGTAATACTGTGACTGGTAAACAGAAGTGCTTTTTGTATCCAGCTCTTTATTCCTTGGATACAGAACTTACTGGAATCTACGGACTAAGCAGCAATGGTTCTTAGGAAAACTAGGAGGAATTGGTCCCAGCATAGCCATCAACTAGGATGAAATTTAACTTCTTCAGTATTGTATGTTATCCAGAAACAGTTATTTACTGTTAAAAAAAAAAAAACAACAACAAAAAACCAACAATATGGAGCTCTTGTACACCTTAGTATTCTCTGCCATTCTGTCAGGAAGAGGCTTTTGCAGGATGAAACACACAGCTACATATATGTAATGGCTCTTGGCTTATGCTGGGGCCCTGAAAGATGTTTAAGAAAACAACAATACTAAAAAAAAAGCCACTTAGAAATTTGTTAGGCAGAAAACACACCCAAGCACCACTTTTCTGCAGGTGGACTTTCCAGTGTTCTGACACTTCATGCCTCCGGCACTGTGTGTGTTCTTGTGCCTGTACTTGCTGCTTGTGCACACATGTTCAGCCATGCACACAATGGTCACCTGTCTTCCAAAATATCTTGATGTTACTGCTCCATTGTGCTGTATTTAAACACATTCTTTCCTGTTAGTTTCTTGACCTGGGCTAGCTGTGGAGACAGCAGTCATAAGGCAGCAATTCCATTAATATCTGTGTTATTTCTTTCCTTCTGTGCCTTTTAGCTCCCTGAATTGTATTTCACAGTAGCTGTTTGGAGCTAGATCCAAGAAAAAGGCAACACAACTACAAACTGTGTACTTGGCCCCCAGAATGTAATCTGAAAGTCAGAGTTACATCCCTCTATCACTTTAGCAAAGTGTCCTGAGTACCCTGACTGTAAAGCCATCTATGGTCAGCTAATAGAAAACAAAAAATGTGGAATTGCATTGGAAACCCTGTCCAGTTCCAGCTGTCAGAGACATGGTTAAGGTTGTAAAGATGTCTTCCTCCAGAGAGGAGAGATAATCTGTCCCTTTGTGGGACATTTCCTATGATCAAAATGAGATGGGCACATTGTGGCTGCTGCTGCATTAGATCTGACAGTTCTATTGCTCAAATGATCCTCTTACTCAGACTGCTCAGGGAAAAGAAACCAGGGGACTCATTCCATAGTGGGAAGGGATTCAAGGCATTTGAAACTGGACATACCATCCTGGCAGCCTGCTGTGTTTGTGCCCAGGAGATATTTTGCACTGCCCTGCTAACGCTGTGACTGTGCGGAGGAGCAAACTACGTAAGGAAGGACAGAGACCCGCTTCTTGCCTTACAGAGACTTTGGGTGAACAAACAGAAAGCCAGAAAAAGGCTGACAGCAGAGACCAAAACCCATGCCATCTTAAGTGTGGCAGCATCATGGGACAATCCCTGCACAGGAGAGGGACCAACACCAAACACCAGGCAGAGCTGCCTTCCTTCCTCCCCATTTCCACTTGCGGGGACGTAACTCAGCACTTATGAACAGCGATGAGGAGAAAGGAAAGCCCCTCCCACAGATGCCATAGTATAAAATGATGGTGGGAGAGGAAACACCAGAGAGAGAGGAAGTAGGAAATGACAGTGCAACCTGCACAAATTGGCAGATAGGAAAGCACAACTGGGAAAACAAATAAGCTGTCAGGGAACATAAATTAATAGAGAGAAAACACCCAGGAAAGAGACAGCCTGATCTAGGATTTGTAAGCAGGGAGTTTCCCACTGCAGTATTATTTCAGGGAAAGGTTAATCAGGAAAACATTGAGAGGCTTTTTTAAAGCCGTTGGCTGCATCTATATCAGTAAACTAAACAGCCCTTTGTCTGGCTCCAAAGTTGGAGATACAGCCTGGCCACATCTGTAGTTATTGAACTGTTAACCTCCAAAGCTGTGACCAGGAATGCCCTGGGAGAATTGCTAAGTGGCATGAGTAAAGTGTGCCAGGAACATTTCAGAAAGTTAAAAATGTTCACGATTGAGAATACAGTCCCAGATCTCAGCATGTTTTGTCATTACAGATACAGTCATGGGTGCCAGTACATTTTGCACTCCCATTAGAAGCATCATCTAGAGGGTTTGATGGTGGTCGCACGGACAGAAGTTGAATTGGGAAAAGTATGATGCAAAGATGTTGGGGACATGGGAAATGGCAAAAGTTCTTTCTGTGATCCAACATCCTGTACTGAAGAGTAGGCAAAGGCCAGAACTTTGAGAGGAGGTTGGACAAGTTTATAAGAGAATAGGTGACCCATGAACCAATAAAGCTCTGAGAGCGCACAAATGTCACTTTCTGCTGTAATTCTGTAATTCTGAATGAGTTACCTTACAAACCAGGTTTTTAAAGAGTACATATCTCCTCTTCCTTAAAGAGATCCTAAAATGCAAAACATCTTAATATTTACCAGAAAATTGTATTTTTATCATTATTGTGTCTGTTCACTCACTGGCTTGGTCACTTGGAGCATCCTATGATTCTCTTTGATGTGAGTGCAATTGACTTTTTTGTCATTAGTGTGGTTACTGCTTTCTTTCCAGCTCTTGTTTGCAAGACAGTAAACAAAGATGTCTCAAGAAGTAAAGTTAGTGGGCAATCTAATTTTTTGGAATAATCACAGAATTACAGAATAGTTAGAGTTGGAAGGAGATAATCTAATCCAACATCCATGCCAAGGCAAGGTTATCTAGAGCAGGTTACATAGGAGTGAGTCCAGGTGGGTTTTGAATTTCTCCAGAGAGGGAGATTCTATGACCTCCCTGGGCAGGCTGTTTCAGTGTTCTGCTACCCTCAGTGCAAAGTTCTTCCTTATATTAAGTTCTTGTATTTTAGTTTATGGCCATTACTCCTCATCCTGTTGCTGTGCACCACTGAAGAGACTGGCATCATCCTCCTGGCACCTACCTTTGATATATTTATATGAATTGATAAGATCCCCTTCCAGTCTTCTCCAGACTACGCAGGTCCATTTTGCTCAGTGTCTACCTATAAAAGACAAGGTCCAGAACCCTAATCATCTTTATGGACCTCTGTTTTGTGACCCTCCATTGGATTCTCTCAAGTAGCTCCTTGTCTTTCTTGAACTGTTGAGATCAAATGTGGCCCTATGGCTCAGTAAAGGGGAAAGATCATATTTGTTCTGAGAGAAATTGCTTTATATTATATCCATGTGTATCAGATTTCCTGTTGAACTTGCAAGAACCATGGAAAAATAAACCACAAATGGTACCTGCTAGCAGTGTATTTTAAATGGTCTTTGAAGATGATGACTCTTCTGAACTAATTAGGCTTCACTGGAAGCAAGATAGGAACTATTTTACCTGTAGGAATATTTGTATTACTACTTGACAATGCCAGACCAAAGCTGACAGAGGATTTCTGTCTTTCCTACAGATGCAAATCAGAAGGCATTTTAAAATCCAAACTCAATTTATTATCTTTGGCAAGTATTTCTGCTTTTCACAAGTGAAAATCAGAGTCAAATCTGCTGTGTTTTTCACGTTGAACACGTCATAAACTAATGGATTGATCAGAGGTTATTGGATAGCAAGGATGAAAAGGAACATGCTTCCTTCTTGCCCAGGTCCTCTTGGTGAAGCTCTGTTTTCCAGTCACCTCCTTTTACTGTGAGTGCAGTTCTCTCCACCCTACTGAAGAAAGATTACACTACTGCTGCTCACAGTTAGGGTTTTTTTGGTTAAGCCAAACTTTATATAAATAACTTGGACAATCAAGTCTTTGCAGGGCAGTGAGGAAATAGAGATTTCCTTGCATGCAGAGCTGGAATGCAGTCTCCAGTGCACTTGCAAGAAAGAATGGTAACATCACTAACTGCATACCACTTTACTCCAGTCCAGTCAAAGATACAGTCTGGCCACACTGATCTTTTCTTTTTTTTCCAGTCTGGACAGGCTCAAGCTCCTTAATTGAAAGAAAAAAAATGAGCCCTGAGGTCAGTTTTGTTATTTTGGGTAGAGTTCCTTCTTTTAAGCAAGCTTCTGTGTAGCACATGAGAACAATTTCCAGACCCTTATCAGAGCACCAGCCAAGGAGTGTCTAGCCCACTATCTGCACCTTCCGAGAGAAACAATGAGAACCCGAAGGCAGACAGCGAGGCGAGCGCCAGTACACCCTCCCTGGAGAGTGGCAGCAGGGGTGGGAAGGAGGGGCAATCATCGCCCTGTTGGGAACATAATAGCCCCTGGGTAGGCCACTGCAAACAGGAAGGGTGAGGACAGGATCTGAGTGCAGCTGCTGCTCTGCTAACAGCATCTGTTCCCACCAGCTTTGATCCGGGGTATGCGGCATTCTGTGCCGTGAGATAAACACTCTGGAGTGGGCTTTGCTTGCCTTACACGTATCTTCCTAATGAGGAGTGCGCCCAGGCAGCCACACTTTGCATCCAGGAGCGACGAGACCGAGCCTTTCTGGGAGGATTGCCATAGGTCCTTGCAACCTTTTCACATATCTGGGAAAGGTGACATCATATGAAAACTGCTCGCCAGCCCCAGGTTTCTCACAGACCAGCACAATCAGTGTTGCTTGTGCCAAACCAGCCAGGCTTCTCTCGCTCTCATCTCTGTGATTGAATCCCTAAGAGCAGAGCACCCAATTTAACCTAAGTAGTTCTCATGAAGAAAATATTCTAGTTGGTTTCTTGGTGTGGCTCAAGCACTTTGTCTGCCATAGCTCTTAGGTTTGGAAAAAAGCAGAGAATCTCAAATTACCATTTTACAGGGGCCAGGAGCACTCCCTCACTGGGATTAGATTTGGAGTTGTACCTGCAAACCCAATCCAACACCCACTGAAGGCAATGGTAAACTGCTCAGAAACTTCAAGGTGTGTTTGTAAGCAAACGAGGAGGGAAACTGAGGAAGTGTCACAATGCCAGAGGTTTTCAAGATCTCTTACCTTCCCAATAGTCCAAAGGCTTGCACTGAGGAGAAAGGAGAGCAGCTGAGCTTAGCTGCCTCATTCCCATTTTCAGAGGTGAAGGATACCATTGCAAATAGGGATGTTTACATTTTTTCAAGGCATTTTAGAAATACGGGGGTTCTTCCCCAGGAGTGAACGTGAGACAAACTACCTTCAGATTCTTTGCTGGAAGAAAGGGCAGGGAAAAAGTTAGTAGGTCAGTGTTTTCTGATGAATCATACTTGGATCAGCTGAAAAGTTATCTGTAGCCAAAGTGCAGTGAATCCTGCCTGTCCTCTTTAGGAGTCCCCCTCAACCCCTGAATTCTCTGTAGAGAGCAACCTGGTGCAGGAAATCCATTTGGATTTATCTTCTTCCTGCAGTCAACAAGAAGCAGTGATATGTATGATGTGAAGATACTATATATGGGCAGGAGAACAGCTGTGAAAATGCTGGAATTTGGGGGTGACCACAAGGAACTTTTATATTCCTTCTACTGATATTCTAGGCAAGCATGTGATCATCTTGACATCATCTTGTCATCAAGACGAGATGATGTCCAGTTTAGTTGCACTCCTGGGAGTAACCATCAAACTCAACTGTGTACAGTAGTATTTGCTGAAAGCTTGGTTGAATTGAGAAGAAAGACTTTCCAGATGTGAAAGATTAATCAGGTGGACACTAAAGGCTTTGATTACGGTGCCTTTTGAAAATAATTTGTATCTCTGGGATTTTTAATGAGATTTTCATTAAGGAAAACAAACCAGCAAAACTCTAATTTGCAGCTGCCCAAACCCATTTGGACAGAGAATTATGTGGTAGAGGCCTGTTTGTAAGCTACAACAGACCAAGTCCTTCAGTTTGTACCTTTGATTAATTTCATGAGACTTTTCCAGAACTGAAAATGAACTAGAACCTTAGTATATGGTTCAATATAATTAGCTTCCTGCCATTATTTTGTGGAGTGTGTACACCAGTGACTAAATAGATCATGAGCTGTCAGTGTTTACAAGTTTTTGGTTCCTTCCAGTGAACAGCTGCAGGCAAATAAATGTTTCTGTCTGAATCAAGGATTAGATTTTTATTTTTTTGACTGTGGACTTTAGGCTTTCCTCCCATTCTCTGGATTTTGTTCTGTGAACTGCAATGGTGCCACATCTTACTAGATTTTGTTCCTTCTTTGGCAGCCATTATGGCTATTTCAAAATACTTTTCTTATATCTGACTTTACTCACATTCACTGAAGTCAGAGGAAAGGCACCCTCTTTTCTACTTATGGAAGAAGTTTAAGATGAAGTGCACAGGACTGCCAGGACCCAAGGCACTGTGCTAATCAACGCCTTGCAAACACCAAGTGTAGCCACTCTGCATGGGCAGCCACGGTGGGCTGCGAAACCTGGAGCACCAGGAGCACCTACAGGGCTCAGACAAAAGCTCCACAGCACATTTTCTCTTCAATTTCAGAGAGGTTTTTATCAAGCTCCTCAGACACTTATTTCAGAAACGCAAGATTGTGGGAGATAGAAGAAAAAGCATTGGAACAACTTTTTGCTTCGTTTTGTATTGTTTTGTCATTTTTTAAAAGTTCCTTTTATCTCTGACTGGCCTAGTGCACTTTCAAAAGATTATTCCTTCAATATGTGGATGGAATTCAATATCAATAATTTAACAATAGCCATATTTCTCTGATTAATAGCAACATTATTAAACATAGTACTTTTTAGATAACAATTTAGAAAAAACTTATTAGAGAAGCATTAAAAAAACTTACCTATGATATATATATATGTATGTATATATGTATACATATATTTCTCTCAAAGTTTATAGCAAAAATCTCACCAAAACCACTGACTAAAGTAACTGAAGACATTATAAAAGTCTCTGGGTTTTTAAAGAGAGGTCAGAGTTCATACTGTGACCACAGCAGAAGGCTATTTTTTAACTCTGTCTAGTCGTGGAAAGTGTCTGGCTCCTCCGCACCAAAGAGGAAAGAACACAGAGAGAGCTTCAACATCTTGGAAGATAAAAGCAATGATTTGGTGAAATTTTATTGCATGTAGGATGTTTCAGACATTATCAGGAATAAATGTAAGTTCCTGTGTATATTTAACTTGGTGGATGGGATATTCAAATCTCAGAAAAATAATAATAATTTATTTCATATTTCCAGAGGCCTGCCATTTATTTGACTTCTTTTGACTTATTAAGTATTTGTGGAAGCTTCATTTTATGCAGGAAATAGCTATAATCACCAGCAAATGTGACTTTAATAACTAAGATACTGGGAACCATTTTTGGTTGGCACTAAACCTCACACACACTAAAATCTTGTGACAAAATGGTCTATTTTCTTATCTAAAGTTGAAAGTCAGGACAAATCTAACAGATAAAGAAAATCTTCAAGCATGATACCGTATTTCCTTTCTAAAATTAAACTCTGGCTGAAGATTCTCTTACTTCTGCTAGATGTCCTCAAAATGCAAATATTGACAGCAAAAAAAAAGTCTATAGAATATTTTTTGTTTAAAAATAATAGTCTTTATCTTATATGACAAGTAAAATAATAAAAAACACAGCTTGGAAAAACAAATTTGTGAATCAGTACAAACAGTTGATTACCAATAGATTTCACTTTGTAACTTAAATACCAGTAGAATGGTTTTGACATTTTTGTTCTTCCAGCCTCAGCAGGGCTCATGTGAAAATATATGTGCATGTGCAGGTTAGGACAAATACTGACTGTGCTTCCACGGACATGAACACAGAGACTTCTGTCATTGGGGTATTAAACTTTAAATAGGATGATGGAAATGTTATGGAAAAGACTCAAGCCCCTTGCGAATAGCAGCCTTGGTGGATTTATTTCTCACCCATCCCCACTGCCTGTGGGACACACGACCTCCAGCTCCCTAACCAGACACTCAGACACACAGTATATGTAATGCTGGGCCTGGGAATTGTAAGGGGGGAAAAGGACACATCCATAAACAGGGACAAACATCTTTCCCTAAGCAAAGCTGTCAGATCCATTTAAACAGAGACCTGCTCAATCTTTTCCTCTGGGGCCACTTTTTCCTGTCTGGGAACGTCTGTGGTATTGCCTGTCTGCTCCCAAGTGACCATCACTGAGAGGTTTAGATAAGGCAAGAAATTGCACTCAACAGTCTACTGATCCCAGGCTCCAAGGAAAAATGGGAAGGCTGTAGTTTTGCTACCACTCTTTTGGTGAAAAAAAACCAAAAACCACCCAACAAAACCCAAGCACATATCAACTGAACAAAGGCTGTATTATCTGCTGAGAAACACAGATCCTTAGCAATTGTTCTCATTTGTATTTGTGTAAGAGAAGTGCTTTTAGGTGGTCTAGCTCAAGTATTAGTCTGGGGGTAGCAGCTACAGGCTTTAGCTATGTAGCTGACTCTAGAATAAAATAGATGAGACAAAGAAAAAAAAAAAGAAATTTTACTGTTTTACTGTAAAAGAAATTTACCTGTTGCAACATTAAGTTGTAAATACCTTGGAGCAAAACTCATGTCCTGTGTTAGAATACAGGGCAGAACACCATAACTGCAGACTGAAAATATTAATTATACTTTCAGGAGCTTAAAATTTGGTGGTTTACCTTTAAGCAAGAAAAACAAACATTAAATCATCTTAATACATACACAGTCAAATTCACCAAACATTTACATACAAAATTATATTAATAACTGAATAAATATAAGCACGCCCTATGCCCAGGCACTTGTCTTCAAGTGCAGCTCAGATGTGGGTAGGAGATTCTTGTGCCTTTTCTGTGCAGTACAGTGGTCAGAACCCCCTGTGTACCAAATGCCTGTGTATGAGGAACTGAAGGGAGCAGCTCTCTGCATCTTTTAGCATTTAGAAGGATACCAGATCACTTGGACCAAACCACCTTTGACATGCAAAAACACTGCATGGATCTAATGCTTTTTTTTTATTATTATTTGTACTGGGAAAGGGCCCAGAAACCTTAATCACATATGGTGTCTGTTTCTCAAAGACCCTGTGAAATAATTGTAATGAGAAAACTGCCTGTGCTCCACAAACCTTGAGAGACAGGACTCTCTGTTTTTAGAATATGTAGCAGCTGTTGATAAAGGAGTGCAGCACAAAGATACTGATGTAGAGAATTATGGGCCATGCCTTTTGCTGGTATATATTGGCGCAGCTCGAGAACATCACATTATGTGCCATTCCCTCAATTGGTATATACTGGCACAGGTCCAGTGACTTCACAGAGTGCTGCTAATTTACACCAAACTTATCTGGCTTTATATCCGTAATTATTGCCAGAAACAATACATAGTTATAAAGGAGAATTATTGTTTGAAACCTTGAATGAGAGCAGACGAGATGCTTTCTGTCTCCCAGGAGAAGACACATGCCTTTTGTCCCTTTTTCATCATTCTGGAAAATTGCCAAATAAAGGCTCAGGCTAGCACAGGATGAAGTCAGTAGAAAGTTTCCCTATAATACCCCGAGATTTTTGCTCTTGGATGTGACACCACTTCAGTGGTGGGATGAGTTTGGCTTGGTGTAGGTTCAGATAAACATGTACTTTTGATAGATACATAAAATGACATTGGAAATCGCTATCAGAGGCAGGCAATTTTTGCTCTTGGGATAAGGTCACACTAGTCATTAAATCAAAATCAAAGTCCAGGTCTGAGCCATACCTGTTGTCTTTAAACTGTTAAATTCGAATGTGAGGTACTCCTGGAAGAAATTTTCTCACCTTTAAAGTGTCATGTGAATAGAAAGAAAGCCATGGAGTTATTTGCAAAACCACAGAAGTCTAGAGGGACTTCTTTCCTTCACATGGTTTCCTTTCAGGAGCACCGGGACAACCGTGAGCACCCCAGTTACAAGAGAAGGTTTTCAGCCTAGAGGTCTCTGCAGTATGTTGTGTGGCCTTGCCATGATGCAAGAACTGGGTCTGTTGGCATGAAGAATTGATGCCATACATGAGTGCATTTAGGTGTGCTCTGGTGGGAATCTGGGACCAGCACCAGTGGATGGGCATGGTGTGTTTCTGGTTGTGATTTAACGCCGGCACTGCCTGGCATTCCCAGAGGGCAGTAGGACAAGCTTTACTTGGAATGTCCTTTCCTGTGTTCCTGGCTATTACTCTGGACCTGGGTAGTGTACAAGGGTAGGTGTAGCTGCACATAACATCCCACCATAATGAGACAGAGCTCCTGAGCTAACTGGAGAAAACAAATAGCATAATTTGGATGCTATTTTTGACTGGTTGAATGAGATAGTTTGTAGCAGTTAGAACAGCAAGCACATTAAACGCTGACTGAAAATACTTGCAATTTGGTAAAATGCAAAGGATATGATTGCACTGCCAATAAGAACTGATTTTATACTTGTTTAGTGGAAGGAAGGGTGAAACTTAATCTTTTAATAGCATGCAACTGAACCAGAGGTTTAAATTTCCTTTGAATCATGAACAGTGTAGTGGAGCTGAGCAATGCACATAGCTGACCACTACTAAATAAGTTAAATTTCCAAGTTAACTTAATCTAACACCACTGTTGTGGCTCCATGTAAGTCAAGAGAGGATTGCACTCAGTTATTCTACCCTTGGCTAAAAAAACCATGCTGTTTTTGGAGTTGTCCATGGAGACTACTGAAATAAATCTGAATATAAACATCAGTATGGAAATGGACAATGCTCTGTGATTAAAACAAAAGTGCATTCAGGTTAACCAAAATATTTAATGAATTATTATTTATGTTGTCAACTTGTTTCAGTATGAATCCTCCCTCTCTGATTCTATGAAGTTCATCTTTTTTGTTCAGTTAGCGTCAATCTGGATTTGTGTTTCAGCCTGATTAAACTGTCTTCAATTTTTTTGTAAGGGAAAGATCTCAATTTCCTTTAAAAATATTATATCAAGCCAAAACAGTGCTTTGAATGTCGTTGTTTGCTGGAAATTTTTAAAGCCATTTTAAGCCGCTTTTTCTAGAATTATCTTAAACATTAAAAAAAATAAATTGGCTGTAAACTTCAGCAGTATATCTCACTGAGTCACGAAGGAGCTTTTGAATTAATTTCCAGTATAAGTGATTGTAATTTATTCTTCTGATTTTTAACCTTGGCTTCACAGCACAACAACATTGTGCTGATATGAGTGATCAGTGAGTGATAAAAGAAAAGTAACTTGTGTCAAGATTATCTTTGATCCATGCTAACAAAACTCAGAAAGGACAAAAGGACTTCAGAGCTACAGTACCTATATTCCATCCACAGTGAGCTCATAAGATTATAGAAACTAGGATCTTAAGATAAATACTGTGCTGTCTTGGGAGTTTTTCTACTGACAAGGTCTGTCCAAGATTTCACCCAGGACTGTGATGTTCTGTCTACAGTGGCTCTGAAACAGATAAGTAATTCACAGGAATTTCTTCATTCATGCTGCAGAAGTAAAAATGAAGGAAAGCATTACAGTGCTAATATTACAGGATGAAGATCCCTACTATTTTAATGGTAGTTACTCCTTTAAGTAAGAGTTATATAATCTACTTTATAGACGTGACACGCCGATGTCAGCCTTTGGAAACCCAGATGAGTTGAGCCTGCTGCTGGGACTGTGAAATTTTAGAAATTGCAGAACAATAACTGTCCAGTTTTCATGTTTAAGCAGCATTAGTAGGTGAGATTTTAATGAGTTCCTACAGAAAAGAGAAACTGTGATTCATCGTCATGCTCTAGGCCAAAACAGGTGCAATCAGCAGGCTGGGGTCACTTGGGAGGGAACTGCTCACAGGAAACACCATTTGGCTTCTGTAGTGCAACAGGTATATTCTTAAAGACAGAAAAAAGACTTTATTTGTTTTCCACAGCTTTAAGTCAACATTTTCAGATTCCTCAATTTAACGGAGTCTTTCAAATGCAGGCTGCTGCAAGATATGCTGTGCTAACTGATGGTCTGAGAGTGTTTTTCTGACTCTGGCAACTAAGTGGGAAGGTTCTGATGTGGGTGCATTTTTGAATATATTCTCCATTGCTGCAGTTTCTTAGTTCTAAGAAATAATGGCAAAAGACAGAGTACCTTCATGTCATAAATCTCATGGCCACCAACCTGAACAGAAGAGTATGAGCACCAGGGAGCAAATTGAGTCCATTATGTCTGGAGAAGCTGCTAGATTTCCAGTAGATATTTGGGAGCATTATTTCAGAGAAAATTGTTGTATAGAATGCTTATAATTAGCACTAATTTCTTTCTTATTGTCAAGGTGGTTATTTTTTAAATTACCCACCACTTTCTAATTTGATGTTTGGAAAGCATACCATGCTAGACAATTAAGATTTTTCTCCCTGTTGTTTTAAAATACCCAGGAAGGAGTTGCCGGAGGTATTTTTAAGTTAATTAAGGAATCAGTCAGGTTACAAAAAAAACAACAACAAAAAAAAAAAAACCAAAAAACCAAAAACCATAAAAAAGCCAAAAAACAAAACCAAAACCAGATTATGTTGTCAAGTAAATTATACTTTTGGTAGAAGTATTCCCTAGCGTTTTTCACTGTGATGATTCTCAGATCTCCAAGATCCTTGTCCTAAAAGGACTGATGTTACTGGTGTTACTCACATTGTTATTGAAGGAGATAGTAAAATCTGACACCAGTACATTCACTTTGGTAGAGGAATGCAGTGGCTGCTTTTCCTTAAAGCACATGAGTTGAAGCTTCCAAGCAATACCTAAAATAAGATAATTGAATTTCAAGTAATGCAGCAGCTAGAAGGATGTATCATGTAGTGATTCTGGTTATTCCTATGGAAAGCATGAATGATTTGGGGAGAACCCTAATCACAGCTCTGGAGCTGGCTGATGAAAGCAAACAAGGCTGACTGCTGCCTCTCAGGCTCTGGTGTCTCCTGTGATTCTGTGCACAATAGCAGCCCCCATGCCAAGCTTCACAGGAAGCTGAAGGGTGAACTTCGTCCACAGATTTCACAGGATCAGGTTACTTGCATTCATCAAAAACCCGTAGGTACAATTAACTTCTCAGCTATCCTTCATTAAAAGGCAAACAATCCCACACTGCAGGTTGCTTTCCCTCCTTCCCACACAGGTTTTGTGTCATCTTAGCTTCCAGAAATGACACATTACTGGCGTTACAGATACTGAGATCGAGATCTTAAATTACAAAGCAGCTCACTGGATTTGGGGTTTCTTGCTTTACCCAGACATGTTGCTGCACTGCTTCTGGCTCCCTATCCCAAATTTCAATACACAGTGCTTCTCATTTTATAAAATCCACTTCTTTTTGTTTAGGGTCTTTTGATTGGTTTTCTTTTCTCTTCTTTAATTTCATGTCCAGAAGGGTGGTTATATAATTATTAAAGGCTATATACTTATTTATCTTCTATTTCACCAAAATTACAGAGTTAACACACTGAGAGATAAATCACAAATTATTTTGTGTTGGATTCATCTATAGTTAATTATGTTTCAATTTAATTCAATTTCCAAAGAAAATGTTTCCAAGAATGAGATCTCCCTGCTCTCTTCCCACCTATTTTAATTGTCACACTTCCTTATGCCATTCTTTAAATTTATTATTTTTCTTCTTGTATAAGGTACAAATTAAAGCTGTAAGAGCAGGCTTGTAAGCCTGATCAACTTTAAGCATGTCCTTTGCATATAATTTATGTCATTAAAATGAACCATTTGCCCTTATATTACAGGGAGGAAACTACAAATTATAGCCTGCCAATGAAGTGATTCATGTAGAAACAGAAAAGGAAAGCAAGAAGTGAATGACAAAAAGCTGACTTTTTTACAACAGCATATCAGAGAATAGTCTTGGCCCCACACATATATCCTAAATTTAGTCAGGAGCGGATAATGTATCTTGGGGTCTTAGAAACATGGGAAGGTCTGAAGAAAAAATTATGGAACTGAAAGTAGCTTTAGAAATTGAGGAAAGCCCACTAAACAAAGGGTAGTTGATCCCAAAACAAAAAACCAGGCAAGTACTAGGCCGCTCTCCAAAACATCCCAAACTCTAAAAAGTCAAGATCCTTGTTGTACAACATATTTTTAAGTCTCATATGACAACAGTTTCCAGACCCCTGGCATGTTCCTTAACAAAAATGACCTTCTTTCAGACTTGAAAACATATCCCAGAACTGTAAAGTTCTTTTACATTTAATATTGCATTAGCTGGGACAAGGGTATTTGTATCTGTGGCTCCGTAACAGAGTGTTCCTGGCTTGCTGGAAGTGTTTGACTGACCAGTAGTGACAAATGGTCTAAAAAAGGAAAAAACTCAAAACAAGAACCACTTGCTAAACAATTCCTTAAAGACAGATTTTCATTGACTTGAGAGGAATTTCACCCATTTACCCGTAGCAATAAGCTTGCTTGCTTTCATGGGAAAGCTGTGGAGAGTCTTACCATGAGAAGAGTTCCTTGTTCTCAAACTACAGAAGATACTGGCTCCACCTTGCTCAGTATTTAGCATTAAGCAACAGGAAACTTGATTACAAATTTAAAGGAAACAAATTTAAAGGAAAAAAATTCCTCAAGTAATATATTCCCATCCTGCACATCTTATAATTACAGGCAAAAGAAACCACCCTAAACCCCCAGGTTTAGTAGTATTAACTACAATGATTGAAATTTTATTTACAAAAAATAATAATAACAAAAAACCAAACAAACAACAACAAAAAAAACCAAGGAAAAAAAATAAAAAGAAAATCTTCCTAACCCTTGGAGCATTAACATTTTCAGAGTTTGTTAGTGGTATGCACAGTATTCAAGACACTTGCAGACCTCAGGCCACGCTTCTGTCAGAGAGCCAGCCCAGGTAGGAATGTGACAGCCTGGCAGTCCTGGCACTTAGGCAATGTTTCTTGCTCTCCAGATTACTCCTGCTACAGCACTTCAACTCTTGAGTCTCTTAGCATATTCAAACTCCTGAAGCACAAAGTAAGAGATAATAAGCCTCACTTTATCTGTTCAGTATTTGTAGCTCTTTCATGCATCAAACACAGTCCTCTGCTACTTGTTGTTCATATTTTTTCATGTGGGAATGTCTTGTTCTTCTGTGTTAGCAGCTTTCTCTATCAACCGCTGTAGTCCAGATACACGAAAAATGTGAAGGATTTTAACAATTCAGCTTATTACAACAGTTGAATGCAGCTCTTGCATTGCATGATCAAAATATCCTGTTTAGCACTGTAGCTAAAATGTAGAAAACTAATTATATAAATGAAACCACTACTGCTGATATGCTGTTTTTGTTATTATTATTATTATTTTTGTTATTATTATTATTACTATTCCTATTCCTATTACTATTACTATTATTACTATTATTATTATTATTATATTTTAGCTGTAGATCTAGCTAAGATGGTTTGATCAGGTAATTAGACAACTATTCTTCCAAGTCTTTTCATCACCAGTAAAGTAGTCACTAATCAAGGGCTGCTGAAGACAGTGACAAGGTTTATAGGGCTGCAGTTGTAAGAAAGATCAGTGCAGGGATAGATCCTTCTTTCATATCTCTGCAATGGCACTGAAAACCCAAAGAAGGTTTAGGGAAGCTTTTGGCCCAGGATTACATGTGGACACAAGACAAAATATCTCCCATAACTATTACACACTAAACCAGTTAATTTTCTGGTAGGAGGTTCATTTGCTTCATTCAGTGGTGTGTTGGCTTCCTTAATTAAATACCAGATTTCATGTTAGTGTGTTCTAGGAGAAGATATTTTCTGTTAGTATCCCTATCCCTTTCCTCCTTTTGCACAGTCTAATTAGACCAATCATGCTGCTTTCTTCTGAAAACAGAGTTTTCAAGCTCAAAATCTTCATTCCATTGTATTATTATTACTACCCCATATACAAACTGCTGGGAATTGCTAATGTTTGTTAGTGATTTTGAACTCCTGAGCAGAACAAGTGGTGCCAGAGAGATGAAGAAATGAAACAGGAAACATCACAAATACCTCGGTGACCTGGAGAGTCAACTCCATCTTGCTAACAGGCAAAGTAAGTGACTAAAGGCTTATTAGCTAAATATCTGAGTAATTCTATTAATCATAAACTGCAGTAATAGTATTGTTACTGTGAGCAGGATAATATTATAAAGCTCCAAGGAACGTCTGGAACGCTTGCAGTTTTTAGAAAAGGCATCAGAAGAGGGTTATGGCACTTAATCTAGTTTAAAAACTCAGATCAGGCACTGCTGTTGCATGTATACTAAAAGTCCACTTGCTTTCTTCTTGCATACTTTCTCCAAAGCTGTTGTGATGTAAAGAAATTTAGCTATATAAAGCAAAACAAACAAATGGTATAAAACTACTCAGAAACTGGAAAAATATTTTGAATACCAAAAGAAATTGTACTCCTAAAACTCTGTATGGGACAAGCAGGAACTGGCTCCATCTGCTCATGGGGAATAAAGGTGAAAACAAAGGTAAGAGGCAGGGAAGGAAGAGCTACAGAATGGGCTCAATCTGAGATGCCATTAGAAATCAGGAATGGTTTTGCTTCTGTGGTGTCTACACAGCAA
This sequence comes from Chloebia gouldiae, assembly GCA_003676055.1. Classification (NCBI taxonomy): domain Eukaryota; kingdom Metazoa; phylum Chordata; class Aves; order Passeriformes; family Passeridae; genus Chloebia; species Chloebia gouldiae. The sequence continues at coordinate 47,306,582 of QUSF01000002.1, read as the reverse complement.
TTATTGGACTCGGTGTTAAATTTGACAGCCTGTATCTTAGTGATGCAAAAAGATCAAGAAAAATAAAACTTTTAGACAATCCTAACATTTTCATAGTTCTTTTTTTGTATGGTGACCTCAACTCACACTTGTGGTCTATAGGCATGGACCTATGGGCATAAAATTACTCAAAATATTCACTGTGCACTTGTGGTACAGTTGCTAAAGTAGGCATTGCAGAGCTTAGAGCAAATCTAATATCTCACTGCATGCAAACTTAATCAACAGAATTTACAATTGCTCTTGTGTTACTGGAATGAAGGACTGATTTTTTTGTGAGTTGGAAGATGGCTTCTCTAATCCTTATTTCCTTGAAAGGCTGTATTGTTGTTTTCATCACTTGACCCATTACTCTTTTCATAATTTAATTAAATTATAAACTCTCTTGCTGATGCCAATTGCTTGGATATTTTCCCAACCTTCTTTGTATGAACTCCTGTCCACCTACTGCTTTTTCAGTTTTCTAATCTGCTTTGCCACTAACATCTCTGCTGGAAGTTAAAAGCTGACACACAAATCCATTTAAAGTAAGGTCTGCATCTATTTTTTGATCTGATACATATTTAAAAAAAAAAAAAGCCTTATGAAATTGTACCATTTCCTCTACTTTAAGCAAGTGTAAGAAGAATAAATACTTGTCTGTTCTCTCATGATGTGTAGGAGGTGACCTGAGCTGCATTCTAAATGAGTAGAGTAGATAGGCTTTTGGAGGTGTGCTGTTAAACAGTCACAGCTCTCCACAACAGGAACACACTTTTCACCTGCTTTTTGCAGATTAAAACCATCTCAGCAACTTTCCACTGACATGTCAAGGAAAATGTTTGCAGCGTGTTAATTTTAATTTTTATGCCTGTTCACTATGTTACATCACCAAGCTCTCCTCATAAGAGAGAAATCTATCCCCAAAACCTCAGGTGGTTCCCTTTCTGCAGAATGAGAACGTCAATAAAGCTGATATTTGTCAATGCAGCAGAAAGCCTTGCTTCTTGCAGAGCTCTGGATGCACACACAAGTCAAATGAAGTAATTTGGCTTGTGTTTGTCTGTTCAGTGCTACCATGCTGACAACCTGCATGCTCAGTGCACTATGCAGTGCTCACTACAAATTATCAAAAAAGGAAAAAGTTTGTAAAGGGAAGTGCTTTGTTCATCACAGAATCAGCTTCCTGCTGTCTTTAGACCTAAGCGTGTCTAAAGTCTCATCTGTGTTTATTTCACTGTATTGCTGAAGGAGAATCAGGTTCTCTGTTTCTTACACACAGATCTAAGAAGTGCCAAACTGGCAGGCATGTGCAGATGCATCAAAATAATTTTCTGCAGTTAGAACTGTTAGATATGGTCCACCTGCATCACCACTATTTGTATTGGTAAGAAGTTTCTACCCTTAAAACTTTGGTTGAAGTTGAACACTTTTATTATTAGCTGTGGTCATGCAGGCTGTACTCCTGGATCATTACTCTTTCATCTGGTTTTACCTTTGCCTGCTGAGAACAGCACCTTCTGTACCATTTGTATTATATATAGCAGAAGCCTTTTGTAACTGAGATGATTACTGCAATCAAGGCCAATCTGTTAATGCTGAATGTCAGAGAATTTTAAATGAGGGTGTTTGCAAATCAGCTAAAGTAATATTACTTTTTCCTATAAACACTCTACTTGCATTGAAATGTCTTCATTGGCTGCCTATCCCACTTGTAAATTTCTTGAATAATAAGGTAATAGGTATTTTTCTTCAAGCATAATAGGTAATAGGTATTTTTCTTTTCAAGCCTGGAATCAGACCCTGTAAGTGTTCAATATAAGATATTCTATCTTTCTATCATTTCCCCATTTAACATACAGTACTGTATTTCCAAGATGACATTTTATCATAAAGAATTATCACTACAGAATGCATTGAGATATTTATTTAATTTTAAAAAGCAGTTTATAATTAATTTTCCTACCTATAGCTATATTATTATTTGTGCTGCTCTGTCCTTCATAAGCAGACCTCATAATCCTAGAAGATGTATACTCATCTAACAAAAAGTCTGTGCCAATTATCTGCTGAAAGAAGTTTAGCCTTGAATAATGGTGAGACACAGTAATTGAAAGGTACCAGTTGCAGAAGGAATAGAAGAAAAGACAACAAATTTTATAAAATAATCCAAAATTTCAGCCTACCATTTGCTCTGCAGAGTATTCATGCACAACACACAGCAGAAAACTGCCCTTTTTCTCAGCTCTTTTGTTGTGGACAGTTATTTTGTTGGCTATGTGGTTTGGATAACTGTGGTGTCATGATGTATCTACATCCAGTATTTCTTACCTGTTTAAAGCCTGCTGACTGTTAGGAAATATATCAGTCACTGGAGGTTTTTCCACAGTGGGTTTCTTCTATCCATCCTCCTGTCAATGCATGCACCAGTTCAGACAGGTTTCCAAAGGTCCCCACCTCTGGCAGATCTCTTTTATAGTTGTAATTAAAATACCACCTTTGTGAAAAAAAACAACAAAAGTAAAAACATTATTAATTCCCTTGGATTAGAAATTTGCATCAAGGCCATCCTTTCTCTGTTCTTGCTTCTTTGATTTTTCAGATTGCACAAACTTGTACCACTTTCCTCCCTCATGCTTCCCTAGCACAGGTTTTGCCACCGGTCAGGGGTGGGTCTGATGTTTTGGTTTAGTGTAACAGCCAACTTTCCAGTTTGGTACTTGACTCTTTCCAGTTCCTGCACTGGAAAAGCCTTTCCAACCATCGTCCTGAGCTCTGTGTCCTTTGTGATGTCTGTTGTAAGGCATTCCTTTTTAAGGTACAAGAATGGTTCTAGACTATTTGGGTCTTGTCTTGAAGCCACTGCGCTGCTAATCATCTTTGTTCCTCCTGTCTATGTCTTTTCTGACATAAAAAGGCCAGAACAAAGAAAAAAGCCTCAGCAGAACAGTACTGAGCACTGAGATGATAATTTCACATGTCTGTTTGTTCTGAGACAAATACTTTATTCCTCAGCATTAACAGCAACTTGGAACCTATCCTAATAGATGTAAGGAAAGGAGTTTGCATTTATATGTGTTTTATTCCACCTGCCAGTGGCTATGACAAGGTTCTCCTGCAATTTCACATAATTTTTAGCACCAATTTGAAGCAAATAATCAGCTGCATCCCGTGCAAAGAAGGATACTAGTGTAATAACATTCCCAAAGTGCTGCAGTGGAAATGTAATTTTGCACTTGTCTTCTTAAAGAGGATGGTTTTTGGCCCTTATGACTAAATAATCTCTTGCCCTACAGGTTGTCTGGCAAGATGCCTCTTCCTAACACATTTGGAAAATGATTTATTGTGCATGTCCATGTCTTTTGCAAGTAGTTTCTCAAAATTCCTGCCTTTGGGTGAATTCCATTTAACCTTACAGATCGAATGATGTTTTCTCAGAAAGATCTTCTGATCTCTGAGATCTTCCTCAATGAGTTGCCATCATCTTGCTTTCTTCTGGCCTTTATATGATTTTTTTAGAATCTGGTATGTGTTTTCTCTGTCCCTCCAATACACAGTTATTATGGTATAAGCCAGCAGGCAGCTAAGCACCACACAGCCATTCACTCACTCCCTTCTCTGAGCTGGGGGACAGAATTGGAAAAAAAAAGGTAAAACTCCTGCCTTGAGATAAAGACAGTTTAGTACAACAGAAAATAAATGGATAATAATAATAAGGATAGATGAATATGCAAAACAAGTGATGCACAACACAATTGCTGTTCACCAGATGATCAATGCCCAGCTGGTCCCCAAGCAGGAGCAGCCACGCCCTGGCCAGCACCCCCGAGCTCTATGTGCTGAACATGATACCAGGCAGTATGGAATGTCCCTTTGGACACTAAGGGTCAGCTGTCCTGGTTGTGTCCCCTCCCAGCTTCCTCTCTGTCAGTATGAGAAGCTGAAATTTCCTTGACTCTGTGCAAGCACTGCTCAGCGACAACAAAAACATCAGTGTGTCATCAACATTATTCTCATCCTAAATCCAAAACACAGCACTGTACCAACTACTAAGAAGACAATTATCCCAGTCAAAACAAGGACAACTATCTTTGAATTATCTGCAAGCCATCTGTAAAGACTTTACTCTTCAAAAGTTGGAAGTTTCCTTTTTTATGTAATCCTACATGTTTTTAAACACATTTTTACATTATTACCTTTTGATATTAGGCATGATGGCATAGATATTGAGTGGTTTTATTGCTCTGTTAGTATGTTGAATGTGAGCCTAATTTGGTCCCTGTTATGGAGGGCCTGTTCCACAGCAGCATGTATGGATCAAGTCCAGTGATGCTCAGAGCAAAGTAAAGAGCTGATCATTCCATCTAAGATTCTCTCAGTCCTTGTTCCAGGATGAAGTCATTAAGAATAACTAAATGCTTTACTCTGATGCCCCATCCCAGCAGAGCATTAGCCAGTGCACCAGGAGTGTTTGCAGTGTCCTGCCACAGCCACGTTTCCTGTTCTGGAGTTCTCATCTCCACCAGCACGTCGCAGGCACTGCTGCATTCCAGGGATCATGGGGTTGTGTAGGTATCCTATGGGGAACAGAGGAAGGGCAGGTACATTAAGCATTGTCAAAAGTAATGCAAATGACAAGAGGACAAAAATAACACTGATTTGCTTAGAAAAGTCAATGAAATTTCAATGTTTGAAATAGGAAGACTTTGATGAGTATAGAAATATAGAGCTTGTGTTTGAATTAACAGTAAAGAAGTTCAAATACCTATGAGGGTTTGGCCCACTGTAAGTAGCTAATTTGTAGGCAGCTTTGAACAGATCACCCAAGGGACTGTATCCATGTCTTTGCACTGCATTACCCTGTAAAGAGATGCAAGCAGACATCTGTTCATTAAGGTGGTCTTACAGTAGCGGGATCCTGAGAGTCTGATATTCTTTAATAAAACTAAAATAATTCATGCACAAGTCAGACTATCTACAACAGCTAGTGAAGGTAAGGATAGCTGAATGTAATGAAAGGGTATTTAAAGAAATGGTACAACAAAAAGAGGGATAAACATAAATAAGTCATTTGTCCTGCTAATCTTGCAACATTCATGTGCTTGTTCAGAATGAAAAAGTTGCCTAAGACAAGCAGGCTATTGTACTGAAAAATATTGGCTGCCTGATGATTTTGGAAAAAAATATGCCGTATTCACAAATACCTCCCCTGACCTGTTTATTAAAAAGGACAATAAATGACCGAGCAGTAAATATTCAGAGCCTGGGAGATTTTATCAGCATAATGTTTCTGAAAAATTGTATGATAGAGTTGGCTGTGGGAAGAACTACAAGTTCAGATCTTTCTCAGGTCAGCTGATTCTGTTCATTTTCTAATTCCATGTACAGTTGCTATTTAACATTTTGCCAATCTTCTGGGAAAGTTTGTCAAACAAAGGTTTTGAACGTGACTTGCACAGACTGTTGACTGCCTTTCACAGCCTGGACATTTTATGAAGTCCTTCACGGGTGACTGTGTTTTGTTTTATTTTTAAATGTATTCCATAAAGGAAGAATTCTGAACTAAGCCACTGTGATTGCACTTAATCAGCTTGCAAACAAAACACAGAAAAGAATTCATTATATTACTATAGTGCTTTCCTGCTATTTAAGGACAGTGTCATTATGAATAGAGCTTATTGGAACAAAAATGCCTGAATTTATTTATAGATCTTATGTTCAAATGAAAGAAACAAAGTAGTTTTAAAACAGCCAATACACTTGCTGTGATATTTGCTTTCCTAAAAGTTAGCTGCAATAGGGGCAAGTCACTAAGGGTGAGACTTTGTGCTCAGTATTTTTCTCTACCTGCTGCCGTTGAAGTTTGCAGGAAATCTTCATTTACATCACAGGAAACAGAATCATGTCAATGCTAAGCTCTTCTGAAAATACGTACTTCTAAGAAATGCAGAAGGCTGCAGCTAAGGTGACTCCAGTGTTTCACTAGCATTAGGAAGCAGCATATGAAAATGCTAAGCATTTCATCCTTGAAACTCCAGAAATGCTTTAGAAACCATTACCAGGAGTTCAGGGAGGTTGATTCCAGAATAAATAACCTCCAAATAACATCTTCTCCCTGTGCCATGTTCCTTAAAGGTACTTCTCAGAAAGCCCCAATATCATAACAAAATATGTTATTAAGCTAAGATTCTTTTTATTTGCCTGGCAAAAAGTAGCAGCCTAAATAAATTACAAAGAGAATTTTTTTGACCATATTTAATTCAATGGAAGAAAGATGAGCCACTTAGTGGTTTCAAATATTTTATACCACTGTGGTAATATCTGGTGCCAGCATCCTAACATCGGTACTGTTTCTCAGAAAGGAATGCCACAGTCACTGCATATGCTACCAAACACTCACAGCTTAAAAATGAAGTAAACTTGCTCCACTGCACTGATGTTAGTCAAGAAGAGCCCCACAGGATCCAGTTGAGTTACCCCAGCAGATGAGAAGAGTTAGATCAGAATCAGACCTACACATTATGATTAATGTGTAATTCATTAATCTCTTGAAAATAGCTAGTACCCTAATTCCACCTCTTTCATAATCAGGGAGTTATACATTTCCTGGTTCTGTCCCCAGATATATATCATGTCAATTTATTGGAAGAACTGTACATATTGACTTCTGACAACTGTTGTTGTTGTTTACTTATGATAAGCAGCACACACACAGCCTGCTTGGACTGCTAGTCACTGTCCCAAAGAGCTTACCAAAAGAGCTTAGACCCTTGCCCATGGACTTCCAAGGGACATGAATTGAAGCCAAGCATAGTTGCAAGATGTTTTCAGTTGAGGGTCATATCCTAGCATGGAATCTATTTTAGTCAGAGCTGACTAGGAATTTGGCTCACTTGCACTTTGGCTGATGGTGGTGTTGCCCATCAGGTTCACGATGACAAGTGAACAGGAAATTTCACCGCTGCGTCATCAGGATGTTTCAGATTACTCCAGGTGCAGCATGGAGCCAGCCTCTCTGTAGAAATCCTGAGATGTGAGACACAATGAAATCACTGTCTCTTGCTCTCCAAACAGTGTGCCTGAATAGGCTGTGGTGAAACCTCCCCAGGGAGACAACGGAAGCCCGATCACTTTGGTCATTTAGAGCTGCATAGTAGGAAACACTTATGAATGTACTGTAGGGAGCAATTCTTCTTGGCAGAGTCTGTGTTTAGTGATGTAAGAGATGGCTTTTCAGCTCTTATTTCTATGCCTTTGAGGATATGGTGTTGCTATTTGCCTTCTTAAGCAGAGGCCTGAGTCTCAGAAGGAATGATGCAAAAGAGGAGATAGTCAAATAACTGATTTCCTTGCATACTTTCTTTGAGGTGTTCAGAAGTGAGATGCTGGGCTAAAGGCAAACACTGATAGAGTTACAAGGAGCAGAGAAACAGAGTGTTTATTGGTATCCCTTTGGGTCTGCTTTCCATGTTGCCACCTTCATATTTTCTGCTACATCACCGTGCACAGATACTGTCCTTGAATAACACTGGAAGTTTTTGAGTCCATGTCCAAGACTTTTATGTGCTGGGACATCTACAAGGAACTGGCAGATAATCACAGCTTTGCAGATTCAAAATGGGAATATTGCAATTAAAAAAACTGGAAACAAAATATTTGTTACTAATCGGATGGTGTTCAATGATAAATATACAAATGCTGTAATCATGTTCATGCTAGTTCTTGCTAATCTTCTATCAGTCTTTTTTATAGACTGTTTTTTTCCTCTTCAACAAGTTTTTCATTAAGTAGATGGAGCTCTGCCAGAGTCAGCTTTCATTCATGTTATTGTAAAATCATGGTTGAAACCTGTGGTATTATTCCTGTTTTCTCCACGTACAACTTAGATGAGCTTTTAGGCTGTTGCCTTAGGGCTCAATACATCTTGATACTATTTGAAAAACATTTGAAAAATGAAAGAACAGTTTTGAAGCTTTTCTTTCTTTTTCTTTTTCTTTCTTTCTTTCTTTCTTTCTTTCTTTCTTTCTTTCTTTCTTT
>QUSF01000002.1:47280520-47298517 GCA_003676055.1 Chloebia gouldiae | reverse complement strand
TTCTTTCTTTCTTTCTTTCTTTCTTTCTTTCTTTCTTTCTTTCTTTCCTTTTTCTTTTCTCTCTATCTCTCTCTGTCTCTCTCTCTCTGTCTCCACACCCCCTTCCCGTCTATGTCTTTCTCCTCTTTCTTACCTATTGCCCCAGGCTCATGTCATCTTCCCCAACTTTTTAAAAATGTAATTGTGATGAGCTAGTGAGGTAATTTGGAACATCTCCCAGCACTTCAGCAATGTTGTGGTAAAAATCTGAAATACCCACAGTTCACAGTTGCTACAATAGCATACCTGCCATCTGTTTGTAGTCTCACCTGCAAGCCTGTTCACATATTAAAATCCTCTCATGTCTAAAATCATGCACACTGTAAAGCTTCATAAAGGCATGAAATATGAGACACAAGTAATAGCAACCAACTTATATAACAGCATTTGCACTAAGATTTTCTTGCCCTTGGTGGAGTTCAAGTATTTGTTTTTGTATCTCTGTCTTTAGGGGAAAATTATTGAATTGTTTTTGGTTGACTCAGAATCTGAAGTTAGTGCTGTTCAAGTATCCCGACTATCATTTTAAAGTGTCCCAGACTTTTGATAGCTGGGAAATCTTATATTAAAGTTGTGTTATACTGAAAGAATTCAGGAGCATGGTCAGTGGAGTGCTAGGCTACTCAATGAATTATGAAGACAGATGTGCTGTGGAAATACCTAAGAGATTGCATAGAATAGATATGGTAGGTGACAAAACATCCCCTGACTGAAACTGCCTTCCAGTCCTAATTAACTTGCAAGTGAATAATTCCAAATTTCCAATTCAATTTGTCATAAGTGCACTAAATAATTGCCACAGATGGCAAGTTCTGCTCTGTAGCTGCTGAAGGTGCAGTCACTGGTTCAGAACAATGATGTTCTTTAGCACTCCAATTGGGCTTACAAAGGTGAAGCACCTCCAGCATGTACAGGTGCTCAGTATTCAGCCTGGCACAAATTTGCACCATTTATCAGGCACTGTGTTAACAGGGTGCCCCACAATATTTTGTTCCTAAGAAATTATTTCTTCCTCTTTCCTTTCTGCTCTCTTCATGTCACCCTACTAAACCAGTTCCATTACATAATCTCAAAATAGTTGCTACAAATCTTGCTTGTAACAGGGCAGCAAAACTTTGCCAGTGACAGAGCCTTGGAAAGCCAGGAGGAAGATGGTACTGAACAGCAAGGCAGTTTTACTTTCAATTCTAGCATCCCCTGGAAGCTGTACCTGTCTTGCTCCTCCTGGTCTCTTCCTACATCTCTGTTCTTTCTCTGACCATGGGTAAAAAAATCAGACCCTGCCTAGCAAAAACCCTCATGTCTGGGGAAGCAGACATCAACTTTGCCTACATTACAGGTGAGTTTTGAACTCATTCTTGTTACGTAGTCATGAGCTTCAAGTTTTAGCTCAAAAAGTATGATTTATTTCAGTTCTCTCTGTATCTTCTTTAGCAGATAGCACTGCCCCTTAGCTCACTACACTTTCATAAACCGAGTATTGCTTGAGATGGGAGATCACACAGTGAGTATATGCATTCCTTAAGGACTAATTATTTGAAGTTGGTTTCCAGCATTTTTTGTTCATATAGTCTGGGGCCAAAAGGTATATCTTGCCTTAGTGTTTAGAAGATGCTAGATAAGGAGAAGCTGAAAAAAGAGTGCTATGTTCAGTGCTCTGATTGCTGACACATTCTTGTGGTATACTTGATCATTAGAACAGCTCACTTGAAACAATATTTTTGTTATAGAAAGGAAATTGGTAATTGAGGTTGTGCTTCTCTGCTTTGCATTTTCAGTTTAAATGTTCAGCTGGCATTCCGTGTAAGGCTATTGGTTACCAGAGTGTGTTGATTCAAATTTTCCTTACCCAATTGCAAGCTGATTTTGTTGAATGATGCTTAAGCACATGATTGCTGCAGATTTTAATGTATGGGCCTTTTGGATTTTAGTTGTGAATATGGGCCATTTAAAAATGCTGTAATCTATAATTGGTTGTAACACAGATTTGGATTTGGTCAAATCTGTCTTCAAACCACAGTGACCAAAATGAACTGGTTGTAAAACCCATGCAAGCAGATACATAATATAAAGTACAAATCCAGCCCTGAATTATATCAGGCTAAGTGGAGTCTTTCCAAAACATCCCATTTTCTGTCTGGGGATGAGCTAAACCTGTGCTATTGGTGAATTTCATGTTTGTGGCCAGAGTGTAAAGTGGTATAGGGAAACAATAGTCCTACACAAGTCCTACTCTAAGTCCTACTCTTTCCCTCTAAGCTGATAACCCAAGTTGTTCCCACTATGGTTTTGCCACTCTCCATCACTCAGTGTCATTCTGGTGGCCCAGTCATTCTCAGTCTCAGCTGTGAAATGCCATCATCCCACTGTTGCCCTCTCTGCACAACAGCATGTGAGCCTCACCTGAATCCCAGGCTCTTCTCTCTGAGCTAGTCTCTCTGCTCAGGCTGCCTGTGCCCGTATCACCTTTCTTCAACTTTTTTTGGGCACTTTAGAAACCACCAGAATGCATTCAGAGGGGTTTATAAGATGGAAACAAAATGAAAAGATCATCTCTATTCTGTGAAACAGTGTTGTTCCAGTAGAAAGGGCTTTTCTCAAAAAATCCTAGAGGTAGTTACCATCTTCCATGAAACTAATTTGAACAAGATTCTGCTCCAAGAAAATATAGAATATGGACTTCATTTTGTTGGAGTTAATTTGATCTCTCTTCAAGTTATGTGTCTTGTCCACATTTACCACCTCTGCTCCTTTGGAAGGAGGGATACCCACACCTGAGGCAAGTAATTCAGTGCACCTATCTGAAACATCTGCTCTAAAATGGGATTACCTGTGTTTCTAGAAGTTGCACAGACAATTAACTAAGGCAAGATGCTAACCTTTCATGTCTTAGGTTAGGTCAGCTGAATCCTGCACAAAAGACTAATTACAGAAGCTACAGAGTGTGTTGGACAGAAGAGGGTTGCATTTCGAAGAAGGAATTTACAAAACTATTTACTATGAGATTAATATTTTTCAACACATACAATAAAAAGTTAAGAAGTCACCCTGAATGAAGTCTCACTGGATAAGTTAAACCTATGTGCCTTACTTCATAAAAATAATTTTCTTTTCTATTACAGAAATAGAAAATGAATACCACAAGACACTGCTGGAAAATCCCGAAATATTTAATGCAGATGTAAGTTGCCTGGGCATGTCAGTTAAAACTTTAAATCCTGCATACTTTATTTAAAAGACAAGTTAAATCTCACAAAACTACTCAGATCCATTAAAAGAGATGTGTGCTCATAAAAGTCATCTAGCCTGTGGACTAGAACTTTTGTCAGCAGTGACTCCCCTGACTCCCTGTGCTCCCTGGTGGTGTTGATTGAAATGCATATCCCTGCCATGAAACCATACTCAGATTTTTTGGTGAGCTCTGTACTCTTTTAATATTACTTGAGAACACTTTTTAAGCAGTATTCCAAGTCCCATGAGATCTGATGCAATACAAGTCTTCCATGAATTAACATTGAAATAATAGGGATTTTTGGACTGATCACCTAACTTCCTTTGCACATCAATAGAAAAAAAAAATCACACTGAAAGTCCTCTTATCCAGAAAAGCACACAAACAATTGGCAAGCTCTTTCTACAAAGGATACAGGGTTACATATTTAGGTTAATAACATTTTTGTTAGTCTAATGTCAGAGAAGATGAACGCTCTTCAGGTTAGTCGAACACAACAGTTGCAAAGCAAATATCTAATCAGTCAGCTGGAAAGGATGCAGCAGCACCATGTCTGACTCCTTACTTCAAGTTTTAGCATGTGAAACTATTTCTAAGAAATCTAATTAAAAGAGGATTAAAAATTTCAGCAGATATATACAGATGTTACCGTATTGCCCTACTTCCACAGATATACCTCTTTTTGCAACACCTTTTGTTGTTTTAAATCTATTTTTAATCCAATTGTCCTTAGAAATTCTTCATACTGAAGAATATTTAACTGCGCTGGCATCTCAGGAAGAACAGCAGTGAAAAATGTCCAACACAGATTTCTTGAAGCTCCAGTTTTCTTTTAGACAGTTATAGGACTATTGGATTGGTATTCAAGCCAGTCTTCAGAAGAGTAATCCAGTAACAAAACTGCTTAAGATTTAATTGTTAAGTGGAGCATTATTATATAGTGTGAATGTCTCAAGTTCAGCCTTCCAGTACTTTTTGAGCTTGAAATGCATTGTACCAACAAATGGCCTCACAATTTAATGTAAGCAAAACCTTTTACTGGCATAAATTTTTCTGTAGTCACCACGAGGGAAAGAAAAAGGGAAGGATGGTGTTGATTCTCCCTCTGCTATGTCTCAAATATTGTTTATTCTGCAATGCATTATTTATTTTAGCTTGGTATTTCTTTTTAAAATGCCTACACTAGACTAGACCAGTACGATTTTAAGCCTCACAGGAAACTTGAGCGAGTTATGAATAACCAGGGAGTGGGATTTCAATGTAATTCAGGAATGAGAACTAAGCAAAGAAGAATATTCAACCTTTTCATGGAAGGATTGAGTATTCTTTTCAAAGTCATATATCAAAAACCCACATACAATGGAAACATTCTCTCTCCCTAGAACATAAAAGAAGAGAGAACTGCCTGTTATGTGTTCTGAAATGATCCCTTTTCATTACAACTTCAGAATTTGTCTCTCTGGGGATCGCTGACTTCAAACCATGAAGAAAGGGAGAAACGACATCATACTATTTCCATTAAAAGCAGCCATGTGTAACCTATATTTTTTCCTTTCCTTCCCCCCCCCCCCCCCATTTCACAATAATATTTGCATTCCAAAAAACTTCATCTCTTTTTTTTTTAATGCACTGAGGTTAAACAAATGAGGTTGCTGCTGACAGTGTTGTTCATACCACTTGCGTGCTTCTTGTTTTAAGCCAGCACGAGAGAAACTGCTAGGTCTGTGTGAAATTAATTAGAAAACAAAACATTCCATCTTTCTTCATTTGTCCTGCTCCTTCTTGTTTACCATAATTAAGCTATGGAAAAATCATCTTACACACTAGGAATACAAAATTCTCTGACTCTTGTAAATGCATAAGCTAGAACTGACTTGATTTTTTTGAGTGATATCCAGAAAACCCTTGTTTTCAGTCAGGAAAGAAATAAGAAAAAATGATTCCAAGAAAAGAGAAGAATGAAGAAAAAGGGAATAAATATTATGAGGCAAAGTTTTGATCTGTTTTTTAATAGCGTGAAGAATATAAAATTAACAAAGAACAGACAGTATAACACAAGGAATATAAAAGAAAAAGCAACGTGGTCCCATAAAAGGATTTTTCCAGGTTCAGTAAGACTGACTCAAGAAGCTGACTTTGGATTTATCAATAACAGAAATATAAAATAACTGCAGGAAGAGTTTAGAGAAGAGAGTTAAATCTGAGTGTGAGACATAGACTAAAAAATAAAAGAGAAAGCAACTCTTACCATTCACATATTGTTCTTTAGATGTTCAAAGCAGTGTACAGACATTATCAATTAACTCCCATATAATATCTGTTTAATGCAAATAGGTTTTTAATTCTCTTTTTACAAATCAGGACACTAAAGCAAAAATGTAAAATAGCTTGACTAGAGACCCCGTAATAGGATGAGATCATTTGAATCTCATTCTTCTATTCATCCCCCCAGATGATAAGACTACTAATCAAAAGACCTGGGTAAAGCATACTGTGTATTGCACTTCTTCTATTTTCCACAGTCAAATCACAGCAATTACAGGAGCCATGCTTTATGAATTTCGGAAATGTGAGCTATCAGAAGAAAAAAAACCATAATGAGATAATGGCATAAAAATATTAAAATGTAAAAAAAAAAGCTATATTAAAGATTATATGTTTTGTAAATCAAAAGCAATATGAAAACATTCAGATGGACTTGTCTGGAGGCCTGAGATGGTTTCTCAAAGCATGTTTTACCACTCCTGTTGCTGTGCTCACTTAAGCCTGGACTCTTCCAACTCTAAGCATTCTGACAAGATGTTGCTAATACTATCTAAAACAATTCATGGGTTACAAGCAAAAGTAGCAAGTGTATTTAATATCTGTATGTTGATGAAGATCCATGATGTTTGATGTAACTTGCTGGAAGCTTCAAATTACTCATCTTTGCAACATGCACAAGGCAATTGCCTTTCTGCAGTCACACGGAGATTTGTATACATAGCTGGAATTGCTAGTGAATATAAGGAAAAAATGCTCTGAGTTCATTAGAAAAAAATTCTCTTCTTTGAGGGTGAAAACTAACTCTTTCTATGGGGGTTGATATTAAAAGGTACTCTACAGATGTTCATTGTTACCATCCGTGGCACTTACAATACAATGTGTTTGAACAGGATATCAGATTGTTATTATCACATCCTGTTTGCTAGAATAACAACACGGTACCACAGCACTAATTTTGCTAAAGACTAGTATTATCCTTTCTGGAGTTTAGGAGAATAAGATTGGATACTGAAAATACTTCTGTTTCTTCCTGGTGCTTCCAATAGCTAAGGCATGAGTGTATTTCTTAATTGTCATTGATTCATTCTCTCATGTGTATTGGTTTTCAAAATGTTTTCAGAAATGTTTGCTGAGTAGCTGTGGGAAGTGAACTGAATGACCAGTATGTTCCAAGTGGTGTTAGATTTTTCCTTTGTTTTATGAAAACTGTGTTCTGTATTATCCCCAGACTTTAAGTGGTTTGTGATCTTTTTCCACTGCAAATCATCTGCAAAATTGATTAATATGCTTTCTTTCAATCATTCCTGAAACTATTGCACACAGAAAATCCCCAGAAGGCACCATCTCTCAATTAGCACTGGGGTTTTTTTTGAAGGCATTTCTTTGCATTCCCATACTACAGATTATGACATCAAAAAATTGAGATTAGGATCAGCGTCTGAACAAGCAAGAAGGACATATGTTCTTAGGGGAAAAGATCTCATACACACAGATATTTTCAGCAAATAGCAGATTATAAAAGCTCAGCAAAAGCCCAGGCTTTAAATTGGCTTATTTTAAATGCTGTTCGTTCCTCTGCCACTTTTAAAGCAACATTTGGTCCTCATGAACACAGAAAACCAATAGCATGTGACCCAGTCAGCCCTGCTGGAGTAGGCACCTCTTACTCATATGGAAGCTTTTGCCAGAAACCCAAGCACACTGCTGCGAGTTTTACCATGTTTTCCTGAGGAACTGAGGTGTCTTACTCTTGATTTAGACCTCCAACAGTTCTAAGACGGCCAAGAAGAACCCTTTGTTATGGTTCATCTCTTTTATTTCTGCCTCCAGAGGAAGAACAAACCAGGCACATGCAGAGAGGCAGATGACAAAAGGCTTTTCCTGAGGGAAGGCAATTGTAGCCATTATGCTTCTGACCATTCAAGTTGTCTTTTCTTGTTGTGTGAGTAAGGATGGGAGAAAGAGAAACCTTTGGGAGTCCCACCCAGCCCCACACCTCTCCTTCCCAGGGCTGATGAGGAAGCAAGGAGGTGAAATAAAGGCTAAATCCCCCCAAACACTGGCTGCTTTGTGATTTTTTTGATCCTTTTTAGGTCTACTAAGGCACTTAGTGTAGGAGACTTGTCATTGTTCTGGAGTTCCTGCTTTATTGAAAGCCCCATATTTTCTTGGGGCTTTTCTTCATGGAGCACTGTGATAAGATGAAAAGTAACCCCAGTTCTTGTCACTGGGGTGGTTCTTTTATTTTCTATGGGGTTTTGCATAGTGCCATGGTCAAAGTCTTCCAGACAGAGGCTAAGCTCCTCATACCAGAAGTTTATTTTTCTATAAAAAACTGATCAGTATGGATCATGATTAATAAGTGATGTGATCTGATATATAGTTCTATAGGTAATTTTTAACATTATATGATTTTTAGGTTGATGGCAGCATAAGAGTATGTTTGATGATACAGAGTAGCACAAATTAGTAGAAATATTGTCTCACCATGTAGATCTCAAAAATGTTTTTTGGGTTCAGATACCTTTATTTTGAGGACTCACTTGCCTTCTTGTTATCTATTTAAATCAGGCACAAACTCATTGAAACACAAGTGTGATGGCATTATAATTTAGGGCCTGTGTTTTGAGAGTGAATTATATTAAATAAGTTTTTTATAAATGAAAAATTCTTAAATTTTGGGATCCCTTTGGTCTCCCCAAGCCAGTACCTCCTGGGCATTTTCTTCAGGGATGCACCTCTGGCCAATTTAAAAAAAAAAAAAAAAAAAAAAGCTAAGCAAGTGGTGAGATCCATTTGATCATTCATTATTTCTGTGGCCGATAACACAAGAGTTGCATGACAATGAATGCATCAAAGCAATTTAACTTGTCCACATAATTAGGAAAGTGCTGTTTGTCCATCCCAGTACATTAAAATGTAGATGTTATTGTCTGAAATCACAGCTATCCCTGACTGAAGCTGTAAGAGAGTGGAACCATCAGAAGAGAGTAGTGACAAGTGTATTTTAACCTTTTCTTCTTGTCATTTGAACAATTTTCTGTTTTCTACATAAAATTTAAGCTCATGTGTATTTTTAGATTTTTTATTTTTAAATTACAGTATTTGCACTGCCTACATAAAAGGACACTTTATTAGTTCACTTGACATTTTGCACAAAACTCCAAGCACATTGTGACCTTCCTTATAAGCACTAATTTTTAGAATGTGTTTTAATCAATATAAAGTTTAAAGAGTGATCAGATGAAAATATTTCTCTCTTAATACCAGTAAACTGTATGCTTAACCACTTCTCTTTTACTATAATTCAAAGGAAACAATTTATCTGATCCAAATGTTTATTCATACTCAGAGAAGAAAGCTATCTTAAGACAAAGAAAATACTTTAATTCTGGGGTCTGGTCTTATATTGTCTGGATATCAGAAAATATCATTCTAACATTTCCTCTGAAAGGGATTCTTTCATACAGAAAACCAAAAGAAAAGGAAGTGGGAAGTTGGGCAATGCTTATGTTTTGTGAACCTTCAAACCCAGTCTAGAGTTGGTTTATTGGGTCAGATGATACTTCATCACATGAAAAAACATCTTTAAGAAATTAAGCACATCCTAGTGGATTAGTATGTGCATTCCTTTTGTATTTGAAAGAATTAAACAATGCATTTTCTTGAGAGGCAAAAGGAAACTTTCTTTCCCTTACTCTTCTGATGTTCAATTTTAAAGTTTTCCAACCACATATGGTTGATGTGCTGGAGCAATGAAACCAAGAATAAGAATTAAGTGCTGTAATTTCATGAACACTAGCAGACATAAGAGCCCACTGTTAAGTGGTTCACCCAGAAATCAATCTCTTGATTATAGATGCTTACTAGTTAAAAAGAATATTATTTGATTGATTACAGCAGCCTTCATTATGCCATGGATTAGAAGCTGAGACAGTAATTATTGTGCAAGAATAGGTGTGATACAAATGAGAGAGTTAAGACAGCATAAGGAAAAACAAAAGACAAATTTGATTGTATACAGGTTTACTACCAGCTGGAAAAAGAGTAGCACAATTTTGGTAAGATAGGACTTTCTCCTGGAAGCACACAAAGTGGACAGCACTTTTGAGACAACCCTAAACTAAGCATACTGATTTCTAAGAAGCTTGTGAGTATTAAAATAAAAGGAAGAAATAAAAAGAAGATGAAAATAAGATCTAATTCCTATGCTTCTGCAAGTTAATGGCCCAGTAAAAGAAAGAGAAAGGCATAGGCACAGGAGTGTTTGAATTCAAACAGATATGTTTATCTGATTTTTTTTTTTTTACTCCTGGGACTTACAGAAAATTCAGGAAAGAATTAAAAAAGGTAGGCTATTTTGGTAGCTGCCTTTTCAAAATGGAAATCTTTCTTCAAAGGCCAAATGCTAACTTCTGCCTCTTTGGCTGGGAAAATTCACATAAAACTCTTGAAAAGTTCCACTTTCCTAATTTTAGCTTGTAGATATTTCATAGAAATTTATCTATATGAATGATAATAAGGGCAAAATTTGGAAGAAGAGAACTGAATAGTGCTTAGGCCAAGGGCTGAATACAGAGTGAGGCAAAAGTGAATTAAAAGAATTAGCTGTTGATTTGAGTTTTGTGGGCAGAAAGATAGTAAGTGAATAAAGTTAAGGGAGATGAAGCTTCTTAGCAAACTCTATGTGGTCTGATTGCAGTTTTCTAGGCACTTTGAAGTTCAGTGAGTATGGTTTCAGGAGTCCATTAAAATGAGAGTCAGAGTAGCTGATGCAGGAAATAATTATGATGTGACCAAGAAGGATTTTTACAGAGATGGAACTTAGTAACATTTCAGAAAAAGCATCAGAAATTCAGATAAAGATTTTTTATTATATTTTAAGAAAAGGATTTTTAAACACGGATTTTCTACTGTATTTTAAAATAGTTTGTAGTTTCAGAAGTTCAAAACTGAGATACAAAGAGCAGAATTGGTATCTCAGTGATTGAAAATGTTACTGAAAAAAAAACTTCGTTCAAAAAAATAAAGTACACAGAGAAGCTGAAAATCCAGGCAGCATTTCCATTCCTAGTTAAGGCTTTACTTCTCTTTGACTTTCCCTTGAGAGAGTGTGCAAGGTGCTTCTTTATCTTTCTCATGGTGAGTCGTGGCTAGTGTCAGCCCTAGTCATCCTTTGCACACAGAAAACAAAATTATATTAACCTTTAATCATTTGGTTCTTCTCTTAAAACGCTTGACTCGCAGAAGCAAAGCTTCTAAAGCATATGCCAACTCATCCAAAAATATGATATTAATTTTCACCTTGTCCGTGGAAATAACATTTGGAAAAAGCAAGAAATGCAGATGTAGTTAGTTTATATATGCCACTGACAAATACTGCTAAAAGCAAGACTGAGAAATAGAATATGATGGCATTTTCATTATTGCCACCTTCTTCTATATGGCCTAGAACTTTATACAAGATCTAATAGAATCTAGTGGCCACTTGGCAGTGCATTTACCAAATTTTGAAACTTTAACATTTAAAGAAAACATTATTTCTGTGAAATAGCACTTTTGTATTAAAAATATTGATTAGCATATATTGTTGTCCCAACCATAACAAAGTTTGTGGGTTTTTTACCTTGTTTTTGCTTTAAAAAAAATGTCACATTTTTAGGATAATACACTTTTTATGTGCAACTTTGTACTTATCATTCCATTTTTCAATCAAAAGAAAATGATAGAAAATTTCCAGTTGCTTTATAACCTCTAGATTGCCCACTCATATGAAGGTTAAAATATATTTAAAACTGTGCTCTTCTCCACAGCTTGACAGCACTTTATTTTTCAGCCTAAATAAATTGGATGCATCAAAAAACTTCGTGGTACTCTTCCTGTTTCATCCTATGTCAGTCTCATCACTTCAAGATACACAGCTCTTCCTTCCTTCAACAGTTCCCTTCAATATTTCTATAGTACTTTCTGACAGTAGCAGGTCCCTGTTTTTGAGATATGTTTATATAATTTGGTGGTCCTAAAAATTTGTCCTTTTGTACTTGTGTTTACTGAAACCCCATTTTTAATGCCTCTTTTGACGTTATTTCTACCAGACCACATGGGAGAACACTAAATGCACTTCTTAAATTCCCATGCTTAAGCATCAAAGAATCTACACCAGCCCTACTGGCATTGCAAGTCATGTTACAGCTTTTGTAGATTTTGTAGATTGATACACATCTGCAGGGGGCAAGGTCTTTCTCATATATCTTTAAAACTGTGGCTTAAAACTTAAAAAAGAAGAATTAATGTTCTAATGCAAACACAAGAACATCATTTGCTTGTGAAAATGCACTGAAGTCATCCAGAACAGCATACTCCAAACAGAAGTACACCACATAAAACATTCATCCCTCTGTGGTTGCAACTCTTTCTGTTTCATGTACACAGATGTTAGTGTGGACAGTATGGGGAGCATCTCATGTTGCACTCTGATGACTACAGAAAAATACTACTGACAATCTCTTCTTCTGACATCTCTCCCTCTGCATTCAGCTCAGCTCTCTGCTCTGCTGTAGGGAGTTTACAGTAAAAATTACAGGGACACCAGAGACTTCTGGAGGAGTGTTTAGAGGACCCACAGAGGCCCATGGCTCTTTGCAGAAAAGGTGTTTATGCACAAAATTCCTGGTTTTCAGTGCCTTCAGTGGGAACCACAAGGCTGTATCAGTCAGGAAGGTAAGGGAAGAAGGCTCCATGGCTGAGTGACAAAACAACAGAGCACACCAGGCAATGCCAGTGGGTCTCCCTCCTCACAAGAGATATTAAACTGCCCTTTGGGTTAGGTCATTGTAACTGAGTCCTGTCCTTATGTACACAAAAATCTGAGCTTCACAATGCCTATATTTTCTACAACACAGAGGAATTTCAGAATACCTGTGTGGTGCCTCAGACTCCCTGTACTGTACATATTCAGCACTAGCCTTGGAGCAAGACACTTTTGAGTAGCACCTTGGCTTCTCCACCCTGTGGCACCCAAAGAAAGGATCAGCCTAAAGGTAGCATGCTAACATTGCCTGCAACTGTAACAGGAGAGAAGGCCTGCCTTGTAAGATCCATTCCATAAAATATAATATTTGAAGCAGCAACCATCAGCTGTTCCCCAATTGTTCTTTGTTTTTTCCTGCCTTCTGAATCCAGCACCAACATAAAGGCAGAGACATCCCCTTTCACACTAAGATATAGTCTGGCAGTCAGAACTGCCTCGTAGGATGTGTGGATTTGAAAGGAAAAAGCCAAATTCAGGTCCTCCACTGTCTAGCTGCATAATCTAATGGTGAAATTATTATTTAAAGGGATTTATACAAACCAAACCAAAGTAAACAAACCCTGAAAATCAGTGATGCTGTCTTTAAGTAGTTTGTTCATAGCAGATATTTGAGACTGTTCCAATAAAATATTTTGATTGAACCTCTCTGAAGATCTACACCTTGATCATGGTTAGAAGTCAGTTGGAACTTGGCTGCCTGTTTGCAAGATATAAAGTTTCTGTAAGTTTAGGAGTCCCCTAGATTAGGTCGAAAGTGAAAAAACAGGTTTGTATCTTTCCATTTGGTTGATCAATTTTCTATCAACTTTTATTTTCTTCTTCTACATCTGTCAACTTTAGATTTGTTCACTGAATGAGGAAGGACTGTGATATGCCTTGCAGGAGGAAAGAATTTTTGCAGAGTTCATCCATTGTGTCATTTTTCTTCCAGGTAATGGAAAGGTGTCATGTATTTGTCCCTTTATGGTGAACAGTTTTTCTGCAATCTCTTTTATGGAGAGTAATTGCACTGTTAGTTGAAGAGATATGCATCAAGAAGAATTGGTCATGGGAAAACATGCACTTTGACATGAACCAGAGCAGGAAAAAGAGAAAAGAAGAGGAAAGTGTCATGAGGAATAGCCGTAAGCAATTTTATATTTTTTCTCCTGAGAACATGAGGGCATGAAAAGTAAGGTGTGTTGTTCATTAAAAGAACACAACATTGCTCAGGCATGACCCTGCTCCTTCCCAATAAAGACTGTATTGACATCTGATCTGATCTGGGGGGAAATGGCTGATGAGAAAAAGGATTTCAGTGAATAGATTTTCATTTGAACCTACTGACAGCAGTACAATAGGGAGGTATAAGCAGTTTCCTTAGATCTAATTCAGTAAATGTTGAAGGAAACAGGCTCTCAGAAGGCTGATGCCGTCCAGTGGCAGGTCATAGCGGGCCTCCAGCACTTCTGCAGTAGATCTGTTACTACTTAAAAATAGCAGACACTTGTTAAAATGTAGCTATTTCTCATCAGCTTTAGACTGGTACTATTTATTAGTTCAGACGCCACTGATTCCAAAAGGCCAAGGCAGTTCGTACACAATTAGAAGAAAAATATGCTTTTGACTCCCAGTAAAGTTTCCCTCCCAGCTCCCAGTTTCCCACTCAGGCTCTTTTGTGAGGCGAGTGGTGAGACTGGCTTTTGTGAAGAAGAGCCACACATGCAACCCAGACTCTTCGGACAAGGCACCATCATTCATGTTGCTCGCATGCTGACAAACACTTGGGTTGTGTTGCTAAGGCAATGGTGCTGGTGTAGCAAACACATCACTGTTAAATACCCCTCCAGGGCAATGGGGACGGAGGGCAGCAGAACCAGATGGTTCCACTCATTCCCAGCAGTTGGCCACCGCTCTGTGCGGGGCTGACTGGGAGCTGCTTTCCAGAAGGACAGCCAGTTCAGAAATCTTGTGGGCTGCTTTTCTTTAATTACCTCTTTTCGAGAAACATATCAAAGGACATTTTCTTCTTCTAAGCAACACATTCAGTCACTCGAAACATTTCCAGGCAGTGCGGGCTGCAGCAGCAGTGTGAGGGACCACTGGAGTGTTGAAACACAAAAGTGCAAGGGGCAGGAGCAAGAGGCAGACAGTGGCTGGGGCTTGCAGCCATAAAGAGTTGCTGCCCTACCCTCCTTGGTGTTTGCCAGTGGCTTTCTATATGGGACACCTCTCCAAAAAACCCTAGGTATTCTCACATGTCTGTGGTGAAGGCACAGGAGCTGTCACAGGAATGGGAGCAGGAGAGCATGCTGATGCCAGAAAAAAAAAAATGCAATTAGATGCTTTCTTTTATTTTCCTTTTTTTTTTCACTGCACGGCGGTTAGAAAAAAAATAGTGATGTGTACCTGCTTTTATTCCATTCCTTTTATTTTTATTTCTCATTGCTTGGAGGTAGGAGAGGGAGGAGGAGCACTTTGATTGAGGGGGTTTGCCACAAAACATGAGTTTCTCATCTCGCCTGTGTGTGCGGATCCAGTTTCCTGTCCTTGATCCCAGATGATTTTCTCCCGTCAGGAGGCAGCTGGTTTGGCAGAGCTGAGCAAGGAGCGGCTCTGCCGGCAGCGCTGGGGTGCGGGGCAGGGCAGGGCTGCCATGGCCGGGCGGCAGGAGCAGCGCTTGAGGCCACGTGCGGGTGACCGGTGGCAGCGAGGGGTCCTGTGAAAGCTGGCGGGACAGCCTCCTCTGGCTGTCCTCCAACCCACGCTGTTCACAGGCTGTTCTCAGCCTCGCCTCGTCCACAGGACCCAGCCAGGAACAGAACGTCAATCCTTTCTTTATCGGCCTCAAAAGGCTCCTTTGATGGGCAAGCCCACGCCTGCCATCGCTGTTTGATCCCCCGCTGCTGAGCCAGCCAGCTCTTTGCCAGTAGCAGGTGACATTCCCTCATCCCACAGGTGCCCTGAGGGACCCTGAGCCCCGACAAGGGGCACAGCCAGGTCAGGGCACCTCCACTGGGACCTGTGCTCAGGGCTGAGCTCTGCCTCCCGCACAGGAGCAGCTTGTTGGAGCTTGCCTGGTGTTCACAATGTGTGTGCCTGGTGAGATTTTTGTCTTTCACCCCACAACTGCCCTAAGAGAGTGCAGTTTTTTGGAACACCCGCCTACCTTTCCAGAAGGCACAGTAGCTGATTTCCCCAGGCAATCATGGCAATTTTGGGCCCCCTGGAACAACCGTCGGGGAGGCAGGCATCCCCCCATGCCACAGCACAGGCGAGCCCACACAGAAGTGGTGCAAAGTGGCTCTTTGGCATCCTGTGGTGTCTGGGTTCCATGGCTGGGCTTTGGCGAACATATATATCCCAGCTTTTGTGCTCCTCAGCAAAGGAACAGGAATTGACTCAAGGAAAATAAATAAGGACTTTGAAAGACAGGCTTCCATGCTTGTATCTTACAGCACTCGGCATAAAATATAATTAAAACAAGCATCACACTGAATATGATTCAGAAAATAAAAATGTCTTTAAATACAATTTAGCTGCCAGCAGCTCAACATTCTCCATTCCTCTTGGGAAGGAGTAAGGGAGACGAAGTTATGTGTCTACAGAAGTCATAAGACATGGGTATTTTTAGAGGAAGTACAACTAGGGAAGCAACTGACCTGTGACAAGGGTTTAATACCAGAAACGCTCCCGAAGCCACCCAGCTCCTAAGGGCAGTCAGGCAGCCTTGGTCAGCCCTTGGGAGAAGGATGGAGAGGGAGGTCAAGACCCACCAGCTCAGCTCCTGCAGCTGGTCTCAAGCACCCCATGGAGGCATACCTCCACCCAAACAGATCTTTAAATGCTTCTATTGACAGGCCTGGCTGAAGGCTGGTTAACATCAGTAAAAGAGTGTGAGATCCTAAATTCCTGCCACCAGTTTCTGAGGTTTCTGCCTTTTTTTTTTTTTTTCTCTGTTTCCATTCAGGTCTTCAGGCAGAGAGGCAGGTAAAGCTGTCTTGGGAACACCCTGCAATATCACGCAACCAGAGACATGGTGGGTGCTTCCTCAGTTCCACACCGTACCTTCCAGTGCCTGCTACCAACCCAGGACAGTCAGAGCTTGGTCACAACCCTGAAAAAATGGAGATGCTTTTCTGCATTTATCACCTTTTTTGCCACCAGCATGGAGATGAACCAGCAAATTTGCTCTATTGAGAAATCAAGGATGAACACATGCAGAAGCTGAAGAAAACTCAAACTGTAAATAGAACTTTTTTCTTTCCTCCTCATGCTCATATTTACCAAGTCAGAAGAGCACTTTTCTGAAAGTAAATACCTATCATGCTGGAGAGCTGGAAAGGAGGGTATTTATTGGGACTCACATTTTTTTTACCTATAGATATTTTACCATTTGTGTGACTTTTCAAAGACTTTTGCCAGCATTCTTTCCGCTAAACATACAAGGACAAGGGTGTTTCTCAAGGGATTCAAAGAGGACTTTATTTTAAATACCTCTGGAAAAAAATATGTCAGTTTAGATGTGTCTGTGATTTTCCCACATTCTTCACAACAAAACAGGGAAACTTCAACCTTTCTTCCCTGTTAGTTTCATATTTTATGTTTAGTATCTTAATGTTTTCTAGTGGAAGACCCTCAAATTCATTTTCATAGAAATGTTGTTCTAAACCTGATGCAAGAGTATGCAAATATTGTGAGGCAGGTTGTTTCATGAACAAATTAATTAATAATTGTAGATTTAGGATTTTTCTTTCTTATGTATAAAAAGTCATCTCAATATAAGAAAAATAATAGGTACCTGTTTTGAATTTCCCCCTTCTGCTTGCAACAGAAAATGCAATTATACTGCAGTTCCCATTGCAAATGAGGGCAATATCAAAAACACAAAAGGACATGAAAAGAGTGAGGAAGAAACATGTTTAACTGCATAATATACAGGGTAAAGTTACTCTTAAGAAAATCCAGTTTGAGATTACAGATTTATGAAATCAAAGATCTGATGTGATAGATATATGCTTATAATTAAAAATTCTTGAAAATCAGACATTCCTATTTTTGTCAGAAAAACTAGATATTGTACCTGCATAATCGCAATTTTACTGCTGTAGCTCAATGTCTTTTAAAAAATGAAAACTGCATATAGAAGATTGAAGTATGTTCTCACTGTTTCATTTTAAATGTGTTTTTAAAGAGGTTAGATTCTACTCTGACCTGCTTTTTCTTAAATGGAGTGTTCAAATTTATTTCTAAATGCATGTATATAGCGTATGGGTCCTCTACTTTGATGGATATCCTTTCTATTCAGCGTGCATGTAATTGGACAAAAAATGATTCAGACATCAGAAAATGAAGCCAACTCAAAGCTGTGTATTAGTGTGTTAAACAAATACAGGAGCTTTAAACACAGTACTTTTAGCCTTGAACTTCATCTTCCCATTGCATCCTGAGAGAATGGTAACAGGTAAGGAACTGAAGAATCCGCCTTGGAGCAAGGATTTCTCTGCTGAATTGACTGGAACTTTGCCCCTGATTTTGCAAGCCACATGTCTGAACCCTCCTACTGCACAGATTTAGCTCTGCCACATAGTCCAAATTATACACAATCCAGTGGTTTTTATCATGGGGCAATAGATAGTGACTAGACCAATGCATTTGGTGTAGGCAATCC
>QUSF01000002.1:47267810-47280510 GCA_003676055.1 Chloebia gouldiae | reverse complement strand
GTAGTCAGGGCACCAGGGCACTGCCCAGGTGTAGGCTGCTTGGTGTACATCTGTTGGTTTGGAAGAGGAAAGGAGTCAAACAGTGCAGCAGGATGGGAAATCTGAAAGGTGCTACAGTGATTCAGGAAAGTATTCAGATTATTGTGCATAACAGACATTCTCTTTCAATTACTACATTTGAAGTACTTCCCTGATTTTTTTTCCTTTCTGTCCATTTATCTGCAGTTTGGTGGTCTGAACAGAGAAGACAAAGGGAAAAAATGGCACTTGCAATTAAAACTGCAATGTTGAACATCCTTTATAACGCTTGCAGATATAATTTTGTCTCCTTGGAGACCTTAGACTCTGCCACATATTATGATGAACTTAATCTACAGAACAGAATCTTGTGGGTGTAAAACCTACAGACACAAAAAATCTCAAAGTGCTGTAAATAGGCTCTGGTATTATCCAACTGCTTTTTTCAGGTACCTAAATGCAAGTTGGTTAAAATTGCATCTTGTCTCTCAAGGTTAAAAAATGTATTTGGTGTTCTTTACTGATCACCATACATTTCAGCTCTGTCCAAATGCATGGTGGTGCTTTCCCATGCACCAGGAGGAAATGGACCGTCTCATTGCTCTACAGCTGTGACTCCACCAGCAGTGAATAGGCGATGACAGATGGGACGTTGGGTTTGGAATTCACATGATTTCTGAAATCCCATGTGCTTGCTGGTGGGCATGGCAGTGTTTCTTCTCATCATTTTACACCCCAAATTTCCCTCTACTGGTTTATCTTAGAACAGATAAAGACAATTACTCTGTGTGTATGTATACATTACTATTATTTGGAAAAACCCCTCAGATATTTCCTGCTCTTTTTCCACTCCTGCCTCCCACCATAGACCAGCCCAGCCCACCCTGGGGAAACAGTCTTCATGCTGAGGGCATGCATTGTGTGGGTGCTGGCAAGTGCTCAGGGGTTACGCCAGGAGGGAGGCAGCAGCTGAGTCAGAAGCGCTGCGGCAGCGCTGGGCTGGGGGCAGTCAGCAAAGAAAGAGCAGAGAGACAATTCTTCTGTTTTTGGCTGCTAATGAGCTTTTGGGTGGCAGTGCTGTTCTCATCAGGACTATTTGTTTTTACAGGCTGCTCTTTGTTGACTTTAGGCTTGTTTTCCTTGCCACGCAATACAAATATTCTCAGGCGTTAAGCTTTCCTTGCCTCTACTGTCTTCTTTTCATGTGGGACCATGTAGGACCTAAATTTAAACTTGATTGATAGCATTTAATCCAGGGAGGGTCAGAGTGCTATTTTCCTGTTAAACATTCTCTGGTTTGCTTCTTCTGTTTACAATCATGTCTTTAAAGTACTGTAGTCAGTCCTCCTTCCCAATGAAATCTTTTCTGCTTTCCTTGCCGCTGTGGGATAGTTGCTCTTAATTATGTGGAGCCTCATGCCGCTTTGTCTGATCCTAGATGGAAAAGAACAACAGCTATGGGCCTTTAAACCAGATGATGCCATGACTTACATATTCACTCCCACTATAATAGATCGCAGGCCCTGAATTCCACTGCTGTAAACCACTAAACATGGAAATACGAAAGCAGTCCTGGTAGTGTTTTCCCTTTCCTGACAGTCTTTGAGAAACATCTTCCTTGAGCAACCACATGCTCAGCATAACCATATGAGTGCATTTTTATAGCTCTGAAGACAGCAATCTTAGTGTCTGTGTCAGTACTGGATTTAAGTAAAAATTTTCTCCCTACCAGATGTTTGTGCAATCTTATACATGTTATTTCACATATTTTGAGCATGATAGCTCTTGCTGATGTCAACTATGCATGCATAGGCTTTTACTGACTCTACCTAGTTTATACTGTCATTGCTTCTGTGGCAAAACTCTGACATTCTTAGTAAGGTGGAGGGCTTTAGCACTAGAGAAGGAAAGGGAGGGCACCCTCATTTAATGCTCTACACATTTTCTTTATTTCCTGGAAAATACATGTTATTTTATTGACAACTTGCAGTATTCTGTTTTCAAAAAAATTCCTCCAGTACTGATGAAATATGCATACATGCACACACACAAGAGAAAAGGAAAGAAAAACCCCTGAACTACTATGTGAAGTTGGAATAATTTAAAAAAAAATTAAGCCCTTTCCATTTATTTGACACTATAGTCATGTCATATTCTTCATGACCTGCTTGCAGCGTTCCCTAAAATACATTGACAGTATTCTGCCTACACACATGTACAAAGTTAACTCACTGGTGCTTTTACACCATATAGTTCATCAGGGTTAGGAATTACATTTTATGGGCTGTTGACAAGTCTAGCCGAAAAAACACATGTCCTGACTGACACTGTTTGAGCATCTGGTATTTCCTGTTCAGACAACCTGTGAGAAAAATGTCTTTAATACACAGGATTTTGTGTATAACTTATATTTAAAATATATAATGGCAGAGAGTTATCTCACAGTCTACAACCTTGACATTTTGTACAGATGGTTCTGCATCTGGAGGAACATATTCAAACAAGCACACCACTTGAACTACACTGTTAGGATCTTTAGGGCTTAACTGCTAGGAAACCAACAACACTAGACTGGCTTATGTGTAAAAAAGATACTGGATAAAATATTATTTCTCAAGTAGAAGTGGAAAATTTGGAAATGGAAAATTGGTCTCCTGAGAAATCCAAAAACAATGCACCACACCCACCCCCCACCCTAATCCCTCCAAAAGCCTGACAAGAAAACATGAGGAAAGTACTTAGGAAGAACTAGGGATCAGTGTTTGTCTAAGACCCCGTGACCCCATGAACTGCTTGAAAATGGAAGGGTCAACTCGTTTTTCAAGAAAGAATCACAAGAAAAAAAGCTAAGCAGATCTCTGCATCTTACGAATTTAAGAACAGACACATTACCTAGTGTGGTAAAATAAAAAATTACAAATAAAAAATTCTTTGTCTATCTGGAGTACATTCATCTGACTTTACAAGCATGGGAGGCGGGAGCAGTCACAGGAATTTCTGTACTAGCTGAGAGCAAATGTCCCTTTTAGTTGGTCTTCCTACTCCCTAAGTGTCCTTATATGGATGATAGAAGGTAAATAAGGACAGGACAAGAATGCGTGGTTCTTCCCTCTTTAGGTCTTCTGCCATGTCCAACTTTTTTTGAGTGACTAGGACTTTTGGGGACCTGATGCTGTTTTATTGTTCAACAGCCTTCAAGAGATCCTTGCTCCTACTACTTCTCCAGTCTGTCTTTGTGCCCATATGAACTCTATCCTCAGACATGAACAGCTGCATATCTTTGTCCCATGAAGAACCATCCTCTTTTGTTTGCTCCAACCTTGGATCTCACAGCCTTTGTATGATGGTTCCTACTTCATTCATGGGAGTAGACAATAAGAATTAAGTCCTCCTTTAGACCACTCATGATTTTGTAGAGATCTAACATATCTCACTCAAGTTGTCTCTTTTTGAGTCTGAGGGCTACTACTGCTACTTAGTTGTTCCTCGTGGAGAAGATGTTTTGCACCATTCTCATCTTTATTGCACTTTCACTGTTTTAATATATCCTTTTCAAAAGAAGGAAACCAGTACATCACACACTGATATGGCATTTAGTTTCTGGACTGTCTAGAGGAAATTTTGAACCTTCCTAACAGGCTATATTAATTTAGGTTTGGTTTTGAGTACTTCAGCATTTGCTTCTTGTTCTTGGCTTACTTAAGTTTTTGTATTCAATCTGCTAGAATGCGTATTATACATACAGTGTATGTCCCTTCCCTGGACACAACTTCATCTTCTCTGAATATCCTGTGTCTATAACAAAGAGCCCAATTTTGCTACTTAATCATACAAGCTTCCCTTTAACCTTTATCAAGGCTTACCTAATAGATGACAAATAAGGAACCAACAGCAAGATTTCAGCACTCAGTTCTGCACTATTGTCCTTATCACATTCTTAGCAGCATCTTCTAGCTTCTTTTTAACAAGCCTCTTTCAAAAAGCCAAACAAACCAGCACCCAAAATCAAAACCAAAGCAACAAAGCCAACCAACCAATTGAAAAAAAAACCCCAAACTGCCTTGGAAAACACAAAAAAAGAATCCAGAAACCCACTGTTATCCTTTGGAATGCAAACACAATGTTTTAGACTTTATGATCTTGATGTTCTGAAAGACATTCAGAATAAGCATGTCAGAATCATGATACATGGAGAAGACTGGCATCCCCAGAGGGATTTTATAGAATCATAAAATGTTAAGGGGTTGGAATGGACCTTAAAGATCATCAAGTCCCAAGCCCCCAAGCCTCTTGCCATGGGCAGGGATACCTCCCACTAGACCAGGTTGTTCAAGGTCTTATCCAACCTGGCTTTGAACACTGCCAGAGCTGAGACATCCACAACCTCCCCAGGCAACCTGTTCCAGTGCACCACCACACTCACAGTAAAAAATTTCTTCCTAATTTCTAACCTAAATTCCTCCTCTTTCAGTTTGTACCCATTACTCCTTGTCCTTTCACTACAGATCCCAGTGAAGGATCCCTCTCTGCTTTACCCCCTTCAGATACTGGAATGCTGCTATGAGGTCTCCACACAATTTTCTCTTCTCCAGGCTGAACAGCCCCAGAGCAGCCCAACAGAAGGTCGCCAGATTTGTTCACAGACCGGGCACAGCCAATCATGAAACCTCACCCTTGATTTATAAACACTAATTATCTTTTAATGTTACCATTGTAATTAATACTCTAGTCCAATTTCTTAGTTTATATCTCTCCCTGGGGGAATAATTTATATTTTCATTGTGTTTCTTCATAGAGAAAAGGCTAAGAACTGCATTTTCAAAATACATGAAAGCCTAGTAGTCCGCTCATATCCTATTTTAAATCAGTTGGTGTTAAATGTCTCTCAATAACATTACCTTAAATCTTAGTAACTGTATTATGTCTGTGGTAACACAGAATTGCATAAGTTGAACACCAGTGTTTCCTTTGTGCAAATTTAATGAGTGTGGAAGGAAACCTGAACATAGCATTGAAACTCAGGTTCATACCTTTGCTACCCTACATGAAAATGTGAATTTCTGATAAAACGGTGATGATGTATATGTGGGATTCTAGCAAACAGCAGCTGAATTTACTGGGCTCCTGCTGGGTGTGATGGCCTCTTTAGGAGAGCATCAGGGGGAAACTTGTCTAATAAATAATATTTATGAGAAACATCATGATAGCACATATAAAAGGCTAACATAGAATAATGTGGGAAATGTCTTTGACTTCAAAATGAAGACTCAGCTCATGACACTGCATGAGCACAGAGCAACTTATACAGAGGACAAAACGATGTAACCTCCTTTGAATGCCTTATCTTTAGTATCTCAACTCTCATGTCTTTTAAATGAAGGCCTTTCTGAAGTAGGTCACAAATGCCTGAGTTTCCAGGAAGTGCTTCTAATGAAAAGCAATTGTGCTGGATTAGATAGCACTCAATAATTTACAGGTTTTAGATCGTCCTCTTTCAATCCTGTTCAATGTACCTATTACACATAGGCTTTGCCCAAGTTCAGAATTATGGAATGATCATTCTCCCCCTCTCTTATTACTAAAGGCAATGACAAAGCTAGTGTTGTAGAGCTAAAAACAAAATTACTGAAGGTTCTCAAAGCAACTAATCATGAATCTCTTCCTCAATCAATGTGTTGCTGGCGTTAGTTCATGTTGTTTGAAATTTTGTAGGTCACACATTAGGTAAAATCTGTGTCTGTGTGCTCAGAACAAGACCCAGTATCAACTGCAGAAGTGGGCATCATCTTATACATTTTAATATGTTGCCATTGAAACGGGTTTTCCTGGCATTTGTGGGGTACTTTCCTGCTACTTTAAGATACCCTGATACTTTAAGATAGAGTATTTCTCTCTTTTCCCTCCCTCCCTCCCTCCCTCCCTCCCTCCCTCCCTCCCTCCCTCCCTCTTTTTCATATTCATTGAACCAAAATGTCCAAAATTAAAATAACAGCTATGGACACTATACAGATACCAGGGCAGAATGTCAAACATCTCCTGTTTTCACACCAAGACTTAAAAAAAGTTTCTTCTCTCTTCCTCTGCTTCTGTGTCTACCAGCTGCTTCAGGGTTGTCATTTTGCTATACTTTGACAGGCAGTAACTGAACAACCAACTTGAATTGTAACAACATAACCATAAATAAGGTAACCTCTGTAATATATGTGATGGTCTGAAAAAAATTATTCAGCAAAAAAATCTTTCATTAAATGGGAAGACAAGGTATCCTTTGAGGTCTCAAAAAGTCCAAAATTTACAACTTTTGTCTTGGATCTGTCCATTTCATCCTGGATATTAAAGGAACAGAATAGTATAAAGATAACTCACCCAAAAGTTCTGCGTTTCTTTCAATCCACAGCAACTGCCTGAGGGGCAGTTTTGCTATTATGTGCTTTTCTCATAGGCTGTTTCTGGTAAACAGTTTGCTTTAAAAATGGCTGTTATTATTATCCCTGCACTTACAGGGAATGCTTTTATTCTAAATGCACAAAATACACTGCTAAGACAGCCATGTAATCGATATAAGACCGCCTGATGATGTTCTGAAAAATATTTCTTGAGGATCTTTCCATGTAGCTATATCTTGAACTTGCCTCCTGCGGTAGAGTGTAATTGCCTGAATTTTTCCAATAGAGAAACCTATATCAAACAAGAAATCCTGTAAAAATAGCCTGGTGAGATGCATAAAGACTAGAAACTTTGTATGGGCTTTTCTTTGTGGAAGTCCTTTTTCTTTTTTTATGGTACTACTTAGTTACTCTGAAAGATCAGTGGCCATTTCTTACTATTTGACATATGACCTTTCTGAAAATTGAAGTCCACACTGTATGTCATTCCTGTATTAACTGACAGACAAATTGAGTTTTTCTTTGTTAAATTTACTGATGGAGAGAACAGGAAAAAAAATTCAAAATTACCGCAAATCCAGGTTTATGATGGTGGTGTATAGGACAGGATAGTATAATAAGAAGCATGGCAATAGGCTTCCCTAGGAAGTGGTGGAGTCATCCTTTTGGGAAGTGTTAAAAAACTGAGCAGACGTGGTACTGTGTGATATGGTTCAGTGGGCATAGTGGTATTTGTTCAAAGATTGGATCTGATGATTTTGGAGATATTTTCCATCCTTAATGATTCTATGATTCTAAGTAGCACAAGGCTGACTGATTTTGTCAAAGTACTACAAGTCTATCTCTGTCCTTCTACCATCTTGTCCCATCTGGAGGCAAAAATACTTTTAAAGTACAGTTCTGTTCATCAAACAAAACTGAAGATCAGTCATAAAAAAATTAATTTGACCAGTATATATTATACAGCTACAGTTCAGTTTGAGGAGAGTCCACCAAGATCCTTACATCCACCAGCAAGGTGAAGGAGGACCTTGGAATTCCCACCTACATTTTATTTTTAGTTATTATAGATGAACAGTGTAACAGAAAGGAAGAAAGACATCTGGAGTTCAGCTTCAGAACTTTCATTTGTAAAATGCAGGAGGTTATTGTCTCCTCTTCCTCTGAAGAGAAGTAGTCCAAGCCTTACCTAGAGAACTAAAGTGACCTTGGGACCCCAGGACACTACCTCATGTGAAGTATGCACTAAGAAGAATAGAAGGAAGAAGGAGCTGAGGGTAGGGAAATTTGACTGATGAGAATGGTCAGAGGAAGTGAGTTTGTTTAGTCTAGAAGGCTTGAAAATGAGGGAGGACATGGTGGCAGTTTTCTAATATGTAAACAGTTAAAAAAAGGATTAATTTATTTTTCTTTATGTTCACTAGTCTTAGGACAAGAAATAATCAGATTAAGTAAAGAGCATTTAAGTTATGTATTAGGAAAAAGCAATTTCTATTAAAGAAACATTGCAACAGGTGGTACAGGCAGTCTAGGGTGAATAGAAGTCTTCCTTCACTGGACATTTTTGAAAGAAAGATAATTCTCCCAGTCAGATCATCTTGTCAAATATCATCCCACCTCTGAGTAAAAGGAGGGCATAGATGATCTGTGGTACTTTGCAACTTTGTACTTCTGTAATTCTAGGATCCATTTTTTGAAACATGTAAAGTTTCTAGCAGCAGCTGCTCTTTCCAAAGCTGCTCAGCAGCTTTCTCACCTCTCTGGAAAACCCATGGCACATGCAGTGCTGGATCAAAGACACTTTTCACCTTGGCCACTGCCCAGAATCTTTCTATGCATCTATGGATGCAGAGAGACAGTGCTAATAGATAGCCAGTATACTCTACTTCACCCTGGAAGAGCCTGGTATTGTCTTATGTTCAACCGCCTAAAAAAGGCTACATACAAAAAATCCACAGACTGCATGGGGATAGAAGAGCAAGAAAATCATCCAGAACCTTACAGTTTTAATATACAAATGTTATGGCTGGACACAATTTGAGAACAAAGTTATGCTTCCTGTTTTCCATCTTGGAAACCTCAGCAATTACTCTCAAGGCCTTGAACAGATTTGTCCAACTAGAAGAGAAAGATTTTCCTGCTGCTTTTTGCCAAGCTTCTGCCTAAAATTACAGCTTCTTTTCTCTGCTGTCTTATCAATCCTTTGTCTTCTTGCCAAAAAACATCAGAAGTGCCCTGTAGAAAGGAGGAATCTTATGTGTCTCTGCTTACTGCACAGCTAGAAACATCTGAATTGGGAGCCAAGGAAATTGTCTATTAAATTCTGAGGGTTGAACACAAAGATGGTTCTTAAAAATTGTGCCTTTTCTTGCTAGGAATTCATTGGTTCTATTAGCCTCTCAAATCAGACCTGTTCTGTACTTAGCAAAAGCAATTGTAATGCTGCTCAAAAAGAGAAAGGCAAAAGTGGAAAAGAAATGGTTTGTGACTAGTGCAGATCTCTTAAAATCCTTCAGCTGTCTTCCATGCTTAGAGATGCCTGCTGAGTGGCCTGATCAGAGAAGATCCTCAGATTCCTTGTGAATGTGACGGGTTCCAACTTTCTTATTCGAAATTAAGCCCTTTCTCGCCTTTCCATCACCATCTTTGAAAGCCACCACTGATGGGCCTGTGAGGATGCCTCAAAAGTCTCTGCAGTCCCACACTGTAATGGAGAATATATTAATGCCCTATGAGAAGGAATGCAAGCTCTGCTTTTCACCATCCCATTGGGGAGAATAAAACTCTTACATTTTTTCTTGTTCCATAGAGTTGTCTTTACTCTTCTAATTACAACTGCATTGTTGAGCAATCAAGTACGTGATTTCTAACAACCCCAGACAAGAGCCATTGCCCCAGCCTCCTAAATCTGGCTTGGAGCAAGCTCTTTATGTTGCTCAACTCCTCATCTGATCACGACATACTCAGGCAGTTCCGTGAAATACCTGCTTCTCCTCTCAAATGCAAAATTCATTGCTTTTCTTCAAAGCTGGCATCCCAGCACATTTTGTTGCTCTTTGTCATGGCATGCTATATTAAGACATTTCATTTTTAAAAATTCTTATTGTGTTGCTGTTTTACTGCCATCTCACTGTAGCTAAAAAATTACTCCCAGTAACAGCAAGTCATGTTCTCCTTGATTTTCTTTCTTTGTTTTCCTTGGGGTGTGTTGTCATATATGAAAATGGGCATGTCAAGGTGAAAAATTGCCTGTAACCCACCCATTCATCTTTAGTGCTTCAGATTTCTGCACACTTTCCCTGTGGAAGTTTCTTCCCATATTACTCTTTGTTTTCTTGATCAACACCTTGTAAATCTTCTCCAATTTAGCACTGTTCAGGGCTCTTCATTGCCTTCTTGCTCTCTGTCCCCTACTCTCTTCTTCAGCAGCATTCACAGTTTATTGTATCTGCAAAAGTCCTGTCCTCCAAGTTTGACACATCTCATTCAAAACAGGACCGTGATCAGGAGTTGCAGTTTGCTCATTAATTGGTCACCTGGAACTACGGCAATGATCCTTATGCAGTCAATGATGAAAATTGCTATCTGTATTTGTTCGCATGTATTCCACTCATCTCCATTTCAATATTTATTATCAAAGGCATTAGGTACATTTTCTTATTCCAAAAACCAGAAATGCAACTCATATTCTAAAAAGCATCTGCTCCAGAGCAGTGTTGGCTCTTGTAACCTCTTGAAAGCAGCACCCAAACTGTAGTAAGATCCCCTATTGTACTGATGGCTCCCCTTACAGGGGAAGAAAGCCACAAAGAGAGGCAGAAGGAAGCCACAAAGGTAGCTATTATACCATATGTTTCTGGCATATAATAATGCTGGTGGAGATCACAGCTCAGTTTCTGAAGAGTGAAATGGAGTTTTCCAGGAAGATCAGATCATCCAAATCACTTCCCATTTACCAGACACTCTCTTGGTCTCCACTTGCTGGCAACAAAACAAATACCCTTTACTCTAGCTCATCCTTTCCCTTCTCCTCAGTCCTCCTGGTTCCCTTGCTCCTGGGTCCCTCGGAGTTCCTACTCACCATAGGGTACAAACCCTTGCTTGTTGCAACATCAAGGCTTTTAACTTTGGTTGGTAAATCTTTGAGTTTGGCTATCTTTGGGTAGCAATCTTAGCCTCCAGGTGCAAAGAAGGAGCACCAGGTTACCAAGATGCTTAGAACAGAACCTCTCTGCTCTTCCCCATGGGAGGCTGCATCCATCTCAACAGGAATGTGAGGGAAAAGTGAGAACTTTTCTTTCCCTCTAGTTTAAATATCCTCAGAATCAGACACTGCCTTCCTCAGAGAGTAGGGGTGTACAGCCCACTCTGGTGGTTGTTAGCAATGAAAGTCAAATAATTTTTTGGATTTTCAGGCATCAGGCAAGCCGAAATCCTCTAAGTGTGGAGCTGGCATGTACATGAGTGGCTGATGAGCTGCATCAGAAGACCTTGACCAGGACACAGAGATGTGGCTGTGGGTAAGTCTGATGCAGTGATATGATGAGACCAGACCACAGGTCCTGAACTTGCAAAGGAAATGCAATGGGAGAGGAAGTTTGTAGCATAGGGGGAAGTGTCTTATCCCTTCCACCAAGGGATGAGCTGACATGGAAGGAGGAGCATTGCTGCTGCCCTCAGCATAGACATGATGAGTTACAGTGGTCTGAGAAAAAGCTGTGAATGGATCACTCGTATAAAATGAATTTGTTACAGAATACAGACTTACTAAAATGGTAGCTGAAATTCAAAACACAAGGTGTCTGAGTCTGCATCCCAGCTAAATATCATATATATTATATATATTATCCATGCCTTTAAAAGATGCAAACTAGTAAAAATCTGAAGGCAGAGTGACAGAATTTACTCTGCACATATGGAAATTTAAAGAAAGAAACTATCCATTGTGAATATCATAATACAGCATTTACCAATATGGTGGGCATATCCTCTTAGCACTTAGAGTAACAAAAACAATGAAATAACCCTACACTTAACTTCCATTCTGAGTGTTTAATTATATTAAATTTGCATTTATTTTGTCCTGCTTTAAATTCCTTGACCCAGATAAAAATTCCAGTAACGAGTTTCACAAAGGCCTGAGTAAGGCATGGAGAACAGGAACCATTGTTTTATATGATAGTTTCACAAACAGATGGGCATGATTTTGAAT
Source organism: Chloebia gouldiae (assembly GCA_003676055.1). Classification (NCBI taxonomy): domain Eukaryota; kingdom Metazoa; phylum Chordata; class Aves; order Passeriformes; family Passeridae; genus Chloebia; species Chloebia gouldiae. The sequence goes on along the minus strand of QUSF01000002.1, from coordinate 47,268,894 downwards.
GGGAAACTAATAGGAATACTAAGCATTGCCTTCTGGGAATATTTAACATGGAGATTTTAAGCTGATCTCCAAGAACACAGCTATGTGTCAGGTACTATTTTCTCTGTTTCTACACATAATTCTGCAAATGTGTGTTGGGCTTCCATGAAATAATTTACTCTCATACTCCCTTATCTAAAATAGTACTTAGTAGTTTAGATCAGGACCAGTTCTGTAATGCCATCATTATTTTTATCTTAGGACTCAGTTTTAATAAAGGGTTTGCAGAGGTGGATGTACCTGGGGTTTGTAAGGCAATGTGGGAGAGGAAGCTGGAAGGGAGCATGTAGACCATTTTTGGTTCCTCCCAGGAACAGAGATGACAGCTGGGATTAGTGTGCCTAAGCAGCATCTAATGTGGGAATGCTCACCAGCAAAGTGCAATGCCACAGTCTATGGCATAAGACATTGAGAAATGAAAGGAATAAAACCATGTAAAATCTGCAAGTTACTTAAAATTTAAGGAAAGAAAACTTTGCCTGTCTTACACAAAATACTTACAAATACAAGCCTTAAACAAAAGGATTTTTGGAAGTATTCTCAATAGATTCAAATGGCATGTTTCCAAAGTGTCTTTTGAAAATAAGGAAGGGCAGATTTATTGAAAGGTGCCTGTAGGGGGAGATGGTTGCCCGGGAGATTGGCAGTAAACATTTCATCTCCAGGTCACCAGCTCAAGCCAGCTCGGCTCACTAGTGGTCAAAAGCCTACTGTATTATTGTCATTGGAAAAGGACATGAATCATTCCTGAGTCTGTGGAGACATGAAAATGCCTGGTTCAATAACATACATAAATTATTTTCTTAGAATGCTTCTGGGGATGAACAAGCAGTGCCAGGACTTGGACTTAATGATCCTTGTTGGGTTCCTTCCCACAGGATCCAGTATATTCGGTGATTCTGTGACTTTCTGAATGTTTATAAAAATACTAGCCTAGAAAGTACTAGTAATTTTTATTTAAAACAAATCAACCCATTAACTACATAAAATATACATGTCTTCCCTTCCCTTCCCTTCCCTTCCCTTCCCTTCCCTTCCCTTCCCT
>QUSF01000002.1:47175186-47267800 GCA_003676055.1 Chloebia gouldiae | reverse complement strand
CCTTCCCTTCCCTTCCCTTCCCTTCCCTTCCCTTCCCTTCCCTTCCCACATTCTTTCATCTGCTCATTCTTTCTCTTATTCTCTCTTCCCTCCTGTCTTCTTTCTTTCCTTTTAAAGAATAATTTCAATTTACTTATAAAGTCACTAAAGGAAGACAAAATTTTAAAGGAAGATTGTACCATCTGTTTTATTTCAAAGTATAGTGGACCATTGGAATTTTAGGAAAAAAATTACATTTGGGACCATCTGTCTACTAGAAAAACAATAATAAACAAGGTACTAAACAAAATGTTTTGCAGCAGCCACTGTCTGAAGTGTGTGGCAGCAAGGCATGATATGCTAAAAGGAAACTTGATCACATATGATTCAGGGTGATGGCTTTCATTAATCCACTGGAGAAGGGAACAAAGCTTGAATGATTTTTATTTAATAACAAACAGACAATAATATCAACAGTGCTTCCCATTTAACTTTTGGCAGCCATTAATATGTGCTGTGCACATACCCGAGAAAAAGAGACATTTTCCCCATTTGGTTGGTTTCATCCTTTGAAGCATGTCTCCACCAAAAAGCAGATTTCAATTTCCTTTGGGGACCACAAAATACCCAGCTCTTTTCCTCTCCCTCACTGTGGTTAGAAGTTTATTTTTCAGTTGTGGTAAGTGCTTTGCACCATATTTATCTGCATGTTGTTTGTTTTAGGAGTGGAGCACAGAACATACAGACTTCTACCAGGGGAAAGACTAACAAGCAAAAGACTGTACAGAAATAGTTTAATGAAATTGTTATGGGTAACCATACTGGTTGAATCAAAAAGTCTGCAAGAGTCTCTAGACCATAGCTGAGGAGCTGCTTCGGCAAGAAATATGTGTCTGAAGCTTGCACACAGGCCCAACCAGCAGTGAAGCTGGGCTGTCCTTGTTTTTTTTTTACCTAACCCTAGGCAATTCACTTCCCTTTACAGAAGGTTTGTCCTCATAAGGGAGATTTGCTGTATAATTTCTGACCTTACTTCTCCCAGTGTCCTTACACATAAACACTGTTCTTGCAGTTTTATACTGGTGCAATGGCAAATAATTGACATTGACGGTTAAAGTGTTAAATCTCATGGAAAGTAGGCAAGGTGTCCTATGAGAACTCTCAACTTCTGTAATTTGTGTGGTGATTCTACCAGCAATTTTAATAATTACAATGCATTTATAATTGATTTTCAGTTATGTAAGCCTTAATAGGACTTGGCCTTCTTTTGTAGGACATCAGAGAGATGTGGAAGTGATCACTGTGTAGTGAGATGAAGAGGTTTGTCATCTTCTTTTACTCTCTGCAGTCTGAGGCAAAGAGAGAAAATCATAATTAAATCAATGTTGAAATGTTAAGTATGTTTGCTTGCATATGCTCATTTTTCACATTACTATATTTTTCTTCCTGAAGATTTATCTGCATGAATGGAGAATAAATATTGTAAGGTTTCTCTAAGTAAAGGCTCAGCAGTTTGAGAAATCAACTGTGTATATTTATTTATTATGAACCTCTCTATAGTGCAAACACTCCATAAACACTTGAATGGGATGACCCAGAAGATGTTTTTATATGGAAGCAGGAAAGAAGCAGAAAAAAAAATACATCCATGTAAACTCAAAAGGAAAGATGCCCATGTTTCTTGTTTGTATGTAGAAAAAGATACTTTTCTTGTTTCTTTTATTTCCTTTATACATTTTTGCTCTCTCGGTTGCTGACCTTTATTTTCCATGTAAACACTGATAAATTTTGCAGCTGTAGTAATTGTCATCCCAATTTCCTTAGAGTATCACTCTCCCATCTCCTGTAATATCACACTGAATCAGAATAAAATCAGTGTGTCTCAGTCTTGTCACAGCATCCCTCTTATACATCACTACTCTTTTTCTGAAATGCTGTATTCCAAATGTATTTTTAATGAAAATGCATTTTTGCATCTTTTTCCTGCCCTGTCTTGTTGTTGAAGGCATCTTTCATCCTTTCATGCCCTTTTCTGCCGTTCCTGAGTTATTTCACCTGTGCTGCAAACAGTACAAACGATTCTTTGCCTTCTATATTTGCCCATAAAGGTGGTGTCTTCATGCAGACCTGCTTTAGGCAGTATCACCAGCAGGTCAAACGAGGTAATTCTTCATCTCTGCTCAGCATTGAAGAGTGCTGCCTCCAGTTCCAGACTCCCCTCTAAAAGAGAGACAGGAGCATTCCACAGCCAGCCCAGCAATGGGCACCAAACTGGCTGTGTGCTGTTGCACAGGACTTTGGAGGAGAGGCTGAGGGAGGTTGGACAGCCCAATGTTTTACCATCCTCACAGGAAGGAATTTCTTCCTAATATCTAATCTATGCTCTTTCAGCTTAAAGACGTTGTCCCTCATCTTACCCCAACACTCCCTGACAGAGTCTTTTCCCATCTTTCCTGCTGATCCCCTTTAAGTACTGGAAAGCTGCTGTAATGGCTTTCCAACAAAAGGTGAGTTTGTTCCATTGAAAATGGGGTCTTTTTGTCCATAGCTGAGAAATCCTTGGCTTTCATTAGTTTTTGGCACATGGAATGTTTTGGAATAAAATATTCTATTTAATTAAATAGAATAAGTGGATAGCGAGCCTGAACAAATAAAATACATAATGAAAATGGATGGGAAAATAAATGGACATTAACTGACAGGGCTACTCTGTGACATTTTTCAATGCCACTTCAATCCAGTTCATTTTCCCTGCATTGTTTTTTGGTTTGAGTTTTGGGGGTTTGTTTCATTTTTTTCCCCACGTACTTGCATGTATATATTGGTACATAATATTAGCCTGCAAAGAAATGTCATTTTTAAAATGGAAAGAATGGAATTTTAACAGCTCTACTTACCCTGACAAAAGCCATATTCCACAAAGCACTTTCATGTAGATCCCTGTTTAAGCAGCATTGAGAAGCATTAAGGGTTTATGGAGGCAAAGATGAAATGAACTAATTTTTTGGAGGGGAGGGTGTAACTAAAAATGAATCACATAAAACAGCCTTTACAGGTTTTGCAAAATCACTTTGCAGGAAAACTCCCACTGATATCAGTGAAAGCCTTGACTGAGTGTAGACTGTATTAATATTAAGAAATGCCTACAGTAATGGCAGGAGCTTTTTCCTGCAAGCCTATGTAGAACACACTGGTTTAGAGCCATTTTCAAGTTTTTAAAATAGTGATTATTTTGCAATACTTAGTTTCATGTCAGAGGGATTTTAGGAAAGTTTCCTGCTAAATTGTGACACATCATCATTAGCTAAAACTGGACCCCCTTTTTTTCTTTCACTTTGTTATGTAAACATGTACCACTGTACCTACTCATAATATGAAAAAAAAAAAAAAGTTCCCTGTCAACGTGAAGCTTCGCTGAGCCATTCAGAAGAGTGACTCTTGCAGGATGCCAGCTTGCTGAGCATCCCCCAGGCTCCCCAGCTGCTGCTCGGGGCGCCCATCAGCGCAGGGCAGCCGTGCTGCGGAGCTCCCCTCTGCTGCGGGCTCCTCGCTCCCCAGCTCCGCCCGCAAGGAGGCTCGGCAGGAGCACGGCGCTTCCCTGCAGCTGAGGGGAGCAGCAGGAGGCAGCAGAAGCGCTGCTGACCCGCCCCGAGATGCGAGCACATCCCCCAGGGCAGAGGCATCTGCAGAGAGCAGCGGCCGATGCCAGGCTGCTCCAACTCCGCCTGAAATGGCAACGTGGGTTTCAAACAGCGCGGCTTTGGGTTTTCATCCAGGGTGTGTTTACACACAACCCCCCAGCTTCTTACAACACCAGCTGGGACATAACCTGGGGCTTTCTTGCTCAGGAAAATAGTACATGGCTTCCAGCAGGGAACCCGTCAGCTGTTATCAACTCTGCATTAAGCAAAGATGCTGAATAACATAAGTACTGTCAATGTTGACAGGCCAACAAAAGCAAGTGGTCTACAACCTAGCTAGCCCACAGAGACCTGTAACTTTAGCTGGAAATGCCCGCAAGCAGGAAGAGCTTCAATAGCGATGATGGGGATATTTTGGTATTCAGTTATTTTTGCAGCATAGTGGTTACTACATACACATCTAAAATGTTTGCACCATTTACATAGCATTTTAACAAACACTGATACTATATCTTAGAAGTATTTATGCATAGAGAAATTGACTAGTGAGTTCTGGATCTTAGCTACAGGGTGCTATACCCCATTGCTTGATGTTTGGCCAGTATTCTGGTGCCTGCCACACTGCCTGAATGAAGAAAACTTGAATAATGAGTCTGATATCAAGTCAAATTTGTAGCAAGGGGGAGGTCTCATGTCTCCAGTTAATGGGAATGTTAGCCCTGGGAGAAAAAGTCATTTCCATCTCCTAGGAATCCTAACTCTATGCCAATGCCTTCTCTGCAAGACCAGCATTGTCTCAAGACCTGATTCTAATCAGAGACCAACGCAGAGTCTCCCTTATTCATGCCCAGCTCCCTTTCTCCAGCAGCTCTCTTAGAGCAGCTCACAGTGTCAATAGTTTGTGCTGCTAGCATGGAGCCTTTGCCTGCACAAAGGCCATCTGAAGGCTGTACATTGGGAACAGACATTTTGCCTAAAGGACCCCAGATCTCTCTTGTGGGCATCTAGGGCTTTCAACTGTGACAACAGCAGTCACTATTGTCAGTCAAAGCTATTTAGCTCTTTTTGACATTAATTTTGGCATTGCTTCAGAATTCACTCTGCAATGAGAAGATAGGATGCCATATGCTTTCCAAAAGAACCAAGAAAAATTTAAACAGAGACTACTGATTGGGTAGAGTGTGTTATAAAGTTGTGAGTTTCAGTACACTCCACATTACTTTTCTGACTTAATGGTCCTGGGACAAGCCTTTCCTGAGACTCTTTCAGCAAAGCAAACAGACAATTCACTGAAGTCAAAAGAAAGTACTACAGATTGAAACCTGCTGAGGGTATGGGGATATTCCCCTCTGACTGAGAGGAAGCAGCTATTAAGTAGCATCAGGAAAGAGTTAGAAGAGCCAAGTAAAGATGTGATTGCCTTGTATGATTGTCTTTTCTACTTCTGGAGTGCTGGGGTAAACATGATGTCAAGAGGGCAATATTCTACATCCCCCCTGTATAAAGAGAGCAACTACCTAAAATACAAAGCAGCGGCATTACATTCAGTATTTTCTGCTAAAATTGAGAGAAAATTAGGTTTATCCAACTTTTGTTACTTATTCTGGAATTTGGCCAAGTTAACAAGGTTAATCTCATTCCTGCCAAGTCTATGACACAGGGTATGCATGTGGTCAGCACCTTGGCAGCCACAATGTACACAGCCTCTGTTTAGATAATTCTTTTCATACACATACTGTAAGAGGACCTGGCTTTTACATACAAAGTAACTGTGAACCGGAATGTACTTATTGCATGAGTGCAGCAAAATATTTCTGGAAAATTATTTTCTTCCTCCCTGCTAATCGGTTAAAATTGCATGGGATAGTCAGGGTGTAGTGCAGATGGAAATAATCAGGAAAATATTCAGTTTCCATAGGAGATTTATTTATTTTCCTCAAAGCTTAGAATTTGACTAGTCATATTTTCATGTTCGCCAATCTGTTACGGCAAAAGATTATCCTTTTCTCCTAAGAGCATCTTGATTACAAGTTTTGGACTTTGGGTTTGAATTCAATAGAACTGTGGACTTCTTTAGGGAGAAAACACATGTCTTGACCAAAGTGAACTCTCCACAGACTTCCACTTACAATCAGTGGAATGAAATTTGCTCCTCCAGCCAATGATTCACAGCTCCCACTTCAGGCTCCTACTTTGAATCTGGCAATGACACCAAAATTAGGTGAGGCCATATGAATTCTTTCCTTTGGTTCTTTCTGGTGACTAATGGGCTGTCTTGTAGGAGATTTGCTGAGGCATCTGCTTGTTTTCAGAGATAACAGTTAATATCCAGATAAATGGTTTAGACATGTACAAATAAAGCAGGAAAGTACCATTCCTCATTGCCACTTTATGCCTGATTGATCCCTGCCTTTTGGAAAAATATCAAAAAGAAAAAATATCAAAAGTACCACACATCTCCCTGACTATTCCTTGTACCAAAATGTTGTCCTCATGCTAACCTGCACACAGAGTGTTTCAGAAAGAAGGCATTTTGGGACAAGCTGAAGGAGAGAGACAAAATGCCTACAGGAATTTCATATGCTGGTGATTTTGTAGAGGGTCATTCCAAAAGGGAAGCCAGCTGGGGTTACTGGTACTGCACCAAGTTGAAGCCTATCAGCACTTAAAAAAATTAATGTCATTATCCTTGGCACAAGGATATATTTCCCTCTTATCTTTACTATAAGCCAATATAGAAGAAAATGTACAAAAGGGAAGGCATGACAGATGTGAATCACCTCTATTAACTTGCAAAAGTCATGTACATGTGTCAAAACAGCATATTAAAATGGATTAGCCATTCATACAAATAAGAACAACATGTGCATTTGTTTCAGCTAGGATAAAAATCACAAAGGCAATCAATTCTTGTACAACACATGTGAAAAAACTTCTTGGCGCCAAGGACAGCGTACCCCAAGTGTTCAGCCATGTGTTTCAAGTACGCAGTTGTGTTTTTTGTTTTTTTTTTTTTTAGCTTTCAGGTTACTAGTTTGCTCAGAAGGCCATGAGAAACCACAGCTTGAAAGGAGACATGATGACTTTACACTCCCAATGTATTCTCTAAAGTCCCTATTTTTTGTCTTGAACTTTTTTCCATGTGGATTTGAATCCTACTCACAGAGCCAAGCCAAAATTACTTTAAACTACAGTACAGTAAATACAGTTGTTTGGATAATAGATTTGTATTGGGGCATGTTTTTTTACCATGAGTCTTTTTACCTAAACTTTCACCATACACAGAGCTGCCACTTAGCATGCACAAAGCACATTTTCTACCAGTTGGACTCCCACTGTCAACCATACATGACAACCATATTGACAGATGGACTATATTTATTTGGTAGGTTTTGGGCCAAAGAAGGATGTTACAGCTTAGATGAGCAAAAGTATTTTGTTATTAGCACACAATATTCCAAATAGTTTTCCCCCTTATTGGTATTTTGTGTCAGAGGTGACATGAAGCACTGTTTGCTCATTGGTTTTCATATGCAGCAAAAATTTTTAGTTGCCCGATTATGCAGCCATGTCATGTGAGAAAAATCCCAAAACACCAGGGTAGAGGAGCATTATATCTCTTGGTAAAGATATAAGCTCCAAAATCATTTCCACAAACAGCCCCCTCCCCTTGCCTTACAGCCTTCTAAAAAGTCATCAGATAAAAAATGGGTAGACAAAATAACGCAGTCAGTTCTCCCTCAGTTCCTTTGGCAGCTCCGCACATCCACATGTTGCCCACTCTTAAATTAGACCCCAGTGATCTGCTTATTTCAATGTCAATGACAACCTTACAGAACGACACTGTTGCTCTGGAAAACAATTCAAAAAGCCCAAGATACTATTTTGGTCACACTTTGGGCTGGTGTCCTTGCAACTGCAAAGATGCTGCCACAGTTGTCCCATGTTTTCAAGCACGGAAGTGCCTCATTTTCTCTTCTGAAAGAGGAGCACTGGCACTTTGTGCAAATTCCAGCCCTGACAGGTCAAGCTGGCTGCTGGTGGAAACAGGCTGTGTGGCAAGGGGAGAGAGAAGCCTCAGTGGTCATTGGTGGATTTTGTTGAAAGTTGGCTCTATTTAGCCCAGGATAATCTGTGCGAATGAGAGGTAACCACAGTGGCTGCTATCAGGTTATGGCCATATGCAGAGATTGCTGCCCACTGCTGTTGAGCCAAATCAGCTTTGCCACTGCTATCAACAGCAAAGGGCCACCTGCTGATAATTCACTTGAAATATTTGACTTGTTTTCAAATAATGTCTCTTTTCAAATACACTTAAGTCTATCACTTTCATGTTTCCCCTTAAATACCAGAACTTAAGTGAAATAAAAACCTTAGCCATCCCTGAGCTTCTTTGCTTTCACATCATTCAAGGGTGGAAAGTGTTATCTATTTTAATTAACTGGAGAATAAAAATCAGTATCCAACTGAGATGTAGTGTCTCTTTTTTCCCGTGGAATCAAGTCTCCCACAAAAAGTAGACATTTGTGCTGGAAATGCCAACTCACATGAAATCAGAAGACTGATCAGGGATGTCAAGACCACCAGAGATTAATGTTGCATTAAATCCTTGTGGTTGAAAAGAACCCACAACAGTCAAGCCCCTTCTCCCTGGACATGTGCTACACTTCACTGCTCCCCAGTTTCTCCCTTCTTTCTCATATTTCACTATGTGAGTATGTATGTGTGTGTGCCTGCACATATGTATGGGGGGGCTAAACTGTGCTGTCATTGTGCACTGTTTCCTCTGGTAGTCCTGCCCTCTTCCCTGCTGCCTGTGCTGCTGTACGTGCCAGCAACATTGATGCACACTCAGTGAATTATGCAGAGTCACCTCTGAAGCCAGAGGAGGAGGTGACAATTGGTGGACATCTTTCTCTGCCTGACAGCATATGTAGAATTAATCCATCTGAACAGATTTCTGTCTGTGCTAAGGGGGACCAGCAGATTATTTTTGCCATTTACTGGCTTGAAAGCTCAGTATTTTAATGCCTTCCTGACTAGAAAGCTATTGGGCACAAAATACTGAGAGCATAAGAACCAATCTTGGAAAGTGGTGCTTGTGCCTCCTATTTTTCCATCTTTCTCTTCAGCAGGCAAAGAGTATGAGCAATGTTGAAAGGAGAGGTACAATATGCTGATAATTTATAAACTGGCAATGGAATGCAATGTATAAATCAAGCAATTGCCATTGAAGTTTCTGAAAATCCCTGTAAGAAGTATAATTCTAGTTGAAGTTTTGTCTTCCTCTTGTCTCCTCAGAGAAAACTCAGCTGGTAAAAAACAGAAGTGAGCTGTAGTTCACAGATGTGTCCCCTTCATTTCAGGTGGAACCACAAGTGCAAGAAAGGGGGATAAAGGAAATACTGCTGCTTCAGTAGTCATAGTTACAATTCTCTGGTGTCAGTATCAGATAATCTATCAGATAATGTCAGTATTGGATAAACAGGATCTGGATTTTTTTTAAACTCTTACAAGAGTTTAAAGGTTACAAGTATTTTGCCTAAAGCAGGACGTGCAGGGGGTAGGAGGAAGAGGCTGTCCTGCCCACGCCTGGTGTGGGAGCAGACTGCTTGTTCAGGTACTTACCAGGGAGTTTCCTGTCAAAGGCACACATTTTGCTCTGAAGGACTCTCAGTTTTTGGGGGAATAATGTTTTTGGGGTGGACTTCTACATGTGATAGCCTGCGCTGTGCCTCTGAGGCCCTGCCCTCCCTTGGAAAAAAAGAATTAGTCCTCTGGGCTCCCTGCCCTAGCTGAAGCATCCCTAGAGGAGTAACCTTCATGCTGGCTACAGGAGCTTCACAGAATCACAACTAGCACTATCAGCAATGGTGTTTAAGCTGTGCATTGCCAAAAGGCCTCATCACTAACCCTAATGCCAACCCAAAAAGCAGCAGAGATGCTACAAACCTCTCTTGGGCTGCTCTTGCAGAATTCTGAGCACCCCTAGGTGGTGTGGAAAGACCAGCAGACAGGTTTTCACTCCAACTGCCTTTGCAGGGGTATTAGAAAGCAATTGTTCTCCCCAAACCTTGGGGAATAATCTTTTTCCATTACAATTGCTGTAAAGGCACTGACCTAAATGCAGTGGTGCTTGCACACTGAATGCATAAGCAGCTCTCCAGTATCTCCTTGTTTCTGAAAAAGAAGCTGCATTTTGAACCAACATGTCTGGGTATAGGCCTTTTGGGCAATTAAAGGATATGTAATATGCAAGTGATATTTCCTTTGATAGAATAAGTCCTGGTGTTGTTAGGAGAGCCAGGAGAAGCTATTTTTAATTTATGCATTTAGCCAAACACCAAATCTTATGAGCCTGACAGCTCCATATGAACATTTGACTTGCCATGTGATTAGACAAGTGCTTCATCTGGGACATGCTTCACCATTTTCCAGAGTTTGGTGTCACACAGGCAGTTACCACACCCCCTCCTGCCATGGAAAATATAAACTTTGTACTGTCCTGATCAGACTGGAGTCTCTCAAGTGTGGGATGGCACAGATCTGAATTCCTCTTTGCCTGAACTGTGAGCGAGTTGTAATCACAGGGGTTCTTCATGTGTCATTAGTGTGCATTTTGTAGGGCAAAGAGCACGGTTTTGATAATCTCTTACCATGTGCAACATCACCTCTCCCCGCTGTTATGATGCTATAATCGCTCATCACATCTGTCCCAGAAATGTTTGTACATAGAAATTTAATCTTGATTATTTTTTTATTAGTAGGCAGTTTCATGTCTGCAATATGCAGATTTTTTATAGAATGGGAAATCTTGAAAAAAATCCCATAATAGAAAGTGAAAAAGAGCGAGATAAAGAACATAAGAAAGCTTAGAGCTGTAAAATAAAGTGTTTTTTGAGGTAATCATGCTCCCTGTAGTAAAATAAAAGTTCTTTAGCTCTGACAAGCTGAATGACACATTTTTTTTTATTATTCAATTTTCTCTTTTATCATTCTTCTTTCAAAAGGAGCCACACTAAAAAATAAAAATTGCACAGAAAAAAAAAGACTTGGATATAAATAAAGATGAGGTCCAACAGATTGGGGACACATTAACTTCCAAATGTAGAAAAGAAACAACCACAAAAAAACTCAAAATATTTTTTGTTAACATATCAATGAAAGGAAGTTCTAGACTATGATCTTTTTCAATATGCTTCCTAAGCCCTGCGTGGAGCTCAAATTAAGTCACATTGTGTACTTGCTTGGAATTTTTAAATCCAGGAACTTAGAGGCCTTCAAAACACCTTTTTATGCATGTCTTTTTAGTGTTAATTTAGAAATAGAAGGCATTACTTTTCCAAGACAAGAAAATTTTTCAAAGGAAGCAAGCAAAGTTTTACTGCTCCAAAAATTACTTATTAACCATCCTACAGGAATCACAAATGGTAAGTAGGTGTAGTAAGAAATGCTGCTTTTTTTGTCTATTCACTTGAGGTTATTTTGATATATAACTGCAAAACCATCTTATTAATCTAGCCTGGGTATGATGTACATGCCAGACAATTCTCAGAGCAGGAGGCACGTACAGCTACGCTGGTGGATCTCTGCCACCATCAGGGAGAGGCAATTTCTGCTTCCTGCTGCTATTGGCACTTCTTTCACAGAGCATCCCTGCAGCATTCACACACACCCTCCAGACACACAGCCATAGCCACACACAGATACAGACATAGGCAATGTACAGCCCACAGATCATTGCCAATACCCAGCCCATCCTTACTGGAAAGGTCGTTACTACATATGCAAGGCTCAACTAGACTGAGCAAGAAGTGATTTATTAGCCCCATATTTAAATTTAATCATCATAATCTAGGAAAGAAGTGTTGTTATTGTTTTCAACAGGGTTGCTCTGGATTTCTCTGACAACAGTTTTAGCTTGGAAACGCACCTGCCTGTAGAGAAACTCCTATGGTCACTTCTGAAAGTACAGAGACTGGCATAGAAGCACTTGAACTCTGGCATAATTTCTTTTGTCATAGATTATTCAGCAATTGTAATTATTTATTGCTGGTCATATTATTCCTGCAGTCTCTGTGGATGCTACAAACAACATATGTTTTTTTTAGGCACTAGTGGTTCAGCTGACATTAACTGGTCAGATGAAATTAAATTTATTGTTAAAAAGTATCCAGAATGGATAATGGGCTGGGCTTTTTCTGAAATTTAGTGCAACAGCTAGAAAGACAGGTCAGTGCTTGATATTTAAGAAAACCTCAGAAATAAATTCTGCAGAGTTTTCTGCAAGTCCTCTTAGTTTTGAAGACAATGGAAACTTGAATGCTTGATATTTTTGACCAAATGGAGACAGGTCAGCTCAGTGAAACTTTTCTAAGTAAGTTAAATTCCTTCAAAAATATTCTGACAGAGTCAGGGTAGGAGACAGACCACAGTGCCATCCTCAGTCTCTAGGACTGGAGCCCACATGACATGGTGCAGGAGCATGTGCCCCCACCAGTAAAAGAATGGAAGGAGCCAAGCTCTCATAGCCTGCTTCTGGTAAATCTCCTCTTGTCTCAGACACATCTGGTGCATTTTGATCACACTTCTATCTTCCTCTGCCATGTTTCTGTATTTTCCAGTAGCCTAGCTAAAAGTAACCAATCCATCTGAAAATGTCTCCTAGCCCTTACACAGTGTAAAGGCAGAAAAAGCATTAGTGCCAGCCACTGCAACAGTGATTTTTTGTCCATGTTACTCCAATGGCTGCCATCATCCAACCCCGCCACAAGCCGCTTTCTGCTTTAGCCCATGCCCCTAACTGCACTCACAAGGCTCTGGAAGGTCTCCAGGATGGCTTTCAGCAGTGCCCACTCAGCTCAGCTGGGTTCAGCATTGCTCATTTCTGACTCACTTTGACCTGAGTGTCCTCCTGCCCTTTCTGGACTGTGACCCCAGGTTCATGTGTTGTCCCATGATGGTTGCTTACGATGGATGGAGGCAGGTGAAGGAAGTCCAGAGACCAAAGGAAAGAAAACAGATGAAAAAGCCTTCTCTTTTATCTATTCCAGTAAAATTTTTAACTGCCAAATGCATCTTCTCTTTCCTGAAGTGATAATCCTGTCCTCCTTCCTGTATGACCTGGCTGTAACCCTGGGAGGAGGAAGTAATTTATTTCTAGCCCTGTTGTTTGAAATGTGTCTCAGCTGTCATCTGAGGCCACCTGAGACCATGTTTTTCACCTGCCTGCCTGCTCCTTGGTCTCCAGTCACCCAGCAAAGGGAGCCAGGGATGGGGCGGCCACAGCGGTGGTCCCGCATGAAGGGCTGACATGGGAGCACAAGTGAGGCTTATTTGTTTCACACCATTTCCCCAGTGCCTGTGCTGACAGACAGACAGACAGACAGCCTCCCACCAGTCCCTATGGGGCACTGAGCAGCCCTGGCTGGGGGAGTGCCAGTGCTCTGCAGCTCCTAACTGTTGCCTTAGAAGCAAAGAGACATGGGCCTGGGCTCTTTCTTCCTTTCTTTTTCTTTCTTCTTTCTCCTTCATTGTGCTACTCGGATAGTGCTACTCAGATAGTGCCAAGTCTCAAGGTGGGAGCAAAAAATGAGGAGAAAAGGGAAAGAAAGGAGAGAGAAGAGTGAGCATATAAAGTCCAGGAAACATATTTTCAAACTAAATATGAAAGCAAGACACACTGGGGCAGCTATCGTGCTCGTCTCTGCCTGCTGCCCTTGTGTGGTGTGTGGCAGGAGGTCACGCTGCCACACTGAGAGCAGTTGTAGGAACCAGCTGTGACATCTGGCTTCCATTGAGGAATCTGAACACTGGACTCAGACAATGTTTGTTTTTTCTTGCTTGAGCACGAATCAAAGTTTAATTAAAGAAATCTCAGAGATGCTTCCAACAAGACTGCCCAGGGTCAGTGTGCAGAGCGTGCTTTTTTCAGATATATGAGCTTGTCATGGTCCAACCCACTCCCTGAGGTTCTGGGTGTGTTTTGGGGTGAGGGAGGAGTTGCAGAGCCTAAAGCAACAGGGATCAATAACATAGGGTCAGAAAGACCTTATCATTGTCTTTGTGTACATAGAGGCCCAGACTCCAAGGAACAGCCATTGCCTCCTCTGTGCCTTCTCGTTTTGCCAGCAGCTATTCCCATGGCTGATCAGCCTCACTGCCCTTCTCTTTGGAAAGTCATTTAGTCCTTCCTGTGGTTCTTCCTTCCTTTAAAGCCAGTCTTAGGACCTCCTCTCCCCATCCCCAACAAAGCCCACCAGAGCTATTTCCTCTGACACTGCTGCCTGCAGCTCTGTTGGTGCTTATCTACCACTGTAAGCTATTAGCTCTCCAGCTTTTGTATTAGGCAATAATTTTTTTTTCAAATAATTGTTTTTCAGACTGTTAGTAACCCTTTAGGATAATTTCTGAAATAGAAAAATCCTATTCCCACTTCTGATTAGTCAGTACCAGCACAATAAAATTTTTCAAACACATCAGGTCTCTAGAAACCCCTTAAATTGGTTTCCAATCCCCATTAAAATTACAGCAGCAGTTCATCTCTCCAGGGCTACACTGGTTTGGAAAAACACCTGGCACACATCCTATTCCTTCAGTGCAAATCACACCCTGTACAGCTGCAGTTTAGGCAACATATCTGAGAGTCACAGTCAATCTGTAGCAACAACTGAGAAACAGAAACCCAAAGTAGAGGAGGAGTAGGTTTGTGGGATCCCTTTCTACAAAGAATGGTATATAGCTGAGAATTCTAGAGTGGCTGCTGGCTCACAGCCACCCATGTGCCCTATAAATCTATTTTTTCTTTTTATGTGTAAATGATGTAATGCCCACAAACTTCCTCAGTTAGGGTTCATTATTTAATTTCTCAGGTGGCTGAAGTCATAGGCTCTGTGGCGTCTGTGACCACCCACAATGTGCTCTCACTGCCCAGAAATGAACTTCCTCTTAGACCTTGGATTATAATTGGTATCTGCAGAATTAAAAATCCACTGACCACTTCACGTCATGGGAACATTTTGGAAAGCATCTCTGGAATGATAAAATGATTTTGATCCTGAAATAATGTGTGTGCTTAAAGTAAGAGGTTTTCTGATAGAAAGAAGAAAATTAAAGCCAAGTTTTGATATGATACTATGTTAAGATAAACCCTGCTTTCATGAGCAAATATCTACTTGGAAAACAAAATTCACCAAGCAAGATAAAGTCCTTCCTACACGTAATCTAATATTACAGATTGTCAGAATTTTATCCCAGATTTTCTTTACTAAATAGGACTGCATCTTTACTAATGTCACTGGGCTCCTAAATAATTTCTGGGTGTGGTTATCATCAGTGAAGTAATGAAGAGTTATATGTCTCCTTTGCCTTACCTATTAGTAATAAATATATCTCATGCTTTCTTTTAATACTGCTAAACTCACATCCTTGGTATTGTTTTACCTAAATATAAATCCAAGAAGTAACCATGCATGAAAAAGTTTCCTGGGCACAGAGACTTCCCTACACTCGTCCAGTTGGGCCTGAGAAATTAGTCTTCTCCATAATACTGCATAGTGTCATGGAACTAAACCCCATGACATGACAATATCTGCAATCATTCACTTTTTGTGAAATTGAAATAATGTGCCTTATTAGCAGTTAAAACAAATTGAATGGAGTGGTGTAAAGGACAAATTATTACTGTATAAACACTGATCAGCATTCCCTAAACTGTGTAAATCCTTAAGGTCTGAAAGAGTAATCTTCACAAATTACAGGTATTTTCATGATTCAAGAGTCAAGCACTTAAAAAAAAACATAGATGGGTGTGATCCAAAACACAGCAAAATAGATCAAAATTAACTGCATCTCAACGATATAACTTCTTCACTGCTAGAGTTGGGATTCTTAACTGAAGAAAAAGAATACAAACAACAGTAAATAAAAGTATGTATTTATACAGGAACACAAATATATTTGCAAATATACCACATGTTTGCAGGCAAGTACATCTCTATGCCCATCTCTAAGAAGGGCCAGAAGGAAGATCTGGGAACTACAGGTCTCTCAGCCTGAAATGAGTGCCAGGTAAGCTCATGGAGCAGATCAGATTGAGTGTATTCCTGTGGCATGTGCAGGCCAGCCAGGGGATCAGGCCCAGCCAGTGTGGATTTGTAAAATTCAGGTCTTGCTTGACCAACCTGATCTCCTTCTATGACAAAGTGGCCCAATTAGCTGATGCCAGAAAGGTTGGCTTGTATCAGAAATCCTGTGGCCAGAAGGACCAGGGCCATGACCATCCCCATGTTCCTCAGTTCTGGTGAGGCCACACCTTGAATACTGTGTTCAATTTTCAACACTGTGTTGCTAGAGAGACATTGAGGCACTGAACTAAGCCCAGAGGAGGGCAATGAAGATGGTGAAGGGTCTGGAGCACAGATCCTATGAGGAGCAGCTGAGGGAGCTGGAGTTGTTTAGTCTGGAGGAAAGGAGAGTCAAGGAGACCTTATTGCTCACTACGGCTGCCTGAAAGGGGCTGTAGCCAGGTGGGGGTCAGCCTCTTCTCCCAGGTCATGAGCAATATAACTAGAAATGGCCTCAAGTTGCACCAGGGGAAGTTTGTATTGAATATTTGAAGAAATTTCTCCATCAAAGGAGTTGTCAAGCATTGGAACAGGCTGCTTGGGGAACTGCTGGAGTCACCATCCCAGGAGAATTTTAAAAGAGGTGTAGATATGGCACTTAGGGACATGATTTAGTGGAGGACTTGGCAGTGCTGGGTTAGGGCTTGGACTCAATGATCTTAGAGGTCTTTTACAACCTATACAGTTCTATGATTCACTCTACAACAGCAGTAGAGTCATATGAGAGAATCTTCAGATATTGGTTATTTAATTTAAACTTATATGCATCATAAATATTAGAAGAAGAAGAAACAAACCATTTTCTCACAGAAGAAAATCTGATGAAGAGACTCTTTAATTTACAAGATTCTGAGTGACTAAGACATATTTTTTATTTTCTTCAAGAATTTCAGTAAAAAGCTAGCACCATGAGAAAAATGGAGGTTCAGGCTGTAGACAATAAAAGCGGCTCACCCTGTCTTTTCTCAGGGTGAAAATGCTCAAAGAATGCTTTTGGACAGAATGTTTCCAGCAAAGAGTCTCAAACCAACTTTTTATTTTTCCTCAGTTGAATATAAAACAGGAATTAAAAGTAGCAATGAGAATATAAAAGAGAAATTAAAATTAGAAGAAACTTTTTGTCCTCAGCAGCACCTTTTCACTCAGAATTTTAGCTGTGGAAGAAGAGGAAAGATCAAAGGTTTATTTGGCATGTGCAAGCAGATGAAATTATTTGCTCCCAAATATTTCTTCATGTATTTTTATTCAGTCTTTTCTAGACTGGATGGCTATTTTCCAGGGTTTCATCACTGTAAACCTGTTCCAAATATTGCAAAATCCATTTCTACAGAGGGCATGAACAGGGACTTTGGAGAGAGACACACATGCTCTGCAGAAGGGAAGGTACCTAGGGAGGTCATCCCTGTGCCCAGCCCCCAGAGTCAGTGGCAACATTCGGCCAGCTGGAAAAGTCACCTCACTTCGGAGATCTGCAGCCGACATCCACTGAGATGACAGCCAGGCTCAAACCCTCCCCTGCACACACACAAGGTCTGCTGCTTCCCAAGTCTTGAGATGTTAGCCTGGGCCCCGAGGGTTGCATTGTGCAGGTCAAAAACTCAACAGCCAGCTATCGCGGGCTGCCACCGGGCACCCTGCATTCCCATGAGAAACTCGCAACATCGAATGAACTGCGTCACAGCAGCCTGCAAAGCGGAGGCCTGGTTTAAAAATACTGCCTGCTGCCGATTTCCCAGGCCATATATAGTTCACACATCTCAGAGTAGCAGGAAGGAGCTGCAAAGACACCCAGAGACACAGAGAAGGAAGAAAGCAATGAGAGACGCGCCTGCCAGTGAGCAACGAAAACAGGTTAAAAATAGCCTGGGCTGCAACAGCTCCCTCCTATCCCGGGAGCATGTGGGCTACTGTCCTCCCTGGCCTCTCTGGCCTGTCTCTCAACAGCCTATTTTCTGCCAGGAGGAAAGGGCAGGAAGGAAGTTTTCGGTTCCTGTAGGCAGAAGAAGAGAAAATGACAGCCTTGCTTGTTTTGACACTGGGCAGGCTCCCCTGGGCTTGCACGGACACCTGGCCAGTGCTGTAAGATCCCCTCCCTGAGGGACAAGCTGAGAGCATGTGGAGAGCACAGGCTTGGAATGCCTCTCTCACATCCCCCAGCAGCAGCAGGCATAACCCCATGGGTGCCACACTGCTGAGATGAGGTGCCAGCAGAGAAATACACTTCAAAAAGGGCTTTGAAACATGTCTCATCCTCCCCCCACCATCCTTTGCACATTGAGTCCTGTTATGGAGTCAAAGCTAAGCTGGCCAAGCCGACTCTAGTAAAATAAATAAAAAGCAAAAAACTGACTTGTTCTGTCCATTGCCTCTTCTCCCCTAAAGCCATTGCAAAGGGAAAACAGTCATGTACCAAATGGAGTTATCCATCTGCAAAGATCTTCCCCATCACTTCCCCTAGCCCAATCCCTTAAAAGGAAAGCAAGAATATGAAGGTGTGTAGCATCCAGGCCAGGATGTGTGACCTTAGACTCGTGGAATCTCCGTGCTTGTTGAGATTTCCAGTAGCCAGGTGAGCACTGCCTGACCTGTGGCTTGTGTGGGAAGAAAGATATGTTGGTATGTCTCCAGGGGCCAGTCAATTCCTCATGGGACCAGCTTCAATTAGAGGGCTAGAATTTCTTTCTTTTATTCCTGGTCATTTGCATCTTGTAGATCTGGCTGCCTCAGCTGCAAACAACTTCTGTCAACTCCTAGATGCTGACACGAGGCACTGAGAGGGGTCCAAGCCAGAAGTCCAGATTCCAAACATCCCTGAACTTTGGTGAAGTTCAAATCAGAGCACACAATCTTTAGTGAGAAGAGGAAAGCTGTAACATGATCCTAGCCCTGGGCAATAGAGGTAACACTCCAGTGTGGCCTGAAGGTGACTTCCAGAATATGTGGTGTGGAGCAGAGCAGAGGAGGAGAGGGAAAAACAAGCAGGAATTTTTCATATGTTAAAAAAAAAAGTACTAAGGGAGAACTAGATGTCTGTTGTCTGTGGGAGGGTGAGGAAGGTTGCTGACAGAGTAAAGGGGGTTAAGAGAGGTGGATGAACTCTGAATGGAATAAGGAGTGATACCAAAGAGCTCTGTAGGCTGTCAGAGAGGTGTCTGTGAAGGAGCAGAAAAACCAAGAATGCCAGCATTCAGGGAGAAGCTCATCATAGTACATCTGAATAGCTGTGAGATCTTGAGACTACAGATGCATTCAGGCTCATACACATCTCTGCAGTGCTCTCTGCCTGCCTTTCATGTGGATCAAAATCCCCCTAATGCCTCACCTCCAGCTCTGTTTGCAGGGGAAGGATGCCTTCAGTGAGAAGGGCAGGGCTGGGCACTGCTTGTGCCCTTGTCGGGGGGACTGTGAGGGGCATCAGCCTCTCTGCATGCTGCCAGCAGCACCCACACCAGCATTTCCAGCTTGCAGGGCAGTGTGGATCTTTCCCTCTGGAGCACAAGGAGCTGTGTTCTGCTCCTCCAGCTCTCCACGAGCTTGTGCCTCAATTTAGCACTTGGGCTTGCAAGAATCAAAGTTGGGCACTAACCACACCAGGGTGCAAAAGTAGAGATGCCTTTTTCACTCCACATCCAAATATGGACTCTTTGATCCTTATTCCCAGAAAGGTACCCTAGATGGCCAAAGAGAAGCAGCAAGCAGCCTAACTGGGTTCCCCTAATTCTATGTCAGTGTGCTGTGTGTGATTAGATATACCAGTCTCTGTGCATCAGAGGAACAAGTTTTAACCTGAATTTAGAGGGCACCAGTCTGCAGGATTGGGAAGCCAGCCCCATCAGATTACACATTACACAGGGTTAAGGTTTAAGGTGAGAGCAGTGCACAGTTTAAGGCAATGGCAGCTTAGGCATTGCTTGCAGGAAGGCGGAATGACAACCCCAAATGTGACCATGGATGGGGTGTGCATGCAAGGGTGACTCTGTGTGTGCCATGCCTCTCCCATGGGCCAGAGGAACAAACTCCTTGTCAGTGTCTAACCTCCCTTCAGCCAGCTGATGGTGGCTAGTTAGATGGCTTTTGTGCCATGCTGTGACCTGGCCACAAAGAGTAAAGGGTTGCTTCCTGGCTCTCACTTCCTCAGTTAATGAATAACACCACTAATTAACTGACAGTAACATGGAGCTATTCTTGGCCATAGGTAGATCTTACTGAGGTCATACTGGTTGTGGGTAATGTAATTTATTACCTTATGAGACACTTTGGGATACAGAATGAGAAGGCCACTTGGAAAGTGCCAAAGCAATAATCCAAGTCAGAATTTTCCCAGCAAGGTAATATGTTCCATACTTGCTCTGCCTCTGAGAAATAAAGCATCAAAGTTGCATTGGCTCTAGTGGAATGCTGTAAAGATTTCCAAATGCATTGGTGGAAACAGAGGACTACTGTGCTCATGAGGTGGGTCCCTCTTTGGAGCAAAAGAAGTGCAAGGCATTTTGTTTTTCTTAAAGCAACTCTGAAGACAGAAATCCCACATGATGGAAAGGCAGTTGTCTGCCAAAGGGAAGTGCTGTGCTTTGGGCAGGCGAACAGCACAGCATGGGGTCATGCCATCTGGCCTCTGTTAGGGCTGGAGATGTACTCTAGCTGAACTCTACCAAATTAGCTGTACATGATGCTGCATTCCCTCCTTTCTCAGAGGATCAAAGTAGCTGGATCCATTCCCAGCTTTCTGCAGATAAGCAGGTCACAGGACTAGTTTGCACCTCTGTGCTGCTTGTAATACACCATGTTACAGATTCCTCTGGATTTCCTAGTTTGTGCCCATATACACTACATACTGCTGGTCACATTTTTTTCCCCTTAGTTCTGAGCTAATCTAGGGACCTGGGATAATTCTAGATCCTCTTCACAGTACAGCTCTCTGGCAGTGCTACATCTGATTATAAACTACTACCACTGTTCTTGCCCAAATGCTTTTTACATTTTCTCGTTTTACCTAAAATGCTCATTCTTTCCTTCAAAAGGTTTCTCCTACCAGCAGCGTGAGGGCAGGCACAGCAGCTCAGCAGGTGGCTTGGATTAAACCCTTGCTGAATGGTGGAGAGAGAAAGGGAGAAAGACAAGACTATCTGGTTTGGTAAGCCATGAGGCATCCCTCATGCCTAAGGAAAATGCATGTGGAGAAGAGGGGGGAGGGGGGAGATAGCAGTAATTGGAAATCCATTTCACTTGTACAAAAGTGATAATTAGTTGTTTATCTGCAGCCACACTGCTGGATTCACAAAGGCACACACAAGTTACAGCGATTAATTACCAGCAGGGCCTGAAAGATTGTCTTCATAATTCAAATTTGTGATCAAGCAGCAGCCATGGGTGATTCAAAAGCAAACAGCAGAACATATATATATATATATATATATATATATATGTAATTCTTAAAAAAGATAACGTAGTTTTCTTTCATAGGACTGTATGATAAATTTATTGTAATTTTAACCATTGCTGTTGTTTAAGCAACAGATGCTTATCCAATATGCAAGTAGTACCTTTGGAGCAAGTAAATTTTTTTACCTATGTAGATTATCTGTCAGTAGAAGGAGATTCAGGTTGACAAAATGCAAGAATTTATGTCAAATTTGAAAAGAGTTTTGGATGAAAAAATATAACTAAAATTAAGAAAAAATATCTCCAGAAAGATTTATTTAAATTTTGAATGATAGTTTGTGACATAGTATTCCTATTTTAATTTAAAAAATGAAAACAAATGACTGATTTGTCTAGATTGCTCTGTTGATTTGAAGATAAGTATTTTTCCCAGTACTCGCACTCAGTATAAAAAGCAATTGATAGCACATGCTTGCATTGTCCACCTCCCCTGAACATAAAAAGGTTTTAAGGACTGAATGAGGAAGAAATTTAAACAGAGGCATCCTATGAAGAAAGCAAAATACATGAAATGCATTAGATAAAGAATATACCTATTTATCAAAATACTTTGGATAAAACATTTAAATATTTTATTTCACTTGTCAAAAATACATTTATTATGATAATAGAACAGCACTGAATTAAACTCATAGAACTCCAGTGGGACTGGAAGAATCCGAAAGATTTTGGCATGGGATCATTTTTTATTTTTTGCAACATGTTTTTGAGAATATCTGATACTGGAGCAGTAAATATAATTCTCTAAATAAAAGTGCTTTTCACAATTATTTCGGTAGGCTATTTTTGACAAGTTTGCTTATTTGCAAATGATTTCCAATTAGTGTATTTTAAGTGATACATTTGTATTTTCTTGTTGCGAAAAGTTCAAGTCATGAAAATATTTAGCATTAAAAATACTCATGACCTCTTTAGCAAAATATTTTTTGGCCAGAAAGCTATTTAAGAGAAGCTTAGAGTGTTGTCCAGCCTCTATCTCAGCTGTGTTCCTCATAGACAATATCACTGTGGCATTTTCTGTGCTATGCTGGGTGTCCAAAAACATCTGTAAACAAAATTTTGGGGGCACCACTTCCAACCACTCATTAAAACTCCCATTTCCATGTTTTGTAGGTCACAAAAGTTCTCTTTTTTTTTTTTTTTTTTTTTTTTTCCCAGGGATTCTGCAGCCAAAAGCCAACCAAAAGGTTTACTGCAATGTTTAAATGCAGAAAAGAGAAAAAAAAAAAAACCCCAGCAGAATAAAGTTCAAGCCAATGCCAACAAACTGTATTTGGTACAGTACAGCCTGTTGCTCACAGCTGCTTTCAGAGGTGAACAAAACATTTTGCTGGGTCCAAGGACTCCCTGCTCAGGATTGGGCTTCCCGCAGGGATGATGCACAGTGCCATGCGAGCACTTCACTGCCCACAAGTGAAACTGGGGATCGTGTGGCAGCTGCTCACTGTTGGTCTTCCCTTTTAATGTGCGTGTGGTAAGTCACAAATTCAAAGCAAAAAGTTGCACGAAATGGAGCTGTAACTTTATATCTAAATCTGTAATTGAGCATCTTGGCCATCAGCCACAAAATGTCCGATTAATCTGTCTAGAAAAAAGGAGCTCATATTTCAAAAATGAGAAGTTAAAATCCAAGACCGGCCCTTAATGACCAAGCAATGACCACAAAAATCCTCACAAATACTAAATTAAATTACCTGAAATATTATTGCTTGATAGTACTTTAGTCTTCTAATTTGGACATTAAAACATTCCTTAGCAAGAACAGGGAAGGGCGAGACCAACACTTTTTCCTCTGCCAACAAACTGAGCTTTGCAGCTTTTGTTGAGCAAAACACTTTTTTATTTCAGATTAATATCTACTTAGACTACTTAACCTTATAGCATAACTGCCAGGAGCTAAGTTATGAGGGAACAGGAAATTGGAAAAAAAAATTGAAAAGAAAAAGAATTAAGAAAAAACAGAAATAAAAAAGAAATCAAACAACTGTTCAATCATGGAAAATAAGTTTTGTGGCTTTGTGAGAAAGGAAGAATTTCTCCTTCACCTTTCTGCACATGCTTATAATTTTTAAAATTTTTATACCAAAATGTCCACCAGAGAAAGTCAAGTAACAGTGATGAATAATGGACACATTCCAGTGTAAAAAAAACCCAATCAAAACTATTTATGAAATTGGGTATTTGAGGGGTATTTATGCCTATCCTTTCCAAAAGAAAAAAAAAATGCTTACCATTAGTAGAATCATGACCCATATCAGGAAAGATAAAAACCTTTAAGATATGAACAAACGCTGATGAAAAAGTCATTAAGAAATTAATAGAGCGAAATTTCAGTCAACCAAGTAGAAGACTCCCCTTTCTACCAGTTAGTTTAGACAACCAGTTCTATCCAGCTCGAAAGCCATCTGCATGTCTTTAAGTTGTCATATTTGGTTTTATTGAAATGCTCACAGAGAAAAAGAAAATACAGAACTTTGAGAGACCCAGAATCTTAATAACAAGCTCCACTCTGTAAAAATCAAACATTTTAACAAAAAAACAAACCAAACCAAACCAAAACAAAACCAAAAAAAAAAAAAAAATAAAGCATCCAGACAAAGAAGCCAGCAGACAAATGTTTTATTGGGGCAGCTTTTGTTGTGAATTGCTCAGTTTACAGGTTTACCAGCTTACAAAGTCCAGCCAGATACCTTATCCAAGACAACCACAAATTTTGCCTGAACAATTTTATAATGCACTTCTTTTGTGTCATTAATTTGAACAACCCACTGAACAGTCAAAGGAGTATTTTTCTTTTGGAATCATCATTCCAGCATCGCTGTCATCTTCCTAATGTCACTGAACTGACCTGTCAGTGCCCTGGAACACCTTTGCACAGCAGTTTGTCAGGGTGCCTTGCACAGGGGTGCAACTTCCAGCAGTCTTGAAATGCTTTCTTCAGTCTTTGTATGCGTGCTGTGCTACTCTTACACTCTGAGAGCTCTCTGGCAGGGATCTCACTCCTCTGCTTGTGAAAACATTCAGTCAATTCACTCTCGGCAAAACAATAAATTAAATACTCAATTCTCACAGAGCAGATACACCGCTCCACCTGGGAAGGCATGTATGGATGGTGTCAGTCAATGCACTTGGCCAGAGATACCCACTTCATAAAAAAGTGAGTCTTCTGTTGAGATATGTCCACATGACCCACAAACTGATGAAAAATTTGCATTAAAACATAAAATACATTCAAGATCAAGGGTCTAAAAACAGAAACAAAACAAAACAAAACAAAAAAACCAAACAAAAAAAAACAACAAACCAAAAAAACCCCAAAACAAACCAATGAACCAAAACAAAACAAAAAAGAAATGCTCTAAATAGTTGACTAATCTAAAGAAACATGGTTTAAAAGGCAGGTAAGTTAAAATCACTATTTTTCTGCTCAAAAGAAATTCAGGTTAATATTGCGGTATTAGATTTCCCATATGAAAAATACAGGATATGAGAAGCTGTGGTACCTCAGAAGAAGATTTGTAATACTGAAAAATCCATGGCAACTTTGAAGGCATATAGCTGCACGTTTTATCTTCAAAAATTTTTGGGGATTTATGATCCATTTTCAAAGAAACACTAAAGTTCTGGGTAAAGAGTCACTTAATAAAATCCTTATGTAAATTTTTCATATAACTAAAGATTGTGGAGTCAGCAAAGGAAAACCTGGAAATGTTAACATCTTTTTAATTCTCATGTTAGTGTGTCCTTTTTTTTTTCAGTTAAACAGCTGCTGATGGGAAGTTCCTCTCCTTTTAAGGCTGGCCCAAAAGGATAATATTTTGTCATCTGAAGATGACCAATAGAGGTTGCAGAGTCTTCATCCTTGGAGATAGTCAGAAGTGGTATGGACATGGTCGTGTATCACCTGTCCTCACTGACCCAGCTTGGGCAGGGCGGTTGGACCAGATGATCTGCAGAGGTCCCTTCCAGCCTCAACCATTCTGTCATTCTGTGATCTTCACTAAAAAGAATGACTTGTGATGTTGCACGAATGTGCTACTAATCACTTACAACTGAAAACTGTGAATGTGATGTACAGTAAAAAAGGAAGCTAAGTATTTTTAACAAGGGAAAAAAACCTCAATGAGATAATTGCAAATGTTTATATAATATTTACTTATTAAATTTTGATTTCCTAGGAAATGTCTTTCAGCTGAATTCCTGAATGTATTTTAAATGTTGTAAGACTGAAGAAAATATTCTCTTGCCCGAGTTCTCTAAGTTTTTTTTTATTATTATTATTATTATTTTATTTTTTAAATTTATTTTTATTGATGATGAGTAGACAAAACAAAAGGTGTTAGCTTACATCTTTAAACAATGCATTTAATTGATGGTTTATCACAGCATACATGATCTCACATGTAACTTGTAACAAAATTGCCATTGCTCACCCCTACTCTGCTCTGTGTGTTTTACGAGGAAGAACTCAACAACTCAAGGATGTAAACTCATATTTAGAAAGTTACTATTGCAATCATCAGCAGGGCCTTTCCTTTTCCCCGGCTAGTGAATCTGTGTAAGATCCCAAATCACAGCATTTGTTTTTCAGTGCAGGCCATTTCTTGTGCTTTCTCAGGAATGCTCACTCACTTCTGGCTCCTCTAGTTCCATTTCATTCTTTGTACTTGCAAAGAGTGTAAAACAGAGACAAGTGTCTGGATTTCAAATATGTGGTCATATATCAAGTATAGCATACAGCTTGCTTGGGAAGAGAGGAAAATCAACATAGCAGGAAATCTCCATGTTGACACACTCAGGTTGGTGCCACTGTTCTGACCTAATCAGGAAAGGAAATGACTTACAACAGACCTACAAGCAGGGGTCAGCAGCCTCTGTGAAGCCACAGCCAGGGGTGTTCAAGGCTTGGGCTCAGTTCTCATGGTGATATCTAGCCACATCTATAGCACCTTCTCAGACTGCCACTCTAGAAATAAGAGAGCCAGAGCTCAAATTAGATGAAAAAGTCTACAGTGGAAGCAAAGAAAGGCTGGCTTCCTCCTTCCTGCTAAACTGTTGCTGACAAACTGCTTCATTCCCTCATGAGTTTCTGTTCTTCCAAAAGATCATGCATTCTTATTCATCTTTGTACATCTCTTTGTACATCACTCTGCAAGTGCTTCACAATCCACCGATCCACCTTCTGATAACAGCCGTCCCTTGCCACAAAAGAAACTGGTGATAATCCCCAGGAGAGCTTGTGGGGCAAAGTCAAAACTGCAGGTGGGCAGCATTGCACATGTAGATGATTTTGGGACAGTGGGTCTGAATGGTGGGATGCAAGTATTCCCTTCAGCCATTTTTGGGGTGGAGGGTAAATACATAAACATTTCAGCCTCATCACAGGGCTGACCAGAGATGTCTGTGCTAATGGGGGACCTGAGCAATACTGCTGTGCTCTCTGGCAAGCCACTGCTGTGCCCCATGGGAATTCTAGTTCCTCCTTAGGGTAGGGCAGGATGCCAGAGTCTCAGTGAAACCATTTCAAAGTCTTTTCCAACCCAAATCATTCTGTGATTCTATATGGAGACTGTAACATAGAAACTGAGGTGTATGAGAGAAGAAGCATGGATTGGCATGACTTCTCCATGGTCCATGTCCTCCACAGGCTGGTTCAGACACAGAAACAAATTTAAGGAGTGGTATCAAGGAATATGAAAACCCTCACATTTTCTCCTGTCAGAGATTATTGGGATTTTACCTACATGCCTTCTCGCAGCAATGGAATCTCAGCAGCATAGTGCCTTACTGCACAGTATCAGGCCCAAAACTGCTGACAGCTAGCTGCCCCTTGGGCCACCCAGTCCCCTCACAGGTACATCAAACCTGTGAGTTCTCACCAGAATTTATTTGTGAATTTTCTTTAAAGTCTGCCTAGATGAAAAGTACAGTGGCATTAAATTTTATACACAATTCTTTTTTTTTTTTTTTAAACAAACAAAGCCTCCAAGCCTGACAGGCAAGGGCAGGGATGGGATTAGGCAAACATCCTATACAGACGGTTCCCCTTTCTGCCTGTCAGCTTGTAAGTGCTTTCTCTTCTGGAACTATACAGTACTAACTGAGCCGGAAACAGCTATTTAAAAAGTGATTATAGTGTGACATTTTTGTTTGACCTAACATCAAGCCATGTGCAGTTAAATGTCAGCGAAGCTATTTACTACAGGGAAAGACAGGCCCAAGCATGCTTAAATCTACCCAGCTTCTTAAAAGTGGTTGCTGTCTCCACTCAGTGCACATGAATGACACCGAAGCCAAGACGTGAAGTATAGAGCTCTGTAAGCTCTGATGATTGACTAATATGCTGGGTGGCACAATGCATTCAGCAAGGGGCTCACAGGGAGGAAGGCAAAATAATGGATAATTAAAGTCAATCACAGGTTAGAAAGCAGAGGCCCATGCAAAAGGCTCCCTTGGATCAGAAAGAGCATGCCTAAGGCTGGTGTGTTTTGTTCAGCAATGTGTGAAGGGCTCAAATATTTGGATGAAAAGAGAAAAGCAGAGTTTTCTTATTAGTGTAGCAGCTGTACTGGTCGCATGACAGATGAGGCAGCAGCACCCCCATCAGTGGCCAGCAACTCTGCCCTTAGAAGACCCCTTGAAGCCCATGCAGCGAAGCTCTGCAGACTCAGGGCTTTTCCCCTGCTCCCCCTAACCCAAACCTGAACCCTAACACTAAACCTAAACCACAACCCTAGCCCTTAATTCTAACCCCAACTCTGTGCAGGGCACAAATCAGGCTGCTCAGCTGCGGCTGCCAGGCAGAGTGACAGAGGGGAAGGGAGGCTCCAGAGCCCTGTCAGCAGAGGTCAAAATAATAGCTGAGCAGTGTGAGAGGAGGGCAGGAAGCTAAGGCAGCTGATTACGGGCATCTGTCCCAGTGTGAGAACCAACAGGAGCGCAGCAGCTTCAGGTTGTGCCAGGCTGCAAAAGCACGCGCAGCCATAAAGTGATGGACAGAGCTGGGCAGTGTCAGGAGCTCTCTCTGGAAGACAATGCACTGGTGTGCAGAGGATGGAGATAAGTACGTTCATAGCTCCTTAATGGGACTAGAGGCATATATGTGGACAGGGTTCCAGTCTGACCTGCTTCTCAGAGCCTAAAATAACAAACAAATCAGTGTGCCTTTATTTTGAGAAAACGTTGCTCACAGTAATAAGGGAGGGTGGGGGCACCCAAAAGGAAGCAGACTTGTGATAAAACTTCCATTTTGTTCTTTCTTGCATGTCAGAGAAAAAAAAAAAGTACATTATAATTCAGAGTGCCTTTCAGGGTTTATTTTTCTTTACATTGTTACATGTCTGATCACATCTGATTTTGGAAGCTCAGCAGGGTCTGACTTGGCTGACATTTGGGAGATGGCTGAAAAGCAAGAATCTGAGCAGGATCTGTGCGCTCATTATATGAACATGCAATGCTTAAAAGCATGACTGGGGGAATAACAAGAATATTCACAGCTTTTCTATATCTTAAAATATTGCTTTTCTCCATCTCTAGCAACTGAAATAACATCAGGATGGAAAATAATATGATGATTATTAAATGAGCATTTTTTAAAATAATAAAAATACACTGCTTGTGAATACTGGTTGGTACTTTACAAAAAGCACAGAAAGATCCTTTGAGTGAACTGATCATCAGATCATTAGAGATAGGAAATAAATTCTTTGATTTCTGTCTGCTTGCTGTTTACTAAGTGCTGACAGTGGCAGGTGATTGTTAAAATTCCTTCAGAACTCATTTAAGTACAATTAAGTGAAAACAGTATAAGCTTTTTAACAGAAAAGATATGAGAGGTAGCCAGAGGATTTTTTTTTACATGGGATTTATTCTTGTTCTTGGTGTTTCCAGTGGCAAAAGGCTTAATTATATCGTAGAATGGTTCCCTCGTTCTTGCTTTACCTCAGAAAAATTTAGAAGACCAAGGCTGATCTGTTACAATTTTACTGAGGCTCACAAGAAAGAGGTATAATTTTAAGGAAAGCTTTTTTGTTTAAACATGCTCCTTAGTTAAAAGAAATTCTGTTTTAAAAACAATAAAAATTGTAAGCAGAACTCCCTCTCTTGCTCTCTTATCAAATGTCATCAGCAAGTACCTCTCAGATTCTGAGTGGTCTCTGTGGGCCAAAGTGAGCTAGCTTTTTTTTTTTTTTTTAATTTTTTTTATTTGTTACCTGCTACTCCAGCACAAGTAAAAAGGCAAAACCAACATGGAATGCGTAATAAAGAAAACAAACTTCAAACAGATATTTGAGTATCTGTCTCCCACCTTTAAACAAGAAATAAATATGATATGGCAAAGCAAGGCAAGATTCACATGCTGTGAGCCTCTCCCACATAGTGCCCAAGATGGCCTCATTGAGTTTCCCAGTCCTTCTTTGTTACAGCAAAATGTGAGAGATTTCTAAATCCTGATTTGGATGCATCCCCCTACAGCAGAGACAAACCAACAATTACTGAAGCAAGACAAGTTGTTTTCAGTTTAGCAGGTTTTTTTTCTAAGCCAGGCTTGTGGTGTCATTTAAAGTTTGAATGCTTCCATTCTCTGAGAAGACCAGTGGCTTTTCAATAGCAAAAGATCAAATGATGTTAATCAGGCAGTGTGACCTAATCCTCTAATTCAGCTGCCTTTTTGCATTAGAAATGTTCTGCTCATGTAAGATTGATTTGCTCTTAAATTTACTTTTCCACCCCCTCCCAAAATGTGCTAGTCTAAAGTTCTACTCTTGGCCCTGCAGATCCATTACACATATAAGATAAAACAACCTTTTCTTCATTTTGAAGGTTTAGATAGGCTAATCCTACAGGTTCTGATAGAAAATCTCTTGCGAATCACAGAAAGCTCATGATGTTATGCAACAGCAGCAAGAACATTTTTCTTTCGGGTAGTGATGCCACTGGTTAGCTACACTGGACAGTTATTGCTGAGTTCTGGAATGCCACCCTAAGAGTACATTCTCCTCAGTCTTCTGATACGGAGAGGGATGTTTTACAAGGACACACAGTGACTGGGCAAGATGGAAAGGCTTGAAACTGAAAGAGACTATGTTTAGATTAGCTATTAGGAAGAAATGCTCTCCTGTGAGTGTGGTGAGACACTGGAACAGGTTGCCCAGAGAAGCTGGGGATGTCCCATCCCTGCAAGTGTTCCAGGCCAGGTTGGATGGGGCTTTGAGCAAACTGCTAAAATGGAAAGAGTCCTGAATCGCCACCCATGGCAGTGGGGTGGAACTAGATGATCTTTAAGGTCTTTTCCAACCCAAACCATTCTGTGATTCTATGAAGTCTCAGCAGGATATGTCCAGCCCTTGGCACAGACATCAGAGCACGGTACCTCTCCCAGGTGCCTCTCACCAGCTTTGACAGCCCACATAGGGGAGAGTGAGGGTCCCTGGGGACAAGACACACAGTCCAGCACTGTGAGGTGCATGGCAGAGTGCAGGGAGCCACATGGCACACATGTACTCTCACCCTAGAGGTTTGCGCTTCTGTACCCTTACTGAAGAATTCTTGCAACAGATTTTCACTAGTTAACTCTTTATAGTTGCAAAGATTGCCTCAGAGAAAGGGAAGATATGACAGTCTGGAGGGCTAAAATGACCATTTATAGTGTCTGGCAGGTGCTCATCAATCGTTTTGCTATCAGGAAGGGCATCAAGGCTGCTATTTCTTCCTGATGGGTCTGTGATACACAACCATTTTGCCCTGTCCACTGAACCACACAACATTTTATTTTCTTTTTTTTTTTTTCTTTTCCTGTCAGAGGGTAATGAATGATTCCCATCAATTAATTACTTTTCCTGAAGATATTTTGCCAAGACAATGTTTACTGTGCCCATGCTGGCAGAACACATAAAGGTTTTCAGAATCCAGTGTGTTATCATTGGTGCTATGTTATATAAAGCACAAGCTGATTATGATCCACCTTAGAAGTAATTACCGGGTCTTCTCCCAGCTACCTGGCATTTAGGGTGGTGATTTTCACATTACTGTACCAAGTGTGCACAGCAACTCCTCTCACCCAGTGCTATTTCTTAAAGAAATGAAAGCACAATTTCAGTCTGACATTGGGTAGCAGCAAATGCAGTTGAAGCAGAAATCTGTGGGCAGAGAGCGCCATCTCCAGCTTATAAATCATAATTACTCTGAGGTAACCAGTTTATTTGGGATTTCTTTTTTGAAATTGCCATCTGCTCTGGCAAAAGATGGAGAAGCCATCTGAGACTGATGAAAGATTGAGGCTTAAGCCTTAGCACTACCTTAATATCCTGTAGGGAGACTTTACTAATCCTTGCTGAAGTTTCTGAATTACATTGAAAAGCTGCTTAAAATTGTATGGACCTGATTTGTTTCTGTTTTCAGGTTACTCACACAGGAATAAAATCCTGGCAGAGCTAATATTTGTACTATGCTGGGGTCCTCCAGCCTACTGAGAGTCCATGCATTTAACACGACACATGATTCATTTGATAGATACTTGGAAAAGCATATAAATGTTACCTCTAAGTACTGTAGAAGAACAATTGGGTAGAAAACCAGTGTCAATAAGCAATATGCAAAAACAGCACACGAAATGCATGCAGAGGAATTATATACATATAAATGCTACAAAATTGACAAATATTACAAAAAATTACACGGAGGCCAGTGCCTGTGAGTCCAGTCTTGTGATTATCGCTCAAGTATTCATTCTAAAGGAGAGCCAAAGAGGACATTATGAAACAAATTACTCACATGGAAGGCAGACAGCCTGGACAAAGTATGAAATTCTTATTATGGACGGTTTCAAGAGCTGTCAAGACAAATCTGCAACAGATGTGTGATTCACTTCAACCAGGAAAGCTGTACTGCAATACCCAATGCATCTATGATTGTGTACATCGGTGTAAAGGTCATCACTTTCCTCGTCCTTATTGTTTTTTATCGTGGGAAAACAGCCTTAAAATGGTCGCTAAAATGTTGTCTGGGCTTTATGATTAATTTAAGAGTTTAAGTATTTGCACAAACGAAAGTAAAATACTCTCCCATCTATTGATATCTGGCAAAACTGCAGATGTTCTTTCCTGTAACTATTTCATCACCACATTGAAACCATTATCCGCTATTTCACTTGGCAAGATAAAAGTAGCAAAGAAATGCAATGTATTTTGAAAATCCTCCAGCTGTCAGGTAAGTCACCGTGTTATTTATTCAACTCATAAAAGCGACGGATGTGCTTGTAGCAAGACGCCGGGAGTCCACAGAATAATTTAAAAATCATCAGCAACTCTGATAACTATTCATTATTCTCTGAAAAATAAATGAGTTTGCGGTTTTTTTGTTTGGTTGGTTGGTTGGTTGGTGGTTTTTTTTTGGCATAATAAGGTCACCGACATGGTCAGTTTTGACAGAAGCACGAGCTATTCCTACCCCCGCGGCTGCCTTTGGCTGCTCCCGGCCGGGCCGCAGCGGAAGAGGGGAAAGGCCACGCCTGCCGCCTTCCCTCCCGCTCCGCAGTACCGCGGGCAGCCGGGCTCCTTCCTGTGGTTAATGAACGCGGAGCAGGCGGAGCTCTGGGGACGCGGTTCCCCCAGCGACGCTTTCCCCACAGGCCCGAGCCGGGTCCCCGCCGCGGCCGCGCCCCGGCCGGAGGAGGAGGCGGAGGCGGAGGAGGCGCGGTCGGGGCCGCGCGGGCGGCGGGCGATGGCGGCGGGCGGCGGGCCGGGGCTGCTGCCCTTCCTGCGGCTGCTCGGGCAGCTCAAGGTGGGCCGGGTTCCCTCGGCAGTGCCCGGGCTGGCACCGCGGGTGCTCTCCGGAGCGTGCCGGCCTGGTGGGGCGGGATTTCTGCCCTCTCAAACCGAGGGGTTTATAACCTTTGCAGCGCCACGGCGCTGTATGGCACCGCGGGCTGGAGCCGGTGGGCTGCGCGGCCTCCTGCAGCCCGGCTGATGCTGTGGTTCTGTGCCACGGGCGCAGAGAGTCCCGCGGACGGGATGGGTGTACAGGAACGTGGCAAAGCCGGAGAGCGTCTCCGACCATATGTACAGGATGGCGATGATGGCTCTGGTGACCGAAGACAAGAGCCTTAACAAGGACAGGTGAGACTGCCTCTGCTTATCACGGCCGTATCTTAATGCTGTGGGAGAGCTGCAAACTAAATGCTGAAAGCTGTCGTCCCGAGTAAGAGCTTTTAAATCACACTGAAGGAATTTGAAATCCTTTCTTCTCTTCTTTTTCCTCTATCATTTGGAGAGGGTCCTGTTTACCTGGTCATTTGAAAGGGGCTAAAAACTTCATTGCTTAACTGTGAGTGTTGAGGCAAATCCTTAGTGCAGATGCTCGAAGTTGGTCTTCTTTCAAGCAGTAAATAAACAGGCTGAAGACCCTTGTTAAAAAACAATGTCAAGCAACAGACAGCCATGTCAGAGCCATAGCCCATGTCGATTTTGACAGGCTGAAGGAGCACTCGGCAGCAGCAAGGAGCTACAGAAGTCCTCTAGGGTAGCAGAGAAAGCTCTAGGAGCTGACATGAAGGCTTTTTTGACTATTCTGCTGCATAGCTGCAGAGCTGTGAGTGACAGATTATATACTGAATTTGGGAGTGCTCCAATGAGATTACCTTCTACCTGTTGCAGGAATAATGTGAAGTGTATAATGTAGTTAATTACCACAACATTTCCAAAAGCCAAGTATACAAAAGCTAAGTACATTACTTTTGAATATTATGAATATTATTATAATAATATTATTAATATTATGAATATTATTATAATAATAGTAATAATGTTATTATAGTAAATACAGTGTATTTATACTTAAATCTACATTTATAAGCAGTAGGGATTAGAAATCAAAAATCAAAGTCATGTCTAGGTGGAAAGTACTTCCCTTAACAAAAAAGTGAAAAATGTTATATAAAGTTTAAGAAAGGCTCCAACCAACCTTTAGAGTATATGAAGGGGGATAAATTCTGCAGTCTGTTAGCCTTCTGGATAAGTTTTCAACTTAAAATGCTGAAAAACGAATTATTCTGTCCCTTCTTCTTGCCAGATGCATACGATTAGCTTTGGTTCATGATATGGCCGAATGCATTGTTGGAGATATTGCTCCTGCAGATAATATCCCAAAAGAGGAGAAACACAGGAGAGAAGAGGTATGAACATAAGGTGTGAAGCCACAGCTGCAGAGCATTCTGTGTGTTTTAATGTTCTGTGGTGGTGAAGGAACACTCCAAGCAATATAATACTGCCATTGGCATTGGACAAGCCTGCCACAATCAAGTAGAGTTTTCAACTCATTGAAATTTTTGTACGTGTAACATTACCAAGTACAAAGTTATGGAAGAATCTTTGAAATAATCTTCACCTTGGACATTTATTCCTGAACTAGCTGCAGTTTTGGTAAGCCTGAATTAGTCATGTTCAGCAACCTCAGGTGAGGAGCAGGGAGTAGATGCACTGAGTAGGATGGATGACAGTTCATGTCAGATCATGTGTGTGGTGCCAGATCATCAGGTTGACAGAGATTTCATTTAAACCTTCTGCACAGAACCTCAGATGCAGTTATCTCTTTTGTTGTTGTGATTCTTTGAGTGCAGCATGCCTAGAGTTACTTTATTTTTGGCCTTGCATTTCTTTGCAAGTAGCATTTCTTTGCTACTTTCATCAAACTGTAGGTTTGTGGCATTATTTGAAGAAAATGTAAACCATTTCTGTAGCCACAGCTAGAGGGCAATGTCATGCCTCAGAAACTCTTGAGAGGCTTTTTTTCATTCAGTGTAAGAACACACTAGGAAGTATATAAAAAAAATGAAACACCAGAATTACAGTCAGTAAAGATAGTATTTCAAGAATGCCAAATGCACCTTAGATCTTCAATTCCACTTTCTTAGGAAAGAGCTTACTCCTAGAGTTAGTCATGGCCCTCCAGCCCCTAGTTTTAACCAGATAAGAATAAAAGGGGGGCCCTTTTATGGGTGATGAATAATCACTGGAGTATTTGTTACACTCTTCAAAGAGCTTCAAAACACGGAACAGAAGAAACCTCTTTACTGGAAGCCTCTAAAGGTTGTTGTGTCACTGAGGATCAGCCTTCAACTTTGATCTCATTTGATTTTAGGGAAGGAAAAAGATATTTCAATGCCTAGGTATGTTTAAGAAGTTTTCTTAAGGATTTGCAGCTCCTTCTGCTCCCATTTCAGTCAGTGAGGACTTTCTGTTGACTTTGTGAGAAGGAGAGTAAAGCATTAAACATTTGGGATGACTCTGAAATACTTTATTGTAAAAATAGAGCATGGGTAG
Source organism: Chloebia gouldiae (assembly GCA_003676055.1). NCBI lineage: Eukaryota > Metazoa > Chordata > Aves > Passeriformes > Passeridae > Chloebia > Chloebia gouldiae. Next base: position 47,232,295 of record QUSF01000002.1, on the reverse strand, counting down.
CCACTTCAGGAGGTGGCTTGAGGTGAGTTATCAATACTCTGCTTCCAATGCAGAGTTCTCCTTTTTTCTGTTTGCTCTACAGCTGACATTGAGCTGGCTCCTTGTGCAGTAACGTTAACCAGTGAGTCTCACCAACACTAAGGCAGTGGAAAATTAACCTGATTAATTAAAGAAGTTTTGGGTTTTTTTGGTAGGACAGAGGGGGTTGTTTGGAGTAGGGATTTTTGACAGATAAGTCATTTTAGCCACCTAACCTTGAAATCTGTGAGTTCCAGAGCTGGAAACAGGTGAGAAGGAATGAGACCTTGATGTATGAGTGGTGGCAAGCAATTTGGAACCATATTTTGACACTATATCCTGTATACAAAGTGGAGAAACAATCATGGCATGAAACCTTTGTCTTGCCTGTGATGTTGGTTGTTTTAGAAACAGCCCTTCATGTCTCTGGGCAAACAGTAGAGAGAGCACGAAATGAGACTGATCAACTGGGAGAACACAAAGAGCGTGCAGAACATATTTCTGGAGTCACAAGTTCTGCTGGGAGCCTGCTCCAGTGGAGGCTTCCTACAGGGTCACAGCCTCCTTTGGGTATCCCCCTGCTTCAAATCCTCCATGGGCCCCACGTGGATATCTGCTCCATCATGGACCTCCAGGGGCTGCAGGTGGACCTCTGCTCCTCTGTAGGGCTGCATGGGTACAGCTGCTTCACTGTGATCTTCCTCATGGGCTGCAGGGGAGTCTGCTCTGGCATCTAAAGCACCTCTTCCTTCTCCTTCACTAACCCTGGTATCTACAGATCCCTTCTTCCTCTCTCTTCTTATTTCTCATCCTGGGTGGAGTTGCACAGGGATTTCCCCTCCCCTTAAATATGTTATCCCAGAGGTGCTATCACCTTGGCCAAAGCTGTAGCCAAACCTTCATGCCAATACTATACAGTAATATCTTGTGTAGTGGCTGTTTCTGCTAGCTTGGTAACAACTAGATACTTACTCAGAAAAGATAATGCTAAAAATGTTGCTCAGAAAATAGATAAATGGAAATAGCTTATTTTTTTTTTCAGACAGCTATGCAACAACTGACCCACCTTCTATCAGAGGACCTCAGAAAAGAGATCTATGAACTCTGGGAAGTAAGTTTGCATTCTTTTAATCCTATGTTGAAATTCAGGGTGACCCAGTCTCTTCTTCCCATGTACCTGTGAAATTGTGCCATCTCTTATTTTGACCTCAAGAAAGTGAGATTTATTTGCTTAGAAGATAAAGCTTAACAGTATAAGTCAAGGTCATTTTAGGGTCCTTTTCAAACAGAAACCGTGGGCCTTGGTAAAATTTCCATCTTCTGCCCCTAGCCTCTCAGAGTTCCAGATCAACCTGTCTAGGGCTTGGTTTGTACAGTTTGGTTTGTCCTCTACAACCAGCCCTCTGGATATAAATCTGATTTTTTATTACATTATCACTTTTGTCCATATCTGGCCATTTGCAGCTTTTAATACAGGAAAAAAATAATAGTAGGTGATGGTGCTGTGGTTTATCTTCTGCTTTTTATGCAAGTAATTTCTGTGGCTTTCATTTCTTTCTAACAAAGTTCATTAGACCAAGATATTTAGTAGTAACTTTAAATGATTAACTAAACTAATGTGTAAACTTAAATGTGACAAAAATTCTACAAACAGTGGAGATTTCTGGTCTTGGGTTCTTTAAAAGTTTGTATTAGAAAGTATCTTTTGTGTTTGAAGGTGATTTTACCATTTTTATGTGAACCCATGCTGTTAATTGATAAGATCTTTATACTTGCAAATGAGGGATGATTAGATTATTTCCAAACAATTCAGGTTTATAATTACGGTGCTTTATCTCCTCCTGACATATGGTCAAATGGGGGAAACTGTATCCACAAACTCTAATCCAAGCATTCTATGTTTCTTGGACTCTGTGACCTGAATCTGTATCTTACATTCATATTCTTTTCTACTTAGAGTATATTTAAATTCCACATATTTGCATCCAATTTCTGCCTTTTGCTACAACACCCTGTTTGTGGTTTTGTTTTAGGTTTATTTTGTTTTAGGGTTATTTTTGTGGTTTTTTTCCCCCTGTAGTTGTGTGGTTGAACAGGCAGTGGGAGTGGACTCTCAGAGCTATATTTTAAGGTAAAGGGGGTAAGCCAACATCATCAGATATAGGAAATAATATGTGTGTATTTTTTTAGGGAGCATTGGTTCCTTCTCAAGGTTATAATTGAGGAAAATGAGGTTTTGACAGATAAGGTTAGTTCTGCATAATTGGTTTTTTTCTTTGCTGGTCTCAGTCTTCTCCAGTGACATTGTAAGAGCTGATTCAGTATGGAGTCAGTTGTTTAGCATATTAGCTTTTCATCATTCTCATTAACCAAATTAATATATGCCCACTTTTGATAATTTGGTCTTTGTTTCTGTCTTTAGGATTATTTATTGGCACTGTGTCTGCAGTTCATTAGCATGAGTGCAACCCACCTGGCAGAGAGGCTACCCTAAAAATCTGCTATTCACGTGTAGTCCCTCTAGTGTTGTTTTAAGTGGAACAGCTAGTTTCCCCTTAAAGAAGAAAAAAGAGATAGAAAAATAAGAAGCCTCTGATAACTTGTTGTGTTGTTCTGCTCTCAGCTAGCCAGAGACATTTCCCTATGATTTTTTTTGTGAGTGAAAGTGGTTATGGACCAGAGCAGAACAGTGCTGAGCAGTACAAGATTTCTTGACACTTTTAGCAAGTCCTTCCTGCTCTGCCCTGCTCTTGTCTCTGTCTCTCTTCTCTTTTCAGCTTTACACGGACTGCTGCCTTGGATGGTATTGGTGGGTACTTGGCGACTGTCGTATAGGGGAGAGGCAGCAGAAAGATGCCTCAGATGTATTTTCACTTTATAACTTAATCCCAAATATGTTTGAGAAAAAAGTAAAGTAAATGAGGCAGCACGTTTCAGGTCTGTCCTGCTTTTTTATTCTCAAGTGCAAAAGCATGGGAATGGTTTTTAAAAGACAGCCTGTGGTGTTGGAGAGACCAGTTAATGTTTTGCCAAAGTACACTGTTATTTCAGAGTCTTAACCACCTGTGGGGAGGAAACAGTAAGTGTTTGTTTCAGCACTGTGCACAGTTGCACATGTAATAGCTTATGTTTCTTGAGGGCAGTGTGAGCTGAGGTGTGAATAACATTGGGTGTATAGCACAGAGGTTGGCAACAGATTGATACTCCCACCTAATTGTTGGAGGTGCTTCTGACTTTTACAGGTGAACAGCCCTACTTCTTTTCTTGAAGTTCTCCTTTGTAATGCTGCCAAGAGTTTGTTGTCTTTGAGGGACCCTCCCCCCGAAAAAGAGAGTATTAAAAAATAGAGTAGAAATAAATAGATTTAAGAAAATAAGTAGTACTTAAACAATTTGAAAATGAGGCAAAGCTCAGGCTGAATAGAGAAAAACAAGATAAAAACACTGAAATTAAATTTATTATTAAAATAATGATGAATATGTAACTGGAAATTCAAAGTACCATTGAAATCTAAATAGAATAGTAAACCTCTCAATCATGGCTATCAAAATCTGGATTTCTGACTTCAAAGGCAAAGTAGTAAGCCTAAGAAAAGGCTTCTAGTAGTATGTAAGACAAGGAAGTGACTGTCACACTTACCTGAGCATCATTGTGCTGAAATTACAATGCTGCGGTCATTCCACTGTGAATGACACTCATACACAGTTGTTGTCTTAAGATGCAGAAAGGAATACCAGCTTCTCTGGCCAGTAGGCAAATCTCTTCCTGCACTTGTGTTGCTCCTCTCTGTGGAAGTGCCATGATCCACAGGTTCTGTGGATCTGGGAGCTTACATGGGTCCCATCGTGTACTTTGGTGTGATTAGTGGTGGTGGGGATGATGAATAGGGTCAGACCTGCCAATGGTATCAAGGTAACCTGCACAGAAGAAAACCCCTTTTCATGGGGTTCTTTTTGGAAGTCAGGCAAGTCAGGAAGACCTGCTCATGAGACACTTCATACAGTGCAGTAGATTTGGAAAAGAGAAAATGCAATGCCAAACCTGTCTGCAGCCATCACTGGAAGCAAATGACAGCAAAATTGTTAAAAGTTGAGTAGAAATATGAATCACTCATAAAATATACTGATGATGACTGTGGAGAGGGAAAAGATAGCAGAGAGATTAAAGGACTTAAATTCTGAAGGGGAGGAAACCCCGTTACCACTCCCTATCTCATAGGAGAGACATAAGGACATAAGCAGCTCAGACAGATTAGAGCAAAAAGATTAGGCAGGAATGACAGGAGAAATATAAAGAACAGCTCCATATAGAAACAGTAAGTGATGAGAAAAGGGCAAAATAGTTCTTAAAAATAGGTGGTGGTAGTGCATAGGCACACGCTGTGATAATTAATAGCCTTAGCCAGGCCTGAAATTATCCTTCTACATAAAATACAGTTAAATCAAACCTATTGTTTAACTTGTATGTCATGCAGAGTTGCCTCCGTATCATCCCAAACAATTGGTATATTTAGATTATGCAAAAGACTGTATTTTACATTCCAGTGCATTTGATATAAAATTGGCACATATTTCAAATGTTTTGCTGACCACACAGTGAAAGATGTAATTGTGCTGAATATTTCTGGAGTGGCTTGTACTAATGAAGAAAATTTTAGATATATAAAGAGATTTTAATGTTCTGTTTTAGGGTAACAAAATTATTTTCTTATGACTACAAATCTTTTCAGGAATATGAAAACCAGTCTACTGCAGAGGCCAAGTTTGTAAAGCAGTTGGATCAGTGTGAGATGATTCTGCAAGCATTTGAGTATGAAGAATTGGAAAAGACACCTGGCAGACTGCAGGATTTTTTTGATTCAACTGCTGGTATGATATTTGGGCTTTTTTTTCCCTCTTTCATAAATGAAATATTAATTTCATAAATGAAATATATAAATTCCCTTTTTTTTTCCTGACAGACATTCAGAGCAAGTGAGAACTAGTTATTTTACTCACTGCTCAAGTCCCCTAATATTTCTGGGGAACCTTGATTCATTGTGAACATACCTGACATTTACCTATAGGTATTTAATTTTTGCCAAATTCCTTTTACATCACTTTTTACCTTACAGTGAGGCTCAGCTTTCATGACACTTGCATGTGTGTAAGGATCTTCCCTGAAATATCAGTCTTCATAAAGGAATCTTAAATGTTCACCCATGCTCTGACAGCAGCTTGTTTGTACTCTGTCAATGTTTCAGGAACCAGTAAAGTAGGATTTGTTATCCCCAAATCAGCTGAGTGACCAGCCTAAGGTTCCTGTGAAAACCACATCAGTGAAATGATTAAGTTGCAACTGTGTTACTTTTTATTCTTTCCACTGCTTTTCATCCTTTGCAAAATACACTGGTAGTTTAAAGCAGAGACAGGTAAAATAATAATCTTTATCATTTTGGCAAGGTAGTTGAACACCAGAGGAAGACTGTAACTGACTCATTGTGTCCTGGGAAAAAAAAAGCAGGGATTGACAAACTCTAGGGATAAGGGGACCAGAAGTCACCCAACAGAGTCCATGACAAGTCCCATTTATACTTTGGTGATTCCAGGGAAATAATAATCTCTCTGTAAGACTTTTATTAGCAAAGGGAAGAAAAAAGACAATGTGAATGAAGCTTATAATGCTTTATTTTCTAACTGACATCTTTGCTCTCCTACCAGAATTCCATAACTTAAATTGAGGTGGTGTCTGAGTAGAGCCTGCAGCATATACCTGAAGTGCACCTGTAACTGGAGTGGTTTCCTGTAGTACGATACACAGTATTCTTATCTTGGTGTATCAGGGTGCATTAATAGAGCACAAAATAAAAGCTTTTTGTGAAGAAGGGGTGTAGCTACACTTACTCCATAGTTGGATTGAACTAGGAGCATTCACTTGCTTGAAAGAATAATTTGACATTTATTCTGAGCCTAAAGTGACTTCTCTGCTATTGTTCTAATTCCAGCCTTTCACACATGGCAAAATGAGAGCATTTTTCATTAACCTTCCCTTTCTTTTGTTTTGCAGGGAAGTTTGTTCACCCAGAAATACTCCAGCTTGTATCTCTGATTAACACAGAAAGGGAAAAAAGAATAGCTGACGCATCTCATCCACATTCCTGAAGTGTTCTGAAATCCTGTAGCAATAATAAATACTTTGGTTTATATTCTGGTCATTATTTTTTCTCCTCTGCCATCACTGATTCTGCTAGCAGATTTTTTTTCCTGTGCATTCACTGTTGAGAATCCCAGGATCACTTAGAGAGGACCAGGTAATGTAGTTGCCTCCAAAAACAGAGGTTGTGTCAGGGAAGAAAGAATTAGTATATTTGGAAATATAAATAAGTATAGAATAGATTAAGTATATGCTTCTTTTTAATCAGCCTCTGATTAATGCAGTCTCAGTTACAAATAGATTCTCCACTGGGGAAGTCCATGTACATTTAAAAATGTTGATTGCAATCTAATCTGTTAGTGTAATGCACTGTGTGGGGCAGGTGGTCCTGTTCTGTGAATTTCTAAATATGTATGGATTTAAGTACCTTCAAAATGGGTTAATATCCACTCAGTGCTACACAGAAATGAGACCAGTAAGCATGTGTCTGTAGGAGCTCTTGACTGAGCTTAGCGATGAGATTTCTTCGGAGTGCATAAACCTTAAGTGATGGTGCATAAAACTGGTAATCTCATTAAGTATATTCTCTCAGTATCTTCTTTGTTTCATAAAGCTTTTCCCCTGTTCATGTGTTGTATCAGGGAGTGGTGCCAGTATTTCCATAAGGTCTATACTCCTCACTCCCCTCACCCCCCAGACTGACAGTTGTACAGACTCCTTCACAGGTAATTAATAATCACAGAATACCTGAGGTTGGGAGGGACCTTTGCAGTCTGTGCAGTCTAATGCAGAAGCCTGTACATCCATGTAGAGCTGGCTCCCTTCTCCAGGCTGTCACATGCTGGTAGCAGTTCTGCCATAAATGAGTTTCTGGCAGACACTAATGTACAAGTACAGAATGATTGTGAAGTAAAGCTGTAGTGGTGGTAAATGCCATAATGAGGCCAGTGCCATGATTACCAAATAAGCAAAATTTGCACCTGTAAAAATTACATGGTAGAGACTTGGAGTTCTCTGTCTTCCACCTCATGTCAAATGAAGCAGCATAAAACTAAATTCAGTTGTCATGTCCTTTAAAAGTAGGTAATGTATCTGAACACACAATTTCAGGCACCGTGACTCAGGAAATCCTTTCTATACACAAACCTCAGGGGCCTGACTGAAGCTCACAAAGTGTTCTGTGCTGGTGCCTTTCCTAGAGCAGAGAGTGCTGTGTAGAGATGCTGGGAGCTTCTTGCCTCAATGGCTGGCACAATGCTCCAAATCTGTGGACTGTATTGGTCTGTTCCGAGGAGATGCGAGGTGCCTGCTCTGCTCAAGAACCCCCTGGGGCAGCAGTCATGCCCTGTGGCAGCCCTGGAAGAACAGGTTGCACTTTGCTGAGCTGATCAGTGGTTCTTGGCAACAGATTGCCATACTGCAGAGGGGGATGGAGTGGGGCCCACCGAGCTTTTGTCAGCATTTTTATTCCACCTAGATGCACACAAATCACAGTGTCTGTTAGTTTGCATTGAATGCTGAGTGTGAAAGCTACAGATGTATGGAAGGGCAGAATTGAGAACATTCTTGACAAACCAGCAAAGTTTGAAGAGATGTTTGGTAGAAACACAGCACAAATACTGCTCGAAGCAGCAACAGTCCATTCATGCAGCATAGCATGGGGAGGGCTTCCCCATTCTGCAGGGGACTGAGGGGACAGCATGAACCCCATGCACAGTAATCATAAGAGTGGTTGGAGTTGGAAGGGACCTTAAAGATTGTCTAGTTCAAACTCCCTTGCCAGTGGCGGGGACACCTTCCACTAGGTTGCTCACTACTACTAGTGAACAGAATTAAAACATCACTGAGGGTAAAAGAGAGAAAAATTTATTTTTAATAAGAATATCAAGAAGTTCATTTACACAAACTAAACTGTCAATTAATATCTTCCATTTAAAATAAATCCACATTTATGCACAAAACCACGTAAAAGAAGCTAGAAAATTGTCACAAGAATACTAGAAAAACAATTAGATTTGCTTCCATGCTAAAAATCACACTAAAGAGGCATTTCATATAAATTTCCAAAGTTAGCTTATGTCCAGTAAAACATTACAAAAGGACTTTCAACTTTGTAAAAACTAACAAAAGCCACACAAGAAAAAACAAAAATCACTTAAAGCCACGTTTTCTCACAAAATTTTAAGCAGTCTGTAATGTCAAACTCACTAACACTGATTTGAAGCTTTGGCGTGTGCTCAAAATATGTATCTATTCTCAAAGTAGCCAGGCTCTTTTCCATCCTGTTTACTGATAACGTGGTGCCCACCTCCGTGTGTGGTGAGCTGAGCAACGCAACATGCGGACTGACAAGTGCTCACGACACAGCAAGATAGTGTCACAAATGTGCTGCTCTTTCCTTACAAAACATGTCAAAAGAATGCAATTCAGAAAACATGCTGAATCAAAGCTGAGAGCTGTCTGGCTCTTGGTGATTGAGCAGAGATGTGGTTGGTGGAATTAACATCCTGGAGTGAAGCACAAAAAATCTGACACCAAAAGTGAAGTTCTTACTCATCCTGTGCATTGTCAGGTGACAGGGTCTACGCTAGCAGCTCTGAAGGCATGGGCTCTCTCACCTATGGCACATCTGAAGCCAAATGTTGGGTTTGTATTCTTTCACTTAAGGCTGTATCTTGACAGAGGCTCATAAATATATTTTCCCTTGGTTTTGAGGGGAAGATATGGAGGCAAAAATATTATAGGTTCCCTCCACTCAACTTGATTTTCTAATTAGGTTCGCTGCCAGGTCTTACCAAATGAAAGAGAGCAAGCAATGGTGCACATTTTGAAACTGAAACCTTTCCAGCCAAAATGACAATCTGAAATCAGCAGCTGTGATAGGTTGTTTCTGTATGAATAACCAGGTGTCTCTTCATACCGTCCTTAACTCTGCTGCCTCTGTAAGGCAATGCCAGACCGTACCACTGAAGGAGAAACAGCTTTTTGTGACAGTAAGTGATTTTAATTCTGTTAGGAAATAGATGATGTACAGACACTCCTGAGCAAAGGGCACCTGGTATGGATGGTAGACAGCTGGTGTATGGGCTACTGCTGGCAACTGAATGCTTTGCACAGCTCTAGGTCCATCTGTCTGATGGGGCACTGAGAAGGAAGCCAGAAACCAACAGACAGAAAAAAGTAAACCAAAATAAATAAGAAACAGAGACTGGGAGATTGTTAGAGGGAAGTTACATGTAACTGAAAACTAGTCACTTAACACAGAATTTAGTGCATTATAGCCAATGACTTGTGTGCAGTTTCAATGATGTACAAAGTACCTGGTAATAAAATGGCCCATCTAAAATAGAAATAAAGGAGAGGAAACATTTCTCCAACACAAGGCCAGGATGGCAATTTTCCAAAGCTGACAAAACCTTGTTGCGCAAGCGGTGTGGTGAGGGAGAGCTGAAAATCACTGTCGGGACAAGTCTCTGAAGAGAGGCATGTGGGGCTCAGGAGGGCCTGCTCTTTAACACTGAAGCTCTTCTTCACTTTCAGGGAGTCGGGTGCCAGCAAGGGAGCTCTGAGCACTAGCATGGGCTGTAGAGCTGAGAACTTCTTCAAAACTGCCTCCTGTGTGGTTTGTCCCACCAACCTTGGTCTGAAATAAGGCAAACAGAGAACAGCAAGATCGTCTGCTCACACTGAAGCAAATCCCATTTCCAACCCACCCCACGGCCAAGGAGAGCAGGGAACTGTTCAGGCAGAGAATGCATAGGGATGGTTCCTTAGAACAACAGCTATAAAACCAGTCAAATAAAGTAACTTCTTTACTCCACAATTTCTAAACTAGGCTGCCATCATAAAATCTGACAGTGGCACGTCTCATATGCTTAAAGGAGACAGTCCCTAAGTAGATCCCAGGTAGGATCCTAGACCCTAGCAGTAAACCCAGTGTGGTTGTTTACCTGAGTAGCTCACGCTGGTTTCACTGCTTTTTTTCCCAAATCTATGCAGGCTGGATAAGGGATGGATACTAAAATGAACTGGTTCATTTGCTGTGCGGCCCACATGCCAGCTATAGCAACACAGGTGCACACAAAATTCATAAACCATACTGGGATTTTGGACAGCAGAAAGAATGTAGTAACCAAAGTACCTGAATCCCTTCAGGCACTTGTAGCTGCCGAGATACTGGAATATAAAACTGCCAGTGGCATTTTCATGGGGGAAGGCAGAGAAGAGATATCAAAATAAATGAATCAAACATATCTAATGTGCTTGCACATCTACTTCCATAATGCTTCAGGTCACTGAATTTGTAATAAGTATTAAAAATAAAAATCAGTAAGACTAAATCTCTGAAAAAGAAGTTTCCTAACAAAGATAGAGCTGTGTCTAAAGATTTGGAAATGATCAAGACTAAGTGACAAAGAGACAAAGCTGTTGTGACTAGGTTGTCTTGGTAAGAGAACATTCTTTTGTGGCTTTGCTTGCTGATGTGCCTGCTCCAAATTGATTCAAGTCTGAAAATAGGGCAAAACCTTTTACTCCATCCTAGAATTGCAGCAGAACTCAAAGACAACTCACCTGACATTTTTCAACCTCTCAGCTACTGAATACTTAGGAAGATTATTTTAATTAAATGAACCTTGTGTTCTAAGTTTCCAAAGGGTTAATCCTATGTAATCCTGTTTCTTTAGCTAGCACAGCAGCTTACCTAGCTTGAAAGACCAATAAAACATTTAATTTATCAGAGTTCAGATTTTCAGAAAAGTTGAGAAGAATGAGGCACCCTGGTCCTGTTTGATTTCCAGGGGAAAATGAACTAGTATACTCTCCTGAGAAAGCTGCAACCCAAAGTCCAGACTCCAAAAGCAAATAAAATCTAATTTGAAATTTGACTTCTAAATGTTATGAAACCTGAACATCAGCTTTGGCAAACTGCAGAACACTAGGATCACTGAAGATTTGTAGCTGATACAGGGGTTGGAAAGATGATAAGACTACTGCAGTTCTTTTTTCAGGGGTCTCACTGGATAGTTCTCCATTCTTGAGACCACAACAAAACCCTAGAATTGAAGGGTAACTCCATGATTTCTCCCCCCATCCCCTGTCTCCCTAATCTTGGAACAGAGGTAGGAAAAAGGAGGAGCAATGCCGAAACATTCCCATTTGTCTGCAGTCTATCCTAGTGGCACCCTAGATCTATGACTCCAGCTTCCTTTCCCCATTTGCATAAAGAAATGAAACAAAGAAAGAGAATACAGAAAGAAAATATTTTGAGAAAATGTCAGTGAGTTTGTCCATAAAGACAGACAATAAAGATTTCATGAGACAGAGAGAATTATTTCAGACTCAGAACTTACTGTATTGTCCTGCTTAATTACAGATTTCTTAAAGGATGATCTAAGAGCACTCTGAACACAACAGGCTGAGCTGGCATGACAAATACTCCCCTCTAGAACACCTTTGCTTAATCAACAAAATAAGATCAGGCTTCTCAAGCAGATCACTGTGAGTGGAAATGGTCTTCAGAGCTGTGCAGTTTGAATTACCTTTTTCTATTTCTGAATGACACATTGAGATGACTGGGAACAGACACTCCTATTCACCACTATTTTTGGCATTTCTGAGACCACTTGCTTACTTTGGCAGGCATCAGAAATAATTTCTTAGCAACAAAGCAAAGGAAAACAATTTCTTTGCATATTGCCTTCATTTTCCATCAGTGCTCACTGAAATTCTTGATGGAACAACAAATCAGTCTCCTGTACAAATGATAAGGACATCTAAGCAGTCACACTTTAACACACACAGGCATGTGAACTCTGCCCTTAACCTTTACCTTAAGGCTTGTGACAGTGGTTTCAACCTTCTCCTCAAAGGATTTGAAAGTTGGAGAATTCCTAGGAGAAAAAATAGTTGAAAGGAGGAAAAAGAGTGAGTTGTTAAAATCATGGGATAATTCCACAATTTGAGCAGTCCTTACCAGGCAACACTGCCAGCACAGAATGAAGGCTGGCTGGCAGCACAAGGCTATGAACACTCATTTGTGCTCTGTCAGTCAAATCCAATTATGGCAATTGGATGAGTACTTTTTAGCTACAAATTTTCAAAAGTAGAACCTGCCTAGTAATTGAAACCAAATTATAACTGGCCTGCCTACTCTATGATACATTTGTCATGTTCTCAGAAGAACAACCAGACAATGCTGCCTGTAATGCTGCTTTTCTATGGATTTATCCATTTGTATTGTTGCTGTAAAGAAATAAAACATTTTTTTTCAGGTTCTGAGCAAGTTTGTAACCTACATTATTAAAAAGATGCCAAGTTTAATGTCCTAAGGTTGGGAAGAAGGAGATTAGAACCACATGGGAAGTGGGTCCCAAATGTCTTTGAGGAATCCTACCCCCACCCCGTCCCTTTCCTGTGATTTTGTGCCTGCTGCTTTAGAAGACAAAGACTTTAGAGAGACTGTGTTCCTAAGGTGCCACTCTGATTAAGCTAAGCTTTTCTCTGTGTCCACCCAACACAATGGAGACTTGGACAAGTCTACAGTGGGTGAAGGGGATCTTCTTCTCTGCTCCTTGCTTGGCACCTGAGAGCTCATTTAAAGCATACATTATGCTTCATCATTAGTGAATACTCTGAAGCTCAGGCACTGTTGTCCAGCACAGTTCCTCGTTCTGCAAATACATTTTTATCATATCGCCCATCAGGCTGAGTTAAAATGACTCCAATTTAAGGGGAGATGGGCAAACAGAAGCCAGTTGAAAAAATAATGCAAATTTAGTTTCTGTTATTCAGATGACAGATTTTTTCATAGGGTAAAAAGGATCAAAGGAGAAACTGAGTTTTATAACATATATTTGATCCTGTAAGTCACATTGGTGAATTCATGCTTTAAACTACCCACCTGCTGAAGTTGAATGAATTAGCATCCATCATTTAGTTGTGAGTTTGTTTTTCATGCATGCTTGGCACAGAGTGGGGACAGTCATGTATTTAGAGGCCAAGGGAGTAAAAAGAAAGCTGGATACTAATTTTATTGAAAACAGTCAGAGTTTTACTTGAACAGACGTCAATATTTGGCTGCAGTCAAGTAAAGTGTGATTATAGCCATTAAAATATGAAAGCACTCATGTAAAATCCCTCCATAGGAGCATGGTCCAAAGCCTATTGGAGTGGAAAGCATCTCTGACATTAATGGGCTTTGGATGATGTTTCTAGAGACAGCAAAACAACTGAATTTCAGATTCAGTAATACAAACCTGAAAACAATCAGCAACCCAAATACATCTCAGAACTGCTTCATTTACTCAAAGCTTGTACAAGAGATTAAGCAGTTAATACAATTAAAATGAAAAAAAAAACCCTGAAACCGCAGCTCGCCTGTCCTGCAGCCCTCATCTACATGAATAACCTTAATTGATTGAAGTGAGATTTCTCATCCAACTAAAAACTGCAGGATCAGGATCAAAGTATGCAAATCCCCCCTCATTACACTGTTGAATATCTCCATAGCAAATAGAATGTGGGTAGCACGTTACCTCATTGCAGGCATGCTTATGGAATGGCGAATAGAATAGCTGTGGGATGAAAGCAAAACATAAGAAAAAAAAGCTGTAAAATCTGATTTCTAATATTATTATAATGTATTTTTTTAACTTAGCTTTAAGTGTACATAAACATATAGTCAAGAGAGCTGGCATTCTTCCTCTTCTGATGGCAAGGGCTTGTCAAACTCCCAGCACTAAAGATCTTAAAGCCACATTCTCATGTCAACTCACCAGCAATGGGGCTCTAAAGAATGATGCAAAATAGCTCCTGGCAAAATCCATTTAAATGAACATGCAGACCCTGGCTATCTACAGAGACACATGAGAGGGGCACGGAGAGCCACCTCCATATCCCACAGTGACAGAGGATGAGTGTTGGGCAGGAGGGATACACCCCAGGTTTGTGCACATTAGCTGAGCTGGTTCAGCTGACTCTCAATCTCAAAAGGCTCCTGCACAGCTGCTTACCTAAACAATAGGTTTCTTCAACCAGAGAGGCAGCACTCTCACATATCTGCACCTCTCCAGGACATTTCACTTCTCCCTTCACTCCTCAACTTTACCAAAGGTACAGAGCTATTTTCCACAGCACTCATCCAGCTTTCTTTGTGACACTTCCCTCCTGAGACTTCCCAGAAGCAGGAGTATTGGAAGGTTGTAAGCAGAGGATGGCGCCTCTGCATTTCTCAAAGATCCCCAAATCATGATGCACACCTTTAGACCTCCAGATGCCACCCACACTGACTGCTTGACTTACATGAGCCAAATTCTCCCACCTGAGACACCAACTCTGTTTTCACAGCATCACCTGTTCCCTGCTGCTGGGAAGCATCATGCCTGGTCCAAATAGAAATCTTTATTTGAAGCTTAAGAATTTTCCATAAGCACATTTAGATCTGAGCACTTTAAGTAAAGTGTCTTTTCCCAAAAATCCCTGCATTGCTACTTTCAATGTTGACTGACAGCTGCAGCCTGGTCTGACTGACAACAGGGAGAGCTTTACTGTAAGCATCACCAATTTGATTTGTTTGCCTGCAAGCAAAGCATGATTATAGCATTAAAAAATGAAATCTCTGATACAAGCAGCACACGTGTTTGTTATAAACTATACAAAATCAGAGCAGCACTGAGTCTATATACAGATTTGTTTTTCCAGATTAGAGATTCAGAAATGGGGGCGGGGAAGGGAGGGAAGAGCTATTTGGCAAGCATGTGGAATAGTGAGATCTAATACAAACTGTTTGCTGTTGTATATATTTTAAGACTTCTGCTAAGATCAGATAGACAAGAACTGACAGCAGACAATGCTAATGTTCCATGTTCAATTTTTCACACAATTTTTAAGACTTTTGAAAGATTAGCCCAAACATTTCAAAAGTACAGCAAATCTTGAAGCAAATCTTTAGTCCTCATTAAATTAAGCAAGCATCCTTGCCATTTTAGTTTTGCAACCTACAACAAATAGACAAAAATAGAGTTTGGAAGTATTTCAGCATAGACTGCTCCTCTTTTAATAGCAAAACATTCCAAATATAAAGGTTTAAAACAGAAGATTAAATTCACATAGCTAAGAGATGGCACATGACAGACAAGGTTAAATGCTTATTTTTTTTGAGTTCATATTTTAATTTCTCTAAAGAGGTAAGAATGCAAGTGATAGAAGCAGTGCAAAATCTTCTTTTAGTACATGCCTAAAATATTAAGCTTTTTTTAAAGATATGCATGACTGTGATAGTGATCACTGCAGAGAACAGGGATCCTTCACGACAGAGGTCTGTATATATTACATTTTAGTTTCATGTCAGAGTGAATTTAGAAGTTTAATCTATGCTGTACTTTGAAGTTTACTCAGTGAATTAGAGTCCTTGTTAGGATAATAAGCTGAATGGAAAAAATGTTCTTGAGCTTTTCAGTGAAGATACTACAAGGCCAGAGGGACTGGTAAGGCATTCAGGGCTGTTCAGCCTCTCTTCAGGGTGAACTGACATAAAGCCAGACTGCTTATAGAATCTTTGAGAACATATAAAATTGTCTTCTAACAATTTTTTTCATCATATATTCAAGTGCTTTACAGAATCAATAAACTCAAACTCTAATTATAATGAATTCTTTTATCATCTTCAAAACTTGGAAATTTCTGCAGAACTCAAGACTTTTAAAGAATCATGACTAAGATACTTTTCCTCTATTGAAGGTGAGGTAATTAAATCTTCATATAATCTTTACAAAACTCAGCTGAATAGAATTTTTACTGCTTGTTGCTCATATCCAAACCTCTGACAGAAAGAATATGGTTGAAAGAGTGGGATTATATAAAAGCAGGTTTTCCCAAGACCAATGTCTTTTGAATGTGTCCATTGTTTGAATTTAAGACTAATCTACTCAAGGCAAACACTTAGTCCACATTTCTTGTTACACTCATCATGGTATAAAAATGAGGCATAACAGTTTAAGTAGCATATAATGATGCTGAAAAGAAAGAAGTAACTGCATTACAGCCCATAAAACAAATCCTGTCAAATACAAAAGCAGTATTCAAGGAGAGTAATGTGTCTTACCCAATTGAATGCGATCTGGGGTGGATGCACAAGGAAAGAAAAGCAAGAGTTAAAAGTATTAGGAAAACGTAACAAAAATAGACGTACACATCTGTGGCATGTCAAACTGTCCAAGGAGAAAAATAAAATAATTTGCATTCAAATCTTGATGCTGGAATTCACAGTAGAATGTGGATCAGTTCAGATCCCTCCAAAGCAAACATTTTCACACAGTCCTTCACTATGCAGTCACCTATTGTGCATGCATCAAAAACCAGAAGTTTTATCTTTAAAAACTAGATTTTGTGTTCTCCTAATTAGAACATATTTAAACAATGGTAACTGGTTCCTCTTCTCATAGCCTCCCTTAATATCATTAAAGAGAAAGTATAGGTGAACTGGAATTGTACAGGTACATAAGAACAAATTATTTTTCCCCCCCTGAGTTCCTTAATCATCTCTCAATTAAAAAAGGCTATGGAAAAAATAAAAAGTTTTTAATTCCAAAAATGATATTTTCTAAAATACTTGTTCATTGTCGGAAACAATACTTGAAACACTTTGACACTGTGTTCCACCTCACAGGAAACTTAATTAAGGCGGAACTGGGAGAGACACACTGATATACAATATTCAAAGGATGCCATTAATGTTCCAAAGCTGAGAAATGATGAGGCAGACAAGCCTCTCCTTCATCTGTGTTACTGATGTAGCTTTTAATTACAGACCACTTCAAGGGAACATCTGCCTCATGCAGTGAGCCAGAGAGGTGGTGCACACTTAATGAACATCTCTTCAAATACTTATTTTTCACATCCTTTCTCAACGTGCGGTGTGATGCATTATTTACTGCGCAGTGTTCATACTTTGCCCCAAAGGAAAGCAGTGATTTCTTCAGGTTTATTTACAAGGTTATACACATCATCATGTATACTGGTGTTTCTCAAACATTCAAGGGTTTGTCTTCACAACACATTTCTGCTTAGACCCGTTTCAGCAATACTGTTGCCCTCCTTTTACTAGCTGCTGGCTCCCAGCAACAGCCACCCCCTTCTCCATGCCAATACAGATACCTGCACAGACACAGGATAAGGAAATCTCTCTTGCTGCAGACCTCTAAAAACAGCACAAATTAAGGGGCAAATGTCCATGGAAGTAAGAGAAAACAACTTCCTCATCCATCAGCAAAATAAATGCTCATGAAATTACGTTCTGAAGCAAGGTAGCATTGCTATTTCCTTCATAGGGGTATCAAAAGACAGAAAGGTTTAGGAGTGGTAGTTTCAGGCATGACAGCTACAGCATTTGAAGGAATTCTGATCTGACAGCAGTTTTAAGTGCCCAGAACATCCCTACATCACAGAAATCCTAAAAGACTGTGCAAAAACGCTGTCACCACAAACAACAACAACAACAAAAACCCCAAAAGGCACAACAATAAAAACCCAGCAAAATCAACTCCTGAAGACCATCACAAAAAGATTTTGGCCCCACCTGCTTCTAAAAACTTTAAATGACAAGAGATTTCACAGCCTTCAGAAATAACCCCTGCTCAGCTGTACTCGTGAACCACAAGGCTAGACTTGCTAGCCCTTCTATGCAGAGCTGCCTGATCAGTGCTCCTCATCTCTGCTTTTGAATTCTTCCCCATTTGGCAATAAAGCACATTACACTTTCCTATACTGAATTTTATTTTATCATTTAAAGTAATGTGGATTTCTAATCCTGGTGCCTAAAGTGCTTGCATACCCTGCCAGTCATATGGGAATGCTAAGTGATGCCATCCTGGCACTTTCATCTAACCCAGCAATGAAAATGCTGATGAGTAACAGACACAGGACAGATGCCTGCAAAATCCTACATTATGGTCAGCTACTGAGATCTATTCTTTGGATACAATTTTAAATTCCCTATGCTCTCTTCCTGCTAAAGCAATAACACCTAAGCTGTATTTCTCTAGTTCTACAAGAAACAGTACAGACAACCTTATCAAAGTCAAGCTCTATCACATCTCCTACCTTCCATCTATCCTCTGTGACAGGTGCTGTCAGTTCAGGGTAATTGTTCTTGACAAACCCTTTTATGTTTTTGCTATCATGCTATCTTCTAGATGCTTAGAAAATAACAGGTTAATGCATTCCTCCTTTCTTTGTAGTTCCCAGAAACCCCCTTTCACCTCTAGAGAGGAATTAACTTTGCCTTCCTCCACCCCTCTGGTGCGCCCCTACCTCCTGTGCTGATCTCTCAGGGACACATTCAACTGCCACAGTCATGCCCCCAGGCTGTCCCTCCCTGCAGTCTTTTGTGTCTTTCCACCTGTGCCTTCCAACTCCTGGCAGGAATGAGGCATTATATTACCTTCATTCATCTTGAGAGCTGGCTCATCCCAGGCACTGAATTTGAAAGGGGTCTCTGTGATCATGTAATTAAAGAAAATGTACCAGACAACTGAATGAAAGAGCTATACAAATGTAACTGCTGACATCCTAATTTGCATGCCTGCCTTTGTTAGCTTATTCTTTAAATACCTTTACTTGAGTAGCAGCAATGTATGTGGTAGTGTGCATATAGTAGTATAGTGTACATAGTTTATTTTTTCTTTCTTTTCTCTTTTTTTTAGAGCAACCCAAATTCCAGAAAATCTCTCATTTAGTATCACAACTTATTCCTAAAAAGGTCATCAGCAGGGATGAAACACATAGACAACTGCAGAGTAGTCCAGCAGTATAGCATGAAAATATTCAAACTTTAGCAGAAAGCAAAGGAGAAAAGGATAAAGATCCTCAACTCTATCACATCTGTGCTCTTCTTAGCAAGAGCCATGTTAAAATGTCAGTGTAATCTCTAATACCAAGAGATCTGAGCCTCTGATCAATGCCCTGTGAATAGCTTGGGACTACCCCCTTCCTCTGAACTTTCTGTACCAGATAAATATTAGAAGAGACAACATCCTGGAGATGGAGGAGAAAAAAAAATATATCTTGATGACATATCATTAATCACAAGGCCTATTAATGAAGAATCTATTATCTTAGCCATATTGCTAGTGTCTGTTTTGTATCCTAAAGCAGAAATATCTGTACACTGGTTCTATATGCATTTCTTGTATGTCTAGAAACACAACATTAAATAGGATGCATTATGACTGCAAAGAACCCTTACAAGCTTATTATACAAAATTCACAAAATGTAAAACACTAGTGATTATTCATGCACAAAATGAATTAGAGAGTTGCAACACTGGGAAGATGGGGTGGGGATGAAAGAGAAACACAGCAGCTGCAAGAAAAGCACTTGGTCCCCAAAGGGTGGCATCTGTTCTTTCAGAAACACAGAATTTTGTCATTTTTCTTACAGATTTTATCTTCTTGAACACTAACATAGCAAAATAGCAAATTTGGGGGAGTCTATTTGGCCTGTTTTTATATGATATTTTAGTAATATTTTTAGGGAAAAAATGAAAATTAAGACTCAACAACTTCAGAACAGAAACATGTTTTTCATGTAGTGCTCTGTACAGTTGACATGCAGGTAACACGGAAAACAGAATTTTGTTTCATAAAGAAGATGGGTTTCAGTATTTAGTCAGTGTGTCTACAAACCCTTTCAAAATCACCATCACCAGGGGATAAGGCTGCTGAACATACTGGGAATTATGATGACATCTGGATTTTAGAAATCAGTTTCAAGCATCTGCTCTGAGTGAAAGCAGGACAGGGATTTGCATGTGGATGTCATTGGTGACTATCAGCCTTAATGCCTAACCAAGAGAATTAAGCTAGAGTCTGATGTTTGTTTAAAACGGCAGTATGGGAGGGGGTGGTCATAATCCATGCACTAGATCACTGAAATAAAATTATTTGGATCAGCAAAAAAAAGCAAGCCAACAATGACACAGAAATTTCCTGCCTTTTTACAGCTTACTTCCCCGAACACAAGTGAGATTGGAAAGGGAGGGGGAAGATTTTTAATATGCAGGTTATTTAAGTGATAAGGTTTATAATGTGACCCCACAGAGAACTACACCTGGCCAAGCTGAGCCAAGAATTTAGGTCCAAGTCACGCCACTCTCTCTGTAACTATGGGAACCTGGCTAGACCACTTGCTACTTCATCATCAAGCATCAAGAAAACTCTCCTAACTGAGAACTTAACTGAAAACAGCAAGTATCCACAAAAAAGTATCCACTGGTAGTTCATATTTTCCTGAAAATTTCCCAACCAAGTTCAAGGTAATAATTTCAATCAAAGAAAGCTACTAGAAATCCTCTTTTTGATTAATTAAAATGCTTTCGGACTCAGCCTCTGCTTTGAGCCCTTAGCTAAAGGGCTAATGGGATAAACACCTCCCATCTGCCATGTCAGAAGCATGACTGTCATGGGCATGAGGGCTGACACTGATAAATAAGACAAAAGCATTTGGTAACAGTGATTAATTAAGGGAAATATTAAAGGCTGAACATGCTGTATTTCAGTGAAGACATTTCTGCCTTTACAGTTAATCTCACACTATGTGCAAAAGCACAAGTAATAGGACCCGAGAAATCCTGAACCACTAAGTCATCCTTCCCTCTACAATCCAGAGCCAGTGCTCAAGGTATTCACACAGAAACTCTTCTGTCACTGCTGAAACTCTTTGGTCACTGATCTAAAGCATGGACCTGTTTGCTGAGCTGTGGGCTTGTCTTTTTTGCAAGAGGAAGTGTTAAGAAAACATAAAATGAAACAGGGAATATGTTGGTGCCACATGCATCACACACATCTTCTACATTTCTCAAAAATACAGACTGCAACTATAAATGCAGGGAAGGCAGGAAGAATTAAAAAAGATAACAAAAAGGCTTGTGAAAGTGATTCATCCTGCAGGAGCCTCCAAAGAGGGAACTGAAGTGAAATACAATAAACCCAGAAGAAATAATGAGTGAAAAGAAGGTCAGAAGAAGAAGTCACTCACTGTTTCTCATAATGTAAGAGCCAGACAGCACCAAAGGAAAGACCAGGGAGACTCCAAATAGGGAATGAATGAATGAACAAATAAACCTCAGACTTTACCACATAAATTTCTACTCCTCTGGGGAGACATGAGGTTATGAATTTCAAAAGCTCATATAATTTAAAATAAATTCTAAATAATGATAAATTTATGAAGGAAAACCTTCAAGAAACTTTTAAATGAAGGCTCAAATTTATGTTTTAGAGAGTTTTCAGCTCTTAGATTTCTGAACACTAAAAAAATACACTAAGAAAATATAATTGCATGCTTGCTTATTCTTCTATCCTTTGATAGGCATACACTACTCATGAATATTTAACTGTATCAAGTAAAAAATTCTTACTTATATTCATACATAACTAAGTTATGTATGAAGGTTGCAAGTCATTCACTAAATTTCCATTTTGAACTGCAGTGTGGAAAAAGACACTGTAAAGCATACAGTGCTTCATACAGTAATGAAGGTTTTCCTTTTTTAGTTTCACCTAGAAAAACATTAGTACTTCTTTAGAGGATTTATTAATCTGTATGTAAAAGGTAGTTATTAAGGGGGGGGGACTCTGAAGATTTAAGATCCAGAATAAAAAGGGGATAAAAAGTTATTGCCATTAACTAAGCTTCATGCATTTGCAGCACACACATATCTTACGATATCGTTACCTCATACATCACAAAATAACAAAAAAAGTGAGTACATACCAATGGGATAAAGGGCACTATTAATAAATGAGACTGTAATTACACAATTGTAGAGTTATCCATGTCCACTTATAATAAAAAAAATCAATTCCTTCAAGCACTCAAGAAGTTCTATAATTCTACTACCTAATGAATACTAGAATGCTGGTTTACAGTATACAATTTACAATTTCTGCTCTCATACTGAGGAACTTTAAAGCCAACACTTTAAAAGACACATCAAAATATAAAACCTGACACTGAAGTTGCCTTTAAGTGACAGTTCTACTGACCTCAACTCCTGCTACTTCTATCATATCTATTTTTATACTTCTATCATATCTATTTTTATAAAACAGAACAAAACTTTGCGGTATATCTTCAATAAAAAAAGATTAAAAATAGCCTAAAATATCTTTTGTCTTAACACAAGCAGCTGCTAGGTAGGCTTCTTTTCTCCAGAATATATTTTTCTCCAGCATCTACATAAGAATAAAACTGGGTTAATAAAGATCTAACAGCAATTTTTTGTTCCATTTTACTTATACATTTCCTTGAGTTTGTAAAGTTATTACAAAAGGATTTCTGACTATATTTATTTTTTTAAACAGGACGCATATAAAAATTCTATCTTTGGTCATCACTATGCCTTCTTTCCAGTTAAAAACATGAATGTTATTAAATACTCTAACTACAAACTACTTGAACCTTTAAAACACTAATGTAGAAGGGAATGAAGAGCTGACAAATGATTTATACATTTATTCCTCTAAATAAGAGCAGAGAAGCAGTACATGCCAATACCTCATATCTCCAAACTTCTTGCTGATGGCTGTTCCTACATTGCTGATAGCTGCTGTTGCTTTTTGCCCCGCATGGCTCAGGGTCTCATGTGTTTTCTTGTAACTGGAAACAAAAAATAGAACAGAAATAGTGATAATTATTTAAAAAGAGAGACCAGAATCCCTGCAACTAATTTCCCTCGAAGTCCCATCCACTGAAATGTTAATAAACATAGTAATTGTGGCTCAAAATAAACATGGGCGAGGATGCCCCTTTCAGTTTCCTAAGTGCAGTGTTCTCCAGAGCAATCCTTAACTTAGCAATCCTCTCTTCCCCCCTTGCAGATCACATCCCCCAGATGGGCCAGTGCATGCTGTTTAAAAGCAGAATGCAGTGATTTGTTGAATACTTATTTTATACAACTTCTGTTTACAGAAAATTGTATTTATATCAAGTAAGTATTCTTTCACCAGACACTGACCTGGCAAAATCTGCTGTCTGAAGCACAGAAAAGAATCAGGAAAAATACAACTCTGCTCTTTCAAGCATATACATATTAGGTGCCTTTAACAGATACACTTCAAAATGATTCTGTGATATTTAAAATAGGAAAAAAATTATCAAACCTGTTTCCACATTCCACAATTTTCCTTTTTTTTTCACTTTTAAAATTTATCTTTAAAGGAAGAAGGTTTGGGGAAGGATAGAGAAAGAAAGATGAAGAAACTTAGAGAGTGAATGCATATTCTTAGTAGGACTGAATTATTTTAAAAGATGTCACAAATTTCACTTATAGCATGCAGATTCAAACAGAGAATCATCTTAATTTCCTGATTCAGAATACACACTCTGACCCATACAGACCCTTCAGTACAGGCAATTTGCACTCTCAGAGGAATCAGTCAGCTTTTCTGCACAGATGATTTTCTGCTGACTAAACTAATTCTGAGCATGTCAGAAGCTTCCTTCTGATTACTGATACTCCCAGTGACGCAGACAAGCTCAGAATTAGAAGTACTGACCTAGTAACAAAAGGAGAGCACACTATAATCAGTCTTCTATTCTGTGGTGTGTGTTGGTAGACAAGAAGAAATGATCATGAAAAATTCAGAAATAAAACTCCACTGGTTCTCATTCTCCTATGAACAAAAACTATAGGATTATGATCATGTTCCAAAATACACTGGCAATTGATAAAAAAAAATCCTACTGCATAAGTCCTTACAACAGGGAATTTTCTCCTTATTATTAAGTATATGAAAGTAATAACTCTGTGGAGGAAGGAGGGGAAATAAGATTAACATTTGCAGTATGGCACATCACATTTTATGTCACACAGTTTTATCCCCAGCAGGACCTATTGCTGAAAGACCTCTGTTCAGGACTGTGTTTTACAAATCACCGGTTTGTGGCAGAGGCCACAAAATGCTCTGTCCTTTCAGACAATATATTTTGATTTTATGTTCCTAAGCCACAACATTCTACTGACCTAACAAGTTCTTGAAGTGCCAAGTGAAAGGGCTCCTTCTGTGAAGTGCTTGTCTCTGTTTCCACTGACTAACAAGGCAATCCACAGGGAACAACTGAAGACTAGGGTATGGAATCTCTAGCAGTTTCCAGTTAGATAAGCTGAACCAAACACATTCACAATGTTGAATGACAAGGGCTAAAACATTGCAACACTGACAGAAGGAACACAAATCATAATTAGAAAGGAAGAAGCAATGGTTATGCTTGTTTTATTTATTCTAGTACAATACAGAGAAGATAGAGAAGATGGAAAATATTGTCTTTTACAGTATCTCCTTTCTTCTTAGCCAGTCGTCCTTGGACATAACAAGAATGCAATACTCTTTATTTCATTGAGCCCTCATCCTCTAGCTTAACTAGTTTAATAGCTATGTCAGTCTCTTGCTGACAGTAGATATATTCTCATAAACTAGGATGGGATGAGGCCCTAAAATAAGGATGCTACTGTCAAACTATAAGCACATAACTTTTTGGTAAGAGTTGCCTATGAAAAAGAAAAAAAAATCAAATATCCTGTTGCCTGTGGCATTTAAGTCTTAAAGAATTTTCTAACAGAAAAGCTTCCTAAGCTATTCAGCACAAGTGGAATTTTGCTGATGACAGCATGAAGGCCAAGATTTGACTTCCAAGTCTAAAAGGTCCTTTGTAGCACAACCTATTTATGTACAGGTGAATGTACATAGTAAAAATAGTTGTCAGATATCCCTCTAAATTTATTTTTTTTGAAATGATACCTTGGAGTTAGTTTTTTAATAAGTACATTTAACTTTATGATAAAATATCTCTATGTCTTACCTTTTCACTCCAAGTTCTTCATACCATGTAGAACTATTTAGAGAACAGTCCAAAATGCGTCCTACAGCACAAACCCGAATTTCACTGAGAAACATTAGAGTCCCCTACATATTTCTGAACATTACATTGGTCAGAACATATCTTTGGGGAAGTGGCTGAAACTACACTGATTTTGATATTCCAGCAATATTGTGTTTTCTCTGTAAATCCCATAAAACAAACTTCCTCTAGTATTTCCACTAGGGAGTAAAACATGGAGACTGCATTTGTGTTCCTAATACTTTTGACATCACATAAAAGCATAAATCCAGCTAAAACTGTTACACAACTAGTCTTTTTTCAGCACCAACTTCAGCAAAAATGACCTATGACATGCCCCCACCTCTCTTCAGCAATGCTGAAGAAGAGCTTTAAGGAACAATAAAATAACAAATATGAAAATGGAACACAACATGCAATACCTGTCAGCAGAGACAAGATCTCAACAGAGCTCTCTAAAAGCTTAAAAATCAAACCCCCTGCCCATTACCACCATCATTACATGTTTCACTGTTTCACTAATCTTTCCACAGAGCACATTGCCTCCCTGTAGTTAGTTATATGCTGTTTTGATATTTGGATGTATGATGCACTGGATTTTGGCTCAGATATATTTATCCTCATAGTTATTTCATATTTACAGCATCCATTTGATATCTTACCAAGCACTCCGGTAACAATGATCTCTTCAACATATTCTCTCTGTCATCTGGGAATTTGCCCAGTTGTATTGCACATTAATCATCTGACCAAGCAGTTTTTGTCATCTCATGTAACACACAGCAGTTTGTACTTTTAATTCACTGAACAGCTTACATAATTTTCAGAAACCTTTAGCTGCAGAAGTAAACTTGGAGATTCCAAATAAAAACTAAAAACAGTTATTAACTGGAAAAAGTGTTCTATGTATGGTTTAAGTCCTCCTTGCACCACCAAGTGCTCTGCATGCTAAGTCATCTACAACACCTGGGCACTCTCAGCCTTTCAGCAGCCACTGCTGACAATCCTTAGGTGAGTGCTGACCACTAGCTCATAGATACAGCTGACAGCCTCTTAGGAATCAGTCAGCCAGCAGCTCAGGTCAACCAGTGACCCCAAAACTTACAGGCAGAAATGCTCCAGCAAAAGCAAACACATAATTTAGGACACAGGGATTCAAGAAAGACCACCTTCCATCCAAACCACTGAGTGCATTTTTACACAAATACATCATTACACTCATACAAAGGCACCATCAGCAGTACACCAAGTAGCATCAGCAAAAGTAGCAACAGCCTACTCAATTTATTCAGTTAGAGTAGGAATTCCTGCTCTGATTTTGTGGCATCTGAAAATACCCCGTAGCACAGAAGAATTGCTGGTAATAGTTAACAAGGGTCATATTCTATGCTTTCACTCAGCACTTGGCAATAAATATTCATAATGTATTTCATAGACAAGAGGGATTAAACAAATAAGTTATATCAATGGCTTGTAAACTTGTAAATAACACTCACCTCTGAACATTTGAATATTACCTTTATATATGACCTTAATCTAAGAATTTCATCCATCAACTACTGATTATAATTTTGTTTTTAAAATAGGGTATTTCTTTAACAGAAGCAATTATTTATAAAAGTGATTATCAGAGGTTATCACAAAACATGCTGATATTGCAGTTAGATTCTGATAACATGCCCAACATAATTAAAAGGAGCTTTAAAGACAACTCACATCTTCAGTGCTGCAAAATACTATTTAGACAAAGCAGATTTGCAGCACATTTTGACTGCACTTTCACTTGACAGTGTCATATACTACATTTAGGTTATGCTATCCTGTGACAATCAGATCTCACTATATATATCTCACTGTAATTTTTACAGACAGTGAAACGAAATATAAGGAGATACTGTTTCATAAAACACAACATGTGAAGGAATGAGTGCTTTATAGAGAGAACAGTCATTTAAATGGCCAACATCATCTGCAGGATATGACAAGACAATCATCTCGTCTCGTCTCAGTACAGAACTGCCTTTCATCCAGCAGAGTTAAATGTACCCTTCATTCACAGGTGCAATACAGAGCATACTGACAGAAGTAGGCTACACATATATTTATATTTTGCATGTCATGCTGCACATTTGATGTACTCCAGTAAATGAAGATATAGAATTTTAATTCAGCTTCTGCAAAATTAGTACATTTGCTAATTAGTACATCTTCATTCAGCATTATGCCTCTCCATCAATGCTTGCTGGCAAAATTAATCCATTTCAGAAACCCTCGCCTGTGATAAGGCTCACAGAAGATACAACAGAACATAAACAATTAACAACAAAACCATACAGCAGAACAGAGCCTGGTAGCACAGCCTGTGCCCTATGGAGCTTACTTATTTTCAGTTTTCAAACCATTTGTCATCTTAAGAATGACTTTTCTGGAATTGATCTAAAGCATCTGGATCTCTGAGAAACTCTCAGCTACAAAACTCTTATTCTGTCGATTTTCTGGGAGAAACAGGGCTCAGCATTAACTAAATTATGCTAATGCTCAAGTGAGATAAATGCATATATGACAGATAAAAGGTACATAAAACATTCTCTAAGAGTGTCCTTGTTGTCTTTTTTTTTTTTGTCACAAATTAACTCTAAGCTGTTGTGCATTATTTTGGGTTTTTGTTTTGGTAGGTTTTTTTTAGTACTCTCCTGAAATTCATTCCAACTTCAAAACCAAATGACAGATGTATTTTTTGTCATCCTTCCCATTGCCAGGGATGTTAAGAATTAACTGGAACAGTGCTGGCATTTGTATGGGTACATATGCCTAAATCTAAGGAAGTATGCCCCAGGTAGCTCCTCTCCCACAGAGAGAGGAAGGAGAGAACTCAGGGAACTGAACCTCTGCAGGCTGCAGCAGAAATCTGTGCACAGCACTTGGAAGGTGAACACTTGACTGTTCAATAGGCTGGGGTGAGTCACAGATCAGGAAAGGTGCCAGACAAAGGTGACAAATGTTCTGGGCTGTACTGCACTGTAATCTTCAAACATGTGGGAAAAAATACGGGATACAGTTGTTTGAAATGCATTATTTGTGCAATGCAGCATAGACTAGTGCTACGGCAATGCTCCAGCTAGAAAAGCCAAATTATGTTTGCTGAAGCACAGATGATCTTAAGACATTAGAGGCAGTTCATCCCACCTGAAACTGTATCAGTAACACTGTCTGTGGGCTATGCACTGTACATTAGATTAAAAAAATTATGCAAGATTAAACACATACCAGTCTCTCTTTTCCTTTCTTCCTATCCCTTTCTCCTTTCCACCCTTTAATTTCCTTTCCTTTCCCTTCCCTTTCCTCTTCCCCTTTTTTTGACTAACTCTTTCCTGGATATTTTTAAATCCTTGTAATTTCAGAGATCTCAATTTACCTTCAGGACTCCCTTCCCATCCTTACAGTTAGATATACACACATAAAGATCACTATAATACACATGTATATATTTTCTGGTGCCCCATGATAATTACAATAGGTTTTTCCCTGAGAAACTAACGTCTGGAACAGATCCCCTGACCTTGCTGTGGAATTTCCATTAGCTGAAGGTTCTCATGCAAACAAATGGACATACACCTTTTGGACAAGGAGCAATGAGAACAGACTAAGTTAACTTCTTGAAGTCCTTTCTCCTTATTACTCTACCCTTTAAAATTCAAGGCCAGAGACACATGTGGAAAAGCAGCAACATAATCTTCTTTGAAGACAGCATAAAGGTTGCATGATCTGACCCAAAGGAAGCAAAGGCAGTGGAAGGGAGAGTCTCCTTTTACTTCCATATAGCACAGACTCACACACAGGTAATATATTTGCTAAAGCCAACACACAATTTCTTCACTTACACAACTGTTACATTTACTTGCAAATTTAGAGAAGAAAATATCAAAAGTTGATTACATATTGCAATGAACAGAAACACCCACATTTCTTTCACTACCACTCACAAGAAGCATGTGTGTGGGAACAGAGTTTACTTAATTCCTAGCAGTCACAGTAGGACTATGGCTGTCCACAAATTATATCTGACTTACTGAAAAAAGTTCTGAAACTTTGGAACACATTACTGTATATTTAAAGTTATAATAACAAAGACTGCATGTACCATAGACTGTAAGCCTAAAACACATGCAGTGCAACTATTACCTTCTATTTTCCTATGACCTGGCAGAAGTTTGAACTATAAAACAGTAAGTTCCCAATGGTTGTTGAAACCTATGCAGTTGGATTCAGGTTTCCTATCAGCAGAACTAAGCTTACTCACATAGTTCAGCCAGTATTCAATGAATAGATCTTTATTCTACCTCTGGAGGAAAAGGCCAAGTCCATGTTGAATGTTCATGTCCCAAATCTTAATTAAATATCACATGCGAGAACAGAGAAACACTGAAACCTTCCTAAAGAGGCTTGAAAAGGCAGAGACTATCTAAAAAAAGCCCAGGGCCCTGTCTAGGAAACATGCTGTTGGGGGCCAGCACTTACAGTTCTCTTGATTTTGGCCTATAATTCATGAACTTTTCCCTTTCAACAAGTGAAAATTTCTGTTTGAGGTCAAAAGATGAAAAGCTATTTTGAAAACAGCTTTTTCCAGATTCCCATTCTGAGTGTTAGCCTTGTGGAGGTCCACTTTCCATCACATCAAAGGCTTCCCAGCCCCCCTGCTGGAATCACTAAGCATATTGACTTTGAAACAGTTCACATCATTTCACTACTGCAGCCCTTGAAGATAGGATGGGTTTCCTCTAATTTTCTAGGTCTTCTAATAATTTATTTGCCATGGCAGTACTGATGCTTACTGTGCTCTGAATGTCTGGAGTATTTCTTTTTTTGGAGAGGTTTAGTAGCAAACCAAGCATTTTCATCTCCCTAGAAGCTCTCTCCATAGTTATTATTCTGTCCATGGGTTGAAAGGTTAACCATTTAAAATAGAGGAGGTTTATGTTTTATAACAGTTGATAACATTTTAAGAAAATATGGCAAAAAAGTTTGTGGGAGCTATTAGGCTGGAGTAAGTTTATTGGTGGTTAATTTTACAGATAAAAACTGGTCCTTAGAAATTCAGCAGAACTGAAATATCTCCCAAGAAAACAGAACTACAATGTCTTATGTGTTTTTTTCCAAAGAACTACAGAAAAGCACCAAATTAAAAGCTGAGGGACAAAGCTGAGCATGGTTACAACATAAATGCTCAGCAAAGGGCAAGATATCTTGTGGATCTATGTCTTTAGTCCTTAATATGAGGGCCTTGTGAAAGGCTAAAGTAAGCCTTGTAACCTTCTCCATATATAATGAAATTCAATTCTGTAATTGCATTGAAGAATACAATTACTTGAGACATGGTCGGAAAAAAAAAAAGAGGCAACAGGAGTCTCAGTAAATTCAACAAAGGGCAATGCAGAGTCCTGCAGGTTGGGATTAATAACCCAATAGAAGCTAGGGATCAACCAGCTGAAAGCAGCCTTGCAGAAAAAGGTCTGGAATCCTGGTAGAGAACACATTGGACATGAGTCAGCAATGTGCTTTTGCAGCAAAGGTTGTGCGAAGTGATCCTTCCCCTGTCAGCCCTGGTTATGGACACAACTAGGTCCTGTTCCATGCTTCCCAGTACAAAGTAGACATGGATAAACTGGAACAAGTCCAGCAAAGGTGCATAAAGATGGTAAAGGACTAGAGCACCTCTCATATGAGAAGGCTGGGAAAGCTGGGACTGGTCACCTTAGGGAAGGACCTCGGAAGGATCTCATGTGTATAAACAACCTAATGAAAGGAGGAAAGAAGATAGAGGGAAGCCTTTTTGCGTGGTATTTAGTGAAAGTGCAAGAGGCAACAAGCACAAGTTCAATGCAAGAAATAGTAAAATATATTGATATTTTATTATTTAGGAAAAATGTTTTTCACAGCAAGGGTAATTGAACACGGAACAGGTTGCCCAGAGAGGTTGCAGAATCTCCATCCTTGGAGACATTCAAAACCTGGCTGAACATAGTCCTGAGCACTCTGCTCTAGCTAGTCCTGACTGAACGAGTCAGTTGGACTAGACAGTCTCTTGACATTGCTTGACATTGCTGTTAACACCTCAAATATTCTATCATTCTGTATAAAACCAGGTTAATTTTCATAAATACTGTATTCTACCTTAATCCTCTATATGGTGAAAATCTGAAGTATGGGAGGTAAGGAGAGCTGTAGGAACTTTACAGAAGCACTACCAAGAAGCTTCAACTGAATACAATGCATTCAGGTTATATAAAACCTTTCTTTTGCAGCAGAACAATAATTAGAAAAGTTCAGTTATGGTCTTTACAAATATCCATGTAAAGACAAGTGCAATTATTTCTTAACCTAAAATAAATATTACCAAAAATCCACCAACATGACCCTGCTTCTAGCATCTAAATAAGAATGAATTATCTATTTTTAAAATATTAAAAGCCCGCATTGCTAGAAGTTGAATATCCACGCACCTCTATTCACTGAAAACCCAATCATTAAAAAGGTGTGTGTGGGAAGCAATTCCAGTTGAATGCCTTACCACCATGTAACCAAACCAAACTCAAGGCAATCATTTGCTCTCTAGTTACTGATGTCCTCTATAGCAGAACCTTTTGCCTTCCCCAACACATAATATTACAATATAATAGATTATACTAAACATCAGTGCACTGAATAGAACAGTAAATTAACAAGGAGCTTGTGGCCAACCATTTAAAATATAAATGCTTTAAAATAGTCAAAATCTCAAGTTTAAATTTAGTCAGTAGAGGTAGCATGCATTCTGTAAGTTAGGTCATGACTCTTAATTAGGGGTCAAACACAGTTTACAGGACTGTTACTGAGAGAAGTCCACCCCTCTTCCTCTAAGTCCACTCTAAATTTAAGCATGCATCCCTAAACGGAGAGCTTAAAAACATTAACAATAAGTGGACAAAAACTTTGGTGCTCTGTGGGTTTGAAAAGTTCCCTGCTAAAGAAAAGTAGTTTTAAACTTATGGGAAAGCACACCAGCTAAGTGAAACAAAATTTCACCTCTTAAACTCAGGAGATTTAAAAATTAAAAATGAGTAATTGTAGGTTTAGAAACCTAAAGTACAAGAGTGTAAATATTTAGAACTTTTTTTTTTTTTTAAACAAGCATTTCATCCTTCCTATATCAGAGAACCTTGGTGAATAATGCTGTCCCACTGCTATTTTGGTACAGCAACAATGAATCATCTCCATTACCCAACACATCCATTCTTCAGAATGCTGGATTATGATTTGTACCAGCACTGGTGTTCTGGCATGAGAGTCTAGCAGAATTATAGAGTAGTTGGGCCACAAACATGAGAATTTTCTGTGGCACAAATGGGACTCCTGCTGCTCAGTTCCACGTAACAATTTCTGGTCACGTACCACCTAATAGACTGTAGTTTCTGAAACTCATCTCAAATAAAAAGTAGCAGCTATGATGCTGAAAAGGTCTCTTAAGTCTATCTTCGTGGAAAATGTCAATGGGGAGGAAAAATGAAAACCTATCTGGGAACTTGCTACCAAAATTCAAGTAAAAATGAAAGTTTCTGCTTCAAAATTTTGCTAGTGTCTCCCAGTAATTCTAGTTCAGGTATCTTGTGACCCTCCTCTCTTCTAAAGCTTAGCGTCTCTAGACTATTCTCTCCTAGCACATGCCAGACATCCTCACCAAGGCAACAGTGACACCCCTGCTAAAGACATGTCATGGGAAGCAGGGCCTAGATGAAAAAATGTCCAATGGTGAGAGACAGGAGACATACAAACTGTATTTTTATTAAGGGTTTTATGCCTTGACTTCTCATGAAAATAGAATAGTCCTTTTAATGTAAAAATGTACATTTTAACATATTTTAACATATGCTGACCAAGTCTCCGTCAGCACCTTGAATGCACCAAGAGGATCTGTTAATGCTTTTTCCCCCACTCCCCTGAACTTGACTGCTCAAGGTGAGATCTGGCACTGCACAGCTGTGAAACCTTGAGTAAGACTGTGATACAAATGTTGTGCAAGAGTTGGGAGAATCCTTGTTAAGCACCTTTTCCTTTCATTTGGGACCTATACTAAAGCCTAGACTGAATTCAAGGTCAAGTCATATTACTGATATGCCTAGTACCTTCTGGTCAGGTACCTCACAGATCTTGAACTCACAGATTTGACTCTCTGGCTTGACCTGGACCTGGCTCATCAGTACAGAGGTACTTGGACTTTTGAATTCTTGGCTTGACCCTCTTTACTGTCATTGGACCTGCTCTGCTCTCTTTGTTCAGGTATTGAGAGACTGCTCCTTCATGGATGATGCATGCCACTGCCCCCTACCTTCCTTGCTGTCAACTCCCAGCTCAGCTCAGTTGTGGAGAAGCTCACTTTTCCTTCCCTTAAGTGTCAAATTCAGTTATCAAATGAAGAGGAAAAAAAAAGCAAATGACTTTTCAGACAGCACTTGATGAAGGTGGGTGGTTCTTTCTAGCAATATTGTTATTAATTCAGCCCAAAAACCTTTAGAAAAACATGGTATGTTCACATGTGTAAGTATAAAGATCAGTACTCACGCAGAAGTTGTCTGCATATCATGCCAGCTTTTGCTAAAGTTCTGCTTTAGTTCATTCATCAGACTTATGCCAAGTTTTTGTTTAACTTCAACCAGGTGCTTCTCTTTGGCTGCAAGCACTTGCCGCAAAGTTGAAATTTCATCCTCTAGCTGAGGGAAACAAGGACAAAGGAGTTAGCCTGTTCCCACAGAATGATAAACACATACAGCATTAAGAGGCTAAATGAATCTCACAAACTCATGCTTTTCACAGGTACCTAGAGAGACTGAGTCAAGTGCTTGTGGAGGACACAAAGGCATGCCCAGAACAGAGCTGACACTATGTGAAATTAATGCCTCTGTGTCATCTATGCTCACCATCACACACATGCATCTGATATGAGAGAGAATTATCCAGTAAGGAAGCGAGTTCATCCAAATCTGCCTTAGGGCATTAGGAGTCTCAAATACCAGCTTTTCATTCACTAGTAAAATGGGAATAGACAGGACAAGAGAAGACTGGAAAAGTCAAGCAAATATCTTTCTTTGAATGCACAGGCTTTTAATTTCATACTTCCAAGTTTTTAGTCTTCTGGTCTTGAAAAAAACATATGCAAACAAAGGAGCAGGTTGAAAAAATAGAAAAAGTTGCATGATAATATATGACTTGAGAGTACCATCAAGTGTTATAGCCTTGTCATATGAGTTTTATGTATTTTAGGCCCTACATATTTCAGAATTGTAACATAAAAATTTATAGTTGAACTATTAACATGAGTGATCAGTACCTAAATCATAAAAGCACTCAGAAGACAGAGCGGATTAGTCTTTCCAGAGATCCTAGTATTAAACCAAACTCTGCAATTTCAAGCTGTAAGGATACCATCCAGCCAAAACAGACAAATATAATTCTCCCTGCAGTAGACATTTTCTTGAAACATTTAATCAAAGACACTGTTTTATCAGGCAAGAACCAGAAGATAGAGCTGTAAGAAGAGGGAGTCCAGAATGGTCATGCCACTGGATTAGAATCCTTGTCCTTGAGCAGCACTCCTGCAAGTGAGCAGAGGTTTGCATTTTTCACCTGGAAGCCTCCCAAGCCAATCTATACAAGCAGCACACTGCTGTGAGATACTGAAGCTAACAAGGGAAGTAACACCAGAGCAGCTGCCTTTCACTTCAGGTTTAGATATTCCCCTACCAACTGTGTTCCTTCCTCCATATGTTAGTAAGGCAACATATGGTAACTTATCTGATTACCATATGCTAAGTTCCCTGGAACCACAGTCTCCCTCTGATTTAACTCCACTGGGCTGCAGGGAATGATGCAAGCACCAGCTGAAGCAGTACTGACCTCCAAAGCTATATTTGGAATATCAGCACCAGCAGTATTTTATCTTACACATTCATGCATTCTGCCTCACTGTAAAACTGGCTGCAAGCTCACTGTTCCTGGAAAAGTTTCATCCTTGAATCCCCCAGTTATCAGTTTCTTTTGTCATTACTTGCTATTTCAATATACAAGCAGCTCAGGAATTAAGCAGCAAGACTATGAGCACAAAGTAAAATCATGACCTGAATGAAGCAGATACTAGCATTCACCAATGCCTGGGATGCCAACACCTCACCAGTACTGTTGTAAGATACATGGCAATCCAAATTGCTTTGTTCCTCCCCATGTCCTTTATGCTCCATTATATTCCTAACCTGAAAATGGAATACTGTCAAGAGGCAGGTGTCAAGAGGCTCTCTTCTGAGAAGGTAACTGGTTATATGCTTATAGAAAGAAATCACAAATCTCAGCATTCCTCAGGCAGCAGTTCAGAGCTCCTTTTGGTTGTTTCTCACCAAGAGCAAACCCCTTAGTGCTCGACTACCTGTGCAACACTGCTAAAGTACTTTACTCTCATAGCTTGAACAAAGAGAGTAGAGACTGAAGGATCAGACTAGATTTTAGAGGACTTAAACAAGAAGAAAAGGACAAAAATTGGGAGAGAAACTGGATGAGTTTGCAAAGTATCATAGAGAAGATGACACTTATGGGCCAGCACTAGGTACTTGGATGTCTAAATATTTCAGGTCTTCTATTAAAATTACTTTCCATCTGTTCCATTGAATAGACATCTTAAAGCTGCAATAACCTAAGTAAGCATTAACCATGTGCTCAATGGCAGAACTATGAGCAACATTTTTGATTAAAGAAAAGTAATTTATTATTTATAACACAGGAATCAGTTTTGAATTGACAAAATCCTCCCCAACTTCCATCATTTTGAAATAATGACAGATACAAAGCCGCCCTCAAGTGCTCAAGCATCAGTGACGACTTTGAAGTAGGTAGAAAGGATTAGGGACTTACAATAGGATCTTGAAAAGCATTTAAGCATGTAACATACCTAACTCTCATGGAAGTCAGGCATCACCTGTTTAGGAATTTTTTAAGTCGACTTTTGTAAATAGTTATAACTCCATCATAAAACTAAGGCTTCAGTCAACTGAAATACAAGCTTCTAGTTCTCATGCTTCCTTTCTTTCAAAGTGCAAGAGAGTCAGAAAAATATCAGCACATCATACAAAGTTCCCTTCTCCTGTAAGTTTGCAGAAAAAGGTATTATTATAATCTTTCCTCAAAGTGGGAACAAACATGCAGTAACACACACTGCTGATGCTGTGCATCAGCTAGATCAAACCAGATAGCTCCTTCTGGGAAGGTGTGGGAGGGGAAGACACCAAAGAGTAAATGACTACTTTGATGAGTGTAATGGAAGGACAACTGACAGCAGTGAGCAAGGTAGATCAAAATCTCAGCCCCCAGCATGACTCAAGAGTCATTGTACAATGCTCCTCACAGTGAGGGGCGGCGGGGGGAATCTGTTTGCTAACAATCTTCTGGCCTTATATACAGCTTTTGGGCTACAATTTTCTGCTGTTATTCTGAAAAGTCAGACTGACCTCTGTAAATTCAAATGACTGTTAGAAGTTTCTGTAAGAGTTACTCATTTTAGTTGCACTGCAGAAATCCTAAGGCTTGATTAGAGTCAGAGCCCTGCTGTGTTAGCTAGGCTACAAATACAAGAACAGAGCAAGTCCATGTTCTGAGAAGCTTCCAGTAAAAAGAGATTATAAGCAGGAGAATAGGAATAGAGGATGCAAAAAAATCCTGCCAGAAAACCAGTAGTGCTTGTTCCTCTCCTATTGTCAGAGTGAAAAGGAGGAAGAAAACAAAGAATATATACATTAGATACACAACACAGAGATAAAACACATATTTTCTGCTTAAATAAATGCACAACAGGTGCTCACAAACAGATCTCAATTTTATCAACTATTGATAGAAGGATTAAGGATGATTTTTACCCATCAGAACAGTAAGAAAGGTTCTTGTTCCTACAAGCTCAAACAGGTATTATTTAGCAGATAAGGACATGGAAGAAAACAAAACTATCACTGGTGGAGAAGCAAGGGCTTGTAAGCAAAGACTAACAGATTTTCAAAAGGAAACATTACCCAATTCCCACATTAGCAAATTTTTCTTTCTGAAAGAGGCAATGGCACACATTTTTTTGCAGTCTTTTATAGGAGTCATAAGCCTCATTTAACTTTAGACTTGTTCAGACTTTGTTCACTCTACATTCAAGTTTTCCAAACCTTCCTTAGCATAATTACCAGTTTTATTTTGCTTTTAAGCATCAGCTGCATGCCAGTGAGGAAATTGCTGTGAGGAATTCAGAAAATAATTCCTAGGTCAGTCAAGATGATAATATTTGACAGGCAATCTCTTACTTGCACGTTAGTACAGGAATTAAAGCATTTCCAGAATGAGCTAATGAGAATTCTCTCTCCTATGGCAATCAGTAAGCAGAAGGGTCACCCAGAAACATTTGAGATTAGTTCTGTTAAAAGAAGCGTATCATTCTCAGATGATTCCAGCAAGTTCTGGCCTTTTTTTCTTCCTTGTTTCTACCTACCTGTGAAGTCCCCTTCATCAGAGAAGAGAATCACAGAACAGCTGAGGCTGGAGGGACCACTGTAGGACATCTGGTTCAAGCCCTACCTAGAGCATGTTTCCCAGGACTCTACCCAGACAGCTTTTAAACATCTTCAAGGATGGAGACTCCAAAATGTCTTGGGGTAAACTACTCAATCATATACACATTAAAAACATTCTTCTTGATGTTCAGGGGGAACTTACTGTATGTTCCCACTGCTTCTGGTCCTCATAAAAAGTCAGCAATGAATATGCCAACTCCTAACTAATTTGATAAACTGAACATGTAAACTTTCAGCTTCCTTCTTATAATTTACAGATGTGATAGGATCAGCAAAGAAGTAAAAGTTAACTAGTAATTCAGAAACACAAAGATTGATAAAATATTAAAGTGAAACAGTCTTCTGTTTCACTTGAAAATCCCAAATCAGCACTGCAGGTAAATTACTTGAAAGTCATTGCAGATGTTACTTCTTAGAGTACTTTGTAAGTACTCTAAGTACTAAAACTTAATATCAATTTAAGTGTTCCAGTTAAGGCAAAACCAACTCCTCACATTCATATGGCTGCGATTTCTGTTATTTGACTCCTATTTCAAAAAATTAAACCCACAGTTTTCCCCGTTCTCTCATTTTCCATTCTGGCATTTCACTCTTCTGCAGTATTCAGCAGCAATAATTAAAACTGAATCCATCCTTCCACGGTAGATGAAATATAGACAATCTCTTTAATCTTTGCAATAGAGATCATGTCGTTCACACCTTTTTCCTCCCATCTCCTTATTATTTTTAAGCCTCTTCACAGTGTCCTGAGTTCCAGACTCCTGAAAAAAGATACTACCTTCTCAAAACACATCAATGCCAAGAGAAACAAAAATGTGATAAAATTACTGTGCTTATTATCATCAGCCTCTTCTGCAACCATCAGCATTACCTTTTCCTCTGAGCACCACAAAATAAATTTTTCTATCAGGTGGCACAACCACTGTAACAACAATACCACAGATCTAATGAGCACACCTTTCATTCTTTTTCAAGGAACATTTATAAATAAAGACAGGTCTTGACTAAGATGGAAACGTGCATCAGACTTTTGCAGTACAATCATCAAGTAGAAGATATTTAACCTTCAAAAAATAGGTATATAAGAAAATTATAAGCTACATTATTGTTGGCTAGAATAATTTTACCAAGAAGGAAAGGCATGACTTTATGATGTGTACTTCATCCTAAAATTAATAGCTTTCAGTTTAAGGAAGTAGAAACAGTAATACTCACAGAAATTCAAAATCATTACCTTGGTTAGCTCAACCTTTAACTCTTCTTTTTCTTCTTCAGAAATCATACTGGTGAAATCAACATCAGTGACCACATCTTCATCTGCTTCATGGAACGACTGAGTTTCTAACAGGCCTTAAAAAGTTAAAAGGTCAAGACAACCATTATTAATTATTTCAATTATTGTACTGACCTCCCCTAAAATCTAAGAATAATATAGTATTTACCCATTAGGGAAAAAAAAAACCACAAAGAAAAATCATCCTTTTCCTGCTACAATCATTTGCATTCGGCTTCTTTTCACTTCTTAAAAGCTATTGGAAGTATCAGAGGGTAGTGTCTGCACAGGAGCAATTTAAAATGTGTAAGAACCACTTATTCCCAGAATAAGTGGACCCTACTAATCCCTGATAAGGCATTTTCTTGCCTCTAACAATACAGAAGAAAAGAAAAGAAGGCTTTTTCTTCAAAACAAGAAAGCTGCCTAATGTGGATCACTGATGCGAAGAGTAGCGATAGTACACTGAATAATAAGGGAAGTATATTACCGAGCCAAGTTTTCTCTAAAAGTGCCTCTGATTGCGGCAACTTGAAACCTTACAGATGCACAAAGTTTGCAGAAGCAAATGCCACACCCGTTGTTTGAATTTTCTGAATGTTCGTGAGAAGCATTCCTTGATTGCTCAATCTGAGCCTGTGAAGGGGGGACAAATACACTGGACCTTGTTACTTTCTTCTTCTGCATGCCCAAGATCAAGGTCAGTATCTATAACAAGCAAGGTAAGTGCACACATAAATGCTTGCAAGACCAGGGCCTGCCTGCCATAATAGGTACTGATGAAACAAAGTATTTCCTATCTCCCAATCATTCAGTGAAGAGAAGATTGCCGATGCCACTAAGAGCCTCTCATTCTTTATGATCTGCAGAGAAAACAATGCAAACCATGAGATGACAGAAAACATTCTAGTTACTTTGGAACTCGTTTTAAATTCTACATCTTCTTCTGTTGTGGAACAAAAATCTCCTCCAGCTTATACCTGGGACAGCACTTTTCTCTTTATTTCAGTTCCCTAGCAGGGTAATAAGCCATCTCAGCTGACTCCTGAGACCTGTATACTGCTTAATATGTAAGAGAACAATTTATTTCCTAGCTCCACAGAGGTCTTATACTCTATTATACAGAGATTAAAATACAGCCTAGTTAAGTTTGGGCATTAAAGAACAGAGATTACAAGGAACAAGTATGTTGAAATTGAGTACTTTACATTTTCACGCAGAAAACTAAATTCCCTCCAGCCTTCTGCCATTTCCTTCACCTAGAGTACCCCAGTGTACCTGGATTGCCTTCTATTTAACAGAACAGAACTGATTCAACTCATACCATCAACTTCCCTGGAACATGATGGAGTGAATTCAGCCTTGTTAATTACAATCTTCCCTGAGTGGGAAGATAAAGAGCAGCAACACAGGTGCTGAACCCCTGCCTGGCACTGTATGCAGAAATAGGTCACCACCCTTAGGACAAAACCTTTTTAAAACATGACAGCATACAGAAATAGTTGAAATCTTAGCTATTACCCAAAAAGCAGCTTGCCAGGAAAACCTAGATTGCTGAAATCAGGACAAAGGAAAGCATATTTATTCAGTAGGAACACTCCTAAATCACCTTCATTAACACCCCTATGTCTCTAAACACAATTGTTATTTGGTATTTATTTGAGGATTAATAGTGTTGCTATGGGACTCAAGCTAAACTTAGTCTGCACAGTCTTGAAAGCAGTCTATTTTTTCATGGATGGAGGAGCAGTGGTACAGGGAAGCTGTTGGAAATGCTGGGGAGGATCCAAGGGGCAACAGGGTTGAACCCCCTTAAGGGAAGCCTTGGCATAAATGTTGAGATGAGGTGATTTTTGAGCAACTGATCCTTAAGACAAAAAGAAGGCAGATCCATGCTCAAGGGACAAAATTAGTTTTGGAATAACTAGGTAAAATATGCAAGCCAACATGGACAAAATCACCAGAAACAACTGAATAACACTTAACACTAGGCCCAATGGACAAGTTTAAACTTCAAGCCTGGACTGAAATTACAATCCATTCCAAAACAACAAATACATGTCTTCTCTATGATACTTTGTAAACTCATCCAGTTTCTCTCCCAATTTTTGTCCTTTTCTTCTTGTTTAAGTCCTCTAAAATCTAGTCTGATCCTTCAGTCTCTACTCTCTTTGTTCAAGCTATGAGAGTCCTCCATAATGGTCATTGTTCCTCTGCAAATGTTTCACTTTGGTCATCTCACAGTTCTAGTCTGAACATCTCTTCAGCATACTGTGGGTCACTGCCTTCTTTAGGCCAGTCTGAGTTCTGAAACTTCCTCATGTGAGAATACTTAGATTCTAGCAGCAACAATAGCAGAGTGATTACAATTAGAACATTATATTTGAAATGGAGCACAGTGGAGGTCAGCATGCACCAGCTCAGACTCGTACTGTACTAGCCCTCCACTGAAGTTACAGAGCTCATCAGCCCAGGCATGCTGATAACCTAACACAGTGCTTTGGAGCCTTGACTTAGGACTCAAGGATATTTTGGATCACAGGTGTACCTACTGCTCAGGATTTGTGGTGTCTCTGCACTGTGTGACACTGCAAGGCCAGCAGAACATTTCTCCCAGTCACTGTTTTCTCTCTCTAGATACTGCCATCTCTCACACTTTGGTCTCCAGACTGAAGGGAGTTCTGTGATTCCCTGATCATGCAGCAGTCGGAGCAGCCTAGCACCCTGCAGTACAACTGAAGGGATATAAGTCCACCTACGAGTTCTGATCTCGTACAGTCTCAAAATCCTGGGTGGGCATGGAACAGAAGCATAGAATCATAGAATATTCTGAGTTGGAGGAGACCCACAAGGATCATCAAGGCCCAGCTTCTGACCCTGCACAGGCTGAACCCTAGAATCATACCAAGTGTTTCAGTGTGTCCAAGCGCTTCATGAACTCTGTCAGGCTTAGAGCTGTGACCACTTTCCCGGGAAACTTCTTCAGTGTCCAACCACCCTCTAGGTGAAACACCTTTCCATAATATCCAAGCTAAATCTCCCCTGAAACATCTTCAGGCTTTTCCCTCAGGTCCTGTCCACTGGTCATGAGAGAAGAGATCAGTATTAGCTGCTACACTTCCCCTCATGAGAAAGTTGTAGACTGCTATGAGGTCTCCTCTCAGTATTGAAGAAAACTGAGGCATTTTCCTCTCCTGCCCAGCTACATAACCTGACAACACACGGGAATTGCTCTGGGGAAAGACAGTATTTTTGCTTAAAGGTGCGTAAGTATTAGTTACAAGCCATGAAGGCTTGATCACTCTGGGAAGGGAGTTGTACAAGTAGCTGAGTTGTTTTCAAGATTAACATAAGGTCACTGGTAGCCAGAAAAAAAAAATTGCCTTCAAGTTGCACTCCCTTTCCTCTTACCCATTCCTCCCAGAAATACTGAAGATCATGCCTTGCTTCCAGCTGTGGTAAAATCTGGAAAATCTGGGATTATGGTTACATTGTTATTAATTGTTCAGATGAAGACCTGCTTTTATTTCTGAATTTGATTAATATCCAGGTATGGAATTGGAAATTAACTTTGCACCCATTTAGAAGAGCACCCAGTTGTTGGGTGGTTGATTAACTTTTGCTTTACCTTGTAGTATAAGTGTTAACAAGCTTCCCTGAATGAATTAGGAGCTCATCAAGTAGTTTACCAGCCATTTACAAGAACCTGTGGCATTGGTGATGTCCTGTATCTCTTATGTCCTTTACTAACAGCACAGTATTTTAGGTATTGATCTCCACATATTGATCTAAAGCACAGGTTTTCCAAGTTTCATTCAAGCAGGCCACTAACAGGTAAGGCATGACGATAGAGCCTAGACACTACCACTAACTAACATCTGTTTTCTTCTACTATGTCTTATGCAGATGAACTTAATTCTGTTGCTCCTGAATTTAATTTCAGTTGCTGCCTGCCCAGCAGTTCTATTACCCTACTAAAAAAAATCACACAAGAGGCATCAATGGAACAGAAACTGTCTTAGAACCTGTTCCTTGAACTTCCCCTCCCTCATTCTCCATGGTCAGCTAAGGAGTTCTCATTACCTATCCCCTTCTCTCCACTTCTCCATTTGCAATGAAGCTCAATCCAGAGCTTAATCAATTAATCAACAATCAGCTCTGGGATATGCTGTCACAAGACTCTGACCAGAGACAGATGCAAGACCCAGCCCACCTCCCTCATTATCTCTTCCAGATAGCCTCGTCTTGAAGTGTAGGATTGCTGGAGACAAGACTGCAGGTCCCATGGTCTCATACAACCTCCTGTTACCACAGCAAATTACACTAATAATATACTCATGTATATTTATTTATATTTATTTACACTAATAATATATTCATGTATATTTATCCTCCACAAACAGGTAAACTAGTGATTTTCTGGACAGATCTTACTTCAAA
Organism: Chloebia gouldiae; assembly: GCA_003676055.1. Lineage (NCBI taxonomy): Eukaryota > Metazoa > Chordata > Aves > Passeriformes > Passeridae > Chloebia > Chloebia gouldiae. The sequence goes on along the minus strand of QUSF01000002.1, from coordinate 47,188,911 downwards.
ATAGCAAAAAACCTTGCCCACATAAAGTGTGGGAAATCATATAATAGGTTTGAATCAATGTAAAACACTGGCTTCTTGTTTAAAGAAAGTTTAACTACTTACTGTCACATATATCATTAGATAAAATATGAATGAAACATTAAAAGTATGGGATTATCAGTAATTAGGAACTGCAAGTCATATAGAAGGACCCATGTTGAAACAAATGAGCAGAAAACACTTTGTATTAGGAGATTTATATAGAAAGAAGTAGGAGGAGGTGAACAGCTGGGGAAGCACATTTATTGTGTTTTTCTGAAAGGTTCATATGACAAAATAATACAACAACCATGCAAGCAGTTCCAGTGTGCTGAAATGGGCATTTTTGATTTTTCCCCCAAAGTTCATGGTAGTTGTGGCTAAGACTAGTGACCCTAATTCTACAGTCTGCTGTTAAATCTGATTTAATGCAAGAAACTGTTTCAGCATCGATCAATACCTGTGCATATGTTTGCCAGTAGAATTGTAGGGATGACAAATTTAGTAAGCCACTTAGAATCTAGAAGATCTATAACTATTCTATAAACTTAAAATAACAAAATAATACAATGAAAATCCATGACAGATTTTTTTTACTTACTCAGGTATCTAAAGATTAACTACATAAAGATGTTTTAGGTAGCACTTTTTATATATTTTCTCTGTATTCATCTCAGATCCATTTTCTACAGTAGTACGTATCAAACTATTTATTGGATGTTGACTGTTTAAAAAAGAAAGACAACCCCAAACCACCCCCCCAAAACAGCAGAAGTTTACACTATAGACACTGATACCTGTTGAATTAATCATAATTACAGCAAAATTAAGGTTAAAACCATCACATTTCTGTTTGTGTACATTTTCTAACATTCATTTAAGGAAATATATAGATGATCCTTTGTGTTAACAAAGCATTTAAGAATCAAAGTGTTTTTACTGCTCTGCTTTTTTGTTTTTCAACTAATTAAAAATACCATATCTACCTTGTTATCTAGCATTCACATCAAATAGTGAGAAAATAAATTATATAACCCTTCCAGTAAGCAAAATTACTTGCTACAGCTTCTTTTGCCATGTCATTAGAGTTCTTTATTTAAACTTGGAAAACATTTGTTCACAAATTTAAATTGCAATTAAGTCTTCAAAGGGATGAAATGGTAAGTAGAACAAAGAAACCGTCCAGACACTGCATTAGTATCTTTGATCTTCTTTATAATGTAGTCTTAATGCCAGATATAGAGATTAAGGTGGGGGGAGAAGGGGGACTAGAAACATGCACTAAATAACTAAATTGATCAGAAAAAGCTATCAGAAGTTGCAAGGATTTCCATACCATTTTTTCCACTACAAAGTTATTACTGGAAGATCAAAATAGGAAAATATTATCATTTAATTTTTCTAGAAAACAAACTACTGAAGGAAGATTTTCCCTTCTGTGTCTGGTTCCAACTGTGGACAACTCTGAACTTGTCTTGAACTTGCTTAGGCTTGAGCCCAACAATTACATACAGCCTGCCACACTCCTAAAGGATTAGAACAGAAAATATAAGGTTGATTTTGAAGTTATGATAGAAAAACAAACAGAGGCTGGATTCACCTTGGTTAAGAGAGGGAAATATTCAAGATGCACAGGTGATTTAGACTAAAAATGTAAACATTACAGAAAAATGTAGGTTCTACTTCCTGCAACCATGTGGGCTCAGTCTTCCTTTTGCTCTGAGTATGCTCCTTAGAAGAGAGAGAGGGATGGGCAAGTGTCTTCATTCCCTCCCTCAACTGAGCTTTAGGCTGGCAGTAGTGTCAAGGATAGGGAGAGAATACTTTTGGGTATTCAAGAGTTCTAGGATGTAGTCTAAAATCTCAGACTAGGTGTCCCTGGTCATCCTAGAGCATCCTATTACTGACTTTGTTAAAGCTTTGCCTTCCATCTCTTAACCCTTGCAAACCCAAGCAGTAAGAAAATCTATCCATAGCTATGAGACAGACTGGCAAATTTCCAAACAAAGGAAAACTTATTTGGAGCTCCTGGATAAACAGCCAGTTTTACTGTGCTGATTCTTTTCTCTGTTTCACTATAAAAAAAAAAAAAGAAATTAATCATGCTTTGAGGATGTCTAACTTCTTTTTCCACCAGAAACCGCTGACCATCTATGCCAGTGAAATGAGACAATCTACACACAAAATCTCGCAGTAAAGAGACTCAACAGCTTGACCAATGCACCAAGAAACCATAGACACTGATAAGAAGTTTTATAATCATGGAAACATGATGGATAAAAATGAAAATAGCAGTAACATTTAAAATATACGTATCACTTACTTCAACTTCAGATTTCAACATGGGAACTGATCTTCCAAGCAAAGTAATTATCTGAAATGTCCAGGAATGCAAGGATGATCTTGCACATTTTACTCTATAGTGAGATGTCCTTGTATAGAATAATAATCCTAAATGCCTGGACAAGACAAGGGTAACATTTTCAAGCTGTAGCTATGGAAAAACAAAGCAGTTGTTGTGAAATATAATAGTTTAAAGAGAGTAGAAGGTTCCTTCTATTATGTCAAACTGAAAGTAATGACAGCACTGTACCACTTTCTGTGCTTTCTATTGATCATGCTGCACAACTTCCTGTGAAGTCAATGGTAAGAAAAAAATGCCTCAAGTGTAAGGGTTATCATCTCTTTTTCTTTAGGAAGAACAGTGAAAAAGAAGGAAAAAGATGAAGTCACAATGGAATAATAGGGAATGAGAAAGTGGATAACACTGCATCACAAAAGGGACTTGTTCTCTACAAATAAGGTACTCTAGACACTGTAACACAAATAAAGCAAGTGAAGGAATAATGCATGTATAATCAAACTAGAGAAAAAGCAATGTAGGGGAAGATAAGAGCTATGACAGAGAAATGCGGGTAGTCAGAGGTGGAAGTTGTCAGTCACATTTCTTAAACCCACCCTTTCATACTAAAAATACATGACAGTACATTTTTCTCATCTCTGAACAGAGAGGCACCTGGGGTCCCATCCTCAGCTGGTAGAAGTGACGGCAATCCCATCAATTGTATAATTAAGATCATGCATCTGCTTCACTGAATCAAAATCACTGAAACTTAATGGCAGGATTTAAAAACCTTTCTCTCCTAAGAATGAATCAGGTTATTGTACTTTTCTAAAGCCAGGTGCAAAAGAATATAATTAGATAGCAATCGAACTGCAGTATAATTAAACTCAAAAGCCTCCTCAATTAACTTCCAACAATGTACTGCAAGAAGTAATAAAATTATATTTTTATTACAAAATAAATTCTTCATGTAGTCATATTTTGTGTCCTTTAGATCACAAAGCACATAACTAACAAGATCTTTAAAAGTGTAATTTAAAAATGAGCAAAATTGTGCTGCAGCCAGCAGGTTGTCTGCTTTTCTCACACCCCCTTTTAGCTATTTCAACATGTAAGACAGATGTGTTACTTTTGGTCCTATAAATGTACTAGGGAAAATACACAGGAAGCAATTATACTTGGGTACATGATCAATTCTGTATCCTCTTCAGGCTCAAATTCATTACTTCCGTTGTTTTAATGCAGAATCAATGTCTCTACATTGTTATATATACTAAAGTTCACATTTAGGAATGCTGGGAGAAAAGGGAGAAATTATCTTTCCCCTCTGTGATCAATCTCTCATACTGAGAGAGTAAAGATCACAGTTTTAAAGGACCAGGACTGCCTTATTACCTACTGTTTGGCACAGAATATCTGTGATCTGTGACTAAGCTTTGTAGGCAGCATTATTACAAATTAGCAACAATAAATCATAAATAGTTTGAGTTGGAAGGGACCTAAAAGATCACCTAGTTCCAACCATTCTGCCATGGGCAGGGACACCTTCCATTAGACCAGGTTGCTCAAAGCCCCATCCAACTGGACCTTGAGCACCTCCAAGGATGGGGCATCCACAGCTTCTCTGGGCAACCTGTTCTTTTGTCTCACCACCCTCACTGTAAATAATTTCTTTGTGGTATTAGATCTAAACCTACTCTCTCAGTTTAAAGCCATTTTCCCTTGTCCTGCCACTACACACCCTTGAAAGAAGCCCCTCCAGTTCTCTTGCAGATCCCTTCAGGTATTGGAAGGTGCTGTAAGGTCTCCTCAAAGCATTTTCTTCTCCAAGCTGAACAACACTCTCTCAACCTGTTTTCTTAGACAGGTTCTCCAGCTCTCTCATTATCTCTATGGCCCTCCATGTCTTTCTTAAGTTGGAGGCCCCAGAGCTGACATAATTCCCTAAGATGGGACAAAGATACAGTTCCTTTTCCCAGAGTTTTTCTTAATTTTTTATCTGGCATTATGTAAAAGCTCATGGCCACCAAAATGAAGGACTGAATCAAACACTTCTCAGAGCAGACATGTCTTGTCCGTTCTGTCCTCCTCCCTCCCAGCCCCCCATTTTTTAAGCACCACCTGCTTCACTCTTTAATCCCTTCATAATTAAGATTAGCTACTTTGTACCAGTGCACTTTTCCTTCCTAATAGGGTGGGGGGAGTGGGGAGGGGGAATTGTGTCATATGACAGTGGAAACTTCCCCTAGTCTTCCCTAAATAAACTTGACCTACTCTTGGATGCATCTACCTGCAATACAATTTATTTAAAACTAATAAAAACAATGCTCATTTATATGAATATTATTTGAAAACAACACATTTTAGTAGACACAATGGCCATGTTCTGTTGCACAGGCCCTCTATTCAAGATGAAATTATTTTTTTATTTTTTAAAGGAAATACTCCAAATATATTGACAAACAGCTCACTTGAGTGCCACACCACCTCCTGCAGATACACTGCTTTTCAGACAGGATGTCTTGCTGCAGTGGTTTGCTCTGATAAACCTGGAATTTGGAATTAGTGTAACAGTAATTCTCTGCACACAGGCCACACAAAACACTTCTCAGTCAGAATAGCACCATCTATCTGGGCCTGTCCACCACCTAGTTTCACTTCTTTTTCCCACAAGCTTTTTTTGCCAGCATCCTGAGGTGTGAAATGAAGCACTTACTATTCTGCTCCTAGTGTTAAGCTCCATGTTAAGGCCTTCAGAGTTTTTGGCATTGTCAACTTTGTGGCTTTGCCCACTCAGTCTTATGTAAAACACCCTTACAAAGAAATGTGTTTGTTTAGTGGGCCTCTGAGTGGAGGCCCCTGGGGCTTAGGGCCTTGGCTATCTGTGTAGAAACAGATGGCATGCCCCATGCAGCCATCCTAGTGACACAAAGACCGTGCTTCAGGAAGAGGGGCTGTTGACTGGACCAGGAGACAGAGACTGGCACATCCAGCCGCACCATACAGCCTCAATCTTTCAGGTTCCCAATTCACCCTCAAATACCAGCAGAAAATGGCAGCTGACGCATGGGCTGCCAGTTTTTTTCTCTTTGAAGATCAGCTGAGAAGATAAGCCCTGAACCAAAGAGGGTGAGCTTCTGTGACAGCTGCTGTGAGCACAGGCAATGGCAAGACAATGGGCAAGAGAAGGATGGTGTTTAGCTAAATATATGGCATGAGTTGCCATGCTGCTGAGGTTGCATTAGATCACACTCAAGTGGCAAGAATATAATTCAAAACTCCAATCTAGAATCTTTACAGACCACCCAGTGTGAAATAATGCCTGTTTTAACTTCAGTACCTCAAGAAAGTCTAGAAAATGAGCACAAGACAGTCTTTGTCTTCTCTTCACACTTCTACTACCTTAAGTAGTAATATTTTACTGAGGAACTTGTTGCAAGGGGGACATAACACAATGTACTTTTCTGAAATAAACCAGAACTACAATACTTATATCTCTGCTAATAGCTTTCATTCACATCTTCATCCCTACTCAACTTAATTGTAAAATTTTTTCTCTCTTCTTACTCTCCCCATCCTTGGCTCCCACGCACAGCACATAACCATGACGAAAATACTGTTGCTCCTTTTTCAGGACATGTCCATGCTCCATATTTCTGTGCAGAACTGGACACAACTGAGAAAACTTCTAATTCTGGATCTAGGTCTAAATCTGGTTCCTATCTTTGAGCCCCTCCTAAATAGGTAAAAACTATTATCATTACATACTCATCTTTATTCCTTGTGCTTACTGCAGTCTTCATCTATATTGCTCATTATCTATGCTTCTCTGTTTTCTGAAGCAATTTAAATCCAAGAGAACACATTTTTCCTCCACCTGTAGTATTTGACTTCTAGTTTCCTGATAAAATCTGTTATTTAGCTTTGCAAAGACCTTATTTAAGTCTTCAAGTCTGCATTGTGATTCAGTTTATATGAATGTCTGAATGACATTATTCTGCAGCCTCTTTTTTTTTTTATTCAGTCAGGCTATTCAAGTAATTGCTCCTTCTTCACCGTCATCTTTTCTTTGCTATCAAGAGTTCTAAACCACCTATCTCACTACGTGACTAAAGGATTTTCTCTTGCAAGAGCACATGGCTTAACTAGTTCTTCATATTCACATAATAGTGCACAGCACTGGTTAGGTAATGACATGGCAAACATAATTTTCTCTGATTATGACTTTGATTCCTTCTTCCCACAATAATAAGTTAATAGCTGCCATCTACCTAAAATACTTTGAGCACAAGATAATATTCTGTTCCTGGCATAATTGCCCTTCTAGCTCTGTAATGTACATATATTTTACTTGTCTCTAAGAAAGTTGTATTTAAACACGTCCAGTCTATCTCTGATCACTTTTAAATGAAATTTTATCCTGCAACAGCCCAGCATGCACCAGAGAAAGATTATAAAGTATCTACCACTACGTAAACACTTTGTGCAAACATTTTTCACTAGGAAAATCAACACCATATCTATATGCACTTCACACTTGTATGAATATCAAAAGTATTTTCTGAATGCAGCTTTAGGTCTCTCTCTGCCTAAAGCACCACTAGTGTTCTAGTTGCTGTGTACTTTTATTATGTTCTTGGTGGACAGCAAGGATAATTGCTGGCTAAAGTACATTAGTGGTGAGAGCAGGACAACTTTACAGAAACCAAACCCTAAAAGACCAATAAAAAAAAAAAACCAAAAAAACAAACCAGAAGTATGCATTCTTCCTGACAGCCCTTCTTGCTTCAGAAGGAACTGACTGCTCAAGAAATTGCCTTCCATTTCTGGAAATGACACAAGTCATTAGACCTCCATCTGCTCTTTATACCCCCCAGCCCAGTTCTCTGAGCTCCCTGGATTCTCCTTCAGTGACTACAAATGCAATGATGTAAAAAAAAAATAAATCTAAGAACTGGATCCCTGACTACATAGCTCCTAAGCATCTGAAAGCCTGTTAGTTGGAGAGCAGACTAAATGAGAGAAGCTATTTTACTGGGATACACACACATAACCATGACTTTTCCTTTTCTCTGTAAACATGTCTTTATAACCTTTACGGCTGTATTATTATTTGGTTGCAGTAAAAGTCTGGGGCTTTACCTACAAACATGAGATATTTTTCAACAATCAGCTTACATAAGAAAAAATGACAGGTAATGTGAAGAGAATACAGAAATTCCTAGTATTTTATGAACTATTTGCAGTGGAATCTTTTTTGTCTGCTTGGGGATCCAATAGTGGGTCCTTAACTTCATCATGCCATTAACCACATGCCATTAATATATGCACAATAACATTTTGCTGGAATAAGTAACAAAGGATCAAAAAGTTCAAGAAATCTTACCCAAAAGTAATCAATTAACAAGAACAGCCTTTTAGGAGCCTTTTTTATCATCCAGTGATTTAAAATCCTAAAAGTGCAGAAAAAGTAAAATGTACCCAAGCAGGAGAGAGAAAAGCGAAGACACTGCAAGAGCTTTATCATCACGGTAGGATGGCACTGCAGGAAGTATCACTTTGTAGTTGTTGCATTCTTGAACTTGTTTTACACTTTTCAGTAAGAACATTTGCAACAAGATCCTCACTGCTGCCATTCTATTTCTTTGTATGAAGTGAAAGAGGGACTGAGAGACAGCACTAGAGAAAGAAAAGGGAGATTCACTGCTAAAGTACAATACAAGCACTTGCTAAATATGTGGTTTGCAATTACTCACCTGCAACACTTAACCACATAATGGATGCAGAAGTATAATCATTATAGATATGACTTTGATCCATGGACCACAAAGATGGCTAAGTAATATTACCTCTGTCCTAAAGAATGAAACAAATCCACTTATATAGTTTTGAAGGTCAGTGTAACATGATTCTAAAATACATATTTGTCAGTTCCTTCTCAACATTTCTCGCAGAAGCCGAAAGGCCCAGTTTAGACAGCAGTGATATGACTATAGCATACTACATATATAAAATTTGGCATTGCAACTGTGCATTTCTATGAGATACAAATAAAATCAGAAAAAACTAGCCTGCCGATCTCATTTTTATTTATTACATGAAGAGGTATTTTCTAACTAGAAAGCAAGAATTCATTCTACCCTGAAAAAACTTTCTGAATCGAGGGCTGAGTACATTTTTTTTAAATCCAAATTCCAGGATTGCACTAAAACAAGCTACCAATTGATGCATAATTTTTTATATATGGAAACATTCCTTCAAACCCTCTGCAATCTTAAATCAAGGTTAGGCCACATTCTTCAAGCACCACAAGGCTTAAGCAAAGCATCTCAGAAGTTCCACACATTTCTCTACTGTACTAGTCAGTGAGGCACGTCAAGACAGCATCAGCATACTCATCTTTCCACTAATGCACATTAGTAAAGAAAGCAGACTCAGATTATAATTATGCTGCTTTCTAGAGCTCATACCATCGACCTGTGAAAATAAGACACAGGAGAAGAAAATAGAGCAAGAATTTTAAAACATTATTTGGGGTTAGATGTCTTTGTTTTAGCATATTCTACATTTTATGTCCTCACGGCTGCATAACTGTCAAAGTTAAAAACACTTGTAAGACTGGTTCTAGATTTTAGATGAGGTCTCTTTTTTATATCTCATTTCTGAATCCCATAGTACTCTATTTTCAGTCCTCAGGTGTAGCATGAAGCCACTCAAATTTTCTCAGCCTCAGCAAACAGAATTTCAACCTGTGACAAGAGTAATGAAGCTGAAAATAATACAGGTACAAAAATGTAAGAAAAGCACTGCAGACATTTACTTTAAATCCCATCTACCAAATAACTCATTCCACACATGCATTTTCTCTCCTTGTAGTATAAAAAGCATGAAAGAGCTATTATTTTCAGCTTTGTGCACTGATGTTATATATTTAAGAATCCTATAATAAATTACAACCCTGCCTTTTTTTACTTGACCTCCTCTACATGTGGTCTTATTAGCACAGCAGATAAAACTTCCACCATGCAGTGAAATAAACACATTATCACTGGCTGGTTCAATTACTCCAATATCCCCCTGCCCCTTTGCAAAGTCCTCTCTCCTGCTTTCCATAGTGGGGCAATGCTGAGTTCTAGAAGGCAGTACAGACAGCAAAAACCCCTGCATAACTAGAGTGAATCCTGATGCCTCAAAAGCACAGGTGGACAGGCACTTCTCATAGAAGAGTTACACTAAATCAGCTCCAGACCAGTAGTTACACGCTGCCCTTAGGGAAAAGGTGAACAATGTAGATCAAAACAATCAGTGCTCCTTGGTAAAGCACCAGACTCAAACACAAGGATAGGAAAGATGCTGCCCTCTCCATCATGACACTACTTTGGTTGATGGCTACAGCACTGCTGCTGCACTGAGCATCACCGTGTGTGCTCTATCCCCACCTTCCCACTGCAAGACTGACTCTATCCAGATTTCTATCTGGGTTAGTAACCACAAGAGTAGCTAGCAAGGAGAGATAATGCTGACCAAGCTGCCAATGCCATTTTGGCAAGTCTTGTACACTGTATCAAGGTTACACAAGTCCTCCTCACCACTGCCTCCCACCATGGAGACTTCAGACCACCTGACTGGCAGGTGCCACAAATGGCAGGTGCCACTGCGGCAGAGAGAGGGCACTGGGATAATGCTGTGACTTCTGATGATATTCCTCTGATCACAAGCTCCACTCAAATGCACGTGCCAAGGTGCTGCCTCTCTGCTCTGCTACACAGGACAGATGCAGCTGGCTTGAGGATGCCAGAAGGAGCGTGCCAGCGGCACACAGCACAGGGAAGTGAGGCGCTGCAAGCCTACAAGATCAGGCTTTGAGAAGGAGTCATCCAACATCTGAACTAACCACGGCTCTCTCCACAATACCTGACAGGGGTGAGTGTAGCCACTGCGAGCTATTATGGCTACAATGAATAACTGACTGAGGATGCAAAACATCTGTCAGGAACAGCTCTAAGGAGAAACGCTAGAACAGAGTCATGCCCCAAAAACCCCTACAGAAGCCAAGAGTGCAAGCAGCTGGCTGAGCTACCTGTATAGGTAAAAAAGGAGCAGAAAGCTGCACATCAAATCTTTTTATCAGTGTAAGAATCAAGAGAGGCTGTGACAGGGAAAGAGGGTACAACTATATCTGGATGCATGAAGAAATGGAGAATTATTGCAAAAGAAGAGAAATGTGTAAGGAGTAAATCTCCAGTATTAAAAAGTCACATGGGATTCTCAGATGAGAGACAGAATAAGACATCCATGGTACTGTCATTATTACAGGACATTCACAGTTTTAAACTGGAAAGCAGGACTACATGTGATCAGTTAATCTGGATCTGGAGTAGAATGAGTGTGATGAGACACAAATAGACAGCTTGGATCTTCCTCCCTTTCAAAGAGTAACACTGTTCTTCATATTTCCAGCTTTTTACTTGAGAAATGACTGGCAGCCATAGGAAGGAAAACAAATATGCTCTTATGAAATTGTTAATACAAGCCTAGCTGGTGTGTTCCCAGATCAGGTCTTCCATTAAGAACAAAAAGTAATCAAAGAGAAAAACACCCAAAGGCTTCAAGATAAAGTTTATATAAAGTATTTTTTTTTAATTGACATATGAATTTGTTTACATGGAACATGTGGTTATTTCTTTTGAAAATAATGTTAACATTAATTATTATTACCTTCTAATTGACTGTCTTATCTAGTTCATCCACATGAATGGTGCCAGACACATCCAATATGTTTAACAGTTATTCTGCTTCAGTCCATGAACTCTCTCTACTACTTTAAAGTAAGTACCAGAGCAGTTAATTTTCTCAGTCTTCGGGGCATGGACAAATACTACGTTGTGTCTTGAACCATGCAGAAACTCCTGGAATGTAGCTGTAACCTCTACCCAGTACCTTGATGCATTTACACATAATACTTTTCTTTTGTCCACAGCTGCATTAAGACTCAGGAAGTTAACTTATGCTATTATGTAAAAATGCTGACAAAAATTATTTTTCTGCTCTGAAGAAATCTGGTTTTTATACTTGCATGCATTTCTTGAACATAAAATTGCTCTACTCAGGCATAGCCTGCCTTAAGGACAACATAAAATGGCACAAACAACACAATTATGCTTTAAAATGCATAGCTTTTTTTTTATGTTTTCAGTTGTTCCAGAGCACACTGGAACAAACCATTCAGGATTCATTTCTCTTTGGGCATCTGAAAGTTCTTTAGAAGCAATTAATAAACTCATTCAAATGTATACACATTTCTCCTGCTGCTTAAGGAGATACTGGAAGTAAAGCAGTCTTTCAAGGAAATTGCTACTGTTTTGTTAGTAAAGTGCTATAACTGTTCTCTGCAAAATGTGTAATGGGGATTGAAAAATTCAGACTTCTGGCCAGTGCTTAGATGTACTTAACTGAATTTGACAGCATTAGACACATACAGGTCAAATTCTTTTTACCAGCAAGGCTCCATAACTGCAGTAGCATGCACTAAATTAAGTCTAGAAGAAAAGGGAGGGTAAAAACAAAGGTTTGCTGGCATGCAAATACCTATTACAAAAATCCTGAATTGCACTGCTAGTTTATCAAAACAGTACTCTTTTTTTTTCCTCTTAGTAATGGGAGACTGATCTGAGAGACTTCAGAAATAAAACACACAGGTGAGAAACCAAAGAAAAAACTGACTCAAGAATTGAATACAAATAAAATTTTAAATTCTCTTACTAGCCAGTGGTCATCCAGAAGAAAAATTCATTCAAGACTTTGGGAAATAACAGAGCTGCTGGCCTGAATATACATTAGCAAAACACATTTATTGACCTAAATTTTTAACACACACTGAGAACATGTATGTTTACTCACCTTACTACTCAGAGAAGGTAAAAGAGACACATGCACATACATCACTATCCAGCTAACCTGGATACTGTTTTCCATCAGCTCTACAAAACAAGAAATTATCCAAATTCTGTATCATATGGAGGTCCTGTTTAATAAACAGGAGCTCCCAACATAGTAACTATACAGATGTATTCAGAAAATTAGTTTAAGTAACAGTCTTATACAGTAGTCTTAATACTGACTTCTAAAAATCCCGAGAACTGAGCCACCGATTTCTTTATTTCAGCAGGCAGCTTCAGCCATGCCTCCACTGGGACAGCCCAAGCACAACACTTGCCAGAAAGGCTCTCATTCACAAGCATCATGAACTCCAATTTCCCACTGTATTCCTTTACATACAAACACATCTGCAGCCAACATTGCCTCTTTTAAGTATATTTGTTTAAGGCAGATTTTAACTATCCTGTTAGGAATTAGGAAGCCTATTTTTTCAGTTAGTTTCAATAAGCATATATCTCCTGCTTGTTTCATCTCCAGGTTTTATAGATGACATAAAATGTTTACTTAACATTCTGATTTTACAGAAATATTTGTACCACCTACTTAGTCCTGCGTGACAAAGCCATGATGTTTTTTAGAAAACAGAAGGAAGACTATAAAGGTGAGCAAGACCTATCTGTGCTAAATCTCTTTGCCTGACACAAACATCATTTTTAACGCGCACGAAAAGTTTCTTCTCTTCTCTGGACGCCAATTAACTTTATCCAGAGAGAGAGATATGAACAGCTAAGTAAGCCATAACTGTTGCAATGCTCAATATGAATATGCTCACTTAAGATGAATGAATGCCGTATTTGTAAAGCTGCAGAAATATTTCAGCGGATCCGATTTTAAGCGGCTCTCGGTGGATCCGGAGCTCTGCTGGAAGCCGGGTGCCAGGGTCTCTGACGCTGGAGGCGGCTCCCTCCAGGACAGGGTGGTGGTGCTGCTCCGGCTCTGGGACGGGGACGGCCAGCGGAGCAGGACACACAGAAACACCTCAACCACCCAGCAAACCTCGACGGCACTAACTTAACACAGAGTAGTCACTCAGCTACTGACCGCGAAACCGCTAAAGCCGGCGGGACGAGAAAGCGGCCGCCAACATCCCAGCCTAAGGAAAGCCAAGGGGGTGCCGGCTGGGGATGGAGGACGGGGCGCAGGGCGAGGGCGCCCCGCGGGCCGAGCCTGGGGCTGCCACGGGCGGCGGGCAGCGCTCCGGGGCGCCGCTCGCCGCGCTCCTCTCCCCGCCCGGCCCCGGCCCGCGGCTCCCTCGGGCTCTCCCCGCCCCGGGCACCCCCACCCAGCTCGCTCCGTCCCCGCGCCGCCTCGGCCCTCCCGAGGGGTGAGCGCAGCTCCGGGCGGCAGGGACAGGACCCCCGCGCCGCCCCGGGGAGACTCACCGCGTGCCTGCGGCTCCATGGCAGCGCGGGGCTGGGCCGTGC
>QUSF01000002.1:47086740-47174786 GCA_003676055.1 Chloebia gouldiae | reverse complement strand
CCCCGCCCGCAGCGCCGGCCGGCCCCGCTGAGGGGGCAAAGGCGTGCCCGGTGTGCCCGCGGCACCGCGCAGGGTCCGCTGCCTGCCATCAACGCGTTCATGGCTCATTGAGCACCTGGGGATGCCAACTTCTACCACTTCTTACGGCAGAGGCATGGGAACGCATGCAAAATAACACTATCATGTATACTCAGCAGCTTAAGTAAAAATTCTGTTTTTTCCCAGCACATAGGTCTGTGTCCTGCTATTACTGTGTGTCGTGACCACACGCAGTTCACACTGCAGCACTGATTTACTCTAGGTTTGCTCGTGCCAGCGTAACTTCCACACGTTGTTACACATTAACTTCACTCCTGGAAGGGTCCAGGATATTGTTTTAGCAAGGCTGCCTTCTCCATGGCTGATTATCCATATATCTATCATCAGACATGTATCTAATTTGAGTGTATGATACTAATTAATGCCTCCAGACACACTTCTCAAGGACGCACAGCTTCTCAAGGCCTGTACTACTAAAAATTACAAAGCTAGAAAGTAAGGGCAGATGAAAGAAGTATTGGGCATTTGTTTGTGAAATTATACAAATGGGTCATACTTTGACTGAAGAAAATTATCTGAAAGAACATGATTATATGATTATGTCAAAGAAAAAAGACCATATATAGCTAGAAAATAAGAGTTCCTTTTTTCCTTAAAATTCTGTAGCAAAGCATCAAAATTATTTATTTCCCACCTTTTTTTTTTTTTTTACAAAAACAAAAAATTAGAAAACTAAGCCCAAAGCAGCTCTAATTTATACATATTTAATTAGGTTTTCCTTTAATACACACTCACTTGTGGGTTTGAATTTTAATTTCTGTAGGGCGTGACTTATCATTATTTTTTCCTAGGCAAACGTCTCTTCATTGTGATTTGACACCTCCTCAAGCTGGAATTTACCACTGACAAAAGCAGAACAGAGGTTGTCAGAAGAATGAATTCCTACACTCATGACATTTCAAATGCAGAGACATCTTACTGTGACAAGATTTGAGCTCAGGAATACTAGCAACTTTTACATGAAAAAAAAACCAAAAAACCACAAAGCCAAGTCCAACCATGAATGGATTAAATCCCTGAGAAATTTCTCCGGGAAAAATTGTGAAATTATCAGCATAATTAGAAAATGTACTTTTCTGCAAATATAGGCAGGGCTTTCTAAAGCAGCCTAAGCAGTTGCTATGAAGCATGATGAAAACTCAGCACCCAATCTACTTACAGGGCTACAACAATATGAACAATACTGTTTATGTACAAGCCTAAGGCAGCACATGCTATTCAAATCACTGAACAACAGGAAATTTTACCAGATGCTTATATGCTGAGTTTGATTTATCCTTTACATTTAGATACATCACTTCTTTTTCCACACCAGGAATGCCTTCTACTGCAAAGAAAATCCAACCAGTGTTTTACCTAACAAGTCATGGGGAACAACAAAACCAGCCCTGCATTTAAGAAAGCCATAAATAGGTAAACAAACCTGCAAGTCTTGAGTTCCACAGTAATATGTTCATCTCGTGGCATGTTTGACAGGAAAAAGAAACCAGTCATTAACAATATTCTCCTGCAACAAGCAGCTAGGAAATCAGCATTTTAAAGGTGGATTTTATTAGAAAATTACTATCACATTAAAATTATGCAATTTAATTGTAAAATAGCTGATTAATTTTCTACCTACATTACAACAGGATGCATTTTCATACTGTCCCACATATATCACTGATTTAGTGAGATTCCTCATCAAATTTGCCTTGCAAGAGATTTTGTTTCAGTTCTATGTCTGAAGAGACTGGCATAATTCACACTTTGTTTTCTGTGTTGAAAGGGCTCAATCAAGTTGAAGAAGCTGAGTTGTTGTTTGAGAAAGGTCATTGTCTCTCCCATCATGCTGAAATTAAAAACAGTTGTGTTTTGTTTGGTTTTTAAGAGGTCAGACAGAATAAAACAACAGCTAGATTATTTTGTTTTTGAAACAATTATGTATTATCACACACTTCAGATTACACAATTTTCACAAGAAAAGAGCAATAGGCTTCAAATAAATGTATCATGTTTATGTCATTGCACTGACTGGTTCTTGTCCTCTAACACAAAAGTGACAACATCCAATCTCGTGCCAGCCTTCAGGAGATGTCTCTCTTCTTGGAGGGAGTAATTACATGCATTTTGGAGGTGGGGATTAAGGCGGGGTTCTGCATGATAATGAGTATCCTAAACTCTTACTGATTTTCCATGGTAAATAATGGGGAAAAGCTACTGAATAATTCACAGAAGTGCAAACCATCTAAAGACTGTGACATACCAGTGGAATTTGTTGGTCCTAAAGGCCAATGATTGTTTAGCAGGATGGACTATGGTATGTGTATACATGCACTTTGGAGAAAAGATGGCAGGCTGCAGTGAAGCACAGCATTCCAGTTATGATACAAAGATAGATCTCCAGCAGCACATTAAACTTTGTAGGAATATGCCATGGATAGAAAAACCAAGGATATGCTCTGTGCATTCTTCTACAAGGTTCAAAAACCATGTGTTCACACAAGACATTACAATTTATTTCCTTCCATTCAGATGTCATTGAGTTCTTTGCCAAATGCTCTATGCTCAATGTTCAGTTGTCAGAATATTGTGGGTTATGATATTTTAAAGAAATCCTAAAAATTAAAATAGAATATGCTCAATCTTCTTTCAGAGTTTGTCTTTAACCTTTAGTAAGTTCTTTAGACTTTCCTCTCTTATTCTTCATATACTTAATGCCTAGGGCAATGTTGCAATTTTAGAACATGAAGTGTGAAATGAAATTTTACTACAGTGTACAAGAGTGACATGTTACTTGCATTGTGTATTTTACAGACAGGGATTGTAGTTTAGCCTGCAGTTTCATACACTGGGGTTCTGGCTCCATGGGTCAAAAGGTACTAGAACAATACTAGAAGGATACTAGGAACACTATAAAAAATAACACTGATCTAAATTATACAAATACAGTATTAGAGAACAATATTACACACACTAGACCTCACCTCTTAACAGTAACTAGAACTTTTAACTCCATTTTTCACTGGTGCTAGAGTGAGAGGAAATGTGCCTAAAGCATTCCATAGGCTCATGAAGGTAAACTCTGATAAGGACTCAACCACATTCCTCAGGAGATTGTTCCAGTGATTAATTACTCTCATTGTAAAAAATGTCTTCCTTGTATCAAGATGAAACTGCTCCTAGAATCTCTTCCAAAATCTCTCTCCTTTACCTTCTTTGGTAAACCTTGGTAAAAAAATAATGTGTAGCAGAGGACAAGGCTGGGTCTGAAAACATGATGGAAATAAGAAGCATTACATTAATTTTATCACATATGTATCTACCATAGGAAAATATTTTCCTTTACACATGTATCTGATCCATAAGATTATATGAAATCAGCAAAACAGAATTTTGATATTGGTTTAGGAGACATTCTTAAGTTTTCTTACAGGCTGTAAGGATGCATATACTAGGAACATGCAGAATTATTTGGAATACAATCTAAGCAAGTATTTATTTTACCATCGTGTATATCATACTACCCATAACTGGATGTCACGCCTGACCTGCAGCAGAAGACAAGTCTAACAAAAAAAATATGGCAGAACAGGTGGCTCTTTAGTGATTTAATCTGAACTTGGAATTTTAAATTTACATTTTTATCAGCAGATTTTCATGTTTGTCCTAATGGTTCTGAAACTAATTTCCCAATTATCTTAATGATCTGATTATAAAGTAGTTTCATTTTTTCTTTTCCTACCATGAAATGTTTTTATTCTCCAGCTGTAACTAACAGAATGTAAGAATGAACATACAAACCGTGTGTGGTATTTTTGAGTGTGCTTAACTTTGTATGAAACATGCTCTGTGATAGAATCGTTAGCAGAAAATGATTTTTTTATTATTGATATGAATTCAAAATATCTGCCTAATTCTTAGGCATCTCTGTTTTCCTTCAAACATCCTGGCTTCTCATAACTGGGATTAATGGAACTGAACCTGGCATCAGTGATCCAGCATTGATCACTATGCTCCTAATGTCAGAGAATCTGAATCAAGATCCTTTCCTGATGCCAACATCTTGATTAAAACAATAAATTTCTGATCACTCACTGCACTTGCACTACATAAATATATGTAACAGGACTACCAGTAATGGTATTACTCTGTGTTTTTACAATTCACACAGGTTATTTAGAATATTTTTGAGAAGTGAAAGACTTATTTCCCCCATTACTCAACAGATTTCTGGCTGTCCTATCAATTGAGTCTTTTCCCCTCTCCCTCAAGGGTTTTCCAGTTTGACTGGGATGAAAATGGATACTGTGAGGTGAAAAATGGAGAATGAGCAAGTAGGAAGGCACATCAAACTCTTCACCACAATCGAATAAAACAGAGAGAGAGAGAGAGACTGAAAATGAAGGTTGGTTCAGACTAGAATTTATGCATGAAGTGATCACAAACTGCTGACACATATCCTGGGGCTTGTGGATACCACAGTGTGAGCATGTGTTGTCATTAGGCTTTCAGGACTTTCTAAAATATATATATACTGCCATAAAAAATTCAGCATTCATTCCTATAACTTGTGAGATTAAATATTCTATTTGTCAATGTAAAGGCTCATCTCTCATGTTAAAATACAAAAGAAACCCAGCATTTCTAGGCGTGGCTTCATGCCACCTTGACTCACAGCTTTAGAGTGATTCAGTGAACTGCAATGGTGAGAGCTCAGAGCTGATTCCCTCATGGCATCTTTCAACACCAGATGGCACACGACTAAACTTAGCTGCCTGAATGAAAGAAGGCAATTAAATGTCTAAACATACATACATAGAACCATTATAGATGTCCAAAAGACTTGAGATACCCACATGAGCTGGCATGGATTACACAAGATCTGTGGGATTTCTCTGAAATGTCATATTGGGACAGTCAGGATACCCTAGGACTTCTAAAATACTAGTGGATATTTAACTTTAAGCACTTGAAATATTCAGTACAGAAGACATTCAGTTACCTACAGACAAAATTCCAATGCCACTTGGCAGTTCCTGGAGAGTCTGGGATGCCTTCATAGTACAGAGATGAGCAGCCCAACCCCAGTGTGAACCCTGAACTCTCTGGAGCAGCAGCAGCTCCACACCAGATGAGACTCCTTGCAATATCTGAAGTGCTCTTCATAAAACTGAATCCTGAAGCCCACATTTAGATGTGGGCTAAATGTCTATAGGTTGAATCCCTGTTAAGATGTACTTAATGTCATGTTGTGTTTGTAAAATTGTTGCACGTTCAACAGGTCTGCCCGACAATGTGCATCCACCCCTGCCAGAATCACCTCCTTCCTTTCAAAGAACATCCTTGTCACTTTATGTAAGCTCTAAGTATCCTGCCTTGTAAGTCAGGCTGCCACTAAGCTTTTGTTCAGATCAGCCACTAACCTTGAACAACTTCATTGGTGGCAAATGGAGTGTAAAACTTGCTGGTTTTATACTCCTAAAGCTGTCCACCTCCCCAAGAACGTAGTCAATAGCTCTCCTTCAGAAATAGGGCACGGACATTGCTACTATGCACATCAGAAACTAAACACTGGGAAATCAGTTTATCTCATGCAGATGAAAACTTTGTACAAAGCCATTAACCTGAGGAAAAGGAAACCCACATTGCCCCAGCCTGAACCCTGGAATAGACTCACAGGCAGCTGTGAGTTCCCCATAGCTGTGGGAGAGGGAGGTCCTTCCCCAAGTCACCCTCTGTGAAACTTAGAGTGCAAGTTCTGATTCAGAGGCCCATCACCTGATTCTTCTGGTTCATACAGTCTGTTTTTGGAATCCTTTTGGAGCTCCTCTTTGTTGTACCCATGCACATGTCCTTTGGTGAAATTTTGTTCAGGTTTTCCATTTTTTCAGACAGTATTGCCTGTGTTCCCCAGCACAACACAAAGCCCAGGTGCTGCCCTAGTGATACCGCAAGCATCAAGTATTTATACCCAGTGATGAGATTCCTCCTGAGCCTTCAAGCTGAACAATCCCAGCCTTCTCAGCCTTTCCTCAAACAACAATCTCTCAATCATCTTTATCATCCATTGCTGGACTTGCTCCAATATGTCCATGTTTGCCCAGAACCGGACTCAGCACTCCATGCATGACCTCACCTGTGCTAAGCAGAGGGAAGGTCAACCCACTTGGCTTGCTGGCACCACTCTACCTGTTGCAGACCAGTGTACCCCAAGTAACTGGCCTCCAGCCAGGCTTGAGATGCTCTCTTTGAACTTTCAGTCAGTTTTGGGTCCACCTCTCTGTCCATTGATCTAGTGATGTGCCAATCCTGCTGCACAATAAACTGTACAATAAACTTCCAGGTTTGGCAATGCTGCAAAATTATGCTGTATTAAACAAATTGACTTGGTGAATCTAGATTATGACAATTAAATTTTTAATGGGTCAAAATCAATCTTTGATACAGGTAAAATAATCATGGTAGATGTGATTTAGTTTTCACTTAGCAGAACTGATATGGTTTCTCCTGTCTTACAATGTTTTCTTTATACCCAAAAGATAAGAATCCACTCTAAAAGCAAGGACAGAATTTATTTTTCACACATAGCTCAGAAGTAGATTTCTTTATTGGTTTAGAAAGCATTCATTTCTGTATATGTGCATTGGGAATATGGTACAAAAGCTATTGCTGAAAAGCATTTGTTTCAACTTTTTAAAGGAGGTTCTTCTTTGAAGTGCTATTGATACTGATGGAATGTCTAGCACATGGAATTATTGCTGCATTGATGGATGCAATACCCATTTCTGCGGTTTAAATCCTACATCTCCAGACTGAAGTGGAAGTGCATCCTGCCATGTGATTGGGAGTGACTGAACCAACCTGGCAACATCCCTGGCTATTATCTATATCACTAAGAGAAAAATGTAACATCTCTTTAAAAAATAGCAGAAAGAAACAAATAAGTACTCTATTGTAATGTCCTTACATAGGTATCCATTTTGCATCATGATGCAAAGATATGAATCACACTTCACTGAAAAGTTATGTTTTAAATAAAATTTCCAATTTATACAAAACCCTCGAGATGGATCATTCTAAAAATGGAAAAAAACTCCTAAGATTTCTTTAAAAGGAGTTCACAGTAAAAAGGGTACCTCTTAGGGATCAATCATAGAATCAGCAAACATGAGAAATTTCCTTTTCTCTTAAAGAAAAAAAGTGAATAAGGAAGAACTGCCATAAATCTATCACAATGAGCAAAGTGTATCAGAGAATTGGATGCCCAGTTAGAGTGACTTCAACCTCCATAAGAACACAACTGATTCCCAAAACTAGAATGCATTTAAAATTGAGTCCTGTCTCTTTAAAATCTCAACTACCATAAGACCATTCACTTAATATATCTCATGTTATCTACTCTTGTGCCCTCACTATTTAAAAAAAAAAAAATCCTCCTCCATGTCAGGTACAGCCATTGCAATTTCAGAATCTCTCTCCTCTTTTTAGAAAGTGGCTGTTCTACAGCTGTTTGTTGTTCTGCACTTTGCTTTAGCTTGGTAAACATATACATATAAGAAAGCAGAACAACATCAACATGAACATTCAAATTTTAGTTAAGTGACAGCTTACCTGTAAGCCATGCCACTAATTTGGGATGCCACTATTCTGGGATAAGAAGTAGCTTGCTTATTGAAAATCTGCAACACATTCTGACTTCATCTTTTGCTAAGTAATGAGAGATGGGAAACAGAGCAAATACTGAATAGCTTCTCATTTTTTACCTAATTTATTAAAACAATTAAATCACAGACTGCATATTCTTTTTCAACGTGTTTTTGTACTTTGCAGGGTTTTTTTTAAAGCACTCATTAAGCCATGGCTTTAGTCATGTGAAGAAGTGGCATCCCTGCATGCTCTTTTTAGGATTTTGGCAAATCCTAAATTCAGGGAGAATCAAGATGACACAAGGATCAAGCTGAAGGATGTGTGATCTACAGGACAGATTCCTCTCAAAAGTGTGAAATGAAACACCCTGTTACTCAGACTGCCTACAAAAGCTTCCCGAGGCTCACACAAACAGCAATTTTCAGTGCAGCCTGCCTGTGCTCCAGCTCAGAGGGACTCGAGCCAGCGCTGCACTGAGCCCCAGCCCAACAGCTGAGCTGGAGGCAAGGTACATGAGCTTGGACTCAGGGCTGTGCCAGCGTGGGGATCCATGGCTCCTGCTTGGGAGTCCGGCCTTTGGGTGGAGCTGAGACACCACTGTTGGCAGAGCAGCACTGCCAATCCTCAGATCATCTTTCCTGCTGATAACAAAGCCTGCAGCAACTCTTTCTCTTCCCTGCCAAGCATGGGGTTGGGGAGGATGACAGGACAGTGCTGCTATCAGTCACTCTTATGAGTAGTGGCAAAGCCTCTACAAGGGAATTACACCAAAATATTACTGGAGACTTCATGAAACTCAATGCATCTCCCTTGTATCTCTCCCCATTGTTCCCTCATAAATGTTTTTTTCTTCTATGATACTTTGACTCCTGTGTATTTTGGTCCTGATTAATCATTAAGGAGTAACATTTTGTTAACTACTGCACATTTCTCTGCATTTGTACTTGGGATTCTAGGACCTAACACTGGGACAAACAGTGAGAGGGTTTTGTGCACTTCTGCATACTGCTGGAATCACTGTCTTATTTCTCTTTGAGCACATTGTTTCCTGCAGCTGGACAAGCTACTACAATAAAGTGCATCCAGTACTTAAAAAAAAAAAAAATTGAAAAATTTTTTTCTGCATGCGATGTCCTAAAATTTGGTCAACGTATCACAAAAGGCCCTTCAAATTTCCCTTCCCCTTTTTTGGAAGTCCAAGGCATATATAAAAAGCATAATGTTACAAGCTATGGATGCAGGAAGATGGTGGTCATTTCAAGGAGCCTGCTGCAGTCTGCACATGCTCTGCCCTTCCCATTATGAGAATCCCGGTTTGGGCTTTTGGTTGGTTTGTGGGTTCTTTGGTTGGTTGTTTGGTTTGGTTTGGGTTTTTCTTAAGAAGAAGAAGGTCTTTTTTTAATCCTTATTTGATAAGCACACACTGGAAAAATTAAAAACATTTATGCAACAATCAACCAGAATAATTATAGATCATTTTACCCCACAGGCAGGTCTATTATTTATTTGATCAAGTTATGCATATATTAACTTTTATCTGTACCAAAGCTAGTACTAGTTGGAATGATGCATGATTACAGCATAATTTAAAATCTCTTCAGATTTCAAGAATTGGGTTTGGCCTAGCAAAAAACTTTGTCGCTGTTACTATTTTAGAACAAAATTCATTGTGCTCTTTTAAATTGTGTTAGATTTCTACTCATTTTATCTGCCTACAGTTGCCTCTTTTGCAGACTGCCTTTAACAGTGGCTGGCCCCATTCAAGCCTATTCAATGGCCAGAAAGAAAAAGTTAGGCAAGTCTCATAAGAATGCAGGTTACTACTTCTGCTTCCATTTTATAGACCTATTGCTTTAAGACATCACCAAGGAGAATAATAAAAAAGTTCATACTAGCTTCTGTGCTAAGGTGAACATTATTTCTATGATGATCACATGTAAATAGACTCAAATTCAGTAATTTAGACTGAAAAATACTGAAACTGATTGTCATGATATATCCAAGTGGAAACAATGACAGCTCCAACTTGATTTGCTGGAAACAAAAACAGCTGAAACAATGACTGATCCAACTTGATTTGCTGGAAACATAAACATTTAATTCAGTACTTTTTGTAAACTTTTTCAAATAACCTTGATAAAATATATTCAAAAGTTTCTTTAGGCTCCTTTCTAATACACAACTACATAATTGTTCCCTTTTTTATGACTGAGACTGCTATGAAGCAGCAGTCCACCGTTTTACCACTTGATGGTGCCAAGTGTTTTACACAATCAAAGTTAATAACACTTTAAAACCAGGTCATCTTCTGAAAGAGAGTTTAAGTAGAAGCTTGAATTGTATTTGCTGTTCATGGGAAACATACATTTATCATTTGATATCAGGGCTATTTGAAGATTAGGCATTATCATTCACTTACTGTAACTTCAGCACTGAAAATTGTTTTTAAATGTGTCTATCTTGTGTGTGCGTTATCTTAAATATCAGCACAATCTGCCAGCAATTCCTCTGGCCTCTGTGACGTTGAGCTACTTGATGTTTACATCCTCCAGGTGAGTACAACTAGGCATGTACAGGTCTCCAGCATGTTCCTTTTCCCATACACATCCCTGACAGTGTGTCTACTCCACAGTCACCTCCTTTCACAAATCACCATCATGTCCTCACCATTTGCAAAACTCTCATTTATATTTGAGTCCAGGATAAAATTAGCTGAGCAGGTTGACTCAGCAGTGAAATATGACTGACTCATAGTGCTTGGCATAGCATCACCATGAGCAGAATTTGGCAAGAGCAAGCACAAGATTGTCCAGGGGCCTCTTAGCTTTGGTTTGCACAGAAAATTTAGGTAGGATTGATTTGCTATTTAGGACAGTGAGCTACGATAATGCTTAGTAGCAATTCAGTATCAAAAGAGGAAAAATAATTAGAAATGATATGGGTGAGAATCTGTGCTTGTTCCTAAGGACTTGGGTGTAGTGAAAGACAGTGGGGTGAGAGAAGGCACTTGTATGTACTTGTGCCAAGGAGGCTGCAGGCAGAATTTACAGGCAAGTTGACATTTTGGTGTAGTGTGGCTGACTTTGGAGAAGTTACAGGAAGGAGACTAGCCAGGTGCTGTTACTGCTAACCTTTTGCACATAGCACTTTTTAGGGCACAGAGTAAAGATCTCCACTGGCTTGCTCTGCCTCAGGATGGACAGGAACAACATGCTGTACATTGACAAACTCCTCTTGAATGCTAATTTCCCTAAGGGAAATGAAGTTAATTATGAAGTTGCAGCAAGCATTCTGTGCAGGTATCTTTTACAGCCCACAGGGATGGGCTGTATGCTTATGAGGGCTATATGCTCAACAAGGTCTCTGGGTTCCTTCCAAGAGTATGAAAGAGGGACAAAATTGTCTATCAAGGTAGATTTGCAAAGGGAAACTGAAACGCATGATAAATGCAGAATGAAAAAGTGTAAGGAGGGAAACTGCAGAAGGCACCTGAGTCTGGCCCTCAGCAGCCACAGGACAGAGGTTCCCCAGCTGTCTGTCCTGTGGTGGCTGCAGGGCAGACCCCAAGCGGCCGCCCTGAGTCTGTGCCCAGACTGGTGCGGGTGGCGGGGATCGCTGCGGCCTGGGGAGCGCAGCAGGGCACAGAGCACGGGGAAACCGAGGCACGGGAATAAGGGAAGGACACTTGTCTGAGTCTCCAAAGATTTAATCTAGAAGTGGGGCAGAGCAAGTGACACATCTGAACCTGAAGGGGCTACTTTTAAGGGATGGGGGAACACGGGGAGGACACAGCCTTTGAGCAATAGGGGGGCTTTAGGGGAGGGGTGCAGGGTAAGAGGTCCCCAATAGAAGCCAGCACGGGGAGGGAGAAAACCTCACAATCCAATTCTGCTCCAAGGAAGGGATGAAAGAGAGGGAACACTCCAGAACCAAAGGAGTGTGCTATCTTTGACAGACAAGGGTGAGACAAGGGAACAAGGGAGGTATGCAGGTGGATTGACATGTGGATTGACATACATTTTGGTGGGGAAAACGGTGATAAACAACTCAGGACTGAACCATTAGGGAAGCCAAATGGGGTACAGAGAAAGAACCACTACAAACTTATAACAAGGAATTTTAAAACATACTACAGAAGAACAAACTTTAAAATAACAGACTACCACAGGCACCTGTCTCAAGGACACCTTGAAGATGTTAGGAAGCCATTTAGCTGCAAGAGTTACACTCAGGTACAAGCTGAGGTGTTGAGTGGGCACCATTCCATGCACTTGAGCAATTACTACCAGTCCTGTGAAAGATGCTGTGTGACTCACTGCAGCTGGGAAAAGGGATTTAGCTACACTTTCTGCCATCTGTGCTATAGTAGAAGTGTCTCAGTCATGTCTCTGCAATCATCTTCACTCCTGCTTAATTTCTGATCTCCTGGTTAGCTTCTGATCAGAGTGGGATACTGGTGTATGTTCAGAAATGCCAAAAACTTATGCAAATTTTTAGAGTATTTGCAAAAGGTGTCGGCATAATAATCTTATTACTATTATGCATGGCATCTCTCTGCTACTTTTGTATTTTTAAATTGATTTGCAAAAGTCTAATTGAATCATATTAAACAGTGCCTGTCCTCAGCCAGTGCTCCAACCCAAGAACTTGAATACACAAGCTTGTTAGAGCACAATTAGAATCAATTGTGAAATCACACATCTGCCTCTCCAATTCCAACATGCTCACAAAGCACTTTTCAAGGCAGGTTTTTCCTGGAAAACAGTTCATGCTTCCAGCTGCTCAGTTCCAGTTTTTCATCTATTGTGCTGAAAAGAGCACATAGTAATTAAAAGTTCAATTCACACTGTTCTATTGAAAGAACGTTTCTGTCTGTTCTGTGGCAAGACCTAAGCTGTTACTGCTCCTCTTTCCAATTCTCACTTTTAGCATCCACCTGTTTAGCTGGGATGGGCTCCTGGTTTCAGCCTAGAACTTCTGACACACCCTGACATGTAAACGTGCATTCCCAGCTAATAAACAGATATGTCCTAATCTTAGGTCACCTATGGTGGGAAGGATTTATTAGCATACATTGCCACACCACAGTTGCACATACAATTCAATACAGCATTGTTGCCAGTGCTGCTGCTTAAATGTGTGTGAGAATTAATGCATGAGCCTACTGCAATCAGATGAACATGATTAAAAATTAGTAATACTTAACAGGATTCAAATTATATACATACACATATAAAATGTACATAGCAACATATACTTTAATATAATAACTAATACTGTAATTTGTAATAATGATTATGTGTTTATGTGTATATATATATATATAAGCTAGAGGGAAAAATAATTTGCATATAAGACATATATTATTTAATTATTTTACTGTTTTACATAACCATCCAAGTGAAACAAACCACTCAATCTAAAAGCTTGGCTATACATATATGTCTACAATGTCAATAAGTAGGCTGAATTTTTTTCTGATGAGTTAACTTACTAGTGTGGGTGGAGAAAATGACATGCAAGGAATTTTCCTTGTGGAAAAAAAAACTGCCCTTTAGTTCTCAAGGTGCATAAGAAGTCAGTGGATGGGTAAAAGTGGAACATTTTAAGTAATTTAACAGGTGGGATTTGAAAACTGGTTGAACAGAGAAGAATACCAGAACTGTAAAAAAGGCCCAAGAAGGACACAAACCTTTTCCCAGCAGGGCATATATCAGAAGTTCACTTCTTGGTATTTAGAGGGAAGATTCTTTTCTCTTACCAGAATATTTAGCTTTTGCCTGGTGCATAGTTTCTTGCAACTCTTTTGGAAGCAACATTCAAGAGGGCTCTTCACTGCTGGAGATGGTAGACTAAAATAGAAACAGTAACTGCTATAATTAGAGCTATTCCTCAGATTATTGTATTGAGGAGACAGGACATATCTATATATAGGCTTATAAAGTGAAAGAAAAGTCTATGTTTGAGGAAACATGGAGCAATAAATAGTCTAAAAAAAAGAAAAAAAGAAAATTGCATCAGAACTAAATTTATTTTCCAGAAGGAAGAAAAAAGTTAATCAGGAAGAAATTGAAACAACCTCCTAGATTCTAGAGTTTCTTCACCCTGTCTGGCAATCTATCCAGATCTCGATTCAGTACAGACTAACTAGGACTCAGGAATGAGACCTCAGTGTTTGAGTGGGACTTTGAAAGAACTTTCACTTCCTTACTCAGAAGCAGTCAAAAAAGCCAACCATGCATGAAAAACAAGAAACCCATTATAAGACTCCATGATTTCCCAGATATTCAGGACTCTGTGTGTGTGTCTCATCTATGTTCTGCACTGTACCACCTATCTCAAAAAAAAAAAGTAGAACTGGAAAAGGACTATAGAACAGCAATAAGAACAGTCAAGGTATTGGAAGCATTTCTGTTGTGTGAGCAGCTCACAGGCTAAGGCTCTTTAGCTTGGAAAAGAGATGTTGGGTGAGGGAGAACAGGGAGAATTTTACATAATGTTATATAGAGCAGGGGCACACACGTCTCACAAGATGGAGGCAGTGGCTGACAGTTCACTGTCTCTTCCTGTACAGTGCATATTGGATTCTAGTGGTAATTCCAAATTTTAAAAAAATGCTGATTCAGGTAATGTGTGCTAACTTTGCACCTCCCTTGCTATGGAATAATGTGTTTAATGAAAATCTGCATTTGTTCAGAAGTTACTGGGAGACTTCATTTAAAAATACCTGTAAGGCCAACAAAACACAAAAAAATACTACTTCTCCAGCAGATCCTGCAGAGCCTCCGAGAGTGCTTAAAAAGCCCTGACACTATTCAGGTTGTGTGTTACCAGATTTTGTCTGATCCAGCACAGCTGCTGTCACAAGTTCCCAAGGACCAGGTATTGATTCAGGAACACAGTTGTGAGCTACCAGGAGAACATTACAGGGTCTGGGGAATCTGAAATCTGCATCACTGTTCTCTTTGTGCTGTCCTAACATTCACAGTCTAGTGTGAAATATTTGACATGTCCAACTGAAAGGTAGAAGGGGACTGAAAATCTGTTAGAAAAATGACATGTGAGAGACCAAGAATTGGAAGCAAATATGTTGCCCTCTGGTAGCAAAACAGAGGATATTTATGATCAGTGGAGAGATCAGTTTACTAAAATGTAAGTGGTCTGTCAAATTGTGAGAGTGGGAGAGAGAGAGATAATGAAAAAATGCATTTGTGAGACTGAAGAAAGTATTCATCACCTACCATCTCAGTCTGGCTATTAACACACGCTTTTTTTTTTTTTTTTTTGTTCTGCTGAATACTTTTCTGCTGAAAACCACACTCCCTTTGCTTTAGTTCCAAATGGAAGTTGTCAGCTTGAGATCATAGTGCGTGCCTAGAAGAAAATATTTAGTGTTTTATGGTGAAAGTTTCATTCATCTCATTAACTGAATGTTTTCATGCAAGAAGTCAGCTATCTCCCTTACTGTCTCTCAGGTCAATCTATTAATAATCTTAAAAAATGACACAATAGTGATTATGAATGCATTCAGATAGAAATTTGCACGCTCAGTGCCTGATAGCATTCCACAAAATCAACACCAAATTGCTGTCATCTTCTTGCTGAAAGCAGTATGTCCAGACATGTTATCATCTACATCAGACATGCATAATTTACCTAAAAATATAATTTTAGACATAACATCTGAACTATCACTCTCAAAAAAATCTGTCTGCCAAGACAATTTTTTAGAATGGATAATGGAATGCTACATAATTTGCTTTTTCACCTTCTAAAAATGCTGGGCCATTTTCAGCTGGCCTTGACTCTTATGCTTGTTTATTCCTAGTTGGTGCTACATAACTCCTATCTAAAAACCTTTCCTGGCTTCTGGTAGTACCTCTAGAAAGATCATGATTATTCAGGGTGAATTGGACTGGGACTCATTTACATTCCACGGGAGATAATGCTAACTTCAACTACCTTTGAACTAGTGAACAATAAATTGGAGAGTATGCATCAGGCTAAACTCTATTTTGAAAATGTAATCATAGCCCATTATTTTGTAAAAATCTTTCAAAGCGGTGTGCTTCCACCACCCACTTTCAAGCGGTTCCTTGCCCTTTAATACAGAAGTTTGGACAGCATTTTTCAAACACATAAGGCTGATGCTAGGCTCCCAAGTACATGGCCTCTTTTTCAAAAATAGCTTGCATCCATCAAATCCACTGAGATCGGTCATATAGTGACCCTACCCCATTTCTGAACAGCACTCTAGTCACCATCTCTACTCCAATTTAGTTTTCTGTTCATGAGAAAAGTGCACAGTATTCTTAAGTGAAATTGCTGCACTCTTTCATTACCTGAAAAAGTCTCACAAAAATGCCTTAATTTGATTTATACTAATGAATATGCTTGACATGCTCTTTTTCTCCAAGATAATTTTAAACTTTTGCTAACTCCTGCACAGATTTCTTAAATGTCTGGTCACAGAAGAGCATGTCCTACAATATTGTTTAAATGTGATGTAAACCACAATAAATGTAATGCCATGTCTCTTAACCCAGTTGATTAAGTCCCTCTTCTGGCATGGTGGGCTGTCAATAAAATATGCAGGTATGAATGTGAGAGATTTAGCAAAATGAAGTGCTTTGTCTCCTAAGGCTTCATATATTTGCCAATATAACCAGACTGAATAAGAAAGCTTTTCTCACATTTAGTTTATATCAAACTATATATGGAATATATAATGATAATGATGATCATGATAATGATAATAATAATTTATATGGAATATATAATGTACGTATATACAGAAAAAGGGTTTTGAAAGTGAACTCTTACCTTACTGGTTTTAGCATCTATCTAGGTAAGGAGACAGACTTTGGTGAACTGCATGGCCTAAACAAAATGATAAACTGAAGGATAAAAGCACACAGTTAAACTTAGCAGACAAGCAGTAACATGAAACTATTTTAACAAGCTTAGAATTAGACATCCTTTTAAAACAGCTTTTTTACTATTAAAAAATATCCAAAACATCACAACTCTGAAGTATTTTAGGCTAGACCATTTACAGAATAAATCTAACCAACAAAGGAGTAGATCCATGGCTTTTTTATTCTGCACAACTGTGATGATTTAAAGTTAAGTTTGCTAATTATTTTTTCATTTGTTATATAAATGCCACATTTTTTAAAATGTAAAAATAAAGAAAATTTATTTAATTGAATAAAAAATGAAAAGAAATATTATTTATTTTTATTAGCAGTAGGGAAGGGTATTTTTCAATACTGATACAAAGTATCAGTACCTTTTAATTTCTCTTCCTAGCTCCAGAATTTGTTCTGTATTTGTCCATGTACATCTTCTCATCTTTATGCTTTTTCATACCTGCTTCAAGTAGCATTATCCAACATACAGCTTGGTCACTTTCCATGATCTAATTACCATTGCTGAGCTTTAATACTAATGTTCAAAAAATGAAATCTCACACTGAAATTAAAGGGAAAACCTTACATCTGCACATATGAAAATCTCCATTTTTTCCTGGGATTCTAAAGAAATGAGGCTTAGAACACTACATTGTGTGATGGCCTAGAGCAACCACATTCAAATAGGATTTTTGAAAATCAGTACCTGGACAAAGGCAACTGAAGTAGGAATGCTTCAGTTGGGAAAAAGAGTGAAGCACCCAGTCACCAGTTCCTGATGGGCAGCCAGCTTGCCTGACAGCTCCTGGAAATTGGTCTGGCAACCATCACAGTTCTAGCAGATGACCGACTGGCACCTACGTGCTTTGGAAAAAGGTGGAGCATGTGATAATTCTTGCTTAGATACAGATGGGGAGAAGACACTGTGTGAGAATTTAGGGAACACCAGGCAGAGCAGAGACATTTAACAGGGAGAGGTAGGTTCATATAGGCTGTACCAGGTGAAGACAAGTCATAATAGAAGGGCACAGAAAATAAATTCACAAGGAAACAGACTTTTAGTTTTCCCATTCATGGAACAGCTAATTTTAAACATGGTATGCCTAACAAGCTCAGTAGCCAGCAGAAACAATGACAGGACTGTGCTTTTAATCACTGAATTGTATAAAAAATTTTGGGTACATCAGTCTCTAACCTAAGCAATGTACATTTTTCATCAGATGTGCCTTTCATGTCAGCAGTTTTCTTTTATCTGGTACTCCTGTTTTACAATTGTCTTTATAACTGAGAAAACTTTTTTCAGTTCTCGTTTCACTTTTTAATATACACAAATTCAAATCAACAGCCATCTTCCAGGACCTTGTTCTTATCTTAAAGGAGGTAGACAATCATTATATAAAAAGGCAATTACTAAAGCAAAGAAATACATTTGCACATTGGAATGCAGATAATTCAGTGCCAAAGAATGCCATTGAGATAAGCAAATTAGCAAATGAGTAATAATAAAAAAGCCCTAGAGGTGTACAAGAACAACAAAACAGGCAGGTAAATTATTCTACTGCAGTTCTTTTGTTATGCAGCATGACAAATCAGCAAGGAATGAATAATGCTGTTGGTTTGCTGTTGTTATCCACCCCTAGATGAGAAGATATCACAGAATAACAGAATGGGTCAGATTGGAAGGGTCTACAATGGATCATCTGGTCCAACCTCTCTGCTAAAGCAAGGTCATCCTAGCGCACACGGCACAGGATCCACAGGATCCTGTCCTGATGGTTCTTGAACATCTCCAGTGGAGGAGACTCCACAGCCTCTCTGCCCAACCTGTTCCAGTGCATGGCCACCTGCACAGTGAATAAATTCTTCCTCATATTCAAGTGGAAGTTCTGTTTTTACCTGTTACCCCTTGCCCCATTTCTTGGCACCACCAAGAGCTTGGTTCCATTCTCTTGGCATGCTCCCTTCAGATACTGACAGGCATTGATGAGGTCCCCTCTTCTCACTTGTCTCTTCTCAAGGCTGAACAGGCCAGCTCCCTGCCTGTCCTATAAGAGAGATGCTCCAGTCCCTTTATCCCCTTTGTAGCCCTCAGCTTGACCTGCTGCAGGAGCTTCAGCTCCTCAGCTCATGCTGAGGAGGCCAGAATTGCACACAGCACACCAGATGTGCCCTCACCAGGGCTGAATAGAGGGGGGATCATCACCCTCAGCTTGCTGGGAATGCTCTGCTTAATGCACCCCAGGATACCACTGACCACGTGGGAAGCTTGTTGTCCACCAGGACATCCAGGTCCTTCTTTGCAGAGCTGCTTTCCCATCAGGTCAGCCCTCAGCCTATACTGGTGTCTGGGGTTATTCCTCCCCAGGTGCAGGACCTGCATTCACCATTGTTGAATTTCAGATGGTTAAATACATATTATATATGTATATAATATGTATATATATAAATATATAATTTTATATATTACTACTACTACTACTACTATTATATTATTACTAATAATGATATTATTATGTTATTATTTATATATATTTTATATATCATTACATTATAATAAATTGTTACATATTATGTACATACTTAAAAAAAAGTAAGAGCAAAAGCTTTCATACCATATGCATATACATAATAAACTGAAACACGTCTATGCATTTTTCTAAATTCTGTCTCGTAACATAGGAAATATTTGTTGCCTGAATTTACAGTAGGCAGAGAAACTCTGTGCTGAAGGATGTTGATAGGTCTATAAAAAGATGATAGTTTAAAAAATTATACTTAGTAACAGGTTACCTTTATGCACATTGACAGGACTGGGTCCTGTAATGTCATCCAGTAGCAAGACTGGGATGTGCAGGGCTCTGTTAAGACTTGGCTGGACCAGTTGCTCAGAAGAGCCAGCACCCTACACATCAAATCCAGGGTCCTGGGACCTGCTGAAGTTCCCATGCACACACGCCACAGTTACCCAAACAGCTGGAAAAAATGCTAGCTCAGGACA
This sequence comes from Chloebia gouldiae, assembly GCA_003676055.1. Taxonomy (NCBI): domain Eukaryota; kingdom Metazoa; phylum Chordata; class Aves; order Passeriformes; family Passeridae; genus Chloebia; species Chloebia gouldiae. Next base: position 47,155,148 of record QUSF01000002.1, on the reverse strand, counting down.
GCCTGCCGCCAAAGCAACAACCACAGTTCCCATTCAGCCACTTTTTTTTTCTGAGGAGAACTCATCTGACAGGCTGTCAGGTGGATGAACAGAGACAGCTGCTCCACTTATCCACCATCAGCCTGACAAGGCATCCCCACAAAGGTTGATTTTTATGAAGTCCAATTCTGACAGCCATGTTTAGTCCTTGAATGCTCCTTTGTGGGAGAGGAAAAGTCAGCCTTTGTCTATCTTGTCTCCTTTTACTGCTACGGGAGAGATAACATCGCTACAATCACCTCTAAGGTTCAAAGCCATAAAAGAGTTAACTCAAGATTACAATACATAAATAAATGATAGCTAAATGGAGGCTCAATGTTGCCTGAAATCTAAGTAATGTTTGTTAAAAATAGCATCAAAAGGGGAGTGGTGACAGAGTGCTTATTGTAAAGGAATTTGAGAAAAAGGCAAAAAAAACCAGAAAAAACAGACACATAAGGTCTGAAATGCTGAAGGTGTTATTGGAAATCTCTGTTGAATTAAAGTCTGTTTGATTTGGCAAAGGTTTGTCATTAAGCCATTTATTATTAGCTCTCACTTGTCCATCACCTCATAAAAGTCAAATGAAATTAAAATGAAGCCGTGTCTTTAAAAGTATTTCTTAATAAATAATAAACATATGATCAAATTAAAGGTAAAAATAGACATGGTTTCAAAATAATAAAGTTAAAAGCAAGAAGCAGGGAGAGCTGTGGAGGGATGCCTGGAGCAGGCTGGGGCAGAGGGGGACAGGTGCCACAACATACTGCCCCGGCACATACGTGTCCTTCCCACCACTCCTCCCAGACACCATTTTCTGCTCCATGAAGTTCTCTGGGGTGATGTACCAATGACTGGAGCCTGCCATTACTGTTATTCGACAAGGTATGAGTTAAAAGAAGAGAATCTACAAGGCAGTTCCTAGGCAGGAAAGGGCTGGACAATCAGAGACATGAACTGGCCATTCTCCTGCCACAGGGAATGAAGGCAGCAAAGGGCGCCAGGCCTGGGAACTGGAATGATGATTGATCCATCAGACTCTGTGTGACTTGGGAAGCCATGCATCACGGGGATCATCAAAACCCTCTCTCAGCTGGCTTCAGCCTCAGGGAAAGGTGATCCCCCATCAGCCGGTAGGTGCATAGATTCCTTCAAAAAACCAAACAAAAAACCACCCCAGCCCCATGGTCCCTTCATCCCCCCTGCAAAAAAACCCCAAAAAAACAGGTTCACAGGTAATGTTTTAGAGGCATCATACACACGCTAAACAAAAAAATTTTAAAAATCAAAATGAGGAGTGTACAATTATCAGGCAGGGGAATCTCTACAGAGTCCCATTTAATCACAGAGTGCTTATTTTCTGACATTGTAATTTTATTTTGATTTACTGCACTTTTTCTCTTACCGACTTGGAGTTTTGAAAGACGGGGCAACAGTTCTTTAGTATAAAAGAGAACAAAAAACATAATTTACAAAATAAAATGGGATTGATGAAATAGAAGGCAGAAAAAAATGGGTAAGGGACACCTAAAATGGCATGCCATTTAGAAAGAAGTATTTCTAGAGAAGTAGTGTTATTAATTTATGTCCAAACTGGTCAAGGAGTCAAAGTCTGGGTCAGCATAGAACACAGATTTGGATGCATACAACAGTCTTAGAGGATCACAAAAGCAAATCTTAGCTTCAGATTATTTCAGTATTCCAGTATGAGAACTGTTAAGGAAAATAGCCTGGGAAAGGATGGGATGATCATGAAAACATCCCAGAGAGAGTAGGAGGGCAAGCTAGGTGGAAATTAGATTGAGGCAAGAACACTACTCAGAACAGGTGGGAAAAAATTAGCTGATGGTGAGAACAGTACACAAAGGGGACCATTTGCACCACTTCACAACTTTGCAAACCCCTACCTTATCCATCAGCATCTAATCCGTGGTAGTGTTTTCCATGGTGAAGTAGGATGGAAAAGGCCATATCCCTCCATTCTCACTGGATCGCTGCTGGGATCCACTACATTATCCCTACCTAGGGAATTCCAATTAAAAGAAAACTACCTAAAAATACTGGGACAAATCAATGCTTCAGGGAGCCCAATAGTCTCTCTAGCAGTAAATAAAACCAGGTCTCTGGGGGAGAATGCAAAATACTACAAATGCTACCATCTACTGCAAATCAGGCTTCCAAAGATTTTTGACTCCATTTTCATGTATTCTATACGTTAAGTGACTTGCCACCACTTTCTCTCCTGTAATTGGTCCAGTTTTCATGTCAGCTCTCTGCATTTACAATATCCTTTGGCACAAGACTTCACCAGTCTTTCATTGTTTCATGAAGATTCACCCTTCTTTTTTGTTACAGATCCCATCTGATGACTATTTTGTCTTTCCTGTATACCTTTGGTATAAGCACAATAACCAATATCCATCAGTTGGATCATTCCATGCAAAGAACCTACCTACTTCTATTCTGTTGTTGTCAAAACCCCATTTATTTGATTACTGTAACCAACTCTTAACTCTATACCCGCAGGTAACTCAAGATTGTTTGTTACTCCATTGCTTACCTTTTTCTTACATAATTTGCAAATATGTTCAAGAGCAGAGCCAAACACAAATTTCTGCAGAATTCAAATAACATCCTCCCTTCATGGCAAAAGCTATTTACTACAATCAATTTGTATGTTCCGACCATACTATACCCACCTTGTCCATGTGAGATCCTCTTTCTTAGCCCATGTTTAGGGCAATTAGAGACTACTGCAAGGAATTAAAGAACTTTGTGACCTGCCAATAAACTTTGTGGTTGATAAGACAGGACTCCTTCATAAAAGCTGTCTTGACCTATTAGAAGCATAACAGGTTTACATGGTTGGTAAGTCTAATTCACTATTTCACATACCCCACAGTGATTCATTTCACTACTCAAGCCAAACTACTAAGCAAACCATTAAAACCTCAAAAGGACATGTCAATCAGCTGAAGGGGAGCATCTAGAGACTACAATTCTGTATCTGTAATCTCTGTGAAGCACATTAGTCGAATTACTTGGGGAAATACCATGCTTATAATCAAAGTCTGCTGTCTATCTTTTGTCAAACAGTTTGAGATTGCATTTGAGAAGTTAGTTTAACTTCATTTTCAGCTCTAGGGCTATCGATTTCTTTGGCCTGTGGACTATCCTGCCATTGCTGCACACTGCACGCTAGAAATCCTGCAGGTAAGAAAACTGTGGTAGGATGTCCTTGACATTTTGTTGCAAATCTTGACTATTTTGGAGGGACCTGGGGAGAGGGCTGAAAGGTTTTTTCTCCACCAGAGGGACAAAGCCTCAAGATTTTTGCTGAGTATTTCTCCACAGGGAATTGGTTTTCAGCTTTATTTCCTACAGAAAGAAAGTGTAGGTAATGGTGATACCTTGTGTGCCTGTTCATGAATGTGCAAAAACTCCCAACACATCAGAAAACACTTTCTATCAATACTGACAGTAGGGAAACTGAACCTGGTTCCTTTCCAGAGAAATGAGGCAACTGCTTCAATTAATGGGTTACCTATTTCAAGTTTACAGACTGCTTTCTCTGAAACTCTTTGAAAGTGATACAGCATTGTGAAGTAGCCAAAAAAAAGGGAATGGGAAAACTGGATTCCAGCAACTTTCTCCTCATTTTGTGTTTGGTTATTTTAAGCTAACATATTAACATTTCATGAGAAGGCAAAATTCTGTGTTGCATATTAGGATGCTTTTAAAACTGAAAGCAGTAGCCAGAGATGACACCACACAACAGGGAGTATTTTATATTTAAAAATTCACCACAGTAAACTGGCTTTTTACCTCTGCTTTCATTTTCAGTGTTACAGCACCTAAAGAGTGAAGTGACTCAAATACAATGTAGAGGGTTTGAGAACATGAAGATTCTGAAGTTTACATTATTTAGTGTGATTTTTTTTAAGGGTGATATAAATATCATAAAAAGTATTATAAATTTAAGCAGGACTCCCTGGAGATGTCAACTATCCTTCATGCATAGAATTGCTTAAAGAAAGAGTTAAACATTCAGGCAATTTAATTTTTCTTTTTCAAAACTTTATTAGGTAGACATTACTAGATGACATTGTAAAACCCCTTGTGTGCAAGTAAATAAACTCTACAATGCATGTCTCCCCACAATTAATCAAATCCACTGCCCCCCGCCCCCATTTCTGAATATTGATTCTAAGATGGGTGGAGTGCATTCAAATACCACTTTACATTCTTCAATTTCATCATGGGGAAGCACTTTTTCAGTCTGTTGCTAACAGGGGCTTGGGATGTCAGTGTAAGTGAAAGGAATGCCTTTAAAGGAAACAAAGTACCGTAAGTTTTGTCTTACGAAATTCAGTCTCATACGAACACCAGATTCATCAGAGTCTTTTAAAAATTAAACTGCTTACCGTGATTGTATTTAGCAAAGTGAAGCAATACAGAGACATATCTACTACTGAATACTAGTGAGGTAACATTTTGAAAATAAAACTGTTAAAAAATTCACTTACTTTTGAAAGGTCCTGTCCAGCAGGACAAACATTGGCAGAATACCTTCCCTTGTATCCATGCATGTACATGTGCATATACAACCTGTGTCTACTATAGCTTTTTAAAGAACAAGATTTTAGTTATACATTCATCAGGACAAGTTTAAAGATCAGACATTACTATGGTAGATTCAACAGAAGACTTCAATGAACCATCTTTCTAGATCTCCTAAAGGCACTCTGAAGAGGGCAGCAAGAAATAATCCTTACCAAAACATTGACATGAACTAAAGCAGCCACATAGGTAGCACACTCAACAGTGATTATTGGTATACATTTAAAATACCAACTTGAAGATGAATTATTTGTAAAATATTGCCCAAGACTACTGAATATTTTATCAAATTATTACAACAAAAAGACCATTGTTGCAATACTAGGCAACAGAAAATATAGTTTTAGCTAAATGCAAGACAAAGATCTTGGGGAAATCTTATCAGCATTTTGGTTGTGTGAATGCTGGTTCTAAGAGAGGAAAAAATTCATTTCAGGAGATAACTAGTAAAAATAAACTAACTCTTAAGGTGAAAGGAGTATTTTGACACAATGCATGTTCTATGTAATGGATTATAGACAGATCAAATTTTTAAATTTTGAGATAATGCTGAAATAGATGTCATTAAGATATGTAATAAGTCACTTATAATTTTATTGCAGTATGGCTCTAAATCAAATTTCCTATCACCAAAACCTTTAGATATGCAAGCTCAACCCCGACTAAACAGTTACAGTTAGTGTTCACAGTATGTGACAGCTATATTACCAATTAGTAACTGAAGGGTGGAAAAAAAGCCCCTTCTATGGTTCTGAAAAACTCAAGAGTTTCAGGAAAAAAAAGGGTTCAAAGGGATACTAATCTTAATTTCTCCTGTTTTCCTTTATAAATGCTCAGTGGAGGAAATTGAACATATTAAAACCATCTTGTGATCATGAATCTATATAAAATAAGACCTTATAAGCATAATTTTTCTTCTTACCCCCCCAATTAACTCAATTTCCTTCTGATAATTACCTTTTATACTTCATTTTTTTGACAGGTAATTGCTACCATAAGCTCATGAAATTCAAGGTAGTTTTAGAAATTAGCTTATTCCTGACTTCAATAATAGTGGCATCAATGTTAGTAAGAACAAACAGATCCTTTAGTACGTTTAGAACCTAAAGGGTAAATTCCACTGTCTTCTGGAAAACCAAGTAAGAAGAAATAAACCCCACAACACCCATTTTGAAGCTATCAGAAGATGGCAAAATGAGTAATACTTTTCCAGATCACACCTCCCACCCTCCAGTGAAGGGCTGGGCAGAGATCCCAGAGCTGCGCCACCATCTTGATTGATGGTTTCATCCACCGAGATACCCACCCCAGAGGAGTTACCAACTTGTATTAACAGGATATGTTAGTTCCAGCTGGATAACACCGAAATCCTCTCAACCTGTTTTAAGTTGCAGTGTACCTCCATGTGCCATATTCCTTGGTGCTTCCACCTCCAACAATTACTGTGGGCAAGGCAGGAGTGAGCCCCTGAGCTGGCAGGTACAGCCACAACAGTCTGTGCTTAATTCTCCTCTCCAACAGGCTGCATTTCTTTCAGTGGCTGAAAACTCATGGCTTCTTATGTTGGAGGAGCCAGACTTACTCTAACAACTTACGATGCATTTCTGCAGAAGTCTGAAGGAAGACAGAAGTCAGGAGGAGGGATGGGGGCAAAGAGCAAGTTTAAAAAAAAAAACACAGAAATGAGATCATCAGAATTAAAATAGGCATGCCAGATTACTTTTATGATAGGCTAACTTCTTCCCTAATACAAATTTGTCAACTTTCTCAATAAACCAATACTCATTACTTTGGCTTAATGTAACTGTAGGAGTCCACAGAACAGGAATTCCCACATTGCTGTGTTTAGGGGTATGACCACCTTTCATTTGTTTCACGCAATAAGGCACTTACACATTTAAAATCCCTCATTATACAAAACACTAAATACTGGAATTCAAGTGTTGATTTCATGGGCATTGCATTCCTCCAGTTTTTAAAAGTTATTAGTCATCCCATAAATATACTACAAAAAGTTCCCATCACTGATGCATCTAGATTGTATGCTGCCCAAATGCAGAACTAGAAATTGCTTTTTAAATGAATCCACAGTGTTGGGCCAGCACCCTAGTTGTGCCAGAAGCCTTTACACTAAAAAGGGTGTGATCTATTATCTCACTACCCTCATTCCTTGTCATTCAAATTAAACCTCTTTTAAAGGGAACCCTTCATCCTAAAATACACAAAACAAGAGATGGGGGCAAGAGAAGACATCTCACTGAACTGTCATGGAATTAAATTCAGCTTGTACTCCTCAGAGATAATTTTTTCTTTTTTAAAACACTATTCTCATCTCTACCATAGTGACAAGAATTAACAAATACCCAACAATGTTATTTTGTAATCAGATGGTTAATTATATAACAAAGACAACGGTGCTATTTAAGTAAATTTAAAAAAAATTCAAAATTAAAAGCCCTGAAGAAAAATAGATTTCAGCATCTTACTTTTGAGTAAATGCAACAAAATTAATATTTTGATTATATCTCAGCAAAGCATTAATGAAGCAACTTCTTATGAGATCACATTTTACAGGTCAAATTTGATCATCCTCCATTTTCATGAGTCAGTTTCAAATTATGAAATTCAGAAAGAGAAGGAGCACATAGAAACAAAGTGTGTAACAATGGAAACATGGTAAACAATTTATTATGAGATGGTAAACAGTGAAATGTAAATCTATCCCTGTCCTTGCAATTTCTGGACACAAAGCAGCAGGATGCAAATTGATATGTAAAACTCTTAAAAGTCAATTTTTTATGCAAAAACATAGCTCATGACTAAAGACTGAATCCATCTGCTCACCCAGAGTTTGCATAAGGCATGAAGATGTTTTCTGACTGCATCATAGTTTTACAGGACAGGTTTAAAACAACTGACCAGCTTCTCTGAATTCTGTAAATATATTTCCTTCTAAAAATGAGGTAAATGTGGCATTGTGTTAGTAATGTCATGCTCTGTGACAGTAAGTTAAAAATTTCAAAAATACTGTTTTCAGCCTGACAAATTTTAAACAAGGTGAAAACTGAATGGGGTTGACATGCAATTGTGTTTAAGACATGTGCAAAATTCACATTAATGCTAAACAAATACTTTTACACAATAAGCTTCTCTTCTGATTTTAATCTATCCAAACAGTGCAGATTAATTTTTCATGTTTTGATAAGCCAAATAAGCACCAAAATGCTTTCTTTTGCACGATATGCATATTTTAATAAATGCATCACTATTATGACTATTGTGTTATACAGAGAGATTTATAAACTAACACCTGGAATTATGTTTCAGAATGTATGTATTTATTTTTTGCTATGGAGTAATTAAAACTTATTACATATTTTAAACTTTGAAATCAGAGCATGCACTCTAAGATCAGTTTTAATTTCCCTACCTTATGGCATTTCACTACTAGGCCAAGAGAAGAGAAGCATCAGTGAATAACTGCCTAATATGTGCAGTCTGTTCCTTACTGCAGAGAGAACATATGGTTCCTGAACTCATATGCACACAAAGGTAAGGAAGAATCAGAGAGGAAGCTTCAGCCTGCAAGCAACTGCATTTGTTAGTTTTATTACAAAAATGTTTTCAAGTGTTAAGTACTCAAACTGTAACAACAGTGAAAACACTGTCTTTCAATAGAATCAAGGCTCAGCTGGCTTTTCATTTAACAGTAGCAAAATAAACTACCAAACAGATTAGCAAGGTAACTTTTTAGATGTTGTGCACCCTCAAGTCTGTGTGTTAAATCCCAAAAATACTGAACAGCTGCAATTCCATTTCTTGCAGTGTGCTGCTATTTATTACACTCAAGAAAGCAGAATTTGAAGAAATGTTATTTAACAATGTCTTTGGGTTTTGTTCCTAATTTTATTAGTGACTGAAAGCATTAAGATTTTTTTATTATATTAGAAGCTAGTATCTCCTCTCCTGACAATCTGTTCTAATGAGAATGTTTGGAAATTCTTCCCAACTTCTTCCCTCTCCTGTGCTGACTAAACACATTGGCATCATTCTGCAATGAGAGTAGTAGCTCCATAGTAGCTTGCACTACGTAAGAGGTGAACCAGATTTTCCATGGTTATCAACATGCTTCCAGATGTTTTTATAAGAGTATTTGTGACCAAATTCCACACTGGCATAAAAATAAGTTTTCTCTGGTTTAATGGGGCTGTGACTGATGTCAGGAATGAAGCTGACTCACTACAACTATAAGGCTTAAAAATTAAAAGAAAGAAATTATGTAATAGTTTCCTCATGTAGGATTCTTTCCATCAGCAGAGATCTAATATAGATTATAATAGTAACAGCAATATGTGGTTCTTATCCACAACTTGAACCTGTACAATTAGCATACCAAAAATTATGACTGTAAGGTTTGCTTAAGTAACAAAATAACACAATTGAATTAAAAAAAAAAATCTAACAAACCAACCAAGAATTTGCATGGCAATCTATTTGGCCACTGAATATTAAACAGTATCTCAAATCTAACTGGCACAAGAAACTATCCCACCACTGATGAATTTGTATCCTCTCGTAGAATTACTGCCCCACCTACACACCATTTAATGTCAACAAACTGTGACAGTCTTTAGAAGACTCTAAACAGTCCTTTAAAAGCCTTTTGGCTAAAAAGAGTATCTGACAGTGATCCAAAATGCTTTCTAGTTAAAATTGGCAGTAGTCCCTGCAAATTAATATTTTTAATAAAGTAAAACTTTTATAATGAATACATAGGTGTAAATTAAAACCCTTAACACACCAGGAAGACTTACGAAGTCAGCATTAGAAGCATCAAATCAAACACAAAATCTTCCCTTACACATTTGCACTGCCTCAAAGGAAGATAATAGATCACTCAAAGTGCACTGTACTTTAGTGACCCTGAACAGGTAGGAATATGCTGTTTATTATAGAGGTGGTAAGAACTGAAGACTCACTGACTTTTTTGTATAAAAACGAGCCTGATGGGTCAGCTCACCACAAAGCTACTTGGAATTGTTTTTCTGTTTCTTGCTTGCATTCCTACTCAGCCTATTACCCTCACTGGCTAATAGACTTACATAAGGAAAAGCACAATTATTTTCTAGTCACAAGCTCCTGGATAAACTCTGTACACATACCTAACTATGCTCTGAGACGCCACAGGTCAGAAAATGATCCTGCTGCTGATAAGGCCCTGGGACTTGACCCCCCTACTAAAATATAACTAAATTCTGCAGAGTGGAGAAAGGCAGAACAGCTCCTGGGGGTGGTGTGTCCAGCCAGCCCTCCAGCAGGAGCAGGAGCAGGATGGGGAACACACAGCCATGGCACCATGTGGAGAGCCCCAGCTCCGACTGCACGCCTGCACACAGGACTGAGCACACAGGCAAATCCAGCCCCAGCAAGCTTGAAACAGAAGGCTAGTGTGGAACGGATTTAAGCACTTCCTAGTCTGAACACAGGCACTGATGAGCAACGTCCTTGCACGAAGATAAACAATCTTAAATATCAACTGTCGCAAAAGCAAACACAATGACCACAATGATCAGCATACAGTAGTGTGGAATCTGCCTTAGCAGGTTAATATAGCTGCCTGATGAAGTTTTCTGCTAATAAAAACGAAGTAAAACAGCCCGATGGTTTCTTTCGAGTAGTTACAGAAACAACAATACACTTACATAATTTCCTTATAAAGTTCAGTTTCTTTCAAATGAATAAATTAATGTTTTTAAAACAAATGACATGGCTTTGATACATACAAGGTTTGCTGTGATGGGTTGCTTAAAAGCTGATGTTTAATTAAATAAAGCTTTGTACTGAGCTACTACTGCTCATGCTTTAGTAGGTTATATTATATATTTATAAAAATTGTATTTATGTACTTTTCAAGTGGTAGTATTTTTATACAGCTGGAAAAAGACTTCCATATCCCTATTATGCCTGGTTCTTGAACATTTATCCTGTTCTACAGAACAAATTATTGTAATTCCTTGCAATTACAAAATAATTAATTGCAAAAATATTGTAATTCCTGTTTTTTTCTCTACAGAAAAAGCACAGACTCACTCATCTTTACAAGGTCAAAGATGTCTCTTTCTGCTCTGTATAGAAAATGAAGAACCATTTCCCTTTGATTTAATCTGTTCTGATAAAATCAAAATGGCCTAGATGAAATGATAATGTAGAAGCTGAGTTGTATGTTCTTCTTCTCCACCCACAAGGACGTATTGTCTGAATAGAAATAAGTGCAGATCTATTATCTTCCCTTTTATCTTCCCTTTTATGTTCTTTATTCTAGTATCTTAGTTTCAGATCTTACTGAACTCTAGTTAAAAACTGAAAAAGGCAAACATGGCAGAGTGAAAACAGCTACAAAGACTGTAAGAATATCTCTCACATTTATACAGAACCAGGAAAAGAAAGGAAATTAATCCACTGTGTAGTTAAGTAAAGATAATCTCAAGTACTAAAATATTCTCAAAGGGAATAGTTTGACACCAAGTTATAGACTGCATTGCAAACCCAAATCTATCTATATATATATCTTGTTCTCTGAGGTCTGAAGGTTTTTCTAAATAATATAAAAATATCTTCATTATTTGACATTTAAAGAGAGGAATAAAAATCCCTGAGTAAGCCAAAGACAACTGATATGTATAGCCTCAAAAACCACTCAAAACCAAGCCCAATTTTAAGGCAGCTTCCAGCTTCAGACAGAACACAAATAGAAAACTGATGTGTCTCAGAAGAAAGTAAGTCTAAATAACAGGTGAATTTGCATTGACAATAGGCTTTTGTATTTTATTTCTAGACATCATTGTTCCCTTCTTAATTTGAAAAATCTTTGAAAAATACTATTTCTACTGTTAGGATAACAGGGTAAACATGCCCTTAAATTCAAATGGAAATTATTAAATAGTTATTGATTACTATGGTGTGCTTGAAGAAAAATACGCAAGAAAACAAAACCAGAAGCTGACAGAAAACAAGCATACTAGCCAACTATGGTAAACTGATATTTCTGTTTCCAGGTAAACAAAAGTTATCAGCTTCTTCCACTGAGGCTTTGAAGTCAAAAGTATCTTGTAACAGTATTATGTTGGTGGGGCAGAACACTATTTGCTTAAAAATTACAACTGGATTCAGATTTAACAACAATTTTCAAAGCAAGTGTTACAAAGTACATCCTCTTAAATGATATGTCTTTTGCAAGGCTAAATTTTGAAGTCAGTAGACTCTTAAGGACATTTTCCATCTTCCTGCTTCCCCTTTCCCCATATATATACAAACATATATATAAAAATATATGTGTATCTTCACACACACAAACTGAAAAGTACCTTCACAGTACAAATCCAATCTTCTTTGCTTTAAGATTAGCTTGTATTTTTACAGAATGAAGTAGATTTTTTAAAATTCAGCTCCTTTCTTTATTGTTTCAGTGTTCTGTCTAAATAAATTTATTCTAGTTTTTTTAAGTTATACTTGTATGATAGATTTGGATTAAAATTAGAAGTGTAAAAATTCTCACTAATCGACTCCTTATGCTGAATTACATTGCTTTTGTCACGATGCACTGTGGAAGAGGTTTGGTAGCAAATAGTTGAACTTAAGGAAAAAAGAGCAAAGATAGCTATTCTCTTCAGAAGTGTCACGTGCCAGGAAGATAAATGCTGGAAGCAGAAAGTAAGAATGAAGTGGTCTCCTAAGAATTTATGATTGCTTCCCTTACCCTGGATTCACAGATTTTCCTCATAAAACATCAGGGGATACTCCAAGACTTATGCAGTAGTAGCCTACTCAAGGGAACAAACAAATAAAATGTGTTATTTATGTTATAAAATTTCATGAAGTCAATCCTCACACAGGTAGTGTGTACCATGTGTTATCATATTCCAAGTCAGAAAAAAAAAAAGAGCAAGTTTCCAGCTTCCCTGAAGACACATTTGAGGGATATCTTGGGACAGATTAGGCCACTGACACATCTTGTTATCTAAACCCTTCAGATTTTTTCAGTACTGTGAGAATTTAAAAATGAAGTCCTGCTGTAAGAAATCTTGTCACACCCTCTGCCATTAATATTAATAGACTGTCATAAATAAATAACTGAAGTGAAACCAGTCACCATATTCTTAAGTATCACGGTGCTTCAGTACTAAGGGTATTTCCCTCTGAGGCACTGCAGTTTGGTGGTGGCAATGTGCACTCCACTAAGCAGGAGGACTCAGAAGATAACCAGCTGTCGTGCTCTGGCATGTGATGGGGTTTCGGTATGCTGAACAGAATGCTGTGTGATGGAAGTTATTTACAGAAGTAGTTTTTAATACCAAAAGTAGTATGCTCAGTATACAGTAAGAGTCCAAACACTTCTAAGCATTTCCACCTTAAAGGCCAACACTGAAGTTAAACGAGCACATGTTAGCAGTTAAATGCTTTCTTCACAGGCCAAATCGGTAGTAGAGTTGTGGCTTCAATACAGACTTGGATTGTCTGGTTCAGAAACTTAGACTCACCCCGCCCCCCCCCCCCCCCCCCCAAAATTATAACTAAAAAAAAACACAACCAAAAACATTTAAAAAGCAGCAGCCAGGGGGCCCATCTTGTTGAGAGTGAACCAGAGCAACGAGGCTTTCTGGTCTGCAGTAGTGTTTTCAGCTGAGGGAAGATGGCAGGAGAGCCCCATCCTTCTTCCAGGGCGGTGGCTTTGATGCTGTAACCAGCTGTGTATTGCTCGGTTGCACAAAACACGGATAGCCCTTGCAGGACCAGCTCAGTTCAGGCGAGTAATGTCCGTCCTCACCAGGGCATACCTGTCCGTGACCTTTTCCTCTGCTTTTTACAAAGGCAATAGATAGGAAACACAAATAAACCTGCCAAAAGAAGGAAACATGAAAAAATACATAATTAAATGCAATCCTTTGTGCATGTGTTATGTTCTTTAGATATATGTAATCAGAGAGCTTTTCATGTCTCAGGAGAATTTAGACCAGGCATTTGGATAAGTATAAAAAAATACTAGCTTGCAACAACCAGTGTCTTTGATAAATGAGTTAAACTACACTTACTCTTTCCATTACAACAAATTCCTGCCAACCCTACACTCATCTCTGACAAATTAATTTTTGAATGATGCTGTTTGGTACATGGTACAAACATAAAACTGTTAAGAGCACTCTGGTATTCTTATATCTAAACTCAAAGCTGATGTAAGTAAGCTAGTTTTCAATCAGATTCACATGAAATAGAGACAGCACGTTATAGTTTTACTTTTTATTTATTTTTACAAGCATTCTCATCTACTGCGAAGTAATACCAAATTTTTATCTTTAATAATATCAAGTGTTTATCCTTGCCTGGACAGAGTACTATTTATTCTTAGGTCTTTTGAGAGAAAGCTGTAAAAACAAAAATAAATAAATACATCACAATCATTCAGGTGAAAAAAAGTTTGTCAAATAGTCTGTACTCTTTCAAACACAAATGAGAAGCATCTTCCTTTTTCTCTTGCCACCAGCTGACTGAAATGGCCAAAGATTTTCTTTTCAAACACCACTGCAGTAACAACACAGAAGAAAAGACTCCTACAGTCACAGGGTTGTTGCTTTGCTCAATAGCCTTGTAAATGGTGCAGTATGGTTTTCAGCTATGTAACTAAAATTACTCTAATAGTGGTTGGCAGCAAATATTGCTCTAATTACCTCAAAACCAAAACTTTTCCATAAATAATCAATGTTTTTGGAACTGCTCAAACTGCTGGCCTTGATCATATCTTATCCAGCCAAGCCTAGGATGAGACTTCAATGGCATTCTGATTATTATTGGAAATGTTGTTACTATATTACTGCAAAACCCTCTTGATTTTTAGTATATAAAAAAGTGGGTTTTTTTCCCCCACCATAGATTATACCAGATTGCAGACCAAAATAAGATTTACTGGCACTAATAATTATTGTTTGAAATTTTGGTATTAAAATGCTATTGAATAGATATTTACGGTAAGCACTGCTCACTCTCTTCAGTGAAGATGGCTGGTCTAAATACAGAAATTGCAGCAATATTCCTTATTTGGCCAGATGTAGTCAAGAAAAGCTGTAACAGTATTTTGGTTATAGGTTGGTTACTTCCAACCTTATTAATATAGCTATCCTGGTGTATTTTGGCTTTATTATATCAAAATAGAGGAGCCACATCCCAACACACCTCAGGGCTGGGCATGCACTGCAAGTTCTCAGTGGAATAAGCAGTTTGATTAAAAGCTGTGAAGCAGCATGATCCCTCAATGACATTGCTGCCAACATAAAGAGTGGATATGCACTCACATGAGCAAAATTATACCTTGTTGTCACAGCTAATCTCCTTCCTGTGGGAAAACTCAGTTATAAGCAAGACAAAGAGCAGCTTTGCTAAAATATCTGTCCATGTTAACAGAACCACATTAACAGAGCTCTGATACTGTAATCAAGTGAGTTCAGAGTACCAGTTTTTGTTATGGAATACAATTTGGCAGCCTTCACACTGGATCATGTTTTGAGACTGACTCATCCCAATTTGCTGCTTTGTTGCAGTTGCATTTTCAAGCTGAGTTCTTGGGACTAAGCCTTAGTTCCCTAAAAATCTTATCATACACATGACCAACATTAAAAAATTGTGATTCAATAGGGCAATTATAAGGCTGGGTCCAAGTCAGGCCCCAGGATTACGTTTAAATTACTCTGGACTTTTTGCTAGTTTATCTACAGCAGTTAAAGACCTTTTTTTGGAAAATTAAATAAATGGGAACAAAAATAAAGCTAGTAAGCATAAAGTTAAAACCCTCCTTTTTTTTAGAAAAAAGTAATGTGCTTAATATTAAAACAGCATCTGTGAAATCTGTACTGTGTCTCCATGTCTTTGAGATGTCATCTAGAGAAAGTCACTGCATAATCAGGATTAGTTTCATTCACATATGTAACTCTTACCTATTACAACAGCTACAGCTCCCAGTGCCAGTCCCAGAACCAATATTAGGGGTGTAATGAGTAGTTTTCCAGCTGAAATGCAAAATTCATTAAATAGTTCAAAGAAGGTTTTCTTTTTTCCTTTCTAACAATTAATAAATATTTCAATACCAGAAAATATTTTAATCTATTATGTTTAAAATAATATTTTTTACCTCTAGAAATAGGATTCCTATTTGTAATTTCATCTGACAAATTCACCCAGGAACTATCACCATGCAGTCAGCTCCCTATACACATTTCTGTTTGCCCTCTTCACCCACAACAACTCTCTGAGCACAGCTTATTTCATACATAACAGCTTGCATTTATTTCTGTTTCCATTCTGAAATCCCTCAAGCATCGACAGGAACATGATAGCTATAAAGCTACTATAATTTGGCTTCTCCGGAATCCTACTGCACAGCAATCACCCTGGAGAGATGCCAAGCAAACTAGCATCTTGGAAAGTTTAGGTTAGCTCAAGGTGATGAGACCATCACCTTTAAATACATTTCTGCTCACTTGAAAAGGTTGCAGTGAAGTGCTCATGTACAGCTGTGATTTAGGTCTAAGTCAAACCACAGCCAAGTCTATTTTGGATCTACATTTATAAGGATATTTTGTGGCTCTTACATGAGTAGGGCAGTGATGTTGAGCATCATACTTGCTAGAGCATAAGACCAAGAACAAATAAATCATGTTCATATTCTTTACTTTCTGATGAGTTCATGATTTGTAGAAGTTCACATAGTGAAGGCAGGGGTCTTGCTGAAAAAGTGAATTTGAACCAGAACCCAAGGTATCTTCCTTGCACTGCATGCTTTCAGTGGAAGAATCTCCCTGGCTCTGTTTGCTGAGCAGCTGGGTCAAAGACATCCCTTAACTGAGCTGTATGAAAATGCAGGAGGGCAGGCATTTTTACTGATACACCAGCAGTCTGAGCAGGGACTTGAAATTCTGCAAATCTCTAAGTTCGAATGTGTTTGAAAGGTCACCTCTAGAATGGGAGAAAAATTGAGTTTGTTACCTCTCTCTTCCCTCCCTCAAGTCATTCATACCAGATTTCAGTAAGTGGATTACTGCATTCAATAATGAGGTAAACCTTTCCATAACCTGAGACACTAATTTGAACAGTCTGAAGGAAAAATGAGATATTTTGGAAATATTTACAGCAGTTAAATGAACTGGTCCTTTTCTTGCTCTGTTTTGATAGCTTTTAAATTGCATGAGAGTGCAGTGGGTGGGAAACATTAATTCCTAGAAAAAAAAAAAACTGGCAAATATTTGTATTACTCCAGTTGCTAGGCATCCTAATGGAGTACCTTCCTGGGACTCCACTGAGCTGTGTTCTATACACACAGAACTTGTCAAATACATTATTCAAGTGTAGACAGAAGAATGAATGTAAAGTGGTGGAAAACCTCAAGAAAGGTCCAAAAATAAGAAATAAAAAACATTTTAAAACATTACCAGGGTCTTCAGCAACTTACAAGCTTTACAAATAAAGCTTGTAAAAGATTAGAGGCTTAAGGTATGAACTCCTTACTTCATTAATAGCCATGCAATTAGAACGATAGAAAATTTTGTTTGGTACCAAAATTATTAAAAATTTAAATCACTGAGATGGTGACTAAGTATGCAGAAACAGAGTCTATGGGAAGGGGTATGATAGCCTTCAATTGGAATAACTTCTTTTCAGACACACAGAACAGTTCCTGAGCCAATTCAAGAACTTGTTCACTGACATTTGACAAAGTCAGAGCTGAAATAAAGCATGAGTAGTGTCTTTCCTTCTGCCTGTGATTATGAAGTTACGAGTACTGTGTAGTTATCTTTTATAATTTATCATATAGAATAAAACTACTTCATCATTGTGAGACCATATCTTCTTTTGGTTAGCAATTCTGAAGACCAAATTTCAAAACAAATACTTTTTCTACTTAAATATCTGTCACATTCAAATCCTTAGTATGTCTCTACCTTTGTATAAACTAAAATTAACAAACAACACAAGGTGAACTAGGCTTGCAAATGCTGCCATCAGGAAGAGTACAAACAGCAGCAATCACTGGCAAAGCAGTGGGTATGTACTATTTGCCCCAATGGTTTTTATCTGCAGTCTATGAAACAATTACAAAATGCTCAGTTTTACATGTCAGAATTGAAAACTACTTTATATCTAATTCCAGTTTGATAAACATCGCTTGTCATAGTGCAAAAGATTATGAGGCTCTTTATCACAGAAGGAATCATGACACACCAAGAAATGTCACTGAAACTAAGGCAGTTTGCTGCAGGCACTAAACTGTCCTATATCTGCTAGCTCTGAGACTGAGAGCACAGAGAGAAAATGTAGTGCCTGTCTCAGAGCTGAATAAAATCTTGGGTCATTAGCCCATGTGGTCATGTCAGCAGTAGGCTATGACAGCCAGTTTGCTGTTGTCCCAAAATAGCTTTTAAGGGTAACTTAACAAAAAGCAATTGAAACAGAACCTTTTTACAACTGCACTTAAATAAATTGTATACAATTTCTCTACTGGGTGGCCCAGCATGAAGGGGCAGACATTTGTGGTAATACAACTGTATTTGCAGGTGTCTCAGAGAGGTTGCCGTATTTGTGATACAGAGAATCACATTCTTCTGCAAAATAACAAAGTATTTCAGGAAACATGAGGGAATACTTTTCCCTTGTGTAACATTGGGTTTAGTTACAGGTTTTAGGGTAATACATCCACTGTACTGGTCACAGGACAGTTTCTCTAAAAACCATGCTGGCTAAAGAAGGGAAAGAAATGCCAGAGATCACTTTTGCTCTCAGGTTTTCTTCTCCCAATGATTACTATCACTTTAATATAACATCTGCTTTATGAAGAAAAGTAAGTTTAAAATTATGCTGCCATAGATACTTTTCTCTTATTTTTTACTGCAGAGCAGTTTGCAACTGTATACACTTGCTCCTCAACAGAAATCATGACAGCATGCCAGCCTGCCATTCAATGATCTTTCTGCACACTCCACCTAGCCAGATTTTAGAAACAACCCAAACAAAAAAATCACTCCACACGGCTACAAAAACACATTTATTAAAGTATTTCTTCTCCACAGCAATAAATAAAAAGTCATACAAAACCCCCCACATATCTAACAACTACTCACCAGTCTCCCACATAGCAAGGTAACATTCCTTTCGTTTCCACTACTTTGCTAACTAGCAGAAGCATTTTTCCAGAGGAAATCCAACCTTTGTTTCTCAGTACATGTTACCAAAATGTAGAGTCTATGCTTTTAATGGCATCTCTGATACCAACTCTTCTTCTGCTGGCTTTCAGAAGAACAGAACCAAAACCCAGGCTTGTGCAGTAATATCTATGGATGATAATGCTCCTCTTTTGCCTGATAAAGTATTTACATATTTATATTTTCAGTTCTAGCTATTGGGATCTCTCTGAGCCTGGGTGTGATCCCTAACTGCAATTCAACATTTTTGGGTTTTAAATTTGATCTTAAGTGATTAAGACTAGTAAGCTTCATCTCAACACATAAAACACAAATAAAACAAAAAAATAATTCAAATATCATGACAAAGTAGAATCTGATGGATGGTCCATAAAAGAACTATATGAAAAGGCCAATAAGCTATTATTATTTGCTCAATACCATGATAACAAAAGTAGACAATGAAATTGTCAGGAATCAAAAAAATCCAGGACGTTGTCCACAGGACACATAGTGAAATCCTAGAGCCTCTACCAGAAATGTTGTGGAAAATTTAAATTTAAGTACTGTTAAAACTAAAAAATCCATCCACTGAGGGCTGTAAAACAAATGTTCAGATACAAACCGTAATTAACAAAGTGCCTAAAGCATTGATTACTGGAAGCAAACAGGGAGTGAGATCTTATTTCTAACTGACCACTGCTGGGGACAGACCCATTAGGCAGACCTTTATACAAGCCAAATTAACAGCCACAGATCAATTTTGTTTTACAAAGACAGATGATCCTAGCAAATTTCCAGAACTGAAAATGGCATAATCCACAAGCAAACTGTATCATAGTTTAGGATTATATCTTCTTCAAAAGGTCAGGAGGTATAATCTTACAGCAATATAACACATTTTTAAAAACCACTGTGAAAATCCACACGTACACTTGTGTGGAAAAGAGTACAAAAACCTAGACTGGCTCACACATGCAAGTCACAGCCAAAACCTACTGCAATGGAAGAAGAGCTGTGAGGTCGATTCCCAAATTCCAATCTGATGCAAATTTCTCAAGATTTTCATTTTTTATTTTCATGTATGAGTTCTGTTAGGTCTCTGGAGTATTTTGGTAGTTATTTATAAAGAGTATCAGGATCAATATTCAAATCTAGAGCTGTAGAAATGATGGCGATTTAAGGTCATAAGTACCAATGAAGAATTTTCTGAATTCTTGTCAACTTGAGTGTTAACAAACTATTGCAAAAATGTGGGCACTCACTACATGTGCTGACAGATTCAGGTACCTTTGTCTCTATTCAGATGATGACCATTCTTGTGAAAAAATACATCATTTTGGAGTTTCGGAGAGAATTTTTTAACAGAAAACCCTACGAGAAATGTAATCTGAGGCTTTGAGCTTTGCTAATCTTTCTTGGTTTATTAATTAATGCAAACCACAAGTACACTTGCAAATAGGAGATGAAAATAAAATTATCTTATATCTTATCTATGTGTGATCCTGTAAATATGAGCATACACATATTTAACATGGAGCTTTACTATCCAAAGACCAGGGCTGAATAGGGCTCTTAGCAACCTGATTTAGTTGATGATGCCTCTGCTCGTTGCAGGGGGCCTTTAAAGATCCCTCTCAGCCCAAACTATTCTATGATTCTATTAAGGTTACCCATGATTCTGCATTGAGCAGCACTGACTTGATAATGTCTCTGAGTACAATCTGTTGCTACAGCAGATACTGATTACACCAAATATAACAAGATCTATTTAAAAAAAGCTTACATTGTCTGCCATTGTGGCTATTGCTGAATGCTCTTCTGAAATCTTACTAAGTGCTTTGAAACAGTTCTTGAAGTTTAAGCCTAAATTTTTAATAAACATTTATATTTATGTGCCCTCATGCCAGCACTGTCTTTCATCTAGACTAGATCTTCTGGTATGTTGCAATTCATCTCTACAAAATGTTCAGAGGAGGCACCTCCAATTATCTTCAATTTTCATCTCCTTTCTAGTTATTTCTGTATCTTTAAATCACTTCTCTCAAAGTTTGTTACAAAGCCTTGCAAGCTCCTAAGGTCAAACTAATGGGCTTGGATGATATATTGCCACTTTTTTAAAACAAGCATTCCAGGTTTGCAAATCCCCCACAATGCAGAGCAGCAAGACTGGAATTTTCATTCCCAGGTCTACAAGTTTGTGTGTCAGTTCTTATGTTACTCTAGAAACCACCTAGTTTTCTTCCTGGAACATGTCTGGCTCAGGAATAATGTTTTCACTCAGGTTTGCTTTTTCCCACATGTTCTGTCTCTTGCCTTTATCTCTACAATCAAGCTCAAAGCATTTCCTCATCCTAGGTGAACTACAAGTCATCTCCAATTTTTATGCCTTAATTCAAAATATGGAAAGTTCTATTTTCCTTGACAGGTACCCATTTTTTGACAGTTAATACGTCCATTTCTTGTAACATTATAGGTTGCCTTACATGCTGTAAACTCACTACAATGACTGAACTTCACATATATGAAAGACATCACAAAATATAAGAGTCTACTTTATTATCTTGTGCTTCTGTAGGTTGAGACAGATATCTATTTGGCTCAAAAGAAAATTATGAGAGCCTTTTGGTTCAATAAAAATACATTTTCAGCATCATACTTTTGTGAGCAAAATTAATGTATATAAGTTGTATTTTGTTTCAAGCTGATTTTATCTGAACTAAAGCTAATAGTTAAAATAGTGTCTTTCCATTTATATGGAAAAACCTTGCGTTTTTCTACTCAGATCAGGTTCAAATCCAAAGAGCATTTTATTCAAACAGACTTACAGCAAGGTTAATTTAAATAAGGTTTCTCCTCTGACCCATTTGTCCAATATACCTTGAGAATAATGAACACAGACAGTGACATGCATATTGACATCACTTTCAAAGTTTGCTTATGTATTATAAAAAAAAATTAGGAAACAAACTATCAGAAGAGGACACAATACTTAATCTTACACAGTCCATCTCAAAAGGGAGGGCAAGTGCCATATATTTAAATATATTTAATAAGCCATCTTTTGAATAACTGAAAAACAACCTGTCCAGCCAATCCTTTAAACCACTAGTTTTAATTTAACTGCAATTGCCCTGTCCCCCCCATCACTTGATTGTGCAGCTCTCCACAAGGAGCATTAATCCACTCACCACAGACAGAGCCTCGCACTAATCTCCTTAAATGTGGTCTCTCGGGGAGGTAGCGGTATTTGCATCCAAAGATACTGAGGTTTGACGTGTGGTCTCCAAAGAAGCGGAGCTGGCGGTATCTCTCCCCACAACGGTAACAGAAATTAGTGTTACACTGTGAACAGGTCATGTGGTCACACCCTTCGGTTCTCTGGATGTGGATCTGTATGAGCAAAAGGAAAGAAGAAAGATTTTTTTTCCCCCCTTCCCAAGCACAGGAAAGCAGGCGCTACCCAGGGCAGTTCATGTGCCAGATGAAAAGAAGCTGCAAACAACCCCCTGCAAAGTCAGTACTTGCATTAAATAATACTGCAGCTGGCTTAAGACAATAATGGTTTTCTGAGGCATGTTTCAGAGCATTAAATGCAAGTTCTATTGTTTCCAGATTACCATTTCCTACATAATCCTCCTTTTTTGTTTAAATGTTCTTCATATCAGATGAGAATTCTTGCCCTTACTGATATTTTCGTTTTATTGCTGAAGTAGATATGTTAGCACCAAACTTCATTACAAATAAAAGCAACACAGTGCATATAGCTATGAACTCTGTATGACCCCTCCCCAGATGGGCTTCCCTCTTAGGCCACCTGTGGCTCTACTCCCTTTTCCATCTCAAATTGATTTGGCATTTTGTAATAAACACCAGAAAGACACTGCTGTTATGGTACATGATTTGAGAAGTATGGATGCTTTCTCCTTCTTAAAAAAAAAAAAAAAAAAACAAAAAAAAAATTCCACAAACTATATGTGGAATAAAAACTTACACCAAGCTTTCATGATACCCACAGCACAGCATGACACAGGGCTGCCCTAGTTCTATAACCATCTTTCTACTAATTGCCTGCACAAATAGTCACCCATCCAGCATTCCAAGACCACGTTCCACAGTGGAATTGTAGGTAGTCTAATAATTGAGGTTGAAAGTGATGCTCAGGGTCATCTATTTTAACCCCTAACTCCAAGCTGGGATAACTCCAGACAGATCACATTGCTCCAGTTCTCATCTCATTAGACTTAAAAAATTTCCAAGCATGGGTATGTTGCAGCCTCCAAGCATTCTATACCACGCTTCACCATCCCCCAGGGAATACTTTTTTCCATTACATCCAATTTGAATTCCACCTGTTGAAACATGCAGCAGATAAATCAATGCCTCCTGAAACCTTCTATACTTACCTACATGTATTTATTTTGCAGGGAAGCACAGGCAAAGACATGACATGACCACTCAGTGGCCCTGCAAGAATCAGAGGCACTGAAAGCTCAGCGAGCTCCAGAGAAGCTTGTGACTCCTGGGGTATCTGACATTCTTGAAAGGGTCAAATGCATTTGTTCTTTGGTGTTGATCAGGGGTGATCTGGGCTTACCCTGCTTGCCCAAACATCTACCTATGCTGGCAACTTATCCACATAACAAAGTGATGCCTTCCACCTGCAACACTCGTGGTAAAAGTTACAAGGTAAAAGTAGTTCCAGATACACCTGCCAGCATCCCTGTGCCACAGTAGTGATCTCAGGATTTGCTTTTCTATACTTTCAAACACTGTTTTCATATGAAAGACAGGGAAATATTCACAAAAGAGAGAACTGGGCCATTAAAAAAAAAAAAAGCCTTCTAGTGGGCAAGTATTCTAGTAGATTTGTCTGACTGAGCAAACAAACCCCTTTACCCCAAGGAATTCTGCTGTATTACAGGTGTCCTGTTTTTCAGAAGCATCTGAAAAAACACCATTGCTGATGAGCTTTATAAGCCATTTGACTTCAAAACTTTCACAGTTAAGCAGAAAGGGAACTCCACCCAATATTATATCAACTTAAGAAGATATATACTTTTTTGTAAAAGGGACATTACATTGTCACTTTGAATTCTTGCTTCTCAGGTTACATGTAAAAAAAGATGTTACCTCCAGTTCTGGAGCCATAGTTTATTTACTGTAATCCCTCAGATTAACTTGAGCTGAAACAAAGGTATTTTAATAGTGACTTAAAGTATTTTGACAAATTTAAAATTTAATTCAAATTAATTTTTCAGGGGACCAACTCAGACAGCAATGATAGACACTTTTGTAATTTAAAGGGTAATTTCCCTCATCTGCTGATTCTATCTTAAAAATGTAAATGAGGGAATTAGATTTTGTGACTAATGAAAATTAACTGGTTGCTTTATTTTTGTTTTTGAAGCAAGACTGTTGAATTCTCCTCTCATTTACCAGCCCAATTAAGTTATCATTCATCCTAATTGTAATCCTGTAGAATCGTGGAACCTATAAAAATCCTAGATTCAAACCAAAACTACTTCACATTCCAAAAATAAGTTAATATTTTTCATAGTAAGAACTTCAAAGAGATGCTAGCAATAGCCTTTTATGTTCTACCATTCATATCAGAAAAATCCACATCTTAGAAACTGCCTATTATCCTTCTACCAATGCTTTCCTAGAAGACTCCCAGCTCCAGTTAAGTCATTCCTTACTCCTGAATCATTTGTCCATCTACCTGTTCCTGCCCCAAATTCTCTAGACATACTGTCCTCTTGAAACATGAAAGAAACTGATAAGGATTTATCATCTTACAGACAAGTATTGCAACTACATGCACGTCATATTTGCTTCTTCAAAGCAAACAATGAAAACATTTTAGCCAATCCTCATCTGCACATATAACTGTCTTCAAATGCTGCGAATCTGGAACGACCAGCTGTACTCGCCTAGACCTTTTTATTGCAAAAACTTCCTTTTTTTCCAGTGAATAAAGACTTGATTAGAAAAAACAAAGTAAAAGGGCTTGAACTCCCTATCACATGCTTTGCAACTGACAGTGCCAGGTGAACTTTGACATGGCATCTCAGCAGATCAACTTCATCTCTGGTTCACACACGCATGCCTCCAGATAATCCACTGACAGGGATGGATTACAAATCTATAGGCTGAGAAAATGATCACGGATGGCTCGGATCTCATGAGTGTTACTGCACCCCTGAGAGCACCACGGCGCACAAGAGGCCGCGGGGGACGCGTGGGGCCAGGAACGCCGCTGGCTGCGGGAAGCTGCGGCCGTGCGGGGCCCAGCGCTGTGACTGCGGGCTGCCCTGCAGCACGGCCACTGCAAGCCCAATTCCTGCCTCCATGCATTCAGTAAAAGCTACAGGCTTCATCCTGCACCCACGGCCTGTTCAGAACCAAAGATGTACACTCGCCTTACAGAGGAAGGTTAGCTTCCAGAACAACAGGGGGGAAAACTACACATCAAGGGCAAAACACATCCAGTTCAGAGTCTTAAGCAGGACAACTGAAGTAGCACAGTGGCTATTTCAGACCCTGATTTTACCCCCTCTGCATGTTACATGTCCTCTCATAGAAATCTTCTAGGGAAATCACTGCCAAGAGTTCTGAGGATGAGTGGCCACATCTCCTCCACCTCTGAAAAAAAAACCTGCATAGCTTTATCACTTTGTATACAAATAAGGACTCTTCTCCCTCCAGAGGATGAGAATTAATTTGCAGAACGTTTCCAAAACTATGCCCTGAATTATTTGATAATGCTTATAGGAATCAAAACAGATAAGAAATACACGCTCCTTTATTTGCATTGACATGCTTGTTCTTAAATTTCCGTTGCTGTTCAAAGCCTTCTAAGCTAGAGCTGCTATGTGGTGCTTCCTCAGATAGTTCTGCTTTTGAAATCTGTGGTAAGATAACACCAACATGGAGTATTTCCTTGGTTTGCTGAACTGTAAAAACACTTGTGTAAACAAAAGCATTTTGTTGCAAACATACCAAGAAGTTATAAAAAATAACCCCTTAAAACAGTATTGGGGAAAGACAAATAATGTTATAAATTTTGGCAAATGAAATCAAATAATGTAGTAAATTCGCACTTATTAGCCAACTTACTCTAGAACAAAACCAGCACTTTTTGGACAAGTCTTGTTGAGAAAAATGGTCTATACTGACTCTCAAAATAGTGTATAGTAAATTTGGAAAAGGCTGTATTAAGAAAAAAAGTCAAAATAAATGAAGGGTACAGTTAAAAAAAGTAGCATTTTTTCAATATTTCCATACTGACACACAGGTACAACATGAATCTACAATTAAGTGTCTGGACTGTGTGTAACATTTTGATTATCTTATGCAAACACATCTTGGAGAGACCAGGTAAATATAAGCGAGTCCTATTAGATGTGCTAATAGGAATCTGTATCCTACTACAGGACAAAGTAATCAAGTTTAAGTTAACAGTCCCTGCTATATTGACATTAGAAAGGATTATGTTCCTTCAAATTACTTACCCAAACCACTGAAATACTCATATTTGCCTGAGGATCTGCCTCTGTATACACATATACCCCCAAGTGTGTTTTGATTTTCTCACCTGCATGCCCAGAGAAGATAAAGCATTCAATTTCTCCATGGTACAGCTAAAAAGAGTCAGTGTGTGTATGTATCTGTAGATGTAAATAATTATCTCCAGAAACTACCTGCAAAATATGGTCACAGTTTACACTGTAATCAGTATCGCACTTGGGAAGTAACCAGTAATATTACATATTACTTCAGTAAAGAAACTACCTCTACTTAAGTTTCTATCATTAATTTCTATTAATTTCAGCTTTAGTGTAGAGATAAAATACTAATATCTTTAGACACAATTTAATATTGACTTTCCTCAATCTGTTTGCCAATTTTGGCTGCTGCAAATTTTCAACCAAAATATTAAAGATGTTAAAAATAAAAGTATGTTTTCACCAGAAACATTGCTTCTGTGCACCTAGAACACAGATAAATCAAATGGCATGTTAGAAATTTATTTTTTTTCACTCCTTATTTTATTTGGAAATAAGATTCTCATCTGATTCAATGTTATTTTACATACAGGTTTTGGAGGGAGGGAGGGATGATGGGAGAGAGAGGCAGAGAAGTATTATATCTAATCTCCCTGACTTCAAATTGTTAACTGTCAGAATGCTTACCCCTACATGCCCAGACACTTACAAAAGATTTGATGAAGATACTGCTTAACTTGTTTTTTTTTTTTTCAACTACCCAAAGATGTATTTTTTGAACCAACTGCCAGCTAAAGTGGTACTTTTGATTACTTGCAGGTTATAGATTGATTTAAAAATAAATGGTATGCTGAGAGAAACATTTGGGTCATTGTAGGCAGGAAGAACTTTTCTTCTGAAGAAAAAAGTATCAAGGTTTGGGGTAACAACACTGTTTAATACAAGGTTGAATTGCCTCTTTAATATTCACTTACAGCGTCACATTTCTAGGAAGAACTTAACAAAGGTTCTTCTTCTGTGCTAGTTTCCTAAGTTTCCATAGTGCCTCCCACCATGTAGGAGGTTTTATTTTCCTGTGATTAAGAAAAGAAACCTCATGTATTTTTTAAATTAGTAGTCAAATTCATGCAACCTCATGCTTCAGAATTAGTAACAAGCCATGTAAGTTTCAAGTGTCCAGCTTTCTTTTGAAGATGGTGAAAATAGTTGAATATTTAAACATGGCATTTTAAATTTTAACTTATTCATGCTGAATGTTAGACTTAGTAGTTTTAGTTCCTTTCTCTTTCCAGCTATCACCCTTTTTACCACCCCTGGTTTTCCACATTCATATATTTTTTTGCTTGGTCCACTTTCTTAATCTTTTGGACAATTTATTTAAGTTAAATCATTCCCACTGTCATAAAATCTGACATAAGTCAAACAAATCAAAACAGATTGTTTCTTTCAGAGTGGGAAGAAGTAAGTATTTTACTTTAAGACTTCCCAGAAAGTGCATATTTTTAGTACTGATTCAAATCTATCAACTCTTACCAAAAAGCAAACAGCAAAAACTCTGTTAAAAGGTCACACGTGTGCAGGACGAAGGTTAAACAACCAGCTGCTGATTTCAGAGCTTTACAATTTTTCTCTTTTGAAATCTTTCAATTTTAAGCTATGGCATCACAGGCATTTCCTTTTCAAAGACCAAAATATGATACTGAGTGAACTGATGAACATTTTCTTATTTTCACAGCATAAGGCTCAAAGTGTTACATATTCTTTGTATGTTTATAAGTAAATCTTCCCATTCAGTATTAATTTTCTACGAAACGGTCCAGCTTTGATTTACTACTCTGTTGGTAGTTGTGAAAAAAATCATGAACAAATTTAAGAGTGGCCTTCGTTAAGGGCAACTGGGGCAGGGATGTGCAGGGCTGTTGCATCTCCTCTGAGTAGTGGGAAATACTTATCTCCAAAGGGATAGATGGCATATTTAGGGTGTGGAACTGCAATAAAGTGTTGAAAGTTAATAACGAGAAAGACTTCAGGGAAGGATCCACACTGGAAAAGACCTCTGAGATCATCACCTCCAACCTTCAATCACCACTGTCACATCCAGTCATTTCTTGAACACCTCCAGGTCTGGTGACTCCATCAGCTCCCTGGCAGCCCAGTCCAGTGTTTAACAACCCTTTCTGCAAGGCAATTCCTCCTGATGTCCAGTCTGAACTCCACCTGCAGTTTGATGCCATGTCCTCTTGTCCTGTCACTGGCTGCCCAGGAGAAGAGGCCAACCCCCACCTGCCTACATCCTCCTTTCAGGCAGTTGCAGAGAATGAAGAGGTACCACCTGAGATTCCTTTTCTCCAGGTTAAAAAGGAGGCTCAGCTACTCCTTACAGGACTTGTGCTCCAGACCCCTCACCAGCTCTGTGCCCTTCTCTGGACTAAGTCCAGCACCTCCAATGTCCTTCTTGAAGTGAAGGGCCCAGAACTGGACACAGCACTTGATGTGTGGCCTGTGAAGTCCCACCTCAAGGTACAGCTTATGAAGTAGTAACATTCAATCCTACAAAACTTACAGTTTTTCCAAGTCTTAGTTTCCCTTAGTTAACTTGTTGACAGGGTATATCCAGCCTTACTCAGACATTGAATATACTCAAACTCTCTGGAAAACCTGACAAAGGCCACTGAATTTCCCTAAAGCTTTCCATTTCCTTAAAGCTTTATTTTAGGATTAATTTATTTTGTAATTAATTAACCCAAACATTTATATGATTCATCAAATCCCCCTCTTAATAATTTCTGTAATGTTTCTCTATATGCAGACACTCTACAGAATCAGTGCAGGAACCAGCAAAAAAATCTGACCTGTTTTTCTCAATGGGTCATTAACAAGAAACTGCACAGCAAATGTGAATTTCATTTCCAACGCTGAGCAGAAGCTACAAGTATTTATTTTAAATGTATATTTGAACAGTTTGAAGCCACTACCTGCAAGCCAAGGGAGAGCAGCTCACCTTGCATTTTGGACACTTCTGGGCATTCCTCTGCCCGTGTTCGATTTCGTTGGCCCAGTGACGTAACAGCTTGTCTCCCTTCTTGTATTCTTTGCAGTTAACGCCTTCATGCCAGGGAGAGTGGCACTTGAAACACCAGACAAATTGGCAAGATGGACACTGGATCTGTATGAATGAGAAAACACCACACGTTTGCAAGCTGGGTGCTGAGACAACTAGAAGGCCTGTTTTAAAACCACTGCTTTTCAATTAAGAGAGCAGCTGCCCAGCAAAGATGTAAGACGTTCTGGAGGCTCTGTTTTAAAAACACAAGAAGTTGTGGAAGCTAGCTTGTTCTTCTCCTTTTTAAAAAAGAGAAAATAAAGAAGTAATTGCTAAAGCTGGGAAAGGCCTCCACCAAATGAAGCACAAGTAGCTTGGATTAATCACAGGCACTACTTTGCAAAGTGATTGTGTGGGTCAACTGACAAAAGGCAGAGTCCAGAAGCTTATTCAGTTGCCTCCAAGACATTTGTGAGAGCACCTGAAAATTAGCCAACAGTTTTCAGTGCAGTGGATCTGTCTTTCTCTAGGAATAAACTGCACTGCCAAAGCTATTACAGAAAGTGCTTGGCTTTCTGAAGGGGTGCTACAGACCTCAGCACAGGTTATGGTGCTTATATTAGAAATGGTCCTGGGAAAAGGAGCCATGAGCAAGGCTCTCATCCAAGAGCCACAACTACCAAAGGGAAGTCAGGCATCTCCTTTTGTTCTTGATTGCGTCAAGGCAAGCTGAGCCTCTGCCAAACAGCCCACTTGCTAGAGACCACGCCTAATGGCAAAACCCACAAGCCATACTCAAACTGAGAAAGGATCTATTCTTTCCACTCCCTCAATTTTAAATAATTGTGTCAAATAGGTACCATCATCATCACATCTTCTTCCACAGCCGGCTTATTTTTTTATGAAAAGCTAAAGCAGCTGCTGTGTTTGCAGGAGTAATAAACAGAGGCACATTGCAGCTGCATATCTGATGAAAGACAGGCCTCCAACCTGGATCATAACTGAGGACAGCAAGAACTAGAAGACATCTTAGACTCAGGCACATCCAGACTCCTACAGTACGTTCACTTCTGCTGTGTTCAGCAGCAAAACATCTCAGCCGCTCAAGTGACTGCTGAGCCCTGTCCACCATCTCCAGCTGCAGTCCATGATGATACTGCCCTGGCTTTGCACTCAGCTGATGGAGGGGTCCAAGGAATTCAACCAGCCAAACCAAGCACTTTTGGTTATATCTGTATCCAGACTAGATACAACCAAAACCACAGAAACACCAAACCACAGAAACATCTGTGCTGACCATGCATGGTATGGGGGTGCGTCTCAGGAAACTACATCCTAGAGTGTAGGCACATGTGAAGTCCCCAAAACATATTTCTCAAGTTCTCACTCCCACCAGGCGCTGTGCCCTCCTGTTGAGTCATGACAACTGCTGTTATGTTTCCTTGACTACAATTAAGAGTCCAAAGTAGGTGCTCTGATCTTCCTTACGTATTTTGCTGAGGCTAGCCAAAATTACACATGCAATCACTACATCTCGTTTAAAGAGAAACATGTGGATTACAAACATTATTATTTTTTACATGAAAACTCATTCAAGGACACATTAAACAAAAGCAGCACAAAATAGTGCTCTTTCTCAAAATCTAATGAGCCAATGGCCAATATACTGGATCAATGAAAATATACTAACTTGCATCTCTGCCTTCCAGATAAATTCTCCTAATAAAACCAGCTTAACAAAAAGGCAATTTCCTGCTCCGAGGAGCCTAAATAATGATATATATATATATATATATTTCTACTAACCAAACTAACACAGAACACTGAAAAATGTTAACACAATATATTAAAAACCAATATGCACAAGACAGTCATTTAACCAATTCTAAACCATATCTCTGTATCTTTCTTTTTCCCCTTTTCTCCTCCACTCCCTCCCTGCATTGAATTTATGTCTTTCAACAACACAAGTCACTGTCCTACTGCTGTGAAGACAGATTACAGCAAGCATCATATTGAAGGGCTCAGTATTTGTTATGCCTCAGCCAAAGATGGATGGAGCTTGTAGCCACAAGCCAATGTTCTACAACCTGAAAACTTTTATCAGTTGCAGTATTCAGACATTTGTGATAGAACACGGTTGTTAACAAGTACAAACCCAAATCAACAGGTCAGGAAGTTAAAGCTTCTTCCTTAAAAAAAGACAACATAATTTAAAACACAAGTTCTGTGGGTTGGTTTTTTGTTTCATTTGTTTTTTGTGATTATCTGGCAAATTGTTTGCATACTCCATCTTTCTATTATAGCATGTACATAAGTGAAAGCAATGCAGCAGCCATCAGGATATGTATTTAAACTTACACACACACACACACTGACATCAGGTGTTTCCAAATACATTAATCAGAAAGTACTGAAATACAGGATGAGGCTGTAACCACAGGAACTCAAAATAACATTTCTTACCACAAATGGCCCTAACTGAACTAGTGAGAACTCTATGTTTCATTACCAGTTTCCTCTTCCACCTGTCACCCTGACAGCACTTCCCTCAAAACTGAGCTTGTAAATAGCTTTTATATTTGGAATGGGCCATTTCACTTCTCTGTGGGTTCAGTGCTTCCTGAGCATAACTGAAGCAAGCAAAGAAAACTATGTACTTTAAGTACTTATGAACCTTATTTTTCTTGGAACTAGTAGCTGCAAAACAAACCCCTAAAATCATTCAAACTTGAATGCAATTTGATGCCCTTTAAGAAACAAAGAGAACAGGGCAATTAAAGCAGTCTCTCTTTCTTATTCCACTTTTTCTCTGCTTTTCTGAAATGGAAGTCAAATGTTATTTGATTCATATTTCAGTAGTTATGCATGAAATCATCATAGCAAGGACACAGAAAAGCTATCTACATACGATTTTAAACCAGTAAAATATATTATAGTCCAGCAAAGCAGACAAACTATATCTGCAAAACAGAACATTAATCTTGTGTTTTTTCAAATACATTGAGAGAATGGACATATTTACAAACTTCTATGCCACCTGGGGATCAGCCTCCATTGAAATAGAAAAGATTACACAATTCTATGTTCTAACTCTTTTACTTCTCAGCTTTCTGAAACACGGACCTTTGAGGCTAACACTTTCCATTTTCTTAGAAAGCCTCTTTACTGCAAGCTACTTTATGTATCAATTTCCTCACCTCACAGGAAAAGACTTTTCAAAACTGATAGATAATTTCAACACAGAACACTACTCAATGTGACCTGATGATAACAAAACTGGCTGCTCATAAAAATATTCCTATAACATGAAGGTATGAAAAGCTTAGTGGGATTTTATAGTGCTTGATGGAACTGTAGTTATGTAACAGGATGGCCAAATTAATTATGCAATTAACTGATTACATGAATTACAGTCTCCAGCTGCAGACACTGTCACTTTATTTGAAAATAAATATGAGCTCCAGCCAAAACATATTCCTTCTCCTCCTCATCAACCCATCCCCTCTCTTGAAACAGCTGAAAATAAGCAACAACAAACCAAACAAATTTTGTACCCCATTAGGGCTGATCTTTGACCCAGCTCCCAGTATGACACCAAAACATCAACATAAACAAAAGCAGGCTGGCAGGACTGAACTGCTGAGAGAAGAAATTTGCTGAGTACAGCAAAATTACTACATCAGCAGCAGCTGAGGCTCAAGGTAAATTGAAGCAATGTATAGCCATGAAGATATCTGCCACTTAATATCTGATCTGAGAGTGGGGAGCTAACACATCAAGGCATCTCTGCTAGTTCTAGAACAACTTTCAGAAACTCTTTAGTAGTTAAAAAAAAAAGATAGTTTGTGTAACAACTGCATTGAAAAAACATTTACATTTGCAAACTCAAGCACTCAAGTCCTCCTTTTATGTAATGTGTATCTCTTGACAAAAGTCAACAAGACAACTTCATTATGAATCTCACAGAGCAGAGTACTGCTTCTCCATGGCAAGTAGCAGGTCAAAAAACTAACTTTAACAGGCAAAAGCCAGAGCTTCTTCACAAATCAAGTCTTCTTACTCACTCTTGTGAAACCTTTACGTGTTCCATGCACAGGAACTCAATCAGCAACTTTTCAATTTTTGCCCATTTCCACTGCTCTTTTGCATAACAGCTCTGAACAAAGGTTTGTTAGGGTCTTGTCTGCAACCACATTACACTCTCAATTCAGGACATATGAGAGGGGGAAAGGAAATTTTCAGAGTTAATGCAGGATCCATTTGTGATAAAAATATTTTATATAGAAAATTAAATAGTTCTCTTGCTGTTCTGTGTGGCCCTAAGTGGCATTAATGGTAGAAGAAAGGTTTGGATAAGCAAGTTCTCCTTTTCTTCCCCTCCTTTTTCCTCAACATGCATGTTAACTTTCTAGGCTTAGTACACCAAGACTTGAATCTCAGCCAATTGAACTGCTGTATCTAGATCAGTTCAGTTGACACAAATCAGCCATAGTAAGAAAAACTAATTTATAACTTTGCTGCCTCTTTAAATTTCCATGTTACTTATAATTTTATATACTGTATAAAATTTTAGAAATGGCATTAGCATTTTTAAAGCATCAGTTCACATAAAGTCTTGGATTTTAGAGCGCTTTCCCCTTGCAGTGCATAAAAGAGTGAGTGTACTGGCTGTGCTGTGATCCTACCAGTAGTAGGCTTGTGCATACGTGTTCCCCACACGACTCAGTTCACCTGAAGCCAACACTGGCAGTGCTGGTGCAACTGCTGTTTATGTTACTTGCCTATAAATAGGGCAGCCTCAAAAGCCTCCAGTCAGATGTCTCCCACACTAAACACAAAAGAAAATCCATCTTCACCTCCAAACAGCCTAAAATACAAGACACAGTGTGTACATGAAATCACATGAGAACCTAAGAAAACAGGTAGTATTGTTCCACAGCTATGTGCTTATGTAAATTACTAACATATACTTCATGTCATATACAGTCATCTTTTTAAGCCTTCTCCCTGCAACAAAACTTCCCCTTGTGCTAATCTTAAATCACTAAAACTGTGCCTACATTAGGAAACAGTTGAGGTTCAAGGAGTATGCTGAAGCCCTGTGGACCACGATCATCCATACTGCTTGCCAGCATTTTCCCAATTATATTTCTGACTAACATCAACTAGACATTCTTGCACACAACACCAGGGCTCAGCTCAAAGAATACATTTTGCCTGAGTCTGTTGCCAGGAGATTTAAGCTCTGTAGATCACAGATACACATACTGAACCACCACATGACCAGTGAACTGCTCCTGGCATGCACTATGCATCACACAGTCTCCCATTCTTTCCCATTGTGGTTTGTAGGGCAGTTGGGAACATTTTAACTGTCACATTTTAACTCATAAAAGAGCATTGGTTGTGCCCTGAGGAATGTTCTCAGATCTGCCAGGCCTGTGATACAACAGCTGCACCACCAATGACCCACACTTGTGGGACACTAACAGCCTCTGACACCTTAAGACAGGAGGCTGCCAAAGCACCACAAGCTCTGATCTACCCTGGGTTACATCTGATGTGTGTTGATGATGAAGCAGATGGGTGAAGGAGAATAGCTCTGGGCAGAAGGAATTTTACTTGCAGGTTCAGATTTTTTTTCACCTCAATGTGAGATAACAAAAATTTGAAAACATTGAGTCTAACAGAGTGTGGCATGTAATTCATGCCCTACACAGATATGCACAAATAGCTCATAACTTAGAATTAGCTTTACCAACCTTTCAACTCCAATGAATACACAACCTTCCACCTTTTAATCTTCATACTAGGCTGAATCCTACGCTGTGTAATTAGGGCTATCTAAACAGTCATCTAAACTCCTACTGAGAAGAACTGGTTTGTCCAGGAAAGGCCAGTTCAATCATGAAATTAACCACAACAAATCCAATAACCGGATGGAAAACTATCACAGAATATGGTGCTGCAGACCACTGTTGTCTTCTGGAATTTAGATGGACTTTCAGCAACTTTATTCCAAATTCTTGCTTTTTATCTTTGATTAAAATCACAGTATAAGCAACTCTTCTATGCAAAGAAATGCTGCATCTATTTCTCCAAATTCTGCATTGCAAATGAGGACACTACAGTAATGTATAACCTCTGGTAAGAGAGTGCAGAAATCAGAATCAACAAGCAGGAAAGACAACAGCTCTATTACTAAGGAAGAAGCAAAGCCAACAGCCTAACATCATAGATGCCCAGAATTCACTCACCCAGACTTTCAGGGAAAAGTTTAAAGTTGTGTGTCTAAAATTATCGGTTGTAGTGGTAACTCCCCATTCCCAGTGTCTTCTGACTCCGACCATACTGTTTGCATGTCAGAAGGAAAACACTCCTTAAATTAAAATGTATGTCAGGACAAAATTATGCCACCTACCAAAAAAAATTACAGGCTGAAGAGTTCAGCTGCTTGAACTGTTAAAAGTCAATTAAGTACTTAATCAGTGATGTACTACAGGTTCATAGTCTTAATCACAGCTTGCACACAGCTCCAGTGAAACAAGAAAGTTCATTTAATGCTCACCAAATGCTGTCCTACTTTTGTAGTGCCATCTAACCCACAGCCCCGGCAAGCATGCTCACTTTGTATTTGTTCTCCAATTTGGCAGGGGTAGGAATGTGGCCTCTCCTCCGGAAGGTTGTAAAGTGCTTGCACTGAGGGCATGGCTTGGTGCTGGAGTCAATGCGGCTGAGTTCCAGGAAGTATTTATACTTGATGATGTCGTCATGGGGCAGGTTATATAGGACAGTTGTTTCATCCAGGTGCTCACTGCACTCTGTGATGGGGCATTTTATATCCGCTTGTCCCAGCTGCACCTACATATGAAAAAAAAAAAAAAAACCAAAAAGCTGTAAGACCTTTTGCCTGGAAAAGTTAAACAAGCGTTGGTGAATTTTGTGAGGAAAATTAACTTCAAATACTGTAACAATTCAGAGACCACCCAGCCTACCGTCTTCAAATTATTTAATTTGTGCTTGGTGGAGTTACACCAAGCACACTGCAATTTTTTCCAGAGAGCATTTTCAAATACAAACAGAAAAGCTAATTACCCTGACAAGTGCAATTATTAAACATATTCTCTGTGTATGTACCATAGCTACATACACCACAAAACCAAACACAAGTCCTAACTAATGACGTCCAGTCCATACTTTGGGTGTAATGGTAAGTGCACTACAGTCAAGGCTCACAAAGGCTGTGAGAAGGAAGACAACAGAAACATTTGCATATTGCAAAACGACTTTGCATTTCACTGCAAAACGACCTGAGAATCACAACACAGAAATTAAAAGTCAATTTAGGATCAGGAGCTCTGACTCCAGAACCCTGAGCTGGTTCCTGTTCAGTACCCTCAGTGCCTCTGCAGTCTGCTTTCAAGAAGCTCCTTACATGCCATACTGCACATGCAGAAAGTTTTAGTTGACCTTGGGGCTGATCAAGCTAACACATTTCCCCAGAACTCATGAGTTTAAAGTTTTAAAAAACACGCACCCCAACAACATTAAAAAACCTTAATAAAAACCACACTAAGACTAGACAAACAAACAAACTTGAGGTTAACAGGGCAGAAACTGTTGCTGATCTAATGAGTCCCGATGGACTCATATATTCCATATGTTCAGATATCCACAACGTGTTTCTAGAGCTCCTGGATCCAAGAACCACACTGGACCCAGATCTGCACCCTTCACGCTTGGCAGGCTTTAACTGCTCGGACTCCATGCCAAAACAGATCCTACTCGGTCTGGGAGCACCACAGTTGCATTTGCTTGGCAGTGAGCCCAAGTTAATAAATGCTGCTGGGTTTTGAGAGTCTGCAATGACCCAGCCAGAGCATGTTTGTGTCTACCGAAAGTGATCTGGAACGAGTGAGTTTTGACTGGACAAGTGCAGCTGACCACCAATTCAACTCCTTCCTTATTGAGTACCTCCATGAAGAGACAAAGGGTGCAACCAGCATTTCTTTCCAGGAATTATTACTTGAAGGTTGGCAAGTTTGATTTCCCCACACTGCTTATTCTTTAACTTCCTAAATTAGAGAAACCTGACGAACAATACACTAAATAAGCCAGAAATGCCTCAGATTTGGATGCAGATCTTGTTACTGCATAGTGGTACCAGAAGACACAAGGACTCTAATCCAGTATTTAAGCTAAAAAAGGAGGGCAAAACCTTAAAAAGTAACACAACACAACCCTGTCATTGTTGCTTCAGCAATTGAGCCACATGAACTCTACTGAATGATAATTCAGTCACGAACCAGAGGATTAGGAGAGTCATAACAACATGGTATCAAACCTACGGTTTATACTAATAAAAAAAAAATTCTTCTGCACCACCTCTGTTCTCTCAGCAACATAGATAAAACTCAGGAGAGAAAAGAGATTACGTACATGTTAAGAGATAGAAATGCAGGATGTGGATGGTGGCAACAAGTCTTAGATCAGAGCAAGGTGGAGAACACCTCAGCAAGCCTCGGTGCCCTGAGCAGCCTTGGCTCACGGCACAGGCAGGTCCAGATGGAGGCAAATCTGTCTGCAGTACGGAGGAGAGGCAGCTCCCCAGCAGTACACCCATTCTTAGGAGGGAAATTCCCCACATTTCATTTCCAGCTGTAAAAGGTGAGCAGAGCTCTGCCACATGCAAACAATGCCAGGCTCAGTTTGGCTTTTACATGGACAAGTACAAGAGGTGTATGTACTCAAAGATATTAAAAAAAACAACTAAAAAAATCCCTCAAACCTCACATACTACATTCTGGGGAATGCCAGCATTTTATACCTGCAGGACACTGATTCACCTGCAGCAGGATGTAAAACTGAAACCAAGCATACGGACCACTGGACTGTTCTCAGAAGAATCACCCAGTGCATCAAGGAGCTGTACTTAAAAAGCAGACAGCAATCAGTACAGCACTACAGAACACAAGCATGCTGAACTAAGAGAACAATTTGCTGCAGAAACACAAAAAGCTATTGCATTAGGATTAGCATCAGCTTTCATTTAGACAAGTATAGGTACACTTTAGAATCGAAGAGTAAAATTAATCCTACCTATGTCTACTACATCATCAAAAAAAAAAAAAAAAAGTTAAGCATTAGGAGGTATTACAAGAGCCGTATCTTTTTGCCAGGAGCAAACTAATCTACAATGGAGTAGCACTACATAATGAGAAGATGCATGGTATCTGACAGTATTAAGGCATTGCTTATATATTAAATGCTAGTTAGAACAAACCTGCATTTATAAAACCAAAGAATACAAAGCTCAACATTTTCTGTACTTCATGCCCACACAGAATATGATTAATATATGTGGTAAGAGTCAGGTGTGGTTTCAGGGTTTATTTTGAAAATATGTTTTACACCCACTTAAAATAAATAATTTTTAACCTCTGTAATAGTTTCAGCTTTTCAAGTTTGGCAATGACTGAGCCTTTTCCTGTGTTTTGAACGGGGCTGAAGTGAACACAGTTGGCTTATTAGTAGTAATTTCAATGGAGCCTTGTCCTACCAAAACAGTCCATCTTTGTACACTAACATCAGCAATTGACAGAAGTATAGCTGTAGACGTAGTCTGTCAGGCTACCTGCTGCCATGGACTCAAGACATGCTACAGAATGAGAAAGGAGAAACAAAATAAAACAATCTCTTTTGACACTGGTACAAATAACTAGTTTTATTATTTTCCTTCATTTTCTTTTTGTTTTGTAGAGCCTTATCCCTTCAGTATCAGTTTCTCATAATGCCAAAGACCCAAGTTTTAAGAAAACCATTATGTATTAAGAACTTTAGAACCCTGAATATACAGAACAACACGGTGTACTTCCACAGCATGAGGAAAGACTCATATGTCTAAGAGCAGCTGAGCTGTAGCAGTGTTAAATGTCAGGCAGCATCTAGCTCTTATACTGAGTTGTGCTTCACTTCTGTAAAGCGTCTCAGGAGGGGATACTCTTACAGTTCAGAAGGAGAAAGCAGGCTCTAGCTCCTTTCATCCTACAGGAAGATAACATTTAAATTATCAGGAGAAAAGTATGTACTTCCTCATGCCAATTCCTGACATTTTATTTTAAAAGTGTTTTTATTGGCAGGTGGTAGGGAGAAGAAAGGGCTGGGAGAACAGAGACAGGACACGCACATGGACTCTTCACTGATTTACTTACTGCCCAAGAAAGCACTGATACCACCAACAGGAAACAGAAACAGATGGCACGACACTTTAAGTCAGAAAATCATTTCCACAATCTGAGCCTTCTTTTAAAGGAAATCTTTGTTTCACATTTTGCACAGAAAGCAAAGTTCAAACTAAACCAGAAAGCACTGATTTATACCTGTCATTTGGCCTGCCCCAGGCTGGATGTAATGTGACATTTGCAGGCTGTACTTGCACTGCTGTATTGCAGCCATATTTCTTAAATAAGGGGCCATTCTATTTAAAAATATCTATCTACAAACAAGCATTTTCTAACTGAAACTTCACTCTCAGTTCAGAGATGCACATGCTTAATTGCTCTTACTTCTTAAAGCTATAAGTGAACATGGCCATGCCAAATACACACTTCTGTAGAGAAATATAATTTCTACCAGTGCGCCACATTGTTCCCTGTAAATTACCAAGAAAGTTATGCATTAAAAATATTCTGGAAATGTGCAGATGCAAGATGCAAGGGAAGGGACAATCTAATCTAGAGCACTTTCATACTCTAGGTAAAGAAACAGCTGGATTAAAATTCCCTTTATTTATAAGCAAAATCCTATTCCTTTCTAGTTCATTGGAAATGTTTCTTTCATTTTCATTGGTAAGTTACAAAGCAGTGAAGAATTACTTTTCTTGTACATTTGGAAAGTGCATCATTATCCATTTATTTTCTTTAAAAATACAGTAGTAGTTTGTGGAAAATACTTAAAGGAATCATCACAATTCAGAACTCCACAGTGGCAGGTGCTAACCAAATGAAATCCAAGTAGACATGATTCAAGAAGTGCAAACGAAAGACAGTTCAAACTTTTACTATACATTTTGCACCTGCCCTTAAGGCATTTCAGTGTTTTTAGTACTAACTTCATCAGTGTGGATCCCTGATTTGTGCCAGTGATATCCTGGCATTCTCCATCCAAATTAAAAAAAAAAAATCCTGTGATATACATTCTATTTTTCAGTTCATTCATCCTCCCTCCTTGCTCTCAAACGGTATAGATATCCCCAGTGGTACTGCAAGACAAGCAAGAATAAACAGCTAGAGCTTAGAGTAATTAGATCAGCAGCTACTTAGGTTGT
The DNA here is from genome assembly GCA_003676055.1 of Chloebia gouldiae. Taxonomy (NCBI): domain Eukaryota; kingdom Metazoa; phylum Chordata; class Aves; order Passeriformes; family Passeridae; genus Chloebia; species Chloebia gouldiae. The sequence goes on along the minus strand of QUSF01000002.1, from coordinate 47,114,408 downwards.
ATCACTACCAAATAGAAAAACATCTGTTTTGTGTGTGTCACGTCCTCCACAGAACATTTTCACACAACTTCTAGCCTGTTGTTCATTACTTCACAAACCATACTCTGTAGGGTGTTTCACTTTTACTCCCTCTTTAATTCATTTCTCAACAGACTTGCAAAAAATTACTTCCTGAATGCCTATCTCATTCAGTTGCTCCACCACCTTCTCTGACAACCATCTGTAACATCAATCAAGAGCCATCACTCCTCTCCTCAGGAGAGAAAGGTTTCACTAGCCTTTATCAGGGCATGTATCACTGACCTCAAAAGGATCCAGAAGGCATTCAAAATAATAAATTTGATCTGCCATTAAGATCATCTAAAGGCTATTTACTATTAATAAAAGTTGAACCAGAATCTTTTCTATTGTGTCAACAGCTCAGGTTCATGAGGATGCTCCCCTTCACATGTCCTCTGAGTCTTTGTTCTCCTTTCACAAGTACAGAACTTGTGGATGCAGCCATGACAATGACACGGTGCACATAACATTCAGAGTCACTAAGGCACAAACACTGCAGGTTTAAGCAGACAACACCTCTTCTAGTTTTGACAACAAATTGTTCTCAATGAGTTCTGCATTACTTACTACATTGTCAACAGTAAAAAGACACAAAAAGAAGATAAGTCTTAGAGCCTTTGAAGTATGCTAGTCCCTCATCCTTCAGGTGAAAGGCACTCAAAAGCAAGAAGCTGGGAGAGAATCTAAGTGTACATAACTGCATCCAACCACCACCAGCACATCAAAGATTTGACCTTTCTGCTCCAAAAGCAAGTCTTCTTTACAAAGCATATTTAAACATAGCATCAACTTTAATTCTCAAAGGTTATCCAGTTTTCACAACTTCAGCCAGAGGCCGAGATTCCAGCTTCATTCATAACTCTGAGGACCGCTGTCAGGAGCACACTTACACACATCCACGTCCCCAGGAGCACTGTGGAATGGTGCAACTACACACCAGCGAGGGTCACAGCCAGCACCACCTGTGTGGGAAGAGACCAGAGTGGCTTTAGCCCCAAAAACAACCCAAAACTTTAACTGGCAAAACTGTCCTAGGCTGCCTGGAGCAAAACCCCACACTATTTTGTTTACTACCTGTTCAAACTTCTTTTTCACTCCACAGTCACATCTAAGACGCTCCTAAAAAAACTCTGAGGATAAACTAAAAAGATATTCTTCAAAATGGACCTAAACTCCACTAAACCTATTTCTTAAATGCCTCGTAATTTGCTTTCTCATTTGATGATATGGTGACACATAGTTCTACTCCTTTTTTCTTCCACAGAACTCATGTTACCTGCTCACATGGATCTGATATCAATAGAAACATTCAGATTTTACTTATCCTCACAGGAATAGGATTTACAGAAAATTACTTATAGAAAAACAAATACTGAAATTCTCCTTTGCAAGAAGTGAACAATTATCAACATGGAGAACTCTCCTTTTTGTCTTTTCATCTCCTGTTACTTCACTGAATGAATTAAAAGAGGAAACAATTTTATCTTAGCAAGGCATTTAGAAAAACTGCACTGCATTAAATCATGCCTCTGCCTGCTACTACTCATCAATCCTAGTGCACATCTCCAGCAAGCATGGAGGTTATCTGCTTTCTGTTCTGGTGTTCTGAAATCCACAACGAGATGAAACCCAGAGCAGAGGTAAAGCTTAGTCCCATGCCTGAACAAAACCAGGGCTGGTACACCTGGAATGGCTGCCCATTGAGCTGGGTCACTCTCTGGCAAAGAGGCATGCCAGAGTTACACCGACTGACTAGTTAAAAAGACTGACTAGCAGAATGCTTCATCTTGCTCTCTCCAGGACTCCCAGAGGTTGTGAAAGTTATCTTTCACCCCTCCTCCCCACACACATGTGAGGACAGAGGGAGAGGGAAATCCCAGTGGAGGAAGTTAACCTGGGAACCATGATGGCAGAAACTGCAAACCTTGGAGGAATTGAACCCAAACCCAAAGCCCTCTCAGCATTCATTAAGGGAAGAAGGAAAATATTTCTGATTTTGCCCAGGTGTGCATTTATCAATATAAGTATGCTTATGCCCATTTTTCTATTCCTTAGAACACATATTCACTTTTATAAAAGATCCAAAGATGCCCTTGAAAGAAGAGCTTTGAGGACAGCAGAACAAGCCATATACCTGCCCTTTCTCAGCTGGAAAAGAGAGGCAGTTGCTCCTGCCTAGGAGAACAAAAAAATCCCATATTAAACTGAGCAGGTGCAGGAAGGGATTTCAGAATAGAAGCAAGGGCCAGGAGACCATCCATGATAAATTTAAATAACCTGGGCATCTCAGGAGTGAGCCCTGCTTGGAGGATCTCAGTAGCACTAGGAAATACAAGTAGCAAAGAAGCAACACCTTTGTTGCAATGGTAATAGTTTGTTAGTTTTTCAGCATGGGTGTAAAAACATCGCAGCCAAATAACACAGAACCAGAACAAGCCAAGTCTCACAGCTGATTTTTAAAATAAGATAAAAAGCTATCATTTACATTTTTCATTAACAGTCTTAAATTCAGAGGAGGACAGCCTGTTCTCCTATAGCCAGTATAAGACTTGTAGAAACTGTCATCTGGGTTTGAATTTGCTACCAGCCAAACCTAAGCCAGGTATATTCTGCTCATCTGAGTTCTCTGTTAAGGCATAAACTGCAGGAGCCCATGCTTATACAATGGGAAAGTGAGGAGGGAACAGTTTGAACACAATGGGATACAGACACCATAGCCACTGACCACTCGCCTTCCCCCTGCCACTGGGCAGCAACCCTCACTTTCAGCACGCCTGAGCTCCCAAAAGCATATGTTCACTGTAATTCATTTAAATACTTACCCCAGAAAATAAATTAGAAAGAAAACAAAATAACCTAACTCCCCAAAAATCAAAATCCAATTTTCTCAATTAAGGAGATTAAACCTAAGTATGCTAAGTTACTTCAGCAGGTAGTTTTTATGTGTATGACACTCTCCCACAGGAACAATGCTTAAAAATGTACATAGCTGTTTCCTTGTCTTGCTTACAACAGAAAATTATCTACAGTCAAACTCCAACCCCCATCAGGTTCAAGCTGGATTAACCCAGGTTAAAATATATTCCAATGGAATAATACTGTTAACTATTAACAATAATTAGTATCACAATCAAAACTTCTCCCACGCCTTTCTTAAGATGGACATAAAGTTAACATCCGTAAGATGGCCTGCAGGCTGGAGCACCTCTCTTATAAAGACAGGCTGAGGAAGTTGTTCAGCCTGCAGAAAAGAAGGTTCCAGGGAGATCCTAGGGCAGCCTTACAGTTCCTAAAAAGGGCATATAAGAGAGCTGGAGATTTCCTACAACTGCATGGAATTACAGGACAAGGGGTTTATTGGCCTTAAAACAGAAAGAAGGTAGGTTTAGATCAGATGTTAGGAGGAAATTCTTTACTGAGAGGGTGGGGAGATACTGGCACAGATTGCCCAGAGAAGTTGTCAATGCTCCACCCCGGGAAGTCTTGGAAGGCCAAGTTGGACCAGGTCCTGGGCAAACTGGTCTAGTGAGAAGCATCCCTGCCCACAGTAGAGGGGTTGGAACTGGATGATCCTTAATGTCCTCTCAATCCAAACTATTCCATGATAAGCTGTTATAGAACAGTGAAAAAACATGGTCCCAAGCTTCACTTGGAATCACCACTTTGGTCTTTAGTTGGAGACAAGAAAAATCCATAAACTGTGAAAATTTATTCTACAGTGATTTATACTGAAAAACACAAGATCAAAAGCTCATTCTTCTACTGTTTCTGCTATGTAGTAGTCAGGTTCCCCACCAGACATGAAACCTGGAATAGGCTCTTAAGCTCCCATTTGCCAAGCAATATTTCATTTATTTCAAATGAAATAGGGCAAATCACTGTATATTTGCACAACCTATTCACTAACCTGTATTACTGAACCTCTAAAACAGATAAGCCCAACTGATATCATCAGCAATAATCAATCAAGCCTTGGTTTCTCCAACAACAGCTGTTATGTTTTATTGTTGTACCTACAGAAACACTTAATGACGCTTTATATGTTTCCAACAAAAAGTGGTACTTAGCATAAAATAAGAAAAGCTCTCATAATCAAGTAAAGGAGGTAAGAGACGTACATTCTTCCTTATCTCACTATTACATCCAAAAAGACGACTACAAAACCTGACAGAGTTGGCACGGATATGGGTGAATACTTAAAAACAGCGAGAACTTTTACCACAAATGTTTCAACTATTCTCTTCACCAACCTAATCATCTACATTCCCCAATCCATACAAAAAGGACACATAATTTATAGCTGTTCCTAAACTGTCCTGCTTTCCTTCAGAAAGATACCTACAACTAGTTACCATGCCTTTGCTAGTTTTGAGTTTTCTTGTGCATGTATTAATAATCAGTATTTTTGTGCTTGACTATCAGACTTGAAGCCAAATTGTGTCCTCTTTAAATGATGAATTTAATAAAGAAACAGCAGAGTTGCATAGGTATAAGCAAAAGCAGAAGAAAGCCTGAAAAGTATTTTTCAACTGGCAGGTCATTGTCAGGAGTAATAGTAGACATTTCTAAGATTGAAGGCATAATGTATGACAAGGTATAATGTAATAATAAAATACCATCACAAACAAGGTAACCCAAATACACTTCTTTATATGATCAAGTTAGAAAAGAGCTTAATTTTGATTTATAAATAATTATTTTCCTCTGCCTTTTCAAAAAGTAACCCAGCTCACTGTACGAGTACCAAACACAGCTGGTTAATAAAAGGTACCATGAAGTGACAGAAATTCCTAACTTTTACATGGCTTCAGTGATGGATGTGCATGCTGACCCATTTTCAGGAATAAATCTAAGAAAGGCTAATGCAGAACAAACTTTCAAGCTTCTCCCTGCATACCATCACTTGGACAAACTGTAGATACTGTGCTGTAACTCCAGTGTCACACTACTTCATCAAGTTCTCAAAGTGCATTTTAAGTTGAAACAACATTTCAATTCACATTTAGTGCAATGACGGATATAACCATCACAGGGAGCAAACGTACAAGATAAACAAGTGCAAACAGTACAGCCTTCTCCAGGGAGCTGAGGCAAAAGCTTCAACAGTGATTCTGATCCATACTTGGAGAAGCAGAACTGAAGTCAAGTGTCACCCCAGCTAGGGGCAAATTACCCATCACCAAGGAGTTAAACTGTTATCTAAGATACCTCAGCAGAAACCTATAGAACAGAAGAAAAAAATCATCTTATGAAAGTGGAAAGTACAATTCTGTCCCATAATTGATCTAATCCTGTACAGTGGTGCACTCATCTGGTGCACAGTAATTTTTAAACAGCTTATTAAACAGCCAACCTGTCACAGTTAATTCTACTGATGATCAAACTCTGCCTGTAATTCTGGGGTTGTTACTGTGTCAGGTCAGTCTACCCAAGAATCTGACAGAACAGGGTCCCCACTGAAGCTGGAACTTCAGCTTGATTAAAGGACAATTTGTATATTGATTGCTGCAGACCATTTTTTTCAAAAGCAGCTAGAATCTTTATATCATAAAGCCATTAGAAACAGCAAAACAAGGGGGAAAGCAGACAATACAGGTGTTGTATACTAGGAAAATCAAACTGTAACTGTGTTTAGAACAATATACTACACTTACCACTTCCTCCTAAAGCAGAGAAAACATGAAGCTCATTTAAATCCCTCAAGGCAATACTATCAGCTGACAAGGCTATTAACATACTCATTTTTGCATCGGGTTTACAACAGGAGGAGAGACTACAACTTCCTAATTTTCACAAAATCTCTTTAGAAAGAAAGCAAACCCACTACTAGTTATCTCAGCTGCTGTGTATATATGTAAATCTATGTTTAACAGAAAAGGATATGATAACATGACCTTTACTACAAACCTTTCACTATTTCAAAATATTGATATGTATTTGACAATGATGTTGCAAGGTAGCGCTGTGCTCCGACTGCCTGCTTTTGTGATGAGGCAAAAATGAACAAAGGTAGAGTAAGTCAAGTACCCTGGGAGACACAGGGCTAAAATCTCAGTGTTAACAGTGAGAAGGAGATTTGATTTGTGCAAAAGTACCATTGTGATCATATAAGGCTGTGGGAATACTTGCATGCAGGGCAAAAAATAAAAAACAACAAAAACAATGCAAGATAGAAAGAAATTTCCTTTCCCTGCCTTAAGTTTTTAATCACTTTGAGAGTAACAACAGTCCCAGACAGCAAATGAATATGGAAAGGTGGGTAACTGTTATTATCACTGAGTTCAGATCCCTGCAATCATCCTTTTTGGCTTGTTAGAAAGAATTACCTGGAATAGAAAGGGAAAAGAGGACTCCTACCCACACAGACTTCACTTTCTGGATAGCATACCAAGTTTACCCTGTATCACCAGTTTAACCTAATAGCTCCAGTTAAGTGATCAAACGCCTACATGGACCTGAAAGGTTTGGGGTGCAGGTCCAGACAGACCCCTCCCATACCAACTGTTCCAAGTATCCCTCCCCTGGTCTCACACCCCTTCAGCCACTCCATCAGGTCACAGTCAGCCAAGACTGACATTATCTCTGACTCCACCATGACTAATGGATAAAAAATTATGAAAGAAGTCAACAGCTTTCCCTTCTTCCCCTCTCCTTTAGAGAGCAATTGCAAGGCTGCAAGGAGAGAAGTTTCAGTTAGCTAACACAGGAGACTGAAGTGTTTTTAAATTAAGTTTTCTAATTGATGAAGCAGCTGAATTAATTCCCCCTGTGACACATGATCACTAGTTCACAACCCAAGAGGGAAGTGGGAAGCACACAGACAAGGAGAGACTCTTGCAGAGGTAGCAGGCGACCAATTGTCTTACCTGTCATCAGATCAAGTACCAAGCACATCTCATGTTAACTGTGTTTACTTTTAGGAAGCTACAAGCCCAATATATGCTCAGCAACTCCTCTCAGTAAAAAAGAAAAACCTAATGTCAACTATAGCACCAGGGTTGGAGGAGTGCACTTGATCACTGCCTCCATGCAAGTCTAAGCAGCAATGTTTTTTGCACAGGTGCTAGAATTTCTGTTCTTCAGAAAGCAGACTGTATTTTGTTATACTAGGTGATTATTAGGTTTATGAATACTAAAGTATATATTCCCATTTTGCACAAGTACTTAAAGTACTCAGCAACATGCACAAAAAATCCTTCACTGAGCTTCAGGTCTCACCTCAGCATTTGCCCTGACACCAACCCCACAGCCCTGCAGATGCTTTTTATGCTTTCCACTTCTGGAGGCACAATTCCTGCTCTCCTCTCAACTGTCTTCCTGAAGGATACAAGAGTCTTGTCTGTAAAGCTATAGCAAGAGGAATTGTTAGGAAGTAAATAGGTTTTTCAAGATGAAGAAATACATGACTTGTAATGAAACAACGAAGGTTAACAGGCAACCTGAGCAACTTTGGACCAAGAAGCAGAGAGAACTCTACTAACAACTGTCACATATGCTACAAAACATGGCAAAGCAGCTGATCAAAAGAATAAAATAATGATTATTAAAAGATGCACTGTGAACAGGACACCTCATTAATGTGGCATACACTGCAAGAAGTTTTTACTAAATACATTCCACTTTTCTATTCCAAGAGTAAATATGTTAGCTCTGGAGACTCCAAGTTAAAAATGGTTATGGTAGGAGAAACTGCTTACAATCAGAAGAAAACCACTACTTTTTATTTCTGTAGGTACTGCCTATCTCTTTACAAACAAAAGTAATTCAAACTTGTCTCATCGCCCCCTGCAATAAACCAAAACCCAAAACCAGAATAATCAAGGCTTATTGAGTACAATGGTTTGAAAAATAATGAAAAGGTCACTAGACACCTGGATACTCCACATCTGCCAATGTCAAACTTTTGTGAGGCTGTAGAAACTGGCTTGTCATACTGAATTTTTATAGAAGCATTTTTGCAGTACCAAAAGGTAACAGTTTTCAGAGCACCACAAGAAAGAGCTGGGGAGCAGGAGATGGGCAGGTGAAGTGAGGTGAAGAAGGTATCAAGTCAACTATATGCATTTCTACTTGTGAAGCTACAGACTCTAGTAGTAATTTAATTCAATACCAGTTCAGGAAATTCTAGTTTCATTAATTATTTCCAAAGAATTTATAGTCCTAAACAGTCCTCAGTGGGAGAAATGCCACTAAATAGGAATTGAAGCAGCACAGGAGTAGAAGTTACAAAGCACAGTAATAGAACACAAGAGAGACTGTACACAAGGACATGCATCTCCAATTCCAGATTTTGTCAGACCAAAAAGAAATGATCACCAGATTTTGTGAAAAAGAGACAGGCAGATAAAAAGAATGATTGTTAGCAAGGAGGAGAAAACTTTTCAAAACTATCTGATTTACATTTCATTGATATTTTCATTAAAAAGGAAACACCCCACATGATGTCAAACACTGACCTGTCTAGCCAAAATACTAGTTTTGTTTCAGATTTTTAATGGGATAAGAACTATTGTTTTTTTTAGAAAAAATGGTTCTTCTAGATCTGCCCAGTGTGATTATTTCCTATCATTAAGCAATCATTGACCACCACTTACCACCAAAACAAGCTTCTCTAGAGGTCTGGGTAGCTGCAGTGATTCACCTCAGAAAGGGAAAGAAGTTGCAGCTTTGATAGCTTGTTTGGGGGGAGAAAGAAAAGAACAGAAAATTCAGGAAAAAGAAAGAAGAGGGACCCATATCAGCCTTTCCTAGGAAATCCTGCCTTTCCCATAATTTCCATATTTTCTCTCCTGCAGTTTTCACCTGGAAAATAACACCCTTTTACCTGACATTCATGGGGGAAAAAATTTTAGTTTTCAAAATTTTCTGAATCCACCTTCCAGACTTTAATAATACACATACAGGCTGACTCACCTCTGAACTGTTCCAGTTGCTCCACATTTTCATCCAGTGATGACTCTGCACTTGTAAAGTCTCTTTTTAGCCGGCACCAAACAGCAGAAGCTGCTGCTGTTGCCATGCAGGAAACTGCTGCCCCAAAGCACACTGACTTTCTGTGCAAAATAAAGGCAGGAATATTTGTATTTGTGACTTAAGTAATAATTAGCTGTATTCTTATGCATAGGGTAACCTAATTATAAAGCCATTTTAAATAGCGAGGTCTTTGGAGTCTTCTTTCAACCTGTACTGAAATACCTGTCTAGTAAAATATTTTAATGTAACTATGGTAAGAATCATAGAAGACCGAAGAAAATGCTCACATATAGTTCAAGGGGAATAGTAAAGTACCTGAGCCTTTCAACTGATCAACGATTCCTCCAAATGATCACTTACATATAATGTTTTCATACACAGACTAATTATGCAAATTTTCCACAGTAAACAACTTAATACATATGAGAAAGTCTGACAAAACTATGTAACTCAAGAAAGCAATAAACATTCTTCAAATCAGGAAAAGAAAGGAAACCCCATACCAGTCCTGATTTCCATACACTTGCAACATTTCATGTCTCTAAAGTACAGTTACGCTTAAAAGCGCAAATTACAGTTCAGTTTGATTTCTCGTTTGCAAAACTGTAATCAGTAAGAAAGAACAGGCTAGCAAGTCAACACAAAGATAAGACAAATCATGAGAGCATTTTTTAATGTGCCCCTTCAGCAATTTCTGCACACGAAACCTCTGAAGAAAATTATTCATTTCTCGTAATAGACTATAAATGTCTTGTAAGTAAGAATGTATTTTTCCTAACACCAGCTTGATTGACCTCAAAGCACAGCTCCTAGTGATTCTGAGTGCCAAAGGTGAGTTCACAAACTGAGTCACTGCACTAAGTGGTCATGTGAGAAACTCCCAGGGACTTCACTGGGATCATTCTGGAGGGCTCTAATAGTATCAGGAAGGGGAAAAACTAACAACACAGTTCTTCTGCCTTCACTATTACATTATTCTCTCTCATCTCATTGCTCCTAGACTCATGAAAGTTGTAATAATCCTCTACTCCTCAAGAACATTTCTGTGGGAGACTATCAGCTTCTACATACTTTTGTCGGCAAGGTGGAAATCAATCCATTGCATACAGAGGAAAAAAACCGTAACTCTTGATCAAAGGGAATAGCTACTAGGAGTAGCAGGCAGCTACCTCATGCTGAGCAGCTGCTAGGCAGATATGTGCCAGGAGAGATCACATCCCAGGCAGAGCAAATGAAGGGAGCAAGCAGAGCCCTGCAGCCTGAGCTGCAGCCTGCAAGCACGCAGCCTCTCCTCTGCCCTGCTGTCTCCTCGCATCACTTCTTGTCTCTGCACCAGGATTCCCACACACCACACTGGTCTCATTCCTCACCAAGCCAGACAGCCTTCATCCTCTGCATCAGAAGCCTTACTGAATGTCCACTGGAATTGGCTGTCTTCAGGGACCATGTTGTGGCACAGCATCCAGAAACAAGGAGTCCCATCCCATGCAATTTAATCCACCACAGCCTATTACAGAGATGTAAAGCTGCCAGCATGGATAAAAAGTGCATCTAGTTTAAGTCCCACAAGACTGGGATACCTCAGTGAATTAGTGAGTTAAGCCACCTGATGAAAAAATCTGCAGCTAATACATGGTGAAAAACTGCAGTTAAATACTTCATTCCCTGTGTACAGCATTTGTAAATATGAAGACAGACAGCCTGCAATACTGAGTTCCTCACTCAGCCACTGAAACAGTAAAGATTTTTAGTGAAATAACCTAAACGTGATTTGTTGGGGTGGGGGTTGTGTGCAGTTTTTTCAGTTTATTTTATTTTGTTTTTTTTAACCACAGGCGCAACCAGGTAAGTGGGTTTCTCCAAAGTTCATGCTCAGAATTAGATTCAAGTAAGTAGTAGGATGGAACATCTCCATCTGGAAGAAACCAAGAAAATCTGGACAGCAGACAAGTGTCTTAGGATGGAAGACCTTGGATTCACATCCTACACAAGACTAGACAAACTGCATCTATGCAGTACTGAATGCCACACAACAGAAGTACTTTTAAGAGACCCTTGGAAAAACCCATTAAACTGCAAATTTGAGTGCAATACAGAAAAGAAAGCCTGGCCAACCTGCAGAAACTGCTTGAGATATAACCAGAAAAGTGGAATGAAAATTAACAAAAAAGGTCCACAAGAGTAGACTAGAACTTTTATTTTAACTCCCACTAAAGATGGGAGCACCACAATTCTACCTATATTACAGGAACTCTACATTTACTGAGGTGTGCAAATTCAGAGAGCCGAGAGGACCTAACAGCAGGAGCTCAAACACAAAAATCCAAAAGAGAACATGAAAGAAGAAAGGAAGTTATGCAAAATGTATATATTTCCACTTTCATTAGATGAGATGCCATTTAACTTTAGTATGAGAGTTTAATTATCATCATATTCATATTATTACAGATTCAAGGAAATTTCAACAATCAGGTACCAGTTCCCCAAATTTACAGTTTTTGTGGAGGAAAAAAAAAGCTTGGAATTTTACAAGTTTGTAGCTAGCATCACATGAAACAAAACCAAAAAGCAACATGTTTTTTTCCAAAGAGTTAAGGCAAAACTGGTTTTTGAAGTAGTCTGAACTGGACCCACAATTAGGCATGATTCCAAGGATTTTTCACTGAGGTCACCATAGGACAAGTATGACTGAACTGCTCTCACTTGTTTGCTTGGGTTTGCACCATGCAGTACTAGCACAACTAATTTATCTGTTATACAACCTAAGACATAATATATGCAGATAATTTCTCTGAAATCCACCCCCCAAAAAATTTGCCAAATTGTGAATAAGTAGTGAAAGCAACAGTATGCCAAAACAACACTAAATTTCTTGATGTCATGTGATGTGTTCTGTAAGTTGGATAGTGAGAGCTTCTCTGTTATTTAAAAAAGCCCTTTTTTTTCTGTCTCATTACTGCAGCCCTACCTGCCCAGCTGTATTAGTCACTTCCTGTGCAAGGACACTTGGACACCTACATGGCATTAAAACACCTCTTAGTCCATCCAACACAGTACAGTACAGGTTTAACTGAAACATTAAAGCTGCAATTGGAGTAAACCTGTCTCTTGTGACATCACACACAGGAACTCTGCTTCAGAAAGATTAGATCTTTATCCCAATGCCCTCCCACCCCAACCAAATGCTGTTCAAAGAGAAAGAGAGGAGGAGGAAAAAAGGAAGGAAAAGAAGATAAATGAAGTCTTAATCTCATGGTTATTGCATTCTCTTCTCCTTAGTTACAGAACTTGACAGGTAAGAAAAGAGAGAACAAAATGTATCTCTTCTGCTACTTCAAGGAGATGGGAGGGTGTCTTACAAAACCTTTGGTAAAAACCACCGTGACAGTAAGATAACTACTACATGCTTTTCTACTTCCAAATTTCACAATCGTTCCACTTTGCAACCAAAACTATTTGTGTAATAGAAGCATAAAGCTATAGAGCTCTGCTTTCAAAACCACTGTGCTGGAATCACAGCTGAGTAACAGTAACACAGGCTAGCCCAGAACTTCTGCCAGCCACAAGGAAACAACACTTCCCATGACCATTCCCTGCTTTGAACAGAGTAGTGTACACCATGGCACAGAAAGAGAAGCCAGCTGGAAATGATGTGTCATGAAGATTCACCCTTGTCTTAAGTGTCTTAGCCTAAACATAACAGAGTGATGACAGCAGTGCAAACTATGGGCAGCACTACCTGCTCTAAAGCTTTCATCAGACAAAAGGATGTGATATAATTACAAAGATCCTCCTGCAAGGAAGTCTCGCTCCTGGTCAATTAAACATTGCCAGGAAGAAAAACAAAACAAACACTTCAAGACAACAGAAATAAGAAAAGTTGACAATTGAGTAATTTTTCACTTGAATGGCACTAATGAACTATCTATAATGTGACCAAGTTTGTCTTCAATTCTGTAAACCTTTTCAGAGTGGTACTACAAACACTGTATGCAAAAGAATCGCTGTGAAAAGGAAACTGCATGTTTAAAAGCTCCTGACAGGGGAAAGGAAACTTATCCAGGAAAGGGAAGAGGAAAAAGAGCAAAAGTTGGAAGCTGGTGAGAACAGAGGTCACTCTCCAGGATCTTAACAGCACTCACTAGATAAGCATTTATCTTTGAAGAAGCTCAACTTCCTGCCATAAATAAAGGTTTTATAACCCACTCAAAATATGTACCAGACAGGCATTTACTTCTTTTCATCCATCTTATTACTTGGGCAGTAGCATTGCATTTTTCAGGTACTTCAAAAATCATTACACAAGATATACTATGATCTGATATATTCCAGAGAGAGTTCCCATCAGTTTTTCCACCATGGCTTACAGATGTGAAAAAATCCATTAAAACTCTACAACTCTCAGAAATATTTTCAATGTTTCAATGCCTGCTGGTGTCAGCATATGTCAGTTTTCATGTTTGTGCAAGCTTCGTTCAAATCCAGAAGTAGGCTTGTTGTGATCCAGCTGGTGCTCATATTGATTGCAGAGTCAAAATTTGCATCTATCAATGCTTCCATTAAATTTGTCTTTCCAGACAGACTTCACTGGTAAGCTCAGAGACATGAAGTGATATAACCCTGCTGGAGACCAGTTTAGTCTAGTGTAAACCTAACATAACAAGAACCAAATAAAAAAAAATTCTTTCATGCTGCACAGTCTTCAAAGGTGCAAACATATACAGACATTAAAAACATAAGGAATGTCTGCACGGCTACTGAGTTTCTAGCTCTGTACAATATTTATTGATCTTCCCTGTGGATCCAGATTTTACATAAAGCAGCTATAAAGAGCACAACAGCTTCAACAAGTTCATCTAGATAGTTTGCAGATGTATTTCATGACAAGTACAGAAACTCAATGTTTATTGCATCTCAGCAGTAAAGCCCTCCCTATGTACACCAGGTCAGGCATGCAGCCAAGATGGATTCACCATAATCCCCAATAAATTACTCTGCAAGCACCCTGAGCTTCCAAAGGACTACCTGGTAGCCAAGATAAGTACTCTAAGAATGCCAAAATCTTTTCACCAAACTTGACACATATTGGTATTAAAAACTAGAAGGGGAAAATAAAAAGAGAAAAAGAGAAAACAAAACAATGAAATACCAGGAGATAAATCCAGAATGATAATGCTGCAGCCTGTCAACTGAAGCACAGAGTTAACTAACAGAAAGACAAGGAGATTCAACAACCAGTTACTTCCTTCCAGTAATTTACAGCAAATTTGCCCAGGTGGTAACAGTTAGTTTCACAAAAAATTACTTTTTCAAAACACACCCCACACCCAAACCACATGACTTTGGAGATTGTTTTTCAATGTTACATAGCTCCTCCACCTTAACCATCTGTTCTGTTCATTGTTTTAATGTAAAAGCAATCAGTGGAAACTAAAACAATCACTGGTCTTTGCTGCATGTTCTCTCTCACAAGTTTCTTTATACAACAGCCTGCATGCATTCCCTTGGAGAGTTATTTCACAAAGGCATCCTCTACAGCCTAGGTCAACTCGGGTAACACCAATGCAATCTCTCCTCTGCCAGCAGAGGGAAAGAATTGCTTGGAAATTGCTCTGATTCAGCCAGAAAAGTCTAATCAGAAACTGCCTCAAAAAATCAGGTTTGAAATTTGAGAGTTATTTCTCCTAAAACCAGTGTGAGATGCTTGACTTTACCTTCCATACAAATAAAACAATGGCAGATACAGAGCAATGTTTGAAGAGTGCTGCAAGCAGGTACCCATTGGGCATTACAAAGCATTTTACTGTTTTCAATGGTCAAGAAAAGAGTAGCCCTAGACAATAAAACTCTTCTACTGTTTCCTCACTGGACTCCAGCTTCTCAACAAAGTGCACTGAGAAGCACAGGCAACCTTATCAATCCAACTTTTGAGAGTACTCTAGGCGCTGGCTTTGAAAACTGCTCTGATACCCCACTTTTCTTCCTGATTTTAGAGACTGGAAAGATGCTTCTAAATGAAGCTCATACTGATTTCTAGCAATTCATTGCAATTTTTAGTTTTGTGTTGTGCCAAAAATTCTTCACAAGCACCTACCCAAATTACAACCTCTTGCATTTAGACAGAAAAGTTATTTCTTCCAGTTCTGCTTATACTCAAGTAAAGAGCTCTGCATCTGCACAACAGCTTTTTTCTCCTTGCAGTCCTCCTTGGTTCCATTTCTCTTAAACCAAATTTATTTGGGTTACATCGCCTGGTTTGTGAAGGGGGGGGGGGGGGTGGGGGAGGGATTACAGGGGTGGCCTCTGTGAGAAGCTGCCAGAAGCTTCCTCCATGTCCGGCAGAGCCAGTCTCTGGTGGCTCTAAAGACTGATGTGCCGCTTGCCAAGGCTGGGCCCATCAGAAATGGTAATAAACACCTCTGGGGTAACAGATTTAAACAAGAGAAAAAAAATTGTTGTGCAGGTGTAGCTGTGACCAGAAAAGAGCAGAGTGAGAATATGTGAGAAGAACAGCCCTGCAGACACCAAGGTCAGTGCAGAAGGAGGGGCAGGAGGTGCTCCAGGCACCAGAGCTGGGATTTCTCTGCAGCCCACAGTGCAGACCATGGTGGGCAGCTGTGCCCCTGCAGCCCATGGAGGACCACAGGGATGCACAAATCCACCTGCAGCCCATGGAGGAGATCCACACTGGAGCAGGTGGATGCCTGAGCAGAGGATGTAACCTGATGGGAGACCCATGGAGACAGGGGCCCATGCTGCAGCAGCCTGTCCTTGAGGGACTGCACCCCGTGGAAGTGCGACCCATGCTGCAGCAGTTTGAGGAGGACTGTTGCCTGTGAGATGGACTCATGTTGGAGAAGTTTGTACAGAACTGTCTCCTGTGGGAGGGACCCCACACTGCTGCAGGGGAAGGACTCCTCACCCTGAGCAGCAGGAGAAACTCCTGATGTGATGAACTGACCATAATCCCTATTTCCTGTCTCTCCTAGCACCCTGGGGTAGGTGGAGCTAGGGAAGGAGGGAGGGGTGGGGAGATGGTGTTTTAGGGGTTTATTTTACTTCTTATTATCCTAATCCAATTTTGTTAGCAATAAATTTAATTAATATTTCTAAGTTGATTCACCTTTTCCCATTATGGTATTTGGTGAGTGATCTCCCTGTCCTTATCTCAACCCATGAACCCCAAGCATTTTCTCCCTCCTGTCCAGCTGCAGAAGAGAGACAGAGAGGGGCTTTGGTGGGTGTCTGGCATCTGGCCAGCATCAATCAACTACACCCCAGACTCCAAACAAAGCCTCACCAGACACAAGTGTCTCACTGCTCTCCTCTCTGTACTAGAGCCTCAAATTGTATTCAGATTTTTAGTGGTTTCATCATTACCAGCCATTTGCATCATCTGCCATCATTCACCCAGGTCTGTTGTATCCTACTCGCATTCCAACAGCTGGACAAGCTTGTACTTGAAAAATAAAAATAATCAAAGACCTCTTCCTTGCTCCTTTTCACCATAAGGATACATCAAATTCTCCTACGTGGAAACTCAATACAGAAGCAAAATTATAAGCTAGTGTCATAAAACTTATCATCTGGTGCCAGTTCATAACTGATGCAATGACATGGGACTCTTCTCCTTTCTCCAAACATCTCAAAGCTGCTCACTAAAAGATATGGTTCTAGCCTGTGAAAGCTGTAGTCACAGCCCAGTGCACATGCTAGAACTTTTCTAAAAATCTAGATTAATTTTAAAAAGATGCTTAAAATTCTTATGGGTCAAAAGCAGTACACCTACAGAACCAATTAGAGTGGAAAAGAATATGCTGGAATAGTCATTATTTTGGTTGTGTTCTTCAACAGAAATGTTTTTTTACCAAGAGACTGTATGACCAAGCTCAGAAGAACCTTCACTCTTAAGATATAATTACACATACTAGTTCTTACATGACAGTGCCATACCTTGCTCTGTTGCACATTTTAAAATTTCATATTCAATACCAATGTGCATGTTGTGTCTTTGCAGAAAAAAAAAATCCAAACAAAACACCAAAAAACCTAACACTCCTATCCCCATCCACCAAAAAAAACCCACCAAAAAACCAAAACATAACCCACACAATAAAACCCCCAAATTCTTCTATAATTTTAAGTTGTGCATCTTTTCACTTGTTATTCAAATGGATTAGGAACAACAAGAAGTTTCCTTTGAGAGCACTGTGGTGCAGAAAAACATTCCTCTCAAGAAAACAACAACCATACTTGGCATTGCTTGGCTGCAGCAAACTAAAACTATTGAAACAAGCTAGATCAAGAGAAAGGTTCCTCATTTGCAATGATAGTCACATGAAAAATTTCACTTGTAAGACTATCTTCAGAAAAATCTATGTTACAAAATACATGAGGATGCTTTAGAATTCAGCTAGTTGAAAGCTTATATGTAATGATGCCACAGGCAGTGGAGGCAGGACCAGCGGGTACCAGCCTGGGCTTGACTGGGCACCTCAGAGCTGTGAGCAGCTTGAGTAACTCCCTGGACCCTGCCTGTCCAAGAGCTGTGGGTGCAGATGCACCTTCAGGCACTGGATAAGCTGTAACTTCCGTGTGGATTGTGAAAGAGGAAATGATGCAGCAAAAGGACAAAATTGCAGTTTTGATTTCATCGAGCTCCAATGAAAACCCCTATCTGCCACCTTTGTGAACATGTCATTTTCAAATGTTTTGGTTTGACAGGATGCCACAGTTGCCAAAATAAACTGCTCAGCTTAGCGCTTTATTCACACTTTATGGTGAAATAAACATTTGCATATTGTGCATAACACAATTAGAAACTTGGTAAGAATAAAAGAAGCAAAAAAATTACTGTGAAAGGTTACTTTTTAAACCAGATCTTTCTTTTTCATTATGCACATAGTAGGGAACAAGTAGCAGACTGGGGTAAGCAGCACTGCTAGCGAAAATCACTGTATACCAATCATCTTTAGACAAGTTTCCTTTTCTTGTCATGGAGAGAAAATAGAATGAATGAGACCCAGAACTCATTTTAGATCCTTAATTTACCAGAAGTCATATCCTGGCCTTGTCTAACTACCTATCATGGCTTGGGTGAGGTTCTCATGAAGCATTACACTGGGATAATTCAGGTAGGATTTGATGAGTTGCTTTCACTGAAAGAACAACAAATCAAGCCTTGACATGAAATACCTACTTTGCTGAGACAAAAGCACTCAGCCTATGTCTATCAGCAACATCTGCAACTCACTGCAAGGAAGATTTATATCTTACTGACTGGGAAGATGCTAGTAATTTAAAATAAAATTAGAACTCAAAAAAAATGTCTTGAAAAAATTGGTATCTTCAGAAGTTTGAAAATTACTCTTTAAATGTTACTGAGAAATACAACAAAAGCAAGGCTGAATTTACTTTCCATTATACAAATGAGTGAAAATTTCTGTGTCTGCTTGAATTCCACTTCCCTTATGTAAGCCAAATGGGGATCACCACATATGTGCATACTTGGAAATATCCAGATTTTAATACTGTATTTTACTTTGGCCACTTTGAGGTCTAAGTGCACCTGTATATGTCAATATGCATAAATGTCTAACAGAAACAACATTTAGACTGAAATCCGGTGCCTCACAAATAACTTTCTAACCTCCATATGGATTAGTTAATCACAAAAAAAATATTAACATGTACATTTTGTACTTGGTATGCAACAGTAGGCATCTACATACTGTGGGCCATCTTTAATCTTTTGCAGATCCATCCATTCCAAAAAAATCCAAAGTTGCACATTCTTTCCCATTTTTAACCTGCATGCTAATGCCATGAATTTAACTAAACAGAGTTTCCAAGCTATTGCACAACTGAACTGCACACGCATGTAAAAAAGCACTGAAAAATTTATATGCTTGCTCCTGTGAGGCTTCCAGGTGGACAAATTGTATCCAGCACTGCACTGCACTGGAGTGCAAAGGCATAAGATGCCCTCTCCCCAGTAAACATTCTCATAGTGAACAACATTAAAATGGCTGAAAGTTAAGAAGCCCTTCCCCACATTACTCTGCCCCCCCTACAGCAGCAGTAGTACTGACTACAGTGAAAGACACTATTCTTTTTGCTTCTGCAGGGAAGTGGCACCTCACAGGCACTCTGTAATCATGGCACAGATGGGACACTTTACCTACCTACTTCAACCACCCTGCTGCCAATGGGGTATACAAGTCTTCCAGCAGCTCAGTAAAACACTAACCCATTATTTTCCTGGAAGTTCTATATTTTAAACTGTATTTAGAATCCTTACTATTTTGTCTTTTTTAAGGCTAGATTTATTTCCTGCCTACCTCCATGCAACAGGAAACCAGAAAAAGAGGTAGTCTTATTTCACTTCCTGGCCATCATTTACCAGAATAACTGGCCAGTATTCAGCTGCAGCTTTAAACAGAGGCCAAGGATCCACCCTACATGGAGGCCATCAGTCTTCACAATTCCCTTTTGTTTTATGAAACCTTACCCTGAGCAAGTCCACCTTCTGGAGCAAACCAATTCCTACATGATCATCATGCCCTTCCCATCCCAGTAATCTTCTCCCTTTTCTTCCTTCCTTGTATTGTGTGAGCAACCCCAAAGAGCCATGTCACAGCTGAAATAGTTTGGATAGGACTTCCCTTTCCTACAAGCTAAAGGGATACAGTCACTCAGATCCCCATCCCACACCCCCAAGCTGATACACCACCATTCCTACAAGATCAGGAAGCCAAACCAAGTAAAGCAGAGAGGTACCCACCTTTGCTGCCATCCATATCATGTTAGTGGTAGAAAACAACACATAATGGCATCACAATGACTAAGTTTGAGAAAATAAAACTTTGCCCCTTCTGTTTTCCAGTACAAAGTCTTATATTGTTTGTGCTGTACTTAATAAAAACCTCACTGGAGAAAATTAGTCCTCTGTGGTCTACTTAGCAAGATCGTAAGGAAATGGAAGTGTGATAGACTTTGAAATTTCTTTACCTTTTCATGGAATTCTAATCTAGAAACTGCACAGCCTTTCTCACAATTAAAAGGAACAGCACATCCCAACAAGGCTGTCAACTAAAATATACATCAATCTCCATTTGAAGCAGTGAGGTAGCATCTAAGGTAAATGTGGACTTGAACATGGAATCTAAGACATTTCAGATTTAATTCCAAATCCAGTCTAAACTACTGTTAAACTTTTGACCTTCCACACTGAAATCCATAAAATTTTCTTCTGAGTAAAGTCTTGAATGTTTCACTCTAATTTTTAAGTTCCGAGTAAAATTAATTTCTTTGCCTTACCAATTTTTTTCATGTACTTAAAAATGGACTCAAAAATTAAATAACCTCTTCACCAATAGGCAAATTTGTCACTTTTTCTATTATAGAAATAGTATTTGGCTAATAAAATCCTATAGACAAGAACTTCTTTACTTTTAAAATATAATTAATCAATAAAGTACTTTAAAAAAGGAGAAAGAAAAACATAAGCACAAGCAGATAAAGCACAAACACAGATAAACCTGGGTGGGTAAGTAAGGTACTTCTTTAGGGGGAAGCCTCTAGTTTGAATTCTTTTAAAGAAATTGCATCCCTTACACCTCTTATCATTTTGACAATGTACTGACATCCTGGCCATTTAAAATACATACTTTCTTCAAGCCTGTCTGGTTTAGACAGCAGGAAGCAAGATATTTGTACAAGAAGAAAAGAGGAATGAAGGGCCAAGAGGCCCCAGAGCAGTTGGAAGAACAGTTGCTCTGGGTGGAGAAGCAGTTATGGGGCAGAGGTGAGCTGAAGGCCTTCCCAACCCTCATTTAACTCCTTCATTTCTTTTTGTTTGGGCAACTGCACACCAACAGTTCAGTTTTCAACTCATTTTACATTCCCTGGAGTGATTCCATACCTGCGCCTGGTAGCGCCTGTGAACAGCTGGTGGGAGCAGTGGGAGGGAGGGCATGCAGCAGATGATCTCCTTATGGCTCAGCCTGTCTGTGGTCTCCAATGCCAACACCACCCACAGACCAGCCAGGGGCAACACACTGGCTGTGAGAGACAGCTGACAAGGAGGGCTTCTGCTTCATAGAAATAACACATTTTCATCATTAGGTCTCAGCCCCAGCTACACCAAAACTGGTTCTCCATCTCCCAATGCAATTTCCCATTCACAGGAAAACTTTACACCTCAATCAACTTTACTATCAACATCAGCCAACTCATGGTATCACCACTGGACCTGACATTTACCCTTACTACTTGCTACCAACATCAACAATTTCATGATGCCATTTATCCTCCCCTCAGGAACTCAGGCCTTTTTCCATCAGCAAAACCCTTTCTGCAACTGTTTAAACATTACACCATCTTTTCTATTCTCAGTATCTTAGATCTCAGAGTTTTACTGAAAATGTTCTTAGCTGTAAGGAGAGCCACTCTCATGCTTCATTTCGTAACAGCATGGCTAAGAAACAACAGCCACAATTCCACCTCTACACCTGCCAAAGACTTATCCAAACAAGAGGAAGTCATAGCTAGCTACGTAGAGCGAGCTTGAAGCTACTCCTGCACAGGGAACAAACATACCACATGCAGTGCTCATATGCTGACAGATTACCTAGGTCTACACACAGTGGGAAAATTAGGCAGTATTATAATTCAAGATCATTGCTCAAAACTAGTTTTCTTTAAAATTAATTTCAAAGCATTTTCATCACTGCTGGATTTTGTAAACTGTTCCAAACTTAAGTTTTGGCACAAACTGGATTCACCAAGACGCATGTAAGACGGACTTAAAGTCTGCCATGTATCTTGTCAAGTTGAAAGACTAACTCTCACAATCTTAGAGGTACTTGGCTATCATCCTGCATTGTGATATCTACGGATGCAGCAGCATTTTGATGCTGGTACTACATACAACACATCAGGAGACACAACAGACTTTCAGAAGTCACTTGCTGAAAATGTCAGAGAAGTAGTTTAGGTGCTCCAGCAGCTTATGGGCTGCTTGCCTCTGATGGACCAAGTCTATTTGCCTTGTCTCCTCGGGAACACAGCCAGCTTACAGCAGCTGAAGCTGCTGATTTGGTTTAGAAAGCCTGTAAACCAGCAGGTTCTTTTCTCATCCTGCACTTCTCTTCCTCCTTTGGAAACTTCTGCATTCTTTCTGGAGGGGTGGTTGCTCACCCAGCCATCATCTCCTGGTAGGCAGTGTGCAGCTGTCCCAGCAAGTCGGTAGCTGGTGTTAGAGCACAGTTTTAGATTAATTACCCTTGCAAACACAGAGCTGCTTCTGCACTGAATGACAGTGGCCTTTCTGAGCTCTGGTTAGACTCAGGGCACAAGCAGCTCATTAACCATCAGATGATTCAGCACTTGGTGCCTACATATCTGCTGGCTGGTTTTCATCAGCAGACTAAGCTTTGAAGATGTATCATCTATATGATACCATCAGACACCTGACGAGACACAGGTGTCAAGGCCCTCCAGCTCCAAGCTAGTACTAGTTTTATGTGATGCAGACTGCTCCTCAGTTTTCCTCTTCAATATGCAGCTTTATAACCACATTCCCCACAAAAATCCTGACTGTAACAGCAGCTTTTTTTCCTCCAGTTCTTTCAGAAAAAAAAAAAAATCTGCACAGAAAAGAGAGGGGTCAAAAAAAAAAATCACAGGTCACAGAGAGAAAGACTGAGGTCCTGAGCAGAGGGAAGATGATCTACACATTTCATGCTCAGAAGAAAGCAGAATTCTTGTCCCACCAAAGCTAACCATGCACGAAACACTGTCAGATGCAGTCCCTCCCCACCCCCAACCATCCCTTCTGATTTACTCATGGCTACTAATCTCATTAGAGTTCCTATAATTAAAGTGCCATAAAATCTGATGAAGAATACAGTATGGTATTTAAATTAACTCACCCAAAATCTTTTACTATAAGAATGACTACTCTAACAGAGTTACAAGATTTACAAAATAAAGCATCACTAATGAGCACAGGATCAAAACTGGATTATCAAGTTTCCCTATTTGCATGTAGAAAAAGCAGGCACTGAGGTTTCTATAAAACTTTTGCTGCCATTTTACAGGAAAATTAAATGTTCCCTCTGACATAAAAATACAAGCAGCCCAGAACGGTTAGGAAGTGAATCACTTTTTCAGCAAACCTTGGTATGTACAGTTTCTGAAATAACCTGGGTTTGGTGCCATGTTTAATGGAGAGAAAGATGGGAAGTGAAGGAGATATGGATGTAATATTACACCTGTGAGATGTGTCCTGGTTCTTGCTTCCCTGTCCCAAGTTTATATCCTGGATGAGAGTGCAGAAAGTCACAGCTTCCAGTGTGTTAAAGTCCTTATACCTTAAAGTCCATGGAGGGAGAACACTGGATCAAACTCTTCAACCTCACCCATTAAGCATAACAAACAACCTTTCTGGGCTGCATCAACTGGAGAAAGGGCTTGCTGGCACCTGAGTCAGGCTCTGTGGAATCCACACCAGATCCTGAGCTGCAAAAGCCACAACCACTTCCATGACAACCCATCACCCATACCTATCAATTACTGTATCATCAATTCCTTTGAGTCCAAACAAATGATCACAGATTTTTTTTGTGAATGTCAGATCAACTGGTCATACTCAGACCCTGAAGAGACCTGAGAACTCCATGACTCAGATGTGAAATAGAATAGCTAAATGAGGCAGAAGTAACATCACCTGATTTCCCAAAGTCAGGCTCCAGATCAGCTTGGGCATTCCAGGCTCGCCTGCTAAACTTCTCCTCCAGCCACTAAATCTTTGAAAGGGATTATGCAGCAAGGTGCCAGTGATAAGAAAGACTGGACTTGACCTCTAAGGACCTTCAAATGTTACCCTCATTTTCCAGCATGATAAGCAACAACTCTGCAGTTGGAGTATTTTCGTCTGGCATTCCTTTTAAGAATGCCTGAAATGTCAGTTGATTTTCTGATCTATAAAGGGCTTGAAGGCAGAAGTTCTGATGCTCTTATATATTTGCATAGAAGAAAGCAGGGTGCATTAATAGACCTTTTGCTTTGCTACTCCATTTAACATCATTTCAGGTATCACAATGAAGCAATCCTGAAGAATACAACTTTCTTCAGGGAGAGAACACACACAGACATCAAAGGTTATACAAATTATTTTAAGTGCTATACTTCTGCCAATATATTCCACATTTTCAGCATAAGAAACCACTCCTCCAGAGATGTAGAGTCAGCCAGGGCAGAGATTATTATTTCTCTGACAAGAAAACCAGACCTCAACTATTCACAGTGCTGCTTGGTGTTTTGTTTTTCAATCGTTTTTTTGTTTGTTTTGAATTTTAGGTACATTCTTCAATCAGGTTGATCATGTTCCAAAGTAAGATCTTTTAAAATTTTCAAACAAAACCAGCTTTTCAGCATTTATACCTTTCTCATAAATTTTCTTTTTTATTTCCTACAAAAAAATGCAAAGTCTCAAAGATGAAAGGTAACTTGATTTCTAACCTATACTGGCTTTTCACTCATGCTTCCCAAAAATTCTCCTAATATAACTGACACGGACATGCCTGTCTCTCTCCCCAGGATGACTCACAGGGTCCTTCCAAAGCACAAAGGAAAGACAGATCACTTCTTGTTCTTCTTGAAGAAATATCACTTTCTTGTCCTTTTCAAAAAGGAAGATAAGGGAAGAACACATTGGACTGTTATTGCTTGCATTTTGTTTCACTTTTCCCTAACAAATTTACCAAGCAGCTAAAATTCTGCCTGGTCATAAAAGCATTTGTATCAACATGTCCACAGAAGTGCTTTGTGAATCTCACTCCTCATGCTCAGTATCCCTGCCCCACCTTTAAAGTACAGGAGTTAAGCATCCATATGGCTATGTGCCAGATGGGCACTTTTCAATAGCTGCTGGGACCAGCTTTGCAGGTGCTTAGCAATAGTAGTGGCTTCCTTGAAGGGCATCCCTGCACACACATCCAACACCTGGCCAATGCTAAACCCACTTCATAGCACATATACCTGCTTCCTAGGCTAGCCAGATATTTCAGCCACCAAGCTGCTGTTTCCTTCTCAAAGGGTTCAGCCTAAACCAGACAGAAGAGTTCTTCAGTATGTCTTTAGATACCTGATAATGTAAGTTCCATTACATCACTGCCAATTGCAGGCACCTGCAGAACATGGGGAAGACCACCCTGACATCACAATACTTGTCAATATCCAGCTTAAATGAAAGTCAATACTCTGACATATGACCTCAGTGGCAGATATCAAAGCGGCACAAATGTGCACTGACAATATAATCTAAAAACTTAGTGAGAATTTGCAGTCTACCACTTACCTACAAATCAAATCAATCTGTGCATGAAGTCTCAAGAAGGCTTATTAAGTGTTCCTGAGTTTCAGTGTTGCAGGAAACACAGAAAACATTAACTCTGACCATCCAACCCATTAGTTCCCAAGTAAAGCCCTTCTCTATTATCTAAACCTATCCAAACAAAATCACAAAAATGCTACTGAGTTTACTATTAGCCAGAACGAATGCTACCAGCACCAGCAAATGCTACATAGGCCACCAGGGCCCAAAGAGGAGCAAGTATTTGACTTCTGGTAGCACATGCAATTTCCAAGCAGTGAAATGTACTCTGGCCAGAAGAAGCCTGTCAACTATCTATGGAGTGCAGGGGTAGCTGAAATCATCCATTCCTTCCCTACACACACAGCCCAGCAGAACAAACTGCCCCAGCACAGCACCAAGCCCCAACAGGTGTAAAAAAATCATTCCACCACCAAACTAGCACATTTCCACCAGGCACATCCTAAAAGCTTATGCTGAATAAAAGCATAAAGGTAGTAAGCAAAGGGTTTAGTTGGTTTTGTTTTTCCCACATACACCATACTTCTCCCATTGTTCTTCGTGTTTAGGGCATGACTACACTGGCAGCAGAAACACACAAATATTCTGTGGTGCTAAACTAACTACAGATAACATTAGCCAAGACAGAGCTTAGTTATCAAGCTGCTGATTTCGGTTTGAAACAGCAGCTCTGACTGACAAAAC
Organism: Chloebia gouldiae; assembly: GCA_003676055.1. Classification (NCBI taxonomy): domain Eukaryota; kingdom Metazoa; phylum Chordata; class Aves; order Passeriformes; family Passeridae; genus Chloebia; species Chloebia gouldiae. The sequence continues at coordinate 47,088,292 of QUSF01000002.1, read as the reverse complement.
AGGGATGAACACATAAGCACCGTTTATGCCAGCTACCTGCCAGGATGAACAGTTGGCTGCTCAAGATGGAAAAGTTGTGTTTTCAATTTTTTTCCTCCGAAAAAGTTATTGTTTACTCAATCACACACACACTATTTTAATCTAGCAAAACTGGCATAACACCAAACGCGATGTGTCCTGCGAGGAGCAGGCCGAGCGGCTGCACATAAACATAAAGCGGCAGCGGGCAAAACCCCCGGCTCCAGGAGCCGCTTCGGAGGCGGCTGCCAAGGCTCCCAAACTCGGCTCCTTATCACTCCTTAGCCTCCTCTTAAAAGAAAACTGGTGCCGCCGGTCAGGTAACACCAAGAGTTTGAGATTTCAAAGCGAAAATTCTTATATACACTGGAAGAACCTAAAGACGCATTAGCGACCAGCCCGACCAGCCGCGTACGAAGGCGCAGAGCAGCGCCTGGGGAACGGGCGGTCGCTGAAGGCGCGGCTCGCACGCAGGTGGCGGCCGAACGCGTTCCGTGCGGGACGGGAAAGGCTCCCCCTGCTCCGCACCCCTGCCCGGCTCGCCGGGCGTGGCGCAGCGCTCAGCCCACCGGGCTGCCCGAGCGTGCTGCGGCCGCGGCCCCCCAGCACACCCGGGCCGCTCCCGCTGCCAAGTACCTGGGAGCTGAGGTACCGCCGGAGGCACTCCTCGCACACCGCCTTCTTGCAGCAGGACAGGGGCTTGATGGGCTTCTCCTCCAAGCACACGCGGCAGCTCAGCACCAGCAGCGGCCCGAACTCGCCCGCGATCAGCCCGGAGAAGGGCTCGGGCAGCAGATACAAGTCCACCACCTCGATGCTGCCGCCGGACGACAGCGGGTCCTCGCCCGACACCACTCCGCGCCGCGCGGGGAGCTGCCCCACGCCCGGGCCGCCGCGGGGGGAGCCGGGGGCCGCCGCCGGCCGGTCGTTCTCCACGCAGTAGACGGTGCAGTACACGTGCCGCCGGGGGGGGCGGCGGCGACCGCTGCCTCCCTCCGGCCCCTCCTCCGCCGGGGCCGCCGGTTCCCCCGAGCCCGGCGGCTGCTCCGGCCCGGCCGCCGCCTCCGCCTCCTCTTCGGCTCCTCGCCGCTCGGGGCCGACGGCGGCCGGCAGCGGCTCCCCGGCCGCCCCGCCGCCCGAGACCGCCTCTCGCGGAGAAGGCGGCTCGTCCGGGCCGGGCTCCCGCGGCTCCCCGGCCGGGCTCGGCGGCGCGGCGGCCGCTCGCGGGGTGCTCAGCGAGCTCTGCTGCTCCCCCATCGCCGCCCGCCGCCGCTCCTTCCCATCCAGCCGCCTCCCGGCCCCGCTTCTGCTTCCGGGTCCCGAGCCCCGCTGCGCCGAACCCCGCGCCGCCCGCCTGCTCGTCCGCCCGCCGGCCCGCGGGCGCCGGCTGCCGCCGCCCGGCCTCCCCGCCGAGCGGCTGCGGGCGCGGGGGAGGGAGCGGCGGCAGCGGCGGGAGCCGCTCCGGTCAGGGCCGCCCGCGGGGTGCCAGCCCGAGCCCGACCCCCATGCCGGGGAGGACGCGGGCAGCCTCCCC
>QUSF01000002.1:47025690-47081740 GCA_003676055.1 Chloebia gouldiae | reverse complement strand
TCAGCCGTAAACGCTGCGTGGCTGCCCGCGCTCCGGTGCCGGGCATCGGCGCCCGAGGCGTTGTTGTGATCCCCAGGCTCCCTCCGCCGTGTGCCGGTACCTGCGGCCCGGCCGCAGAGCAATGTCCTCTGAATAAATTGCGAGCGTCCGATTAAAAATCATTCCTGAAGGAAAAAATGTGGTGAGCATCATCAACTCCTCTGTGGGAGCCGCTCACTGACATCAAGGCAATAGAGTGACATTCACAAAACCAATTGAAACTGATAACAACAGGAGTATCCACACAGGTCCAAACCAGTGTTTTCTTCTTCACGTACTCAAGGGGATTTAGGAGGATGTATGCACATTCTGCTCCGAGAGTTGGCCAGTATGCCAGTGCCTCTGCTTGAAGATGGTATCTCCAGGCCTTGGTGTCATCATTTACATCATTATGTAGGGAAGATGTCATGGAACTGATGCTACAGCAACTGAGTACCTTAATATGGATTGTGCAGTTTCCATCCCGAATTTTGTTTCTTTGTGTTACTCAGAGGTTAATTAGTTGCTTTGCTTGAGAGGACATGGTGTTTGGCTTAACTAGAGTGAGAGGTGGAGGTCTGCAAGCCGAGAGATGACAGTCGGGGACATCATGGCTATGTGCATGCCGTACCCTCAACCCCAGTGAGCTCATGAGCTCGGGCTCATGCAGGGAGCAGCTCTGTGCCTTTGTCTGCCTCTGTGTTTGAGCTTAGCAGCACAGCTACTCAGCCTCAGTGTCCCAGAGTGCAGGGCATTGAGGCCACCGTATGTGGCCAGTCCAGCTTTTGGTTCCTGTGTGGCACTGAAGTATATGTACTCTCTGGGAAGGAGCTGAGCCTCCCAGAAAGCCAACAGTGTGGCTACTGAAGGTTGGCAACGGAGGCACCACAGGCTCTGTGTAGCAACTGGCAACAGCTGCTGGCTTGGGGGGCTCTTTGCCTTGAAAATGCTGTATTTCTTGCAGACCCAATTAGATGTGAAATTCAGTGGGTATGAATTTGTGCAGTGTCAGACTACAGTTACCCCTCCAGGAAAACAATGTAGAGGAATTATTTATTTTAAACAATATGTATAACTTTTCTTACTTGAGCCTTTAGGATTATGATCCCAAAGCTTACTTTGAAAATATGAAGTGTAGAACTTTTAATGATTGACTAAACAGAATTTCCTACAGGTCTACCACTTAAGAACTTGGAACTTAAAGTAAAAGCTAGAAAGATAACATCATTGCAAGAACCAGAATGCTCCACTGTTAATTTGGAAATGTGTGTGCTAAAACACAGCATGAGAAAGGGGTCCTTTGGGAATTCAGGATGGCAACAATAATCATACTTAGCTGAGGGAAAGCATGAAGCAAATAGGAGTTACAGAATTGCCTGTGCCCTACCAGCCAGTGGTCTAATGATGGGTAGTTCAGTGGCCTGTTCACTGACCCCAGCCATGGGTTCTTGTGGAGAAGAGTGAGCAGATGTGCCAGCCCAGCTGTTCCCAGGGTCCCCCATTGTCTGGTATTGTGGGATTGGCCCCGGCCCCGGCTGGTGAGCAGCCCCCAAGGGGACTCTCCCACTCCTTGACAAACACATCAACCAAGTCTTTGCAACAAGTCTTTGCCATATTCTGTATATATTCTCTCAGGCATATTGAAAAAGTATGAAATTATACAGTAGTAGACACAAAAAAATATTTGCTTGAGGTAAAGATTATGTGACCTGCTAGTATGTACTGATAGTCTTTCCCACTGTGCCTATACACAGATTCATATTTGAATGACATTAAGGGAGAATTTTCACAAAAAGACCACCCTAGCCTCCCATCAGCCTCCAACAATCTGACAAAATAGGATTTTTTGTTGCATGGCCCTTGCTTATTCTGCAGGAGAGGTGGTGAGAGAAGGAGTGGTCAGTGACTGGTTCTGTAGCACTGCTGGTGGGTGCCTGGGTGCATGAAGCAGGAGTCTGTACAGGGATGAATGTGTGGATCCCAAAGAGGCTGCTGTTGACAGGCTGCATGATGTGTCTTAGGCTGGCTGTTGCCCAGGTTTTGAGAAACCATGAGTCAGATTGACATCCAGAATGAATCTTGGTTTAAAAATGTGATTTCTTGGTTTAAAATGTGATTTTAGATCCACACATATTAGAAAGATAGCAGCACTGCTGGATTTGCATAAGATAACAGATTAAAATAAATTATCCTACAGAGGTAAACCTTTTTATCACCAAACTATTTGATTTACAAGAAATTCATTATGTTTGAGCACAGTTGTGTAGAACTGAGCCTAGTTGCTTGAAAAATCGCTTTTCTCCTTGTGATGTACTGCCAAGTCAAACTCCACAGAGATTCACACATTTGAACTCTGCAAATGAAGTATGAAGAAGCAGCTGGCAGGGCATTAATTATTTGTGAGAAATCCCTGCTTTTGGAAAGCTCTATTCAATGCTGTGCACCAGAACCTGGATTTGTTTATCTTTGGGGACGCAGCAAATTCCATAATACTTGTCTTCTGTGTTGAAAAAATTGGAGGGCTTGGTTTGAATAGGTATGTTTATGGCTGGTCCTTTTACTCATGCCTGATTTCAAGGTTCCACATCTTAGAACCAGGGGAGACATTTGTATTTTCAAACAATTAAAGTAATTGACTGACACTGTTCTAGTAATTCCCAATTTTGGGATTGTTTTGGGTTTTTTATTATTATTGTTATTAATTATTCACACTGAACAAAGAAGTTGTGATGGCTTTTGCATCAATTAATTACATTTTTTCCAAATTTATAAGATTTTACAGAATATTGCCTGAGAATCTCCATCCTTGTTTCCTCTCAGTTTCTTCTTTTCTACCTTCCTTTCTTTCCTTTCATCAAAGAGCACAAGATAACATAAAATTTCAGCAATAGAAAGTACTGAGCTATGCAGCATATAGGCAAACTGCAGAACTATTGCTACACACAGTCACGAACACAGTTCTATAATGAATTACAAAACTGATAGATACTTTCAGCAATACAACAGAGCTAAAGCAGTCTGTGCTGTTCGTATCATATATCTATCTGTGTGTATGCTTATATGTGAAAGGAGGATTTAATTCCCAGGGCTGTAATTCCTGAGACTTCTTGAAAATTACTTTTACTAAGAATAATTAATGTTTTTAGGAGAAGTAATTAACATTCATTCTTCTGGGTTTATGCTTATAGCCTCTGAGGAAATGTGAAGCCTTCTTTTTCCATGTAGTAAGTAACTGGCAGAACTGGGTCATTGGGTGCAGAACTTACTTTTTGAGGGAAATTCTTGGGCTTCTGTTCATCTTGTGAGGTGGAAGATTAATGTATATTTTACAGAAAGTGTAGGTTAGAAAAAGGCATGCACTAGAATAATTTCTGATGAGCATCCTAATTAGATCAGGAAGAATGACTGTGTGCCTTGTTTAATTGTTACAGTATTTATTTTGAAAACAGTCTGTGCCATTATTTTTATCTAGCACTATGGAAACAACCTTCAAAACATAACTGTGTATCTTAGACATAGCTTAAACAGATCAAACCCTTTGTACAACCTATGGTACTTAATGCCCACGTCTGGGTTAAGGAGAGAAAATGTTTTCTAGAATTTATGGATCTTTCCAAACAGATCTTATCAATGTCTCAAGTCATAGTTAAAGGGCACTTAGAACTTGATGCATCCTCCTTAATTTCTTCTCTTGTTTTGGAATTATTTATTCTACACAGTTCTTCAAAGTCCTTTTTTACACTTGCAACACTGTTTTTATTTTCTTGGTTTTCTGCCTGCATCACTATTTTTTAGTATGTTTATCCTTTTTCCTATTACATCTTCATTTCCTAAAATTGTCACAAAGATCTGTATTTAGCCTACAGCTTTGTAGAGAGACTCATGCCTTTCTTTGTGTTCTGGATATTGCTGAATCCACTTTCCCACTGAAGGCTAGACCATCCTTAAGCAGATGGAAATTACTTCCCTCTCCTCCTCACTCATATATTTTATTTTTCCAAGATTTTTTGACCACATTATGTCTGTTATGTCACCCGGGTTCATAAATCAGGAATCACTTTCATCTTCAACAAACACAAAGATCCATTTGAGTGAAGCAGGAAACTTACTTTTTGTAGAACAGGTCTATATATTTTCAAGTTCTTGAGGTTAAAACTGAGAAACTGAACTAGGAATCTCATGACCATGGCTTGCTTCCCTGGGTGAACTTATTCACTATTAGTCCCAGAAGCACACCATACTCAAGCTACACTCCATGTATCCCACAATCACTGTTTTTTTTTTTTCCTTAACAACAGGCAACACCCAAATCATTTATCAGCATTAATCTGGAATGAAATGCCTCCATGCACAGCCTGCAGTGCAGTCATTTTGGGGAAGCAGGAGTTATTTACCACCATCAGCAGCAGTACAGCCATGAGACCATGCTAAATTACATCAGCATTTTAAGATTTTCCCAAAGAATCCTTAATCACTGTGTTATTTTTATTAGTATTTCTTTGAATTTATTTTTGTAGTAGTAGTTGGCCACAGGATTACCTGACAACATCACAGTGAGAGTAAATTCTGCTGAAGGGCAAGTGTATTTTATAGCTGTTATTGCTTTAATCAACTATGCAGAAGGACACACAAATAGAATGTTTTGTAAAATAAAGACTTAGCAGCTACGTTTTTGAAAATATTGTGAGTCATTCTCTGATGTGCAAATTGCTATCTTTTCCTTCTTAGCTTCAGGCCTGAAAAGCAGTTGAACATTTGTTAAAACAATTGTCTACCCTTATTACTGGATTATCAAATTGTGCTTTTCTCATTTTGTACTAGAGGGGATTTTTGCAATGCAAATGATTTAAAAGGATTTCAGAAAAAAAAAGTGAAATTAAGTAATTCACCTGATCAGACATTGGAGATACATAGAGCTATTCAAATTAACTATTTTTAATTATGCTGCTTTGCTTCTTAAAGCCAAATTTCAGACTGCTTTTGAAGACCTCCTTAAGTTCATCTGTGTAATTCAACAACCCCCACTGTTATCAGCAGAGACTCCCATTACAAGCTTTGTGACTCCATGGAGACTCACCACGTGTGCACAGGAAGCTGCTGTAATAAGTGGAGCTGCTTTTGCCAGCCAGGGATGGGCAGTGAGGTCTCGTGGTGAGGGCACTGCAGTGGGGGCCTGGGGGGGCCCCTTTTCTAATATCAGCTCTGTTACTGACCAGTCGTGTGACCTTGGATGAGATACTCCTATATCTCTGTTTCCCCTTTTGCCCTTTGCCTGTCTCCATTATTTAGACTATAAGCCGTGTGTGACAAGGAGTGTTGGCAGCTGCAGCACTGTGTGACCCAGTGAATCCCCTGGTCTTGGCTGATGCTTGAAGTACTACTACTGTATTACAGACAAAACACAGTCTTTTCCTCATCCAGAGTGCCACATGAAATTAGCTCATTAATAGCACATTTTATAGTTAAAACTAAAATTACATATGTTCAGAAACTTCTCTCTATTTTTAATTCATTTGACTGCAGAACACCACAGTCACAAGAATTTTTCTGCTGGGCTGTAGTCATTACTGAATAGTACTCTCTGTGCTGTGAGCATAAACTAAAACCAGGAACTTAACTCACCTTCAGCCTCATGCTCTCTTTGTGTAAGAATGCAGGGATCTAAACATTTTCACTTGCTCAGCTCATGTGTCCAGATTTCCAGTGGAATTTTATCTAGTATACCAAAACCTGTATTTAGTAGGGTATGCATGACAATTACACGAAGGAAAGAAAGGCCAGAATAAAACCTAATTCATTAGCAAGATATACTACAGAAATAGTGTAATTTCTCTCCACAAATACATTTTGTTACTGCCACAAGAAGTAATGTCTGCCTACACTCAGTAAGTCTTTCTGCAGAGTGAGATATTGCTGGTTTCCTAATATCACAGGTCAAAATACGGATTTATTTTATGGCTTTGTCCCTAATTTGCAAGTCCCTGTGCTTTCCAGCCTGTAGAGCTGGCTTCACTGTAGAGGTGCCATGATTAGAAAATTTTCTCAGATAGATGGAAAAAAGGAGTCTGAATTATGACTCTGCAAAATTTAAGTGGTGATATATTGATTATATGTTCAATTGATTATTCTATAGATAGCTTGACTGCAGTGGGGATTGAGAAGCATCAAAAATGGAAACAGGCAAGACAGCAAATTGCCTTAGCAAAACTTAATACTGAACTTGCTGCTACACAGATGCAGTGTGTGACACAACACAATATCAGGAGCCATGTCTTTTCCGAATTTCTGCTCAGACACAGCAATTAACAGGGAATCAGTTAAATTATTTCCTTGAAAGGTAATTTCAATATTTTTCCTATGGGCTGTTTGTTTTCATGGAACATTCTTGGTTGTCCACACTTTAATCTTAAGGTTGATTCTTAAAGCCTTAACTGCATACATTGAAAAAGTTGTTGGTTAATGGCATGTATTTTACCTTAGGAATTGCTGTATACAACTGAAGACCACACTCGTACATGCATGAGTAATGAGTCTACACACAACCCCGTGAATCTTTTTCCACATAGTACTCAGCAACATTGAAAAAGCTGGTCCTAGAAGTCTTTTCCTATATTCTCTTATCTAACATGTCTTGTTTTAAAAGAGGCCCAAATGATACTATTAGAGAGTGCTGGCCAGCTAGAACAATCTACAGACTGCAAGGGAAAGCTGTTTTGAAAGCAAAGTTCAGCTAGGAACCTGATAAATGTATGTGAAAAATGGTTTTCACTCTCCCTTCAGAAGTTGTTTCTTAGTAGCCATTTTAGACACAACCTTGGTACATCATGCCCTAACAACAAGGTTAGCTGTGTGGTTTGCAGATTAAATCCTGGATGGAAATGTCAGAACAATCCCTGTAATAAAAGGGCATCAGTAAACTTCTTATCCTAGGGACACCGGACTTGGGGGGAAAAAATGTAACATTTGAAGATACTGTCTGGGCAGAAAACAAAATCCTTTGATTGTCAGAGTGGAATCTGAGACTGCTGGCAAGCCAAAGCTGTGGTGAAAGCCTTGCACTTTGTTTTGTGGTTCTGGTATGCTTATCAGCAACATTAAAAAAAAAAAAAAGTCAGAAATGCCAAGCTATCACAGGGGCCTTCCCAAGGAGCCACTCACGTGGCTGTCTGCTGGAAAATCAGCTGTTGTGATGGGTTCTTGTTACATGAGTTTGTGAGAACAAGAACCAAGCCTAATTTAGTTGAAGCAGCTGCGGAGCACTAATATAAAAAGTGTTGATTAAACCTCAGACAAACTTGAAGTGGATTAGTGGAGAAAATTCTCACCATCATGTTCTTCATAAGTTTTACTTTCTTATGAACAGTGACAGATTTCATAAAGAAATAGTAAATATAATTGTAGCATTGTTTTTTCTATTAATTAGATCAGGCCATATCTGGCTACTTATGATTGTTTGATTTAGTATGATCTCACCTGCTACTTTGAGTGATTTGATCTGCTTATAAGAGAGAGCATAAAAATAAAGAGGGCAACTGTGCAATTGCCATCAGATTTGTCTTTTAAGTTTTTGTTGCCTATGAAGTTTTTGGCATGTGAAAAGTCTAATGCTAGAAGTCTACTTGTTAAGCAATTAATATGTGAAACGGATATAAGCTTGCTTTATTCTGAAGATACTAATGGAGTGCTTTTATTGAGTACTTCTTATTTTCCAGTGAAAACATTTATCTGTTGTTCCTTTGGGACACAACTATAAAGTAAATGGAGTATTTTTTTCAGCTAAGAGTTGATCTGAACATAGCACTAACAGCATGATTTTAGATCAGTGAAATTAAAATGGTGCAATTCAGAGCTGATCAAGGTAAACTGGATTAGCTTGCACCAATGCCAATGAAAAAAAAATCTAAACCAAGATGTGTTTATTTAAATAAATCAGCAGTGTATGTTAACATAATGTTCTTCTAGATAGTGTCTTCTCAGCTTCTTTAGTAGTCACATCTACGGTACAATAAATTGATCTAAAATGTCTAAAATTGACTAAGTATGCACACATTGAAAAATGGGTAGAGCATTTATTTTATTGTAGTGTAATATTATTGTTTAAAGCACATTACATTACAACAGAAGTAGCACACATGTAAAATAGATGAAAAAACTGGTAAATTAATTCAAGAAGTAACTATCAGTAGGTGAGGATCATCAGGTGGGGCTGTTTCCAGTAGAGTTCAATGGGGATTTTTGTGAGTTCTGTCATTGCTCAATTATTTCATGAACAGGCAGAAAATAAATAGAGTGACTAAAAGCCAGTGACTAATAGCAAAAAAAGCCAGCACATTTTACAAGAGAGTTTAACTTGACGGTTTTCGTCTTGTTTCAATAAAATGTCTTAATAGAAGAAAAAATAAACTGGTATGTTTCAGCATAAAAATCTAGTTTGTAACAGACTTTGTAGTGCCTAGTCTCCAAGAAAAGATGCTTTTATAGAAATTATCTTTCCATCAAAGATATATTAAGTGTACTCTGTATATATTGAATAAGTAGAAAATTAGACTAAAATCTACTAGAAAAATCCTTTTTGTTGTTGTTATTATGAATCTTTTTGTTAACAGCAGAACTCCTGCACATTGATCAGTCCTGGTAAAAGCAGCTGTTTATTGTCACCTGAGTGTTTAGGTTAGTGCTGCTGCAGGACTCTGGGATTTTTCTGTGCAACTGTGTTAAGCATGAGTTAGGGTCCCAGCTCTGCTGGAGCACTGGAACACAGAGAAATCTTACTGGGACCAATCACAGCAATTTCTGCAAACAAACAATTAACGAAGCTTTTTCCTGATTAATAACTTCACTTGGAGTGCAATTTTTTTTTTTCCCTGGGAGTTATACCAGGGAAAAATGTTTGCTTTCACATTTGTGGATGCTAGCAAAATTTCAGCTTATGAGTTTCTTCTAGGACGTTTTGAAACATTTATACCTTCATTAAATGCCAACGAAGAATTGAAAGTGCAGAACAGTAAAGCTTAATATTTTCCACATATTTTTTATTATTAATATATAAAGTGTGTGTGACAGAAAAGGATTACAAATGAATAGTACCACTTCCACTGTAATCTTTATCCTTTTCCTGACTAAGTGCTTTCTGCTAATACAAATCCCCAAGATCCTGACCTTTTTTTTTTGCTTTCCTTCCCTGCAAGCAGGGTGGAGGAAATGATTCCTGTCACGTAGCCAAAGGGGGCATATTTACATGGCTCCACATGATGTGATGAGGAAATCCTGTTGCAGAGAATTCAGGAGGGGAAACAAGTAGGTTGCCAGGTTTTGTTTTTTTTTTTGTTTGTTTGTTTTGGTTTTTTAAAGTCCTGCCTCCACTCCTCTACAAGTTTACTTCCTGAAAAGCCACTTCTGTGGCTTTATCAGTACAGATCTCTTTGTTTCTCAGTTTGCTTTCTCCATTTTTGTACATGGATGTTTCCAGGACATTATTCTCCTGCGTGATATCTTGCCATATATTAAGTGATTGTGGTGTTATCTTCTATGGATTTTTGCTTTGCAGATTTTGCAGTTAGTACTTGTATTTTTATTGTTCCTCCACTAATTATCTCTAAAGTTTTGCACAAAGTAAGGGACCACTGTAAGTGCTTTAATTCTGATCTCTTCCAGGTTAGGGGGAAAAAGCCTTCACTATATACAGGAGGATATTGTAATTTCAAATCCTAAAGCATTCAAATCACTTCAGCTGTATCCTAGAGAAAACATTAGGAGGTTTTATTATAAAATGCATTTAGTACATATGGAGTTCTAGAGTTAATATTTTCTAGATTATATTCTAAATAATATATGAAAACTCGGTGTGAGAGCTTTCCTTCACCTAGGCTAAATTCACCAAGGTTCAATTTCCTTTCCTATTGACTTTGAGATCTGCAATCAAAAAAACAGTGAAATGCATCAGTTGACTAGAAGATAAACCTTTCATAAATGTAGAACCTGGTGTAAAATCAACATGGAGCATATGCAAAAAAGCAATTTTATTAAATGCATGAGTCACTAAAAGCTAAAGAGTGATTGTTGAGAGAGCATGATTGATGTGAGTATCATTCTGCCATTTCAGACCAGAAACATGTTCCTTCAAGGGATAACTATGCCTTCATCTGGCAGCCAGGTCATGTGTGTGTGCTGGATCTGATCAGAGATTAGGAACAAAAATACTTTCCCATGGTAGCATTAGTTTTGATCCACAGTGCTGTCCATTAAAAGCTTTAAGCTTTGGGAACATTTGGATCTGGACCCAAATGTTCCCTGCTTCATGCCTCAGAGCCACTGCTACTTTTGTTCATCAGACCATAGACTATTTAAAAAAATATCTGATTTCACTGAGGAGATTTTCTAAACAGAAAGATTTTTATGTTTTATTCCAACCCCATAATTCTGCTTACTTATTTTGGTTGTCTCCTGTCTTTCAGAAGGACATAGAAGAGACACAGTAGGCCTTCAGTGATCAAATAAAATTTACCAAGATGGTGCTATGTTTTGCCTTTTGCCACTCTCATAATATGGAGTGTGAGATCCAATTCGCTAGTCTGGCATCTCCAGCGTGGCACTAATTTAGAAACACCAGGAACTAATGGTCTTATCATACCAGTTAAAGTGACAGTGCAACCATTGCTTATTTATGTAGTGATTTTCTTCTTTCCAGTGATACTGGAATTTATCTGATGCCAAGAACATTTTTTACTTGCTTAGAGATATTTGGGTTGAAAATCTGACATCTTGTGTTTAAGAGAAGAACTACTGGGACAATACTGTCAAGCAACACCCAAGTCAGACTTCCACAGTACAGAAATATATAACTCTTGGATTAGAAAGCTGTAGAATATAATAAACACTTTAGGAGAAAAAGCAATATTTTCCATAAAAATAATAAAAGCATTGCACTACTCACATTAGGAAGAGCAAAAATATAAAGAACTCCCATTCTTAAGTCCAGCTCTTTCTCCTCTCTTCTTCAGAGTGCAATGTAAAAAAATTTAGAAGTGGAGTACAAGGAAGAAGGCAAGAAATATTAAATGTATAAATATTCTTTGGGTTTTCCCTACTTTACTGGGAAAAAACCACAACAAAGCACTCAATAAATTTAAATTCCTGTTGCAATTTTTTTATCTCAGATAAAAAATCTCTTTATCTCAGAAGATGAAAGAACCCTGGAGACAAGGAGACAATTTAAAAAGACAAGGGATACAGTTCTAGTGCTGCCTTAGATTTTTAAAGGGGATAAAACACCACTATGATGATGGAATATCAAGTTTCAACTTCTGTATGGTCAGGGATTTCCCCCTTGCAATTTTTTTTTCACTAAGTGTGTAGGGAATGGTGACCACCCCTAAAAGGCCTGAGTCGAATGAGAAGGTGGCACTATGAAAAAGTTCACCAGGGCTGCTTATAAAGATCAAAAATACCTTGGTTATTGGGGCTGTGGTTTGGAGAGATTTGCCACATACTCCTGTGTTGGAACTCAAAATGTCCCTCAGACATTTTTAGGGGTTCCAGGCCCTGGTCAGAAGCATTTGAGACCCTGGCAGGCAGCTGGAAACAGCTGTGATTTTGAGTTTGAGCCATGGAATGATTACCAACTTTGCAGGAAGAACAAGAAGTCACAAAAGTTTAGGTATTATAGTAGAAGTAGTTACAAAGTAGAGGGAAGAATGTTTTACTATTGTACAAGGGGATTTTAACACCTGTACAGGGGGTTGTTTACTTTGTACATGGGGGTCAGGGATTTTAAGATGGAGGAATGTAGGCCAGTCCTGTTCCTTCTCTTTCATCTTCCTTGCCTCCATGTTCTTGGTGATGTTGGCACTCATGGATTGGTTTAGAATAGAAGAGCACCATTTAATATAGGCAGTAGGTATTGGGGAAAAACTGTAAACATTTATCACATAATGTACCATATAAAAGATAGCAGCAGCCCAGGGGCAGAGGGAGAAGAAGAAGCCGGCAGACAGAGAGGTTGTCAGGGCTGTGTGTGCCTCTGCCTGAGCTGCTGACCAAACCGCAGTCTCCAGAGAAGACAATCTTTTAGATAGCTTGCAACAAACTGCCTCGAGACCGAACAACAAGAGACTGCTGAGTTTTCTTTGCAAGCACGGGTTGGAGGAGAGACTTCACCACCACACGGAAGCCATGAACCAGGCCGGGGTTCCGACACTCCTGGGACGTGGGACCAGGCTGAGCAGCCGCATGGTCTGCGTGGCACCTGCCCCACGTGCGGCGCTCAGCTCGCTCAGCGACGCTGTGGGACAGCAGTGTCTGCACTGGCCCTGCTCTGGGCACAGGACACTGCAGGACACACCACCTACGTGCAGTGCGATGAAGGCTGACGGTGTGTGCTGCTGATGTTTTAAATTGAAGTAGGATTTCTTGTAAAGATTTGCTGAAATGCAACTTCAGCATGTTTGACTGCTACTTTATGAGGCCATCAGGTTTTATGAAGCCTTGATCTGGACAAAGATAGTTTTTGGATAGCTTCTGTCTAGTTTTAAGAAGAAAATAAAAACTGCAAATAAAATAATACAGATGAGCAATAATAAAAACCCGTAAATATTTTGTGTATGTAAGGTGAAGATTTAGGTTTGAAGTCGACTGACAGAAAGAAAGGGAACTGTAGATTTCTAAGATGAATCATTGTCCCTTGTTCTTCATAAAGCTTAACTTTCAAGTAGTTTAGCAATAATAAAAAACCTTAAGGATTTTGTGTGTGAGGTAAAGATGTAGATTTAGTTTTGACTGACAGAAAGAGGGAACTTAGATTTCTAGCATGAATCATTGTTCCTTGCTCATCATAGAATTTAATTTTCAAGTAATTTAGCCTCAGATTACTGGAAACAATTTCTGGTTCCACTCTAGATAATGTCAATGAGACAGCTGTAGATTTAAGAGTCATTAAAGAATTCTTATTCATAAAAATATGCACTTACCTTTAATCACATACTTAAGTCTTATTGAAGCTAATGGGGTTTAAAAATGTTCTTCATTCCTTTCCTTTTGCTTTCAATGGAACTTCACCCTTTTCTTCAACTCTAGATTTCCTTTAATATTTTTCTTAACTGGGGACATTTCTATCGTCCTACTTTGAAGAGTCATCAGCCTCTAGGTCATTCCTCTTGGCAGGCACCATCCTCCCTGGTACAGGGAAGGGCAGAGAGAGCAAGGATCTAAATGGGAAGAAGGGCAAGGCTCTACCAAATCCCTCTAGTATGCAATGGAAGATATTCTATGGGCACCACGGGCTCTGCTGTGTTCCTGTATAGTGGATGCTCTGGAGCCTCCCTAGTAAATTCACTCCTGAGTTCCTGCTCATGTGTCTCAGGCAACAAGTACTGCACCTTATTTTTCCTGCCACAGGTAAAATTGAAGAGGGTTTCCCCTGAGTTTTTTAAAGATCTAGAAAGATGGGAGTGCTTTCCATTTTTATTTTTCTGATATAAGTGCATTTTATGATGAAGTATCAATTAGGTAGATGATTTTCAGTCATTTTTCCTCAGGATTTCTTTAGCACTGATGTGTTTTCTGCTTCAGGAAACTGGCTGATGTGGGGGATTTCCCACTTCATACATCCACCAAAACATCCCCAAAAGTACACAAGGGCCTTAATATTTCATTTTAGAAGATTTTATAAAGAACCATAATGATGATTATTGTTTACTATTTTATTTAAAGGAGAAGCTCCATTCAGGGACAAAGAAAACAACCACTTTAACAGAACTAGTCAAATGACTTTCCAGGAACATTGACATCAGTGGAGGCCCAGAGTGACTGATACTTCAAAACCTTTGGCTTCTGTGTTCATTTGGTGACAGAAATGTTGAACCCTTTTGCAAAATTATTTGGAAGAGACCTAGCAGTGAATAATCTGTGTTTTCTGTCAGTTTTTCCATTCCCTCTGAAATTCAGTAAAGCTCTTAAACTCAGGCATGGTGTAGTTCTACCCACAGAATAAGAAATAAAAAGGTTAATAATAAATATGCCTGAATATATTTCGAATATAAGGTCAAGATGGAGACCCATGGGGTTGTCAAGGAGAAACATGGGTAAATGGATTTTATCAACTCTGCAGAACAATAAAGAAATTATTTCTTTTTTGCTATTCATCAAACAGGCATGTATGCCTAAGTTTTTATTTACCAAATAACTAGTGTGTCTTTTAAGTTAACTTTCTAATTTATCATTACATCTCTGGAAGGAAAGAACATAGTTTCATTTAATTTTTCATTGCTATCCAGTAGATATGTCCTAATTTGTTGTCTTAAAACCTGGAAAGAAAAAGATATAATAGTACAGTTCTTCATTACATTACTTAAGCATTTGAAAGAGCTTAACTTACTAATTGAGTCCAAGATGTAGTTATGCCATGTTTCAATTTGTACCAGTAGTACAAATATCTGAAGGACCCTAGTTCCAATGCCCATTATTCCATTATTCCAATGCAATAATTTTTGCTAAGCTATGCTGCTATGTTATTTAAAAACTAATCAAAATTGGCTTTTTATTTCAAAGTTTTGCCAAGATTTTGAACATAATCACTGTCAATACATACCAAATTGTTTTATGAACTTAGGCAGATGGAGCAATCCATGTCCCATGTCTATATGGGCATAAGCATCTGTGTCTGTCCTGCAATCCTTATGGTGCATTAAAATGTCCAGTTGGAATCACAGTGCTGTTGTGGCTACCTGCTGTGCCTCTCGACCTGGTTAAAAATATCCCTGTTAGCACTGGGAGACTCTTTACTGAAAACAGCCCATACCTGAATGTGCCGCTTACAGAACTGGCTCTGCTTGTCCTCTGTCAGTACCCACCTGTCTTGGCACTGGTCGAAGAAAGCTGGGGTCTCAGGAGTTTTTCTCAGGGCTAGTTTGTGGTCCCACATGGTTTGTGCTCCCATCAAAACCCAAGGACCAGAGAACTGTGGTGTCCCTCTTTGTTTCCCAGGAACCCCACCTTGTACCACACCTAAAAGTATGTAACTTCCTGGACCAGCAGAACTGACCAGAGCCAGAAACCTTGGGTTTATGGGCAGGGTAAGCATAGGATGGCTGGGACTCTGAGCACAAGTCCTCTTCTCAGGAAGCCAGTCAGTGTACAAATGCTGTGCACTATTTCAGGCAAGAGACTGTCGTGGTTTAACCCCAGCCAGCAACTAAGCACTACACAGCCGCTCACTCACCCCATGTTGTTGTTACTCAGTTCCCAAAATGAACTTTTTCACAGAGCCTGAGGTGAAGAAGATGTCCCCGATGCTGCAGAGAGGAGCCTCCCTGCAGGCTCTGTGCTCCATAGCAGCTGCTTTTGACAAAAGAGCTCCTGAATAACTCTAGAATAGCCTGAAGCAGGTGATTTCACAAGAAAATAGAGCAGGCCTTAGGCTTAGCACTGTTTCTGGGTTTCGGCCCCAGAAGAAGCCTCATTCAGCTGCAGGGACAGTGAGATCCTCTTCTCCAACTCACCCAGTCACACCCTGGGGGTGTGGGTGAGCTCTGCCTTGGCACCCACCTCCCTCAGCTGCCTCCAGCAGCACCACAGAGTCTGCTAAGAAAACCAGCAGCTGTTATGCCTCCTTAAGGACCTCCTCAACCTGCTGCGTCTTTATTCTGGTCCAGTAGGCGTTTTAAACCCTCAGTTGCACAGAGTGTTTAGAAGGATACCAAGGCAAGGGTTTTGCTCTCTGTTTCAGCAGTGTTTACAGAAGAAAAATAAAAAGCTAAGTAAGTTTGCTGATGACACAATTTGAAATTTGAAGCAGCTATTGACTCTCTCAAGGGCAGAGTGGCCCTGTGGAGAGATCTCTACAAATTAGAGAGAGGGGCAGTCACCAACTGCATGAAGTTGAACAAGGGCGAGTATTGGATTTTGCATGGGGAAGCCCTGGTTGTGTTTACAGACTGGGGAATGAGAGGCTGGAGAGCAGCCCATGGAAAGGGGCCTATTGGTCCTGGCTGATTGCAAGTTGAATGTGAATCAGCAGTTTCCTGGCAGCCAGGGGACCAAACTTGTCCTGGGTGCATCAGGCACAGCATCACCAGCCAGGCAAGGGAGGGGATTGTCCTGCTCTGCTCTGAGCTGGGGCGGCCTCACCTCAGGTGCTGGGGGCAATTTGGGTGCCACAACATAAAAAAGACATTAAGCTGTTAGAGAGTGTCCATGAGGATGGTGAAGGGCCTTGAGGGGAAGACTTATGAGGACTGAACTTTGTTCAGCCTGGAAAACTGGAAACTGAAGGGTGATCTCATTATGGTCTTCAACTTTCTCATGAGGGGAAGCAGATGGGCAGATGCCAATCTCTTCACTTTGATGACCAGTGACAGAACTTGAGGAAATGGCATGAAGCTGAGTTGGAGGAGGTTTAGATTGGATATCAGAAAAAAGGTTTTGCACTGGAACAGGCCCTCCAGGGAAATAATCACAACACCAGGCCTGACAGAGTTCAAGAAGTGCTTGAACAATGATCTCAAGCACATGGCATGATTCTTGGGGTGTCCTGTGCAGAGCCAGGAATGGGACTTGATGATCCTGATAGGTCCCTTCCAACTGAGCATATTTCAAACACTCCCCTGCAACCCCCATATTCTCTATATATCTTCTTTACATCTTTGCACTCCAGAAGATTTCCTGAGAGGACTCCCTTCTCCAGTCTAATGGTTGGCCCAGAAAAAGAGGACTTTACCATGACTAGGATCCATGCCAAAGGCCAATGGAGGAAGAGCTAGGTAGTGAGGATGAGGAGAGAACACTTAATAGTAGGTGGCACTTCTCCCTGGTTACAGTAGAGTGGAGCAGTGGG
The DNA here is from genome assembly GCA_003676055.1 of Chloebia gouldiae. Taxonomy (NCBI): domain Eukaryota; kingdom Metazoa; phylum Chordata; class Aves; order Passeriformes; family Passeridae; genus Chloebia; species Chloebia gouldiae. Next base: position 47,064,894 of record QUSF01000002.1, on the reverse strand, counting down.
GCAGATAGAATTTTCTATCCAGAGAGAATAAAAGGATGTTAGGCTTGTTCCTGTGTAAGTATTCATGCATCTTGTCTATGAGCAAAGCTGGTGTCTGTTTACAGTGACCAGCTGGCCTAGAGTAAGTTTCAATGACTTTTGTTTTCTTTCAGACTTGGGGTGGGAAGCAAAGGAAAACAAGGAGCTGCCTGGGAACAAAACTAGAGTCAGAAACACACACTTGTGGTATGCCAGCCAGTGAGGCATGATGTTATTATTTAGAGCTTTTCCAGTTCTGCTGAAACTGGCTGCCCGAGAAATTTTGTCAGCTGATTATCACCAGTAAGAGAGAAGAGCTCTGGAAGGAGAATGGAGGGGAGATGCTCTCAGTGTGAGGCAAGAAGCCATGGGAGAGTCCAGCCATTGCAACCACGCTACCCAGGAAGGTCACTGCCACGGTGGTGTGGGAGAGTCATCTTTTGATTCTGGCCATAGCCCATCCCTGGTGAGAAGAGCATGTTGGCTCAGCAGGACGTCTCCTCACAGCTGTTCTCCTGCAGCTGCATGTGTCAGGGAACTGGGACTCTGCTGCCTGCATGTGCACATGTGTAAGCAGTGTGAGTGCTGGTCTGGCTGTGCTGCTTTGTGGATCCTTCAACAGACCTGGGCTTTCTGTGTCTCCTTAAGCCTAGCTAGTGTGCAGACCACCTCAGTACGTGGACATCTAGGTACCCTATGGGTTTTTTTCCCCAGTAATCAAGGTAAAATGTTCTTTCTCTGACTGGTTAGATGCAATCAGAAGTTGCAGAAGTTACTCTTCTGCAGAAAACAGTGGGAGGGACAGCCTAGGAAATCATATTAACCTTGTCATCACACACTGCTCTCATGTTTCCAAACCTGGTTGCATACTATTTGCTTTTACTTTGACCATCATATATATTCTGGTTTAGCAGTAAACCAAATGTCTAAAATGCAGTAATTAAGTAGCAACCATAGAAGTGAAGATGCAAAAACCTTGTTTAGGAGTAGGAAACATAAATTTCAAGTCAGTCCTGGAAGGCAAAAAGACTTGACCAATGTAGTTCAGATCCATCCAGATATCTGTCCTCTTTAACATATTCGTAAACAACCATAATTAAGACAATGTCAAAGATTAAAGATGACTCTAATTTGTTTAAGGAAGTAGGGCTAATTGTGGGTTGCAGGAAGAATTCTGAGACTGACTGAGCTGGCAGCAAAAAGGCAAATGAAATTCAGAGGTGGTATGTGTAAAGTAAAAAGGTGATTCTTTCCAGTGTGAGACATGAACCCAACTTCTCTACCAAAGGAGGTAGATGTTAAAAGAGGAGCTGGAGCAAGTTGATAGAAGACTGCAAAGAAAGTGTATCTAGCCCTGAAAGTCCCCAAGCTGGAAATAATTGATGTCTGGAAGAGCTTTAAATGTGTGCATTGCATATACTTATTCTGTTCTTACTCTTTGCTGAGCAACTTTTTATGGCTAATTTTGGCAAGAGCACAATGGACTAGATGGACTCTTACACAGCATACATTATACAAAATAAACAATGAGCATAGTGTATGCTCATAGTGTAGCATAGTGCTTATTGCTCCTTCCTGCCTTCTTACTTCCCTACTATCCTCCTCTCCCTGATGCAGGGATTATGAAAAATGCTGATGGTTAAACAGACCTTTAAAATTTTCAGCAGCTGCTCTTTGCAGAAGGGAGGAAAACAAACCCAGGTGTTTCCAAAAGGAAACTTTCTAATTTCTCATGATGCTCTCTTAGCATCCATTGGATGCAGATGCAGGCAAGGAACAGGGTTGCCTTCACTGAGATACAAAAAATGACCAAGACAGAGAACAAATTTCTCCCTGTTAGATTTAAGGTTTTATCCTATACAAATAGAAACACTGATGTAATTGTGATAGTCTAAGGATGTAGATGCAGCAATATTTGAAGAAGAAATAATAGCTTTAGTTAGGCTGGCTGACACATCAGCAAAAGCCATTGGGCAGTACTAGTGCACAGGCTCTGTGACCTTGGGCACACAAACCTTCCCCCTCTGTCCGGGACACACAGGCCTTGCTTTACCCTGAATCAGGAGTTGTCCTCTGAGATGGGAAGAAAGACTTCTGTGCTCCCTTGTTTTCTGTAGCACTACCTACCAGCTGCCCTGATACACGAGCTCATGCCTCACTTAACTTTCTGCTATCTGTTAGGGATCTCACAGATGAGGTGCCAGAGATTTCTGCACCATTTTTGGATACTGCAAGGCTATTTAGATTTTTTTTTTTTTGCAAACATCTTCTGTTTACACTGGACTTTATTAAAATCAAAAATAAGGAACCCGAGATGACAACTGACAACAAAATGCTGGTATATACAGTAGCCAGTCATAGATTATGAAGAGTTCCCTTCAGAGTGACACCTATCCAGCTCAGGCTCAGAACAGCTAGCATGTGCCTTTAGGAGCCCCCTGGGATGAGCAGTGCTGCTGGCTGTCTTAGGAAGTGAGGATGAAATGTGGCAAGAGCCACAGCTTGTCATGTCTTCAGTTGTCTGAAGTTTACTCTTTCAAGGGGTGTAAGTGTAGCCAGGCTGGTGCCATATTTACAAAACCACTTTGCAAACTGAGGAATGCAGACAGAAGAATCAAGGGATTTACTTACCCTGACGTAAGTCACAGCTCACAGTGGCACCAAAGTCCTCAGTTATGTCCAAGAGAAAATAATGATAAAAGAACTTTATCTTTGTGTGTGTATGCTATTGTGGTGGGGTCGATTGTCTCAATCATGCTCTGTGATCACTCGGCCTCATTGAAACTGCAGCACAAGAGAACTGTACTCACAGTCATCACACTGTCAGGGGTGGCAGCTTCGGCTGCCTGCTTCTCTACTGAATTGTTTTGCTGTGTATCTCCCACATCTTGAGTGAGCTAACTAATAAGTCACCTACTGTGCAAAACCTGGATATAGTTCCTCCTCCCACTGTATTTTTTAATGAAAATAACTGTGACATCTGCTTTAGCCAGGCTTTCAGGGGCATAGCTTGTCTCATCTCATAGTGCGGCCTGGGAAGAAAATAAGAGCCAAAATGTAGCTAGGTTATTGAAACAATATGTAGGGAATTTTTCAATCCAAACAAGGTTTGATTTAGCCTTGACCAGGGATTTAATTTCATCTAGCATTGGTCACCTAAAAGGGAGGCATCTGATCAGTTTCTGACCTTCTTTCAAGCAATGGAGGAAGTGCCTTGCAAGAGGAAGACAAGTCATTGCCTCTCTTCTAAGTCCGTTTTTGGGGATGGGGTAGGAGGAACCCACTTTTCTTCACTTCTGTGGGTCTCTACAGCAAGTCCATGTTTACCTTGCTATGCACAGAATTTCACTGGTGCTAAATATCTCTGTCTCACAATTACACATTTTGTGTTATAAGTATGCGCAGGCTGAAAAATATAATGGTCAGCTAAAAAGCAACCATTACTGTCATTACTGTTCTCTAAGAAAAAAGGTAAAAAAAAAAAAAAAAATCAAGTGTTCCCTCTGAGTTAGAACAAAAATCTAAAATACTTCCATGAAGTAGCTGTTGGCCAGCTGCTTCAATCTAAAGCACCAGTTTCTCATTACCATATAAGATAAAGAAATAAAACGTGCAAAAACAAATACAATTCTGTGGGGTTGGTTTCCTGGGGAAAAGGACATATACATTTCTTTCTTTTCTGATTTAAAAGATAGAGTGTCTTTGCTTGGAGTATGCTGGTCCAAACACATCATAAATATTGACAAAAGGGATCTGTAGTATGGATTTTAACTCTGGTAATGGCATCAGAGACATCTGAAATGCTCTGCCATAGCTGCATTAGTCTCCAAGTTGTGCATTGCAGAAGACATGGGCTCCCAAAGCTCAGTTTAAGAAAACAAACTGTCTGACCTAGATAAAATGTCCTGCATATGGGAAACAAAACATCAGCACATATGTTGCAGTTTTGGAAAACTCTAAATACTCCAGGTAAACATTGTTGGGAACTTTCTTTTATAGACAAGGAAGACTTTATAGTGGATTCTTGTGTTTAAATCTGCAGAAGTAATCTTTTTGGTTCAGGTTTTGGAATATATTTCAGAAAATTATCTTATGGTGAGGAGTTTGAGCCACTGTAATCAGATGGGGGTAGTGTTAAGAAAGTGATAACTTCTGGGGCATGCAGCCATTACTGCTACACCACTTGCAAATAAAGTTGTAGAAAGTCTAAAGAGAAGCAACCTGGAACAAACCTTGTGCACACAATAAAGCGACAAGGACATATTAAGGTAGGAAATCTATTTTTCTTTTTTATCTCTAAACTCCATGCTTCTCCTGAGCAAATGTAAAATTATCCTGATTGCTCTCCAATTCCTGTTTTTCAAGCTGACCTATCTCAGCAATTCCAGGAGCCTGTTTTCCACCTGGCTTCTTCTTCTGCATGGACTAACACTTATGCCACTCTGATCTCATAATCCTAGAAGGCATTTTATGTTGCACAAAGCAGTCAAGAATCTTTGTAAGACATATTTCTGCAGTTGGAATATACAGTTTAGAGACAGTTAAAAAATAGCTAATGTTAAAGCTATTTTCTCATTATTCTTAAAATCTTTTAGTCACCATCCTATGTTCAGCTTTGCATATCTCCTTTAGCGAGAATCAGTCTAGTCCTACAGCCCCCTCTCCTGTGCATTTATCATCAGTGCAAGAAATTCAGCAATTCGGTCAGCTGTATAACATTTGTTTCTTGCATATTTATGTAGGGGCTTAAAAGATTCCTCAGTATTTCAGGTTTGAACAGTTTGTAGCTAGTAGTGAATTTATAGTTGTTGCACTTCAGTATGTTAGGGGAGTATTAGTAAAGAGAACAGCTAAAAAGGAGGCAGAAGTAGCTACATTTATTAAAATACTTATGAAGATATAGATCACCACCTGCTGTGTTATTCAGAAATGCCTGAGCAAGCTAAGTATTAATTTTCAAAGGGAGTTTATTAGAACCTGTGTATGCTTATTTGTCTGTCTACCAAATGCCAGCATTCACCCTGGGGTTTCTAAACACCTTTGGAAGTCTCCTTGGAGAAGAGCTGAATGTCTAGTCTGTGGTGGCAACATTAAAATAGCTGAGATCAGGATTTAATTTCTCAGTGTCACTGCAAGGTTATTCAGAACATGCCTAGTAGAACTAGAGATTAAACCAGGGATTTAATAATGAAGCTATCATTCCTTAGGTAAAACCTGAAACTGAAATGGTTGCATTTACTGTACTGCTGGCTCTTCCTCAAAAGCCACCTCTGCCCTCTCTGTCACCTATGGACACTGTGGCTTCCTTCACCCAGGCAGTGCAAGAAGCAGCACAATCATGGCAAACTCCTGGCCAGCCAATAACCAGTGGAGTCTTCTGTTCCGTGGATGAAGATTTTCTTATGTGCAAATCTCATCCCAGTGTGCTGCACTACTGATTGTCCCACTGGTTTTGTGAGATATGTGTGTGTGACATACAGATACATGCAGAGGAGCTGGTGCCACGTGCCTTCTCAGCTCTTGCAAACAACTCCTAGAACTAACAATATATGCTACTACTACAGCACTACCTTAACTCTTAGCTTGGTGTCCTCAGCTTTGCTTAGTGCTGTTCAATACTACTCAGCCCAAAACAGACTGATAGACTTCTAACCTGTAGTTACATACACTCCTCCTAATAAGGGTGCCACTTCCCTTCACAGCACCATACCTTACACTGAACTGAGGAAACAAAAGTGGAAGAAGAACAAATGTATAAGAAGGTATATGAAAAGAGATGTGAAATAACATCTTTTTTGTTATGTGTCACAAAATCCTTGCAGTGGGACTGCAAAGAAACTGCTGAGAAAATATAATCCTGTTGCCATAGCTCAAAATGGAATAAAGGTTTTCCATTCTGAGGACATTTTTAAAATAATCTGGTAAATAGGGAAAAGCCACAAGAAGAAGATACGACATTACTGCTGCAGGTCTGCAGGTGGAATATTCATATTATTTGGTTCAAAATCGTCTTTACTTTACTTGTGAGTTTGTGATGGTCTTATAATTTGACCAAGTGTGGAGGAATTTTTCACACAAATTATCAATGTTGATAATTTGATGTTGATGCATGTTGAGACCTGTCTTCACCTGAACTGTAAGCATCATTACTGTTGTAAAGACATTTTTAATACTCATAAACAAATTGTCACTGCCAACTGTTTGCTATAATGTTTGTTTGTTTGTTTGTTTGTTTTTCTTTCTTCTTCCAGAGAATGCTGCAGCTATTAAGCAGAGTTTTGCAGATCCTGGCCAGAGCCCATCTTGGTGTTGTTAAATGTGCCACTATGGAATAGCCACAATATTTGTTTTTCAAAATTCTGTCAATTCATCATCATCCTGTCATTGTTTGGGAGTGAAGTTCCAGACCATTGGGGTGAGAAATTCTCTAGATACCTGCCCATATTTTTCCACATGCTATGCACCTCATGATCATCCTCTTATGGAGACTGAATCTTACTTCTAAATTGCTCATTAATCTTAAACAAAACCAAAGCAATATTCCCAGGAAATGCCAGTAGAACTATTTTAACTATCCAATGATGTTCAAGACACTGGCAGTTTGCTGTAATGAAAGAGAAAACACCACAGAAGAAGGTAGGGAAAGTGCCACTCTGTATTTCCCTTACAAAAGCCTCTTACAGGAAGAAATATAATTGTTAATTGTCTCCAGGAGATGGTACCCAAAGTACAGTAATGACTTCATTGCGGGGCCCAAAATACCAGATTAAGCACCAGACCAGTTTTTTAATTAAAAAAACAAACAACAACAAAAACAAACAAACAAACAAACAAACAAAAAAACCCCCTTCAAGTAAAAATATCTCTGCTTACTACTACTTACTACAGAGAACAGTGAACTGAAAAACCCAAATCCAAGCTTTAATATCTACAGCAAAAAATTGCATGGCACAGATCTGATAAACTAGTATTGAGAACATATGAATCAATGTTGTGACCTGCAATTGCCAGTAGATAGAAATCCTTTCTAATATACTCTGGTAATCTGCTATTATCTCAAACTCTTTGAGCCTTATGTTGGGCACCAAAAGAACTGTCATGGTTTAATTTCATCCACCACACAGCTGCTCATGCACTCCCCTGCCCCAGCCCTCAGTAAGCTGGGGGGAAAAGAAAAAGTTAAAAGAGAGAAAATCTGTGAGTTTAGATAAAAGGAGGTTAGTAATGGCAAAATAATAATAATGATAGTAAAATAGGAATATAATAATAATGAAAGTAAAATAGGAAAGATAACCAACTAATGCCCAGCAAGTCCCTGGGGAGTTCCCCCTACCCAACCTTCCCAATAGCTTTTGGCTGAGAATGATTCCAGATGGTGTGGAACATCCCTTTGATCAGCTGGTGTCAGCTATCATGGCTGTGTCCCTTCCCACCTCCTTTGTGGTGGGATGGGGTGAGGAGCAGAAAAGGCCTTGACTCTGGGAAAGTACTGCTCAGCAGATACTAGAACATCATGTGTTATTAATACCATTTCCAGCACAAATCCAAATCATAGCTATGAGGAAAATGAACTCCAGCCAGAATCAGCACAAAACCCCTTCTCTGCCCCTGCTGTCAGTTTTTTTTTCCCTTCTTTTTTTTTCTGTTCCTGGAGTAGAGCAGTGCCATTATGCTGAGGCTGCAGCATCACATGTGACTGCAAAGAATAGAATGTCATGCTTTGAAAGAGGGAGGTCTTAACCTACCTCAAGCCTGAGTGTAGGACACCCCAACAGCGACTCCATGATTAGCACATGTGGATCTGTACGAAAAGCTGCAAAGAGACCTTTCAGGGAGCACTGATGTAGAGGTCATGAAGAAGTTGTCATGTACTGCCTGTTGGTAACTGGTTTATCACTGCTGCTGACCCACGCATTGTCCCGAATGCCAATGGTGACAATCAAATCGAATGGTTGATTTGAAATGAAAGCTCATTTGATTCTAACAGCCAGTGCTGGCAGCCACAAGCAAGCTGCTATGACGGGAAGCTGTTGCTCTGATAGGTGACCTGACACTTCTGCTGCCCACTTGCGACAGTGGAAGTGTCCCCAAACTCTGTTTTGCTGAGTAGCTGGCCAGTCTGCCAGCCACAAAGCTCCCAGATGGGGGATCCTCCTACTGCTCCCTGCCAGGACCCAGCCCTATTCTGTACCATGTGCCCTGAGAATTCTGTCAGGAGCTCGGTGATGTTCTGGCTAGTATTTGGAGTAAAAACTGTTTTGGAGAATGTGATTTAAATTAATAGTTTTTAAGCAAAAACTTGGCATGAACTCTTGAGTTTCCTGGAGTGGAGTTTTTAATTTCCCATCTCATCTATCAACTTCTGTCCCAAGTTGTGGAGTGGTAGCATAATGGTGATAACAATCTAAATACCTCCTGCTGACATTACTCTGTTTCCCATGAAATAAAAAGCGCTTCACAAGAATCAGAAAATAAAGAGAACACTCTTGTAGCTGAATAGCTGAGATAACCCTATGTTTTTCCTTCTTGGCTCCAAGGGCTGCTCACTGACTTCATACTGTGTAACATACAGGCATGAATGACATGAATAGAGATGGCTCAGAGGGAGGATAGGAACTCAGGGAACTCCTCTGTCAATATAAATTTCTATAATACTTCTTATGGTTTTCCTTCCCCTCTTTCCCCAATGTTTTCTTCTTGTTTTCTATGCTGTAACTGAAGAAAAAGTAGGTAGGAGACAAATTTCAGTTTTAGTGAAGGCACGGGACTTTGGGAGGCTCAAGTTGTTCAAATATCGCTTTTAAATATTCCTTTTTGGGAGAAAAAACACTGTAAACTCAAAAATTACAGTATCATTTAAATGTTTCTAACCAATTTAACTAGCAATTCAGGTATATAAAGAAAATGATATTTTATACATTATACATTTTTTTACTTAATGGAATTAATTAAAAATCATCATATTGAAAAAAGTGCATAACAATGAAATGTCGCATTAGGAACATCTTAAAGACTATTTCATTTGCCAAATAAGTACTGCAGGGTTTTTGTGGAGGGTAAAAATGCTACTATCCCCTCCTGATATTTATGAGATTAGGATGGGGAGGGGAAGGGTAAAGTAAATATGTATTTTTATCCTTCTTGTTTTTTATTTTCTTATGAGTCATTACTCTCCTCTTCTTAGTGCTCCTTATGAGAATCTATATGACTCTATATATTGTCTTGGCTTATTTATGGATGCATTAAGTATTTTTCAAAGTTCAATGCATTTTCTACCCTCCAAGCTACTCAAGTCCTTTTATTACTTCGTTTTTCTGAATCACTAACAATATTTTACTCTGATCATTACACAAAAGTAGCTATTATATAGGAAGAGAGATATGAGGAATCACTTTAACTTATTTTCCTGGAATGAAAGCCTCATTAGCAAGACTAATTCTGCTTTGGCAACTGCTTGTTTTGACCCTGGCCTGAGAAAATATACAATGTGTGCAGCACATTGCAATACCTTGGAGACAGGGTTTTGTTATGTATGGTCCCAGTGGGGTGTCTGTCTCAACGGGACTCTCATACCTGCTGAGAATCTCTAATGTGATTCAAAGACAGGAGCAGGGTTAAAAGCTCAGAAAAGGAGTATCAGTTGTATTTTATCACTGCACACCATCAGATTGTGTGGGAATAAGGTAGCCATGAATAGATTACAGTTTTCAATTAGTAGAAAAGGTCTAACTATGTGAGAGAAAAGGTTCAGAGACAGCATGTTTTGGCAGCAACACAATCTGACCAGGTTTTTTTAATCACTTGGGTTATTGAAGGACGAGGAGAGCTCATCTGCTACACTCTTCCTGCTCTGAGGATGCTTGGTATTGCAGAGTTTTAGCTGACTGTGCCCTTGCCTTGTTTCTCCTGCCTCCATGCTGATTTTCTACATGGATTCAGATGCTGCAGTGGGAAGGTTAAGCTATTCTTCTGATCTTTCTTGGTCTTTCAGACTGCATTCCCTGTTCAATGTCTATCACTATCTTTCTTTCACAGGAGACTTGCCCTGCTCTTTCAGATCCTGCCCTGAACTGCTGCCTCGTGTGCCTCTGTGGTTACCTGAGAGGTCTAACTTATTTGACAACACTCTGGGAGCAATAGCTTTGCTTCAGAAAGAAAAGTTATGCACAAAAGCACAGACATTAGAGCAACAGAGTCATGCACATTTACTCCCACTTTCCAAAGCATTGAGTCCCTGAATGCTCCCTTGTGTAATGGCAAAACTGTCTCTTTGCTCTGAAATTTATAATTTTAAATCCATACCAGTTCCTTGATCGCTTCACTTAGATCAAACCACAACTGCTTACCTGTCTATAGCCTTCTGATACCAATGACTACCTCCAGCAACAGTAAACTCACCCTGCAATGTGATAGAGACAGAAAAGAGCTGTGAATTGAACAGCTCCCAACACTGTTTTATAAATGTAAACCAGAAATCTCACAGCCTTTATGTTTATTTTTGTAAACCTTTTATTTTCTCTCTTGTTTCTAGGTAAATAAAACCTTACAGATGGGAAGTTTTAACAGCTTCATGGAGCTTTTCATTTCTTTTTGATCAGAGACAGGGCAACAATCACATTGAGGTGTCAAGGAAAGAATTAAATGGAAGAGTTGAACAGGTGGCATTACATTGAGTGACTGGATGGTATTCAGACATGTGAGCTAAGGCTCAGCTCCCAATGGAGGCATCTAAATTCAATATCACATGAGCTTGGTGCCTTGACTTTCACTGTTGTCAGAGTTATTTTGGTTGCCATTAAACAGAACAAATACAGGCGTCTAGTTTGGGGAAAAAAGTCAACCAAAATCTCCATGCATGATATTGTCTAGTGCCTTGATTCAGATGTCTGATCACAGGAATCTAATGTTACTTTAGATGCCCTCAGTGGTTTGGCAAATATGACATCGGAGCTGCAGAAGCCCATGCCCTTCTGGAAGAACAACTGGAGGTCAGTGGGACATTTCTGGTTGTATTCCTTGACTCTTGTGCTTGGGCATTTCAACAAAAGTACTGAACCCTTATATTCCACTGAAAGCCAGCTCACATGCAGAGGTTTAAATAGGTTTCCTGTTTTCAGGAACTGATTCATACCTGTAAGTGGCCTTCCTGGCTTTGAGAATACTGGGTGAGAAATTAGGCATAGATAGATGGCTACAGGCCTTTCTAGTGTGTAGTGAGGAAAGCCTCTGGCCATCTGACGTGGATCCTTGGGAACCCCTCCATTCCCTATTGACATTGAGTGTAAGGGAGAACTGCTACCAGGAATCCAGTGGAGAATGAGCCTAAACAAAGGCATATGGTGAGCACAAGGACAGCTCCTGCCTCTTGCAGCTCCCAAAAAATCTTCAGAGTCAGGGAAGAGGGACAGACATAAAGCCCAAGCTCAGCAGAAGTACCAGAGAGGCTCTGCAGTGGTTTCTCTCTCCTGTACTGGCTAGCTGAAGGTCGTTGCAAGTGTACATTTCGCAAGAAATGCCTTCAGCTTCTACTCTCTCGGCAGTAGATGGCACTCAGCAGTTAGCAAGAACCACGACTGTTTATGGCATTTTTGATCAGCAATAGACAGTTTCTGTACTCAGTGCTATGCACTTTTTATGTCTTAAGATCACATTTTCACAGATTCTACCATTCTTTCAAATTTTTCTTAGGTATAAAGAATTAATGATATAACAAGAAGCTGACAGATCTGAGAAAGAGCCTCAGTAACAGTAGGCATTAAGATTCTTTAATTAAAATTATAAATATGGCCTGCAATATCAATTTTCTCTGTGAAAACGTTAATCCAATCATGATTTGCCTTGATTTTGTTTATAACCATTATTTCAGATCAAGCTCTTTAGCACTATTCTGAGCTGAGAAGGACACCTTGATTGAGGCTATTGACAGGATACATTTTCTAGGTTAATCCTGTGTATGGGAATAGACCTTATGAAGAATGAGATGGGGAAAGGAAAAGGTGACAGTGGGAGAATCCCAGGAATTACTGATCCTCTGAATAATGTGAAGCTATCACATGCAATCAGGAAGGTGAGCAGACATGATATCTCTTTTGAGAAGAGACAGGTATTACAATCTCACCTGTAATGCTACAGCTTTTTCCCTGAGGTCAAAGTAGTTAATCCCTCTGCTGCATGTCTCATTCCCTTTGTAACTGTGTGATTGTTAGAGAAAAGCAAGGGAAGAGCTGATAAGGTACTTTTAGCTCTTCTAAAAAAAACCATTAGGGACCAGGATTAAGATTTTTTGATGGAGTTTAGATAAAATACATCAAAACCCCCCAAAGAAGGTACAAGAAGACCAACAGGAGCAGATGCTTCTATTTGTGCCTAATACACAAGGTACAAAGGGCTGATTAGACTATTTTGCAGGACACTCTATGTGTTTTGCTTATACTTCCTGGGTCTGGCTCCTCCGTTCTTTTATAAAAAAGAGACACGCTACAAGCAACCTTAGTTTGGAAGGAATTCACTCTGCCACAGTCATTAACTGCTTTTAAAAATAGAATTGCAACATTCATGAGTGAAGGAAAATCTGTAGATGTCTGTGTTTGGATTGCACTCACACCTTTAATTACAGTGTCACACAAAATTGTAATCTCAAAATTAATTCAAATTGAGTTGGAAAGGGAAACTTGTCATGCAGATTGAAAGCTGACTGCAATGTCATAATCAAAGGGTGATAGTAAATATGGATGTACCTCATTCAGACCCAACAGCTCATGGTGATTCTGCAGACTGACATCATTTAACAACTTAGCGAATAATCTAGTGAGAAGCAAAGGTTGTAACTCTCTTGGCTGAAACTCAGGACTGGAACAGAGGTCCTAAAATTTGAGATTGATACACAGACTGAACTGTTGTTTGGGGCTGGAAAACAACTTTTGTGCTCCACAAATTGAAGCACCAGGGGAGTTTTTTATCTCCCATGCAGCAATGGGATTGATAGCATAAATACTGTTGAGATATGTAGGTACAGGGAATAAACGTAAATACCTAGGAAGACAAAGGAAGATGACAAACAATAACAACAATCTGACCTCAAATCTCAGAAAAATAAAGGAGGTACCCATGGGGAGTATCTACATTTGTTTAGGTGTTTTCTTTTTCTTTTTTGTAATATCCTTTGTTGGATCAGGTTAGCCAAACAACAGAATAGAATTCAGAGTAAGACACTGAGGAAGTGGCTAGGTGCAATTTAAAAAGCATGTGGAAAAGAGGAATGTAGAAACACTACAACTGAAAGAGAACAATGGATGATGGTAGACAGCAAAACTGTACTGATCTGAGGGTTTCTATAAGCATCTTATCATACTATTGCTGTGAGGAATCAATCATTACTGGGAAACACTGTCCTCAATAGTATTTTATTGAAATAAACATAAAACGTTGGGAATATAAAAAAGTTACATAATGTATTTTACAACGAGTGCTTACCACTCTTGTGCTTATCACAATATAGTGTCCAGATCCAGGGATCTGCCACAGAAACAATCTCCAGCGGTATCTTTCAGGCACTACATAATGTCTAGTGTCTCAGACGCCCAGGGAATTGATCATTGCTCTCTGAGAAATGATGAAACCTGGTTTTAGTGTCTGTCTTCAGTGCAGATGCCACATGGAAGGGTGGTGTTTGCCGCTCCCTCAATTTCCTTTCAATCCTACTCAGCTGTCTATCTAGAAATGCCTCCAACCCAAACCCCACCTATCTACTTGACAGGAATCTAGTAGAACTGTGATCTCTTCCAACAGGCCAGTTTATTTCAAACAAATTCAGAAGTTTTCATAAGAAGGCAGAAGTAAAAGTAGATCACAACTGTGTAGTATTTGTTCAGAAAATTCAGAACTCATGCAGAGCCAAGGAATATGACAGAGGTCTACATGGTCAGAAACCTGAGTGATTTGTGTTACTTAACCTGTGCTGCAACATGACATGGCAACTCTTTCCTACTGAGGTATACCTAAACCCTTTCAAAAATGAGTTCTCAAACGGCTCTTTAAACTGTAGAATAATGGTGTATAAAATAGTGAGGAGACATTGCTTGAAAATATGTTAAAGGGCAGAGTATCAGGAGGTATTAATTTCAGAACATCTGAACATGATGCATTTGTAAGCAGGCTCTTGGATTACTCCTAAAAGAACAATTATTTTCTTCCAATTATATTACAACTTGCAGATGCACAGGCCAGAGTAAATGTGGCATTGCACTGTAAATCCAGCAGACTAAGTACAGAGCTTGCCTCTGTACTCTTACTCAAAGTATCTTCACTTTCACCAAGGGAAGAGGGGCGACTGGGTGATTAAGGATGCTTGTGAGATGACACTGGGCACAATGGAGGCTGTAGATCTTCCTCACTGGAGCTGAGCTCCAGACCATGGGCTGCTGCAGAGATTATGGGAGAGCAGAGATTATGGGAGCTGCTCCTCCAGGGGCTGATGGCATGGTGGCATTGAACCAGCATGTTCCACATTCACCTGTGCTTGCCGTGTAGAAGGATGATTCAGAAAAGCTCAGGAAAGCTCTCTTCTCCCTGCCACAATACCCCAAGTGGTTAAATAAGTTGGGGATCAAACCATTGAGCAAGTCTTGAAATGGCAGCCTGCCTGTTCCCGCTAAACAGATTTACAGATAAATACCAACTGTTTCTTTTGCAAATCAAACTCCTTGAGACTAAGCAAAGTAATTGTAGTAGGTCTTCTGGAAATTAAATGTATTTACTGCTGATGTTGTTTTTAAAATAGTTGTTTACAGGGTGTCAGATAGTATGGCTGTGTATAATTCATGGCGAATGACCACAGACAGAATTTTAAACTCTCCTTGCATGGTGACTTGCGTAGTCGCTTGGTTGGATGGAAGGAGAATATTTAGCTTTCTGCTGTAAATATACTTTACAATTAGCATTCTTAAAATGGAAAATGGGAAATGCAGCATAGCAAGCTCTCTTAGCATTCATATAAACACCATTTATCAAGAGCCTTCTGTATTGTATTCTTCTTGCACTTATGTTCCAAATTGACCATTCTTTTAATCTTAGAAAATGTTTTGTATTACAACATCTTCCCTATTTTTTAAAATAGGTCTGAATTTTTAAAAATTGTTTGAATTCCGTTTTGATGACATTGATAGGCATCGGGGACATTTTGAAATATGTTTAACCAGTTACTTCATTATTCATTACACTGTAA
Organism: Chloebia gouldiae; assembly: GCA_003676055.1. Lineage (NCBI taxonomy): Eukaryota > Metazoa > Chordata > Aves > Passeriformes > Passeridae > Chloebia > Chloebia gouldiae. Next base: position 47,049,653 of record QUSF01000002.1, on the reverse strand, counting down.
CTGCCTAGAAATGAATGGAGGATTCTGCTGCACTTGCCATTGTACCGTTGATGTAGAACCTGATTAAACCTGCTAATGTGATGTATACATGACTGGACAGCTGCTCTGATTCTTTTGGGTCCTTATAGAAACTTCTTAGGTGCAGTGTGGCAGCTATTTTGAGAAGTTTAGACAAAGGCAAAACTAATTTTTTGTAGGCCATTTATTTTCTCAATTGGAATGAAAGCTATCTTCTGCATGTGGAAAATAATGCCACATATTCATTTTTGGACTACTCAGCTGCTTCCAAGAATACTTTCTATCTTCAAATCAGATCCACAATGGTAGAGGTAGTCTAGGAAGGTCTGAGAGAATGTATCTGTCCCTGCTACCTCATCAGTGGCATCATCAAGGGACCAAGAAAACAGGTGTTGGTTAACTGGCCTAGATATCCTAAGCTTTCTTATAGACAAAATCTACTTTACTTATTATTCCAGGAGCTAGAAGAGAGACACTGGATCTATATCCATGCTCAGGATAAGTTTTTTCATTTTGCAAACCTTCAGAAGATCTGTACAATTGAATGAATATTGGACAGCACTGAGGTGAGACATGAGTTATACTCTTGACAGACAGGTCATTTGCAATACTTTCATGAATTGACTCTCTCCCACAACATACATACACATGCACAAACAGGCAAACACACATTCACTCAATTTCTGCAGCTATTTCCAAAATCTGTGTGTGTAAATGAGTTATTCTTTGAATCCTGCACTAAACTTTATTCAGCCTTCTGAAATTAAAATACCTACATGAAACTAGAAATAGATTTAAATAAATTTTGCTTTAAAATTCTACTGCAAATCAACGCTGAGGTTTGTGCTTGGATGATGATAATTTCTGACCTTACGACAAACTTGTAGATCTCCAAGGCATACATCATTCCCAGAAAATTAGCCTACTACTGTCTATGCTGAAATTCAGAATAATGACATTTATCCAAAATGCATTCACTGAAATGTTTGGTATGTCATTCTGTTTAACAGTTACAATTAGCAGCAATTCATTACTTTGCTTTGTTTTATTTCCTAATGCAAAAAAAATGCAGAAAGATAGCTTTAAAACTGGTACATGAAGCACTAAGGGGAATACACCATGGGCTACTTTTTCTGCTATTGTACTTATAAATCTTAGAGTAATGGAAGTTTTCTTTCATTACATTAATTTATTTCCATGTTTTTTCTCTTTTCATCTCTCATCCCAATTATTATTTTCTTTTGTAATGCTCTTGTTAAGTACTTACAATCCTGCTGTAATCTGTTGCTGCAGCATTTGCACAGCTGAAAAGAAAACATTACTGACTTATCAGCATGTTTTCAACTTCATTAAAGTTGACAACCTGGAAATCAGCTGTACAGACTGTACTACTACAGCTGCAGAGAAACCTGAACTATTTTCCTGCCATTACATCATCTTAACAGCAAGCATCATACTCCATAGTGAAGTTACTCAGCTTACACTTTCATGTTCCCTAAATAAGCTACATTGAGAGAATTTGGAATTTGTCTCATCGATCTCTCTGGAAAAAAAGCTGCCCCTTAATCACTGTTTGAACTAGTGATACATTGTCTGTGTAGCTGTAATAAGTTTACTGGGGACTACTGGTTTTGAGATTAAGTTTGAGCTGCTTTTAATTTTATTTTAAGAACTGACATTTTTAAGCAACCAAGAGTCCTGTTAAAAGAGAACTGACTTGCCTAATGCTGCTTAAACTACATCTTCATTTCACTAAATTGTGTTCTTTTGGAGATGCTATGTGCACACAAGTAGGTTGTTTTTATTTTTTCATAATCTGGCAATTAAAACCATACTGCTTCCTTACAGGAATGTTTTGAAAGAGTGCAAACAGTAAACTTGGCACAAATGAAAAGCAGTACAGCCAAGGAGAATTCTTTTCCCTAAAACAGGAAGAAAAAACTAATTAGTGATGCATGACTAGTCCTTCAGGATTAAGACAAAAGTATTTCAGGATTTGGTAGATGAAAATAAATTACTTGATGCTAAGTTTGCAGCTGTCCATGCAAAGCTTGGAGGTTAGTATGGAAGAAAGTAGAAAGGTGCTACTTAGAGAAAAGTCTAATCAGAGTTCATCAAGATGAGCAGAATTGAACTGTGGGAAAAAAGACAATTTTTTTCTCAGACATAGGCAAGGTGGTATTTTCTATAGGAAATAGGAAACAACCTGAAAGTAATACAGAGGGACTTAATAGAACAATTTTAGAGACAGGCACAAAGATATATGCAAAATAAATGGTTCTTGGGCATCAGATGAATTGAAATCAAGAAATATAAATAGAAAGAACAAAATGTATCAGCTGCAGTAGTCAGATGAAACCTCTCTAAGAGAAAAATGAAAGCAATTTCAGACAGGGAAGGACACAATAAGGTTGAACAAAGACAGGAAAGGAGCCAAAAATTACTTCCTGGGTCAAAATAATAATTCATGATATATATGTGATGGAAAGCCATATAGCCAGAAATAAATGAAAAAAAAAAAAAAAGAAGTATGGAAGCAACAGCAAGGTACAAAAAACAGTTGAAGGAATACATGGGCAGAGCACAATCACAGGAAACAAGTAGTGTCTGTTGTTAGATAAGGAAATTAATGAATATAGCAGAAGCAAAGGCTTCTGCATGGAATAGGCAGAGAGAAAAACACAGTTCAGGTCCTTGCAGGAGGGGATGGAAGATTTAGCAACAGCCACTTTCATATTGCTGCAATGCAGTATGAGAAAATGTACATAAACCTCATGGTTGTTACCTGAACTGCCCTGCCAGAATGGGCAGAATAACTCAGAATATTGACTCTAAGCCACAGCATTCACATAGCTTTTGTCAGCAAGGCTGAAAATGTCATAAAGGCCTACTGGGGAAATTCAGGTTTAGATGGAAGCATTTGGACAAGTCTTGATGCCTGTGTGATAGCTGTGATAACAGAGCCATTCCTAAGAATATTTGTCTTAGCTTCAGGAAGAATGATAACAATTTTATAGTCGATGGGATGCCTGAGAATTTGCCTTCCAGCAGAAAAGACTGAGGAACCTTTTCTTGGTGTGTTTAAGGGATGCTGAGCCCCCCAACTCCAGGGATTCAGAGACTTCTAAATGCAGTTAGACAGGGGACAGCAGCAACATATGGCTGAGCATAAGTGAAAAATGGGGAACCTCAGCAGTTGGGATCTCCAACACTGGTGTGAGATAAGGGAACACGGGCCTCCTGTAGCTACCAAAATCAAGTATCAGAACTAAGGGTCTCTGCTAAGCCTGAGCTACTGTGCAGCACCCAGACTTCTCCCTTTTTCTGATAGATTATGTGATTTTACAAGACTTCATCCTTGGGCCAAATGTCCCACTTCTCCTTTCTTCTTTCCTACAGTCCAGCTGCAGTCTAACCAGCCTAAAGGACATCACACACATGCCCACTTCAGCAATTAAATTCCGCTTCTGGACACTGTGTCAGATTGGACAATCTGAAGAAGAAGGAATTGAAGCACACACTTTTGTCTGTCTGGAAGACAACTCTCCCTGAATATACCTTTTCCTACACTCATATAATACAAGTCCAGAAAAGGTACAGTGAAATATTGAGTGGAATAGTAGTCCTTGCTGTTGACAACCTAGTATTTAGAGACACTCAACAAAAACCTAATGGCCCAGCTCTTAAGATGGAGTGCAATCTAAAACTGAATCACAGCAGAATAAAAGTAGGTGTTGTGTGAGTTACCTTGGCCAAAACTTAGGAAAAAATACCTCTGGACCTGTTCAAACAACATGAAGACAATAAAACATTCTCAAATCTCTAACTTCTTGCTGGAAAAATTAGAATCTATAAAAAACATGACAGTTTACCTGTTAACTGTTTCCAGATTTATACAGATCCTTATTATGAAGCCCCAAATAGAAAGAACATCTTATTGGGAAAATTTGATGAGAACTTTGAGAACACAGGTGCTGCATCATTTTTAAACTACAGCAACAAACAAATAAATGGCAGCAACAAACTCACTGGATGTGTTCCAGGGTATGTTCCTAGAAATTCAGGTCACAACACTGGAAAGGTAGATAAGCTGTAAATAGTAGTGGACAAAACAGTATTTTACAGAAGACACTTTGGGGGCATAAGGATTGAGAGCATAGAACTATCACAGGAAAATTATACTCAAATAGAAAAGAATTTACCACTGGCACCTGGCACTGGATGTCAGTACATACTGTGCAATATAGCTGAAATAGATTACAAACCTTAGGGGATATTTTTGACAAATCTTAAGCTTCTGAACCATCTAGACTTTGCACATGATCATAAACCTACAAAGGCATGACTTCAAAGTGAAGCACAACCCCAGAAGAGAAATTTCTGTAGCAACATGAGCTGGTGTCTGAAAAAAAAAAATCTGCAGAAATGCTAAAGAAAAATAGAGAACCTTAATATGATTAATCTTTTAAAGGAATAGGTCAGGATGTCATGATTTTGTCCAAAACCAAGTTCTCCTGTCCTATCAGGACCTCAGGTGTGTGAAAAACCAAAGTTAAGCTTGAATATGAATGTAAAGAAAGCAGTGACACTGAAGAAATGTTCTTCCAGGCATCTGCAAAGATTTATGGATCAGACAATGATGTTATGGGAGGTATGAGAATCAGAAATACTTTACCAGTTTCAAATGTGTATGAAAGATAAACATGGTTAGGACTGCTGATGATTTTTAGATTTTTTTCATATGGCAATAATATGTGTATAACAGCATCTGAAACATTTGAATACGTTAATCTGCATTAGTGAATTAATAGATACTTCCATTATGAAAACTGCTAGAGGCAGAAGCAGAGGCTCTTATACTAACAGATGATGTACTTTAGAGAGCCCAAGAGCAATGGATAACTGATTTAGAGGATATCCTTAGACTGATTATTATCACAAAAATATGTTTGAGGCAGCTCCAATAGACAATATACTGATGATCTCTGGACTGGGTGACACAAAGGCGATGTTAATGAGCTAAAGCAGCAATAACAACCTCACTTCACACAATGAGCCACAGGGTATATTTGAAAAATTTCCAAGCATTAGTGCTTGGTTTATGTGCAGGCACACACAGACCAAGAAGGGCAGAGGCAGCCACTGGCTTTCCTCACCCTCCCTGGGACTGGCTGAAGGGCACACAACTCTGCCAGCAGATTCTGAAACTGTTCAGGGTGGTCAAGACTGCTGCATCTTTTGTTTTATTAAGCGGCTAAAACGCACTTCTAGAGTCAAACATTTCATTTCATCTTCACAGGCAAGCAGAAAGTACAAAGTTGTAACCCCTGTGAAAAGCCTATGTTTTCCTTTCTGAAACCTCACACCAGGGTGAAATAAAACAGCAGAGTGAACAGACGGAAAAAAGTAGGAATACTACTGGTGATAAAAGGGCCAGTATACAAAATTCCTTCCAAAAGAGGATTATAAGAAACAGTGCCACTCCAGTGAGATAACTGAACACCCTGGGCTGGGTGTTTCTGAGCCAAAGGACGGGCTCCTCTCTGTGTGAAATCAAAGAAGCTTAAGACCCACTTGTGTCTGTATGAGTATGGTAGGTGTTGACCACACAGGCTCTGTTATGTGTGGAAGGTGATTCCCATCAAGCCATCTACCTCTGGGAGAAGCAACACAGCTCACAGCCTTGTTTAACCTAGTGACTATATATAAAAATGTGCAGAACAAACCATGATACAGGTGTAGGAAAAATTCAAACTTAAAAATTAGGGGACTTCTACAGCATCTGCTGAGGTGTCTCCTTCCCCCTTGGTTTAACCATATTAATTCCTAGCATCCTTATCCTGATTAAGATACTGTGGTTTCCTCGAGTTTCATCTTCCCTATGGAAACATTTATACAGAGCTTATGGTCAGAGACCCCCAAAGATGCATTCACTAACATGAGACATTTACTCTACACAGCAAGCTTCCTAAATGCATGTCCAATGCCTGGGCTTGTATTCCCCATGGAAGGAGTGCACTGCATTGTTACTCAAGTGGGCTCAAATGGAAGCTATGTCGCTCTGCATCTGGGTAAGAAGAGGAGGAACTAACTTGTGGTTTGATCTTGTAAAAACTGACCAGTTTTTTTCTTGATATGAAATATTATCCACTGTGTCTCCACCTGATCGAAAGCTCCCTCACTCTTTAGGGCTCTTCCTCTGCCATGCATACGTCTCGTTCCTAGTATTTGCCTTCCTGTCTAAGGTCTTGACAAACTTGTGGTACCCTTCATAAGAAAGTACAGCACCAGCCACCTCCTCAGGGTGTCTAGGAGAATTCATCCTACACAGGAGCTCAACATCTAGCAATTCACTGTGACAAGGTCCTCCAAATCTCACAGGCAGCATTTGGGGTACTCTCTATTCCAGACACCTTACTGTCCTACATCTTGGATTACTTCCTATCACCATTTATGCATTCAAGGCAGGTACTGAGCTGCATACTGATTTAAGTATTCTACAAGCTGTGATTCTGGAACAGCATGTTTTTCAATTTTGTATGCTTAATCTTATGCAACAGAGAAGTATAGAGACAGTAAGTTTGTAAGAAGGGCCATGCTTGCCTTACGTGAAAAGTCCTGTTTACTGTCTGACAAGAATGTCTGCTGCAGCTCAGCAAGGAGCCACATTTGCCTGAGTTACAGAATGACTGAGGTAGGAAGGCACCTCTGGAGATGGGCTACTCCAACGTATGGCTGAGCAGGGACACTGAGCAGGTTGCCCAGGGCTGTTTCTCATTTGGTTTCTGAAATGCCTTTACATATCAGAGGCCAACATTGTGACAAACAGCCTTTCATTGACAAGAAACTTCAGGGCTGCTATCCCTATTTTAAATTAAGTACCAAAATTGCAAATGTTGGGATGAAAGAACAATGCATTTCCAGTCCAAGTGATCCTTTGCAAATAAAAAGACACCGTAGCAGATTCTTTTACATCAGCTTACAGTCTTATTTGGAAAGACAACACCCAAGAGAGGTGGTTTGCCTCAGGAATTAGGCCCTAATTCTGATGAGTGTGAAACTGTCATGTCAGCTTTGCCAGCTGAACAAACCAAACAACACAGCCCAGACTCAGTCAGTACATTAAGCAGTTTTAAGGTGTGCTACCATTTCATTTCTTTGTATTGAGTTTCAAAGCCAATAAGTAGTTCCCTGATTTTTTTCTGTCAATTTAGGGAAAATGTCTCCTCATGAAGTTTTCTTCCATTTCAGAAGCTATTTCAGGCTGGCCTCATAAATATTAACCATTTTCCTCTTCAGGTTTGAAAGGTTCCTGGAAGATGCTGATTGTAGCTAGGACATTTCTCTGCTAACCAATCAAAACAGGTAACAAGGGCTACCAAGCTGGTGGCTAGAAATAGCCCCTGCTCTCAGCCAAACAGAGATCAAGCAGTGGGGACAGGCATAGATGGCCTGGAAGCTGAGTGTTGTACTGACTGACACCTGATTACCAGCTGACAGCATGACTCACTTGTGTGACTCAGACCTGCAAACCCATCATGGATGTGTGAAGACTGCAAATTCCTCAGGGAGAGAATGCCCCAAACTCTCATGTGCTGCATTAAGATTCTCCAGCCCCCCAACTAATATGTGCCACTGGAGTTCATCTACAGCAATGTGAGGGCTGGCATCTGCAAACCTCGTGTGCAGAATGCAGTTATATTGCAGCAATGCCAGACATTACATATCTGTAACACTACTTTTTCAAGACAATAATTGTGAGTAACCCTTGGTCACTGTCAGCATGTGCCAAGCCTGCGTTCCTACTAAAAGAAGGTTTCTTAAGTTTTCATTAATTTGAAATCCTGTTACACTTCTTTCAGGCTGATCTGATCCTAGATCACTTGTTCCAGATGCCAGCGCAGTCGAACAGCACTGTCAGCCATCACAGCCAAGAGAAATAGGAAGAGGACCTTTGTTCTGAGTCTGTCATTGCATGGGTTAGTAATTTGTTCGTATGCAACACTGTTGTTTCCATTATATTCAGAGAAGCTAAGACCAGAGCCTGACACTAATCTAGATGGAAGTTAAAATGAAGTTAGGCTGTTCAAGATGAGAAATAAAAGAGAAAAGACTCTGGAATTTGCACTCAGACAGCTATTAAATGACTTGGTACCTGATATTAAATGGTACCTGCTATGTGGGAAAAAAAAAAATCTATAAATGCTGTAAAAAAATGTTGAAGGATTCTGAAGTTGCTTATTTAAATTTTGACTCTGCAAAAGCTGTCAGGTCCTGTTTGAGAAAGAAAAAAAAACTCTTGCTGTTGTAAAATCAGTTTAGCTCTCTGTCTTCAATTTTAACTCCCCAAACCATGCTACAGCTGCAGAACATACTACCAGACACCTTGAAACCATCTTCTCCAGGCCACCAGAGTACATACCATGCACACACCACAACCCTAGATTTAGGTCCTGTTGCCAAGCCTGTGGGTAATCCAGACCTCCTCACTGATTTTCCCCTCTTTAACAGAAAGTGTCAGCAGCAAACAAGCCATGTGCTGGTAGCATTTCTGCAGATAGCTGTACACAAAAGCCAAAACCTGACAGTTACCATGGGATTATCTCATTAAGATTTTACTGAATATACTGCATTCTTCAATGTCTGTTAATCTATTCTATTCTTCTCCCTCTCCTCCTCTTCTCTTGCCCTCTGTGCAGGAATGTGAGTTATATCAAACCCCAGAAAGGGTAAGGGAGCTGCTGTGCTCTGTCACCCAGCAGAGTGGTTCCATGGTCGCATTTGGCTTGAAAAATCCCGTCTTTCAAACCTTTTCCAAAAGGGCATTGCTGTGTAGTTTGGAAAGAAAAGAAATCAGCTACTGCACCTGTTGTTACTTATGAATAATAATAAAAAGCCCTGAAGAAGGAGGATACTTAACCTGCTCTCCTACTGAGAACTGGATCAGGTTCTTGTTTTCCCTAAGCTGCCTTTCTGTTCCTTTAGCAAGTGCAGGAATCTTCAGATGGGTGTGTTTTACAGTTGCTCCTGTGAAAGGATATTTACACTTCCAGAGAGGCACAAGAGGCTCCACTAGCAAAGGTGGCTATTATTTCACGAGAAGCAGTCCTTTTTGGTTTGCACACATACCCTGTGTGCCCAGGGTAGCAGGGATAGTCCTTAGGGAAGACTTGGCTCTATGGAAATATTAACAGCATCTGGTATTTCAGCAGAAAGATTTCTGTTCTTTTGGATTCAATAGAGAACATGGCATAACCCAGTATACCCAAACTGCCAGGGAGGCTGGTGCAACATTTTAATGCACACCCTTTTTTACTTAAGGGGTTTTCTTACCCCTTAGCTCCTCAGGTAAAAGAGCCTGAGTGACAGATTTTCCCCACTGTTGTCCAAATCTCCAGTATATTCCAGACTTGTCAAGAGGATTGTCAGCTATTGCATTGCTCTCCTGCTCTGGATGTGCCTGTTTGGAGACAGCTGCTAGCCTGGGTCAGGCTGCTTGCACTGGCCCCAGGTGTTCCGTGGGCTGCAGCACTGAGCTGCTGCTGTGAGCCTGCAGTAGGTTTTAGAGAGCTGGGAAGGGAATTATGGTGACTTGCTGCTGGCACATTCCTGTTAATGTGTTTACTCACTTTCTTCAGGATCTTATGAGAATTGCCAGTGAATTCAGATAACTGACAGGATCTTAGTTATAATTAGTAGCAGCTTCCATTCTGACACACGGGAAGGACTAACAGCATTTTTCTTAAGGCAGAGTTGTTATGCTGTCCTCCAGAGAGGTACTTAAAAAAGTACATTTTCTAGCAAAAAGCCTCTCCCACTTGTTTAGGACAGATGGGAGAGGAAGAGATTCTGAAGTGATGGAGTTTGAGGGTAAAAAATTATACAAACTGTCACAGAGCGTGGGCTTTCACAGATCAGCTATTTTTGTTATTACTGACATGCATCCGTTATATCAGGAACTCAAACAGTATCAGAGCAGATGTGGAAGAAGTTTCTATTTCTTTGTTCATAAAAGCTGTGAAAAATCACAGGGAAATTATCAGACTGTAATACATGTGGAGACCTGAAACTCAAGGGCTGAATCAAATTACTGAATTTATTTAGCCTGATGAGCAAAGTGTACCTGTCCACAGGGTCTAATCATAAGGCACTGATTTTCAAAGGTCCTTTTGTTCCATTTCAGAGGCATTTGAAAGTCAAAATAAACATTAGTGGGCATTCAAAAAGGCCCAAGAAGCTAAATACCCAAGAAGAGTTTAAGATCTGCTGTCTTTTCAATCAAACTGGGGGTCTGATTTGAGGGTAACTCTCCTCACAAACACCACAGAAATGAAGTGACTGAAGGAATAGCTTGGGCTGTTGAGTCCAGTTCTTTGCAACTGCAAGCAGCCCCAAAATGTTTGAGAAGGCTCAGCCTGAGTGGCCCTCCACCATCAGTATTTCTTCTGAAAGTCTCTTTGTTATACATGCCTGCAAGTCCTTTTAAGAATCTACCTGCTCTTTCTTCAGGTTCTGTTATGGACTATAAAAATGAAAAGCAAATAATCTGGGGACAAAAAATGAACAATGAATTTCCAGTTCACAAACAAACCCTTATGAGTGCAAATGAGAGTAAAGGTGATAGGACTGGGAGATGATATGGGACAATGACCAGTCAGTCATTTAAGTATAATTTAAAAGCCTGAGATTAACAGAGCTTCTGGCCATTAACTTTATGACTTCCAGGATTGAGGAGCTGTAAGTGGTTTACAGACCTGAGCTTGGAGATAGTTTTTGAGATTGATCCTGATGGTTAACTTAAGAGTATGCTGGTATTGTAGAATAGTCAAAAATAGTCAAAAATGTCAATTTTCCCTGCTATTTCCTTTGATTTTTCTACAGGTAACATGTATTAATTTTAATATAATCAATAAATATTTGTAAAAATAATGAAATTAAATAACCATGCACATGACTCTGGGTGTCTTCACATGGATAAAGGAGGCTTGAATATGTTCAGGTTCAAACAGTGAATTATCTTTTTTTTACCTATAATTTATTTTTCAGAAGTATACCTGAACTATAGCTTTCCTAATGCAAGAAAAAAAAAGGAGCATTTTCTGTGCTTGCTAAAACTAGCTCCTCTAACTGAACTTGCTCTTTACCAAATTAAAGCAAGGCAGGACTTTGCCACCTCATATGTAAAAACTGTAGCCAGACAAAAGTCTGTTTTCTTCTCTTACAAGAAAGACATGATCTAAGTTAAAACAGAGACTTTGGAAGTGATTCCTACAGATGCAGACTTGCTCTTCCTGCTGGTGCCAGGAGGATGCGACCTCTTGGATGATACCATTGGTCAGCTCTGGGTGCTACTGGTGATGGAGCTAACACAGAGAGTGGGAGTTTTTGGGGCTCTGGCAGAAGCTGGGAGCAGGGACATAGATGTTGCTGCCCTTCCTGGTTGCCCCTGCTTGAAGGATTCTCTACACCATTTTTGCCTAGATCTGTCCCTGCTCAGGTGGCATAGTACAACTGGATGCTTTTCCACTAAGGATGTAGAGACCCTGCTTGATTTTAATTGGCATTCACCAGTGGTTCAGCTCAATAACTCAACATGCCATGAGAACTGAGACTGTTGGGGAGCAATAGTCTCAAGTGCTCAGGTGTGAGAAGGACAAGCTCAAGGGCACAGGCCTGAAGGAGCAGTGCTAGCTTCTCATCTATATCCTTTTACAGAGCAGAATGTGGGTTGTACACATCAGTGACCACCAGTCTGAGTGGGAGACTCACTCAGACAGAGTTTTGTCAGAAACTGCATTTCAGGCTGTAAGTTAATGAACAAGAAGCATTTTTGCACAGGAGAAACTCCAGACTGAGAAATGCCTTTGGCAAAAGTATTGGATTTCTAGAAGCACTGGATATTATTAGACTGTCTTTTGTGGTGGTGCTTTATCTTTCTGTTTATGTGCAAAAATTTCCCTGCTGCTGAATTAGTTTGCTCAGTGGAAATCTTATCAAGTCTGAGGAGCTCTATGTAACTGAGTAAGAAGCTAGAAGGATGTGAAATACTTATACTGAGAATTCTGGGCTACAACTAATATTTAACATGTATTTATAAAGAGAAAAGAGGTTATGTAGCAGATTCCTACTATCACATTGGCAAAATAGCTATGCAAATGTCTTTTGATTTCTCCCTAATGCTCATATTTTGCAGGGTGTTAATACCCTGGGTGATATTCATTCACATGAAATGAAATACACAGAGGAGTGGGAATGATAGAAAGATTTTCTGGCACAAATGTGGCAATGAGCAAGTTATATGGGTCAGCACAAATGAGTATAGATAAAATTTTTATGTCACCACCAGGCTATGTATTTCACAAATGCTAGGCATGAAAACAGAAAACAAAATCTCAATTTTTATAGAACATTTTAAATTATTGAGGATAATGGTGGTGAATTTTTGTTTTTCAAGGAAAGCAAATATTCAGACATCTTCATCACAAAGTATGAGATCTTGAAATCTCCTTGAAACAATCAGCAAGATTCTCACTGGCCTTAACGGAGCTGGGATTTCGTCCAACTGACCACCTATAGGAGACTCAAATAAGGGAAAAATAATAACCAATGCATTTTAGGAACTGATGTGTTTTTTTTTTTCTTTTAATATGCAGACCTGTTATTTTCACTCTGAAGGTTAATTCTGTGACTATCTCAGACCTAAAAGGAAGATTTTTGCTTTATTTTGAGATGCTAGGAGTATTTCCAATGGGGGGAAAAATGTAGCTTAAATGAGAGGCAAATCACAGAATCAGAGAATGGTTGAGGCTGGAAGGTGCATCTGGCAACTGTTGAGTCCAACATCCCTACTCATGCAGGGCCACCTACAGAATGTTGCCCAGGACCAAGTCTAGTCATGATTTGACAGTCTCCAAGAATGGAGACCCCACAACCTCCCTGGGCAATCTGTGCCAGTGCTTGGTGACTCTGACAGCAAGAAAGAGTTTGCTGATATTCAGAGGGAACGTCCTGTATTTCCATGTGTGTCACCTGCTATCACTAAGAGATGTCTGTCTCCATCTGTCTGTTATAGTAGGTTTAGTAGGTAGGGTGGAGTTTTCTAAATCCACTGGGGAAGGCTGTCACATGATGCAGATTGCCAGGGCTCTTGTCACTGGGTCTGTGAACTTTGATCTTCCCAAAATGTTGTTCCTAGCCACCTAAAAGTGAAGTAAGAATTTGACTACTGCTGAAGATGCCTGGAAATCACACCCATGCTGCATGTATGCATCCAACGAATATGTTAATTAAAAAAAAAATAGCTGTTCAATGTTCCTGAGAGTTGAAAATAAAAAATATTTGCCCAAGTGAGACTCAACACTTTCAAAGAATGTTTTCCTTTTGGTTTCAATTCTTCATCTTTCACAGACCTCTGTTTTGCCCAGTATCTGCCATTTTGAAATCTGTGGCTTGTCTTAATTTGGCCATTTCTATGTATTTACTTTGAAGCACATACTGTAACAGTATTAAAACAGGAAATCATAGAATCATGGAATGATTTGAGTTTGAAGGGACCTTAAAGATCATCTAGTTCCAAAATCCCTGCCATGAATAGGGAGATTTTTCACTAGACCGGATTGCTGCTACGTGCTGGGATGAACTAAGCAGGATGGAGCCTGTGTCCCTGTGTGTCTCTGCTGGTCAGCATTGTAAGCAAGGCAATTAAATGCAGTCTGCATTTCAGCTGTGGTTTGATGGTTGCCTTTGGTTTCCTGTATGTGCCGATTCACTCACCATTCAACCTGGTCTTGAACACTTTCAGGAATGGGGAATCCATCACTTCTCCAGACAACTTGTTCCAGTGCCTCACCATCCTCAAAGGAAAGCATTTTTTCCTAATATCTAACCTAAGCTTCCCTCTTTCAGATTTAGAGTCATTCCCTCTTGCCCTATCACTTCTTGCCCTTGTAAAAACTTACCTAAACTTGTGGAAAACATTGTGAAACTGCTGGCCTCCTTAAAACATTTTTGCACTGCTTTCCTGGATTTGTACTACAAAATCTAAGGAAAAAAACAAAGAGGGAACAGTTATTCTATTTACAATCAAGTTTGTTCAAAATGTTTTTCATAGTAAGTTTCTGTCTAAAGTTTAAGCAGGAGGTTACACTAGACAAGAACTTACATCTTTGCCACGTTGAGTAGACACTAAAGGCAAAAATTAAATGGAAAACACATCTTTACATTAATTATAGATGGCTAGTGCTTCTCAGGACCTGAGGGAAACAAACAAAAATTCTCAGCTCCTGAGAGTTTGGAGTGTACTGCTTTAAATCAGTAAATGTGGACAATTTACATGCCTAACATGCCACATATCAGCATGAAAACATTTGTCAGAAACTGATGAATGAAACAAGAGGAATAATGAAGAAAAATGACAGTATACAAACCGTCCAGAGAGCAAAATAAACAATGTAAGTGTTTGGTAAATAAATCCCTGCAGAACTCTTAGAAATGAGTCACTGATTAATTGAATCAATCCATCAACCTTTTGTGATTACATCAATATACAGTCCCTTTGATGTTTGTTCTTCTTCCATAGCTAGTGTTTTAAATGCCTTTAAAATGTAAGATAAGATATAATGTATCCATATGGAGCTACCATAAATTAACTGGATAGCCTAGTAAGAAGTAACTGGCTGATTCTTTTACTTAATTTTATATGTAATGCTGTAAATAAGCATATCACCTTTTCCTTTTTCTGATTTTTTTTTTGTCACCCACTTCTTCGACTAACTGAAATTTTACAGCAGAATGGGACTGTGAGATCATTTTTTTCCCCCTAATTGAAATGTTCTCATTAACTTTATTTATCACATAAACCCTTTGTAGGAAGGACTGTCTTATTTACTCTATTCACAGATTGGACCATGCTTGTACATCCAGTAATTATCAGAAATAATAATTTTTGTGTGCTAAATGCTTGTCTAGAAAATAAACACTTAGGACTTTGAATGCCTTGAGAGGAGGGATAGGAAAAGCTAAGCAGAAAAGGAGGGAGACTGTGTGGTTATGTATCTCCACCATAAAATATAGCCACCTAAGAGGTGTGTATGTATGCATGTATGTGTGACTGAGTGAACTGGGGCAACATTTAGCACAAATCTACACAGATGCATCAATATGGAGAACCCTATGCAAATTAAAGCAATTGCGCATGCTCACATGCTCTCCTAGGAGCAAAATATTCACCTGCATGCATAGAAATCAACTATCTAAATGTTTGCAAGGGGAAAAAACACAATCTTGAGAAAATTCTTGAAGAAAATGAAACGTGAATCTAATCCAGTAAATGTGCTCACAAACATTTTTTATCAATTTCTTCTAATTCACCTGTGCCTTTTGTAGCTCTGGATGTTTATGACTTTCTGTGCACTCAGTGAGCTATAGCTTTAGCAAATGTAATTGCACATGTGCTAATGATTCCTACCAGGGCTTGCTGTGTCTCATGGCTTCTGTAATGCTGCCTTTACCATTCCGTTAAATGTCTCCCTGTCTGGGGCTTTTTGAGAATGTACACAACCTCGTGCTTCCTCTTGTTGTTTTGCACACATCCTTAGTGACACTATTCTCCACAACTGCCATCATCACTTTATGTGAGCTGGAAACAATGGGCGTGACAAAGAGCAGTATGTAATTTTGGGAGGGTATTTGGGGTTGTGTTCAGGAAGAGAGACAGTGAGAATGGGACAAGAAGATGGTGACAGAGAGAAAGAAATTAGGTGTGAAACATCTGTGTGGCAGAACTGGAGGCTGCTGGAGAGCACATGCTGAATGTGAACATGCTTCTTCACCTTAAACTCCCCATAACCTATTTCCCATCAGGACAAAGGCAAAGCTGGGAAAATGATAAG
Organism: Chloebia gouldiae; assembly: GCA_003676055.1. NCBI lineage: Eukaryota > Metazoa > Chordata > Aves > Passeriformes > Passeridae > Chloebia > Chloebia gouldiae. The sequence goes on along the minus strand of QUSF01000002.1, from coordinate 47,033,745 downwards.
GTACCAGATAGCAGTAAAGACCCTTTTCCATTGGTGGATGGAGAAGCATGGCTTTTGTAGAGATTTAATTTTGAATCATAGATGACCACAAACATTATTTATTTTTTAATTCTCATGTTTCATAGTGCTTCTATCTATCCAAAATAATAATCCCAAGGCATTTGGAAGTCCCAAGAGCTAAGTCTTCTACTCAACAGAGAGCAGAAATATTAGTGTTTTTATTGGATTTTTTATTAAAAAATGTCTTTCATGATCTTGGCAGGATTTTGGAAGACACTTGTAAAACACATAATCTGTTTCAATTGGTTTCTGAGAGATAAAGGAAAAGTGCATTTTTAAAAGACCCTTCTTTTGTACATATGGAGAGAGATGTTCAACAAATGTATGTATGGTGCTACTTTGAACTTCATATTTGGTACAATTTCTTGCTAAACTGCTCAGCTATGCCAAAGTCTCAGCTTTAACTAGCTGTAATTTCTTCTCTTGTTGAAGGTTTGAACAGAGGGACCTGTCAGGACCCGAGATCAAACAGAGCTGATTTCTTCAATCCATGTCAGGAGATGGAACATATTGGTGACTACAGGAGGAAAATCCCTTTTACTGGTTGATTCTGTGCTGTGCCACTTCTGTATGTGAATGAGTAATTGCAGTCTAAAGGGTGGTTTCATTTGTGCATTGTAATTGCATTTAATACTGCACATAGCTTGTAGCAGAGCAATTAGCTCAACAACTGTCTTAATCTTTCTCCAAGGAGCTGTGGACACTGTGCTGTCTGCAGTATTGCTGTGCATTGGTTCTTCAACAACACCTGGCTTACCTTTAGTGTTTGCTGTCAATCCACATGTTCTGGGAAGAAGCCAGATTCAGAATAGCTAGAAACAAACTCAAGAAGTCCATCACTTTCATTTCAGCTACTCATCGGTAACAGTCAGCAAGCAATACATGCACATAGACTATCCATGGGGCTTTCCATCTTTGTGAGAAAAGTCCTCCCCCTCTTAGTATTTGCATTTAAAAATAAAACAGAGGTCTGGAAATGAAAATATTACAAGGTGGAGTGATTCATGGAGTGTGGAGTATTGCTTTGGCTACTAACAATTTGCTCAAATGGAAGGTGAGCATGCAAGTGATGAAAGGCTTCAGACACTGAGTTAATGGCCATTCCTGTCTGGAGACATCCAGCAATCAATACGTAACTGTATTGTAGATGCTTACTATATAACTGTGCCAGACTTTGTCAAAATGCTGTTCAGCAGTGGAGTATTGTGAACAGTACTCAGATTAACCAAATGGAGCACAAACCTTCTCCATATCTGACCAAAAGGTATCACTTGCACTATTATGAAGACCTAAAAAATCCTAAAAAAAGAACTCCCTTTCTAAGGAGTCATCCTAAGAGAGCATGACCGAATATCTCAAAATGTATATCATTCTGCTCCACCTTTATTAAATGACCTCAGGTGAGTTGTCAATATATGTGAGCTCTATAAACATTTTGCCTAAGACCGGATTCCATCATTTCAGTGTAGGGACAATAAATAGCATATAAAAGAATATGAATGCAGAGGATATACCCATGTTACATATCTCCTTCTTAACAAGTATTATTTTTGCAATACTTAACACTGTTGGCAGCTCTATACCTATCATGGTTTTAAAATTCCTGATGAGTGGGCAAAACCAGCCCTGTTTTCTAAGTAAAGAGTCTGTTGCAGTCAGCCTTGTATAAAAAACCTTTTAGTGTCAGTGATAATGAAAATACTTGGTACATATGACAGCGTTAAAATGGTGTCATGACCTGGCAATTTCTATTCGGTGCTGTCACATCCATGCACTGCACAGATCGGGATTGTCATCATGTAAATGTAATGGGATTCTTTATCCTGTATTGTTGCTCAGCTGGGAAGAGTAATTCTGAGTTTCCTGTAAGTTCTGAATAGCAGCAGGGGGCCATGAATAGCTTGGAAACCTATATTTTTTCCATTTATTTTTTTTAAATGCAAATTACACTAGTAAGTCAAAAAAATCACTTTTGTTAAAAATACATTCAGAATTAACAAATGCCAAAAAGAAAAGAAAAAAAAAAGACACATTTGGATTGTATCTCTTGCCTTCTGAATATTTTAGTTTATAACAAAAGCCCAGCCTAGAAAAATAACATTCTTTACTGGATTTTGAGGAGGATACAGCTGTACAAATCAAAAATGCCATCCAGATATTCTCACATTACTGTGCTCTAAACTGCTTCCAGAAGAGATCTGTCCACTAATCATTTATTTGAATAGTCAACAGTCCTAATTTTTTTAATGGTGGTGCTCTAATTGCAACTTAAACAGGGTTATGAATACCAACTTCATATAGGTATGTATGTGTGTATGTGTATATATATATATATATATATATATATACTGTGTGTATGTGAGTGTGTGTATCTACTCTATATGTAATATATGAATACACATTTATATTGCAATCCATAGTAGTTAGATGTGCTTCCTATTTCCTAAGCATTTTACAAACATTAACAATTGAGACCTCACAAAAAACCTGTGAGGCACATATTATTCCCGTATTATGGATGGGAAGACTAAGACACAGAGAAATTAAGGCCAAAATTTTCTAAATTAAAATCAGGCCTATAAGCTACGTGTAGACACTTCATTAAATTGTCTGACTTCTAAAATTGCTAACTACCAGCAGCCTCTGTTCCATGGGAAATCATTGAAAGGTATGAAAAATTATCTTCTGAAAATTGGATTGCTGCTTAGGTGCCTAAACTGGTTTCTTTTAATGTTAAAAAGTGATTTTTATAGAAATATCATTTTGATTAACTGGTATACAGGGAAAGATAAAATAACCTGTTATGACATTTTCATCCCATTTAAACTTCTTCATTGTGTTTAATACTATACATCTGCTCTATTTAATACTATATAAGAGTAGAAATTTTTTTAGTTTTGCAAGTTATGGGAAATTTCAGCCTGTCACTTGGAAGTTGCATGGGGTTTCCAGGGGGTGAAAAAAATCTCTACCCAGTAGGAACTCATATTTTCAGGTACCCAAGTATGAAAATTTAAATTTGAGATCCAAATCAGCAATGAATGCTTTACAGGATCAGGCCTAGGGGACATTCATGTTTCATGCATGAAATTCCCAGCAGTATCTGAGATGGGAACCCTTGGTCCACTGCATCAGAATCTTCCTGGGTGATGCAGCCCCCAAAAATAGTTAGTCCTGTGTATTTTATATATATAGACATACACACACCTTCACACACTTACATATATATATATCTAGCTATATCTATATAAATCTCACGGAATCAATGTAGGTATAGCTCCTGACCATGTCCTGTATCTTGTTTTCACTGGTGAATGCCTGTTCCTCTGTCATTGTCCAGAGCTGCTGCTTGTGACACTGTACATCCATGCAGACACAGCAAAGGGCACTGGCTTGTACAGGGATGGGTGAGTGGTGTGAGTGCACAGGCCTCTGGAGCAAGGGTTTGGCCAGCAGGGAAAAGGGAATTGCCCAGGGGTGCCTCGGGCATTTCCGAGTGCTGACCATCCCTCTTGCCCTCAAAAGCTACGTGGTCACCTCAGGTGTGGTAGGTGCGTGCGTTTGTCTATGCAAGGTCTGAGCAAAGAAACAATGACAATCCAAGTTTCTGAAAAACCTGAGCAAAATATTGGGTTTTCCTAGTGAAAGCCATCTACGTTCTTGAAAATACAGATCAGATGTAGAATAAAACATATGTTCCTAGGAGTTCAGAGTATTTCATATACACATTGACCTACTAGCAAAATTCCCAAAGGCATCTTGTTGCCAACTACGTAACAGCACAGAGGGTTTTTTTCAGCCACAATAATACAGGAAGATAAAATACACATTCTAAGACACAACAGATCCCCCAAATATACCACAAAAAGGTCTTCAGTGTTTCTTCAACTCAACGAGTCCCTCCCTGCCCTCTCCAACCAAAATTGAGAAATAAAATATGTGGATCCCTTATGGTGCAATTAGAAAAAAAAAGCTCACTTACAGAGAATTTTTAGTTGAAATCAGATATAAAAGAGTAAACATAGCTAGTACATATTCAGTTGGCCTTTGCTCATAGAAATCTGCAGATGTCTCCGTAGTTAGTAAAAGATGTTTAGAGATAGCTATAAAAGCACTTATAGTGCGATAAATAAAACCAGCGGGATTAAGAAGCACTGTTTCTGCTGCTTATTTCCAGTAAGTTCAATGATTAGGTTCTGTTTCCCCTTTTCCCACCCTGACCCCCAAAAGATGCCATTTATTTATTTATTTATTTTTCTTTCTAATCATATAAACTGCTTCTTGACCACTGTGGAGCCCCAAAAGTAAAGCACTTATCAGACAGCTGGCAGTTTTCTACTTGGTTGCTCTGGAGCCGTGGAGCAACAGAGCCTTATTCCCTGACATGAAAACAAAGCAAAACCAAACAGAAGAAAACCACTGACTTAGAAATCGTTCAGAATTAACAGCAGCATGTTAACTTCAGAAAGCTTGCACGTAGTTTCTCTAATGTGCAACGCAGTTGGGTTAAGGCAAGTATGAACTGTACAGCCTTCAGGGCAAACAATGCGCTGTCTATTGACTTCTGCTGCAAGGTCATCCTGGTATTTCAGTGTTGTGTTGACTGAGGAGACTCAACGCGGCCCGCAGTGTGGAGGAGGCTCCCACAGCACTGACTGGGCTGGGTTCATGTCTTAATCCAGATGGGCAGTGCTGGCGGTGGCCAGGGAAAGAAAGGGACAAAAGGTGGCACCAATGCCTCTGCTGTGTCCCTCTGGTGCTGAGAGGCAGGAGGTTCAAGGAGGGAGTCTGGGGCATCTCCTTTAGTACCTGTTACAAAGAGAGGCTGAAGGTCTCTGTTGCTTCCTGTCTCACTGTTCAGTCAGCTTTTATACATTATTTTTTAGCACAAAAATTGGATTTCTTTTGTCTTTGAAGAACCAGGCCATCCTGGAAGAGATTTTTCAACAGGTCCTCCAGCCCACCTTGAGTAGTCCCCATATTTACTTTGACCTAGAGGAAAGAAAGAGAAACAACAATACTTATAATCCAACATATACTTTTCTGATCCCTGCCCTGCTGCTCTGTTTCCCTTTTGCAAGCAAGTGTAATCCACAAACCAGTAACAGTTGAGATATACATGGGATGAAGAGGACAGAAAGACAAAGTGTTTACTCAAGTAACTGCCTGGCTCTCTCTGGAATAGCAGAGAAGTCAGCAAAGATTTTCTAACCAATCTTAAGGCAGGAGTTATATTTAATTATAATCTTAACTGTATGTCCATGGGTCAACTGGAATATGACCTGGTTTCTATAATCCATCAGATACGTAGCTGTCTTTGTAAAACCAAGAAGTGACATGGTATGAGGACAGAAGGGCTGGATTGCAGGTGCAGGGGAAAGCTGTCCGTGGCTCACTCACAAAGCAGAGACCCTGTGCAAGTTCCACAGCCTGGGCACCTTAGCAGTGCTGTCCCAAACCCATGTTTTGTAACTAAAGCTTTCAGTCTAGAATGGACAAGATGTTGTTTGTTGATAGTGAAAGCTTAGGTGGTAGGTTATTTAAATGTGTCTGAATCCCAAAACATGAGGAGATAATCACACAGAAGATTTGTACCACATGAATTTGCAGAGTGTCATGGTGGTTATACTCAAGGTGCTGGTTTTAATGTCTTTTTTTTGTGTTTCGTTTATACTTTAAGTGAATGGTGAAGTAGGTAGCATTTTCAATATGTGCAATTATCTAGACAAATGCCTATGTGTGTGTGTGTGTGTGTGTGCATGGGAGTACAGATACTGCAAATATTCTTAGGCTTCACAATAGGAGGAAAGCATGCTTCACTTCAGGGCAGCACTGCTTTTGAGCAATTTCTCCAGTGCATTAGGCATCAACATCAGACGTGCATGGGTTTTTTTTTGCTTCACTTCTTCTTTTCTCAAACAAACAAGTTCAGTGTGAAGAACATAAAGAAAGATCTCTCTCCCCTCCCTCCTTCCTACTGTTTTTAGAACAGTGATCATGCAGTGCAGTCTTGTTCCACAACTACAACTGGCTTTTTTCATGTGCAGCAGAATCAGTGTCAGAGAGTGTTTAGTCACCTTCCTCCGTCACCTCCCAAGAGGAGAATTTTGTCTTGACAATTGATTTCCGCCATCTTATTGTGTCCTTCTCCCATGGTCTGGAAATGAGCACTGGCATCTCCAGCACAGAATGCCAGGAAGCTGCTTTTGAGTACATCAGCTGTGGCCACACTGCAAGGAGGTACATGAGCATCGGTTCTGTCCCGTTCTGTTCAAAAAGCATATTCGTTTTGAAGGGACTGTCTAGGCTTCTTGGCTTGTACAGCATAGAGCACACTGTTGGCACTTAAATAATAAAAAAATCCCATTTATAACAGGTAGAGAAATGTCACCATAAGAATTCTTCCCCAAAACATCAATGTTTTATTTAAAAACATAGTTTTAAATTGCATATATTTTTCACTTTAAAAAGTAAACTGATTTAAGTTAAATATTAAATTAGAAGAGGTGATAAGGAAAACTGTGATTGGAATTTAAAAGCTAAAACATAGAGAAAAAACTTCAGTGTGAGCCTGAATCTAATAATTTTAGACTATTAAAGGTAACAATAGCCTGAGATAGTCACTTCAATTAACTACCTAAAGATATTTCTTTTTCAGAAACCAAGGTTTTTCATTTCCTTGGATATCCTGTTCATTTAGGGTAGTTTTGCATAATTGATGCAAGACCACACAAAGCGACTATGTGTGTTTAAACTGAATTAGAATAGAATTCTTAAAAGTAGAGCTTGATTGATGAAAATCGCAAATAAAATTAATAAATCTTTAGATTAAATAGTCCTGACACAATAGAAATGTAAATATGAGAAGTCTGAATAAATCAATATAATTTCACTTGTAAGTTGGTGTAGGTTCAATATAACCTCCACATTAACAAAATGAAGTCCTAATTTTAGCACACAGGAAGAAACTGGTTACAAAACAGTATGTCTTGACAGTTAGCAATGAGTAACACCAGCATTCCTTCAGAGGAATAGTTAAATAGCGAATGTATAAAGGAGTTAAAATTGATTTAAATAACTTGGATGAAAAACTGTCTGACTTCCAAAGAAATATGTTTCTGTTGATGGACTTCTGTCATTGCAATCCACTAAATCAATTCCCATCAGCAAGCAGTATGTGGATAATGACAGAGACCTAAAACAAAATTCTGTATGTCTTTAAGATTTTTACTAGTTCTGTATGTGAACCAATCTGGTAAATACATAGGGGCTTCTCTGTTCTGTATTACTGAACTACATGTTGAAATTTGTATTTTGAAAGAATCTGGACAGCCATTAGAAGCTGATATTGTTTTGCTGAGCTCTGCAAAGAGGAAGGCATATGCTCGCCTTCCATTTTGCAGCATGCCCAGCACACCACAGCACAGAGAACAAACTGCTGTTGTGCCTCTGTATATAGTTAACAATCACATGATTTAAAGGCACCTGTCTCCTGTTCAATTTCTCTAATAAATCCAGAGCTCCATATGAGATGTGCCCAGTGTGAGTCTGAATAGGACAGGATGCAGTGGTGACAAAAAGTGATCTCTGTATTTTCTTGATCTGCAGGAATTAGATGGGATGATGCTTAATATATCTTCTGTTGCCAAACATATTTTGTAGCAGCCAATAAAGTTATAAAAATGATTTTATTAATACAGATATATGGACATATATGGGTATAGTTGTGTCCTCTATGGACATGATTACAGCTTGGAAAGTGGTGAGAATGTGGCAAGGGACTATGTAAAGCAGAAGGCCTCTCCTCTCCTCTCCTCTCCTCTCCTCTCCTCTCCTCTCCTCTCCTCTCCTCTCCTCTCCTCTCCTCTCCTCTCCTCTCCTCTCCTCTCCTCTCCTCTCCTCTCCTCTCCTCTCCTCTCCTCTCCTCTCCTCTCCTCTCCTCTCCTCTCCTCTCCTCTCCTCTCCTCTCCTCTCCTCTCCTCTCCTCTCCTCTCC
>QUSF01000002.1:46923123-47025290 GCA_003676055.1 Chloebia gouldiae | reverse complement strand
CGCTCCCCTCCTCTCCCCCCCCCTCCCCTCCTCTCCCCTCCCTCTCCTTTCCTCTCCTCTCCTCTCCTCTCCTCTCCTCCTCCCTGTTCTGTTTTTTCTTTCTTTCCTTGAATACTGTAGAGGCTTACATTGGTGATATTTGGGGAACAAACTCCATAGGGAACCAAATCTTTCCTCCCAATAAATAAAGCTTTAAAATACCAAGTATGGCCTGCTGTTATCATATCAGCATGTTTTGATTTCTAATACATAATATTGCTGTAAATAGTGCTACAAGCAGATCAAACCTTGACTTGATTAACTTGACATTCAAATTTGTCACTCCACTACCTAATGGACTGCCTATGTTTACAGAGCAGCTGCAATGTGAATACATTTGCATGTGTTTCTAGTGTGCCTCAGCTGTAAATAGAGAAAGGTATTACTAAATGCTGTAAAAGCTTCTTAAGGACAGATTGTAGCAATCCTAGAGAACCCTGTCAAACACTATACAGTCAAAGGGAAACATGAAGTGTCTTTATTTGACTGTGGCTGGGACATGGCAATACTTTTACAGGTTGATTGCACAAAATGTCCACTCACATTCTGATTTCTGTCTCTCGGTTAAGACAGCTAAATCACCTACACTCCAGTGAGCATGCAGCATTGAAATAAGAGAGAACACAGTTTACATGGATTAATCATCTATCTCTTCATCTAAGCTACAGACTTAAAACTACTGAAAATACTGCCTTCCTTTTTTTTTTTTTTTTTTCTCACAGGTCTATCTTTCTTTACAGTCAGTATGAAGATGCATAGCAAATGCAATCTGCTGTTCTGGAAGAAACACTGAGAGCATAAAGAGAATGGGATAATAGCTAGAGGGCTCCATATGTTGATGACAAGGTATATATACTGAGAAAGAGATAGTATTAGAGTTGTTCAAGTACCTATGTACCTCATATAATACTATGAAGAAAATAACATTTTCTAAATGTGCAGCACTGTGCCAAAAGTGCAGGTGAACAATATTTACTTGAGCACAGACAGATGGGAAGCTGAAGTTAAGACGACATCGGTGATATGCACTATTGTAATTTGAGATTATTAAAAAGCTCCTAGCAAAGCTCCTGAAGGGCCCAGTTCCAAACACCACCACAGAACAGATTGTACCACTGATAAAGGAGTAAATGCAAGATTCCATGCAAAAATACACAAATCCATTAGTAGATTTGATTCCACTAATCAGGAGAAATGAAAATGCATTAAAGGTGAGTGGAATTGTGTGTTGGGATGGCTACTGTTTGCTTGAATTTAGTTTTTTTTCCACAAAAGAAATTTTCAGCAGAGAAACAAAGGATAAACCATAACTGTTGCCCCTTTATGAGTTGTGTGGTGCTCTGCTTTTAGTGTGTAGGGCATTGATGGCAAATAAAAGATATTTCCAAAGGCAGCTGCAGTGAGGTAAGATTTATCTGGGCAGTCAGGACTGTTCTGCATTTCCGTTGGCATCAATACAAGAAATATTTGGAGACGAGTGTTCCTGGGCTGGTCTATGGTTGTGTATCAGCTCTAGCGTGAATATACTCCAGTTGTGTGTATGAGCTGAGATTTGTTTATCCATTTAATTCCCAGATATATCAGACTGCACTCTAATGCGGAGTTGTCACTTAATTGTTAGGTAAAATTCTGTCTTCTATTCAAACTAGTTTTAAAAGCCATATGTTATTACATTTGTTTTGGCTTTTTTAAATGTGGAAACTGAAAATGAGGTACAGAGGTGCCTTGGTGAACAGATGCTCTGGTAAGACAAATGTTAAATGCATTCACTAAATTAGCAAGTTGCTGAAATTTTGATAAAAGTTCATAAAAATCCACTTTTTTTCACAGCCAAGGTTTGTCATATATGATTAGTGTTTTTTCTACACCAAATTGTCACTGTCTCTAAGTGGCACCTGCTTGAATGAAAATAGGGAAAGATCAGGTGAGAGTTGGTTGCTGTTTGAACGACTGTGACACATGATATCCTGCCCGAAGAAATAATTATAATTCAACACAAGAGTAATGTTGGTTCCTAAGTGTAACTTGAATTCAGTCCATCAAAAAAGGCTCCTGATTATTCTGAATTTTTAAGTCACGCTATCTTTCAGCTTAATGATCCCTTAATATCAGGCTGCCACTCTGCTGAATATCCTAGAAGTTAAGTACTTACATATACATGGGCTGTAGCTGTAAATGAGATGTCTTCTGTGGGCCTTGATAGCCGTAAGAGTCAAATCCACCTATGAAATCAACTGAAAGGGGAGAAATTGCTTTCATTAGCAACATCTTTTCAGAACTGATAGGGACTATCATTCAAGAAGCACCTAGTACACAGATTATTTTTTACGGGTCCTCTAATAATCTGTTAGTATTACACCAACTAATTGGGAAGATAGAGAAAAACAGTAAAACGTAAAGAAAGGCAAAGTACCCCTGTTTTTTCCTTTACTTTTAAAATCAATTCAATTTTAAAACCACATAAAAACAGTAAAAAATTTATAACAGCCATCTTTTCACCAGAAATAAGTAGACATTCCTCTTTTTCAAGTAGACCAAGTCACTAGTACAAAACAACATGCTATTTAGACATTACAAATGCTGAAAATCATTTATTTATTGGCATGAATGCATTGCTTCTGACTGTGTCTGGCTTGCTGTCATACCATGGCTCAGTGGAGGATGTAGAGGAGGGAGTACATTGATCCAACTCTGTCTGAGAGACAGAAGTTTCTCTAACTCCCTGTTTTGACATTTGGGTTGAAATGCATGAACAGAGAGTTGGAACAATTTATCTGAGCTTCAGAGATGAAACTTCACAGATGTAAGGAAACCTGCATATCTTTCAAGATGTTAAAGGCTTGCAAGAAGGTTGAGAAGGTTGAAGGGTGGAAGTTATTTATTAATTCACACAATTGCCATCTCCTGATGGCCTTCTTATGTTTGTTTTAAACAACGTCCTAGAAAATTCAATCTCATGTGAGCCCAAGACCCCTATATCGTTTTCTTTGCACAGGTATAAGGTTGCCCTTTGCTTCCTTTGTCCCAGGAGACTCAACAATCAGCTTATAGGGGTTATTTGGGGGCATTTCTTGTCCCTGAAATATTGTCTCTTACATTGCAGATCTGAATTGGACTTTACTTGGATAGAAAAGGGCCAAAGAGTTCAGGTATGGAGGTGCATTTTTCACATGTCTGGTCACTGCTACTGACAGACTGATTCTGTGTACATTGAAAGCAAAAAGAAAAAAAGAAGGCTATTTGATAGACAACAGCTTCTTGTAGATCTAAAATGCAGTTACAGTTGCAAACAACAAAGAGTAAATTTACATGGTTTGAAAACTTCCACAGTGGTTGGACTTCTTAACATTTGCATTTATAAAGATGTTTTAATACTAAGGTACCCCTCAATTTGTGCCACACTTATCAATACAGCTTCAACCATTCCAGACATTTACCAAAGAATCAAATTCTTGTATGCCTCTATTCACCACTCTGCAAGCAAAGAGCTACCAAAACACTGGACTGGCTGGGTACAGTATGTCTCTATTGCAACTGCACACATGCTGAATCTATCATAAAGCCATTCTTTGCTGGCAAGAATGGCCCCTGCAGAAATATTTAGCCAATTCTGTGCCCTGTAGCAGCACTATGTGTATTCCTATCCCAGGAAGATATGTTACTAAATTAATCCCTGATATCTCTAATGAAGGAGGTTCTATAGCCTTTCTGTGTTGCTTTTCCCTGTGCCTAATTTCCTAATGTCTAATTTAAATGCAATTTCCTGCAAATTAACTACTTATCTATATTTTGGCCTTTTCTCCCTATGGATAGGAAGAAAATTGAGCCATTTTTTTTTCTCTTATAACTGTTTTTGAACCTTTTTAAAAGGTTTAAAAACAGTTATAAGAGAAAGATATTTCATGATATCTATTGTTTTCAGGCTTAAGCAAACCTAGTTATTTCAAACTTTTCTCAAAGCTAATGTTGTCCAAGCCTCTACATTTGAAGATCTTTCCTCAGTTGACTTATGTTTTTCTTTCAGTGGGGTGCACAAAGCAGGACTAACTGGAACAACTGCCATACAGTCTTCTGTTCATCACCTGAAATAATTCAGTAGGCTGAATTGTTTTTATTGTTCTTGTTTTGTGTCATTTGGGGTTGGTTTCCAATTTCTTTTTGCAACAGCATCATACAAATGCTTAATAATCAGCTCTTTATTTTTTTGTTTTGACACTAACTATAGCCTAGCCTAGTCCATATTTTATTTGAAGATGATTGATTCTTCCCCACAGGAGTTATTTTGCACTTGTGTGAACTGAATTTCACCTTCTTGATTTCAAGCCACTTCTCAAAATTATTTTGACTTCTAATCCTCTATTCACAAATGCTTGTACCTTTCCCAGTCTAGTTTAATCTTAAATTTTTTACAGACGTTCTCTTTTCTATCCTCATTGTTGTTAATAAAAATAATGAAGAGAATTATTTCCCTAGCTGAGGTTCCAGTGGGATCCCATCTGAAATGTCCTATCTGCTTTATAACTACATTTCAAATAGAGTTTTAAACGGTTCTGCACTCCACCTATGCTGACTACATCTGGATAGTACTTTCCAAACTTCTTACAAACATTTTATAATGTCAAAATCTTTCTAAAATCAAGACAAATGCTATTTGTTGCTTTCCATTTAATCAATGTCTGTAACCATCAGAATACCTTTATTAAAATGTTATTATGTCTTTGGGAACATAATGAATTTATAGGCAAAAAATGAAGAATTATTTTACTGAAATTCTAGGCTGGGAGGAAGCGCCCCCCCCACCCCCCCATTCAAATACAGAGATTGCAGGAGAAAAAATGATGGACGTATGGTTTGCTGCAGGTATGGTTTGTTGTTTGCTTGACCAATTTTCTTTTCTTTTTGTTACTCTTGATCCCTGACAGCTCAAGTCAGAAAATGCCTGTGTTGGATCAGGTGCCTCACTGTTGTCAACGCATGCCACGCTAGGGATACTGCTTATACTCATTTGTCCAGCTTTGCATTTCTTCCATACTTTCCTAGATTTTTTTCAAGCAACATATAAAACATTATTAGTAGGCTGCAGGCATAGACACCCTGCTTTGCAGATGTGGGGCAAAAGCTTGTCTTCAGGGCTGTTTTCAGAAAGCTAAACCAATGTATTAAGAAAAAGATTTCTTTGAGCAAAATTATTTTGTGTGAGCGTGAGGGAAAGATGCATACTGAATATCTCTTCATGCATTGTGGCTTTGCCCTGCTGTACGGAGCAAGCACAGAGTGTTAGTAAGCCAGATTGCCAAGTTACAAACAAAGCAAGGTCGTAGAGACATTTCTGTGTTCAGCTCACTATAGAAATTCCCATGTGTGTAACCAAATGATGGCAGGGTAGCGAGTACAACCATGACCTCACTGGAGACATACAATGGCTTCTTACAGGCAACAACAAGCTTTGCAAGGTAGGTGAATGGAGGTAATAGAAAGTGAACTCCAATACAAAAGGATTTCATCAATTTGTTTGTAGCAAGGTTTCTTCATGGCAGCTGCTTCTCAGCGCTGCAAACCCTGTGGTGTCCAGACTGTGCTAAAAGCTCCCTGTGGACTCTGAGCTAGTTTCTTAAAGCATGCAGCAGTCTGCCCTTTCTGCAGGCATTTTATCCTAGCTGTGCCTGAAAGGTCACTAAAATGTCATACAACTGATACATTCCTGGCAGCCATAACATCAGATGCATAAAACAAGGCTCATTAGCTGAATCAATACCAAGGCATCCATACATCAAACACTTTTTTTGACTTTTCTATCTTACATTTGTGGTAGCACATTACATCTTACATGTCACTGTTATCACAAGAGGCTCGTGTTGTGTTTCCCTTTAGTAAAAGCACACATTAACATACAAACATAATCCAATTCCTTTTGTGGTGGGCTGACCCTGGATGAACATCCGTTGTCCACTAAAGCCACTCTGTTGCTCCCCTCCTTAGCTGAACAGGAAAGAGAAAACATAACAAAAGGTTCATGGGTCCAGACAGAGACAGGGAGAGATCACTCAGCAATTACCATCACAGGCAAGATAGCCTTGAATTATTACCAAAGAAGAACAGTAAAATGAGAAATAGAGCCAAATATTAAACCTTCTTCTTAGGCTTAGCTCCTAATTCTCTGCATTCTCCACCCCAGTGACATCAGGGAATGAGGAATGGGGGTTGTGGTCATTTCATTTTGTCTCTCTGCTGTTCCTGTCTCTTCAGGGGGAGGACTCTTTATATGCTTCCTCTGCGCCAATGGTGGGTCCCTGCTATAGGAGACAGTCCTCCACAAACTTCTCCAATGTAAATTCTTCCCGCAGGCTATGATTCTTCATGAACTGCTCCAGTGGGTCCCTTCCTTGGGGTGTAGTCCTTCAGGAACAGACTTCTCTAATGTCTTGCCAGCAAACCTGCCCTGGTGTGGGCTCCTCTCTCCGTGGGTTCACAGATGCTTACAGGAGCCTGCTCCAGCACAGGGTCACAGCCTCCTTCGGGCACCCACCTGCTCTGCCCTGGGGTCCTCCCTGGGCTGTGGTGGATCTCTGCTCCCCCATGGACCTCCCTGGGCTGCAGGGCACAGGTGCCTTGCCATGGTCTGCGCCAGGGCTGCAGGGGAATCTCTGCTCCAGCGCCTGGAGCAGCTCCTCCTTCTTCATTGGACTTGGGCTCTGCAGAGTTGTTGCTCTCACTCTCATTCCACTCTGCAACTGAAGTTGTTGTGCAAATTTTTTCCCCTCCTTAAATCTGTTATCCCATAGGCACTGCGCCTGTCATAGGCTGAGCCTTGGTCAGCAGTGGGCCCATCTTGGAGCTGTCTGGCATTGGTTCTATCAGAAGCCCAGGAAAAGCTTCTAGTAACTCTTCACAGAACACAACCCTGTAGCCCCCTCAAAACCACCTTTGAAATATTATGTGTTGAAATTGTTATTTTCCCAGCTGGACTTGAATAGGATAATAGCAGTACTACTTATCTGTAAAATGTGTTATAAAAAATTCAGATTATTTTCTTTTGTTTGTATTAAGGGTCTTGTCAGACATATGAATGTTAAAAATGTAATAGAGGATATATGGCTCAAAGTAGAGACATATTTTCTATCAATAATTACCCACAGGAATGTGAAGTTTCAACTTCTGCTCATGGTCAAAGTCCCCACTGTTTCTACTGTACATCAGGACAGAATGAGAGGCAAAAATGAGTTTCTAATTTTTCATTTCTGCAAGTCTCTGGTATATAGGAAGACCACTAAAATGCGATGCACAAAAAAGATCCCAGTGCTTGGCATTATGGTAGTCCTTAAATATATTTATGAATCTACTAAAATAATATAAAAAACCTAGAATTACCCATGATAAAGATGATACCTTTTAATAAACAAGCTCATGACCATGGATGCGTATGTGCACGTGCACATGGATGCTCCTTGCACGTGCATGTCATGACTGGACATATTTCCTTTGTGGTATAGCAGAGCAACAACACATGGTGCTCATATTATACATTTGACCTGCAAGGTCTTAAATTTATCTGCCCTCTCTCCAGAGGTCAAAGTCTTGTCTTCCTGGACTCAGGTTTTTGAAGTGCTGCAATTTAGCTTCACTGCCACAGAAAGGCACATCACTGCAGGTGTAGCTGCAAGGAAGGAGAGATGGCAAAGTACAGCTAATAACATAACTGAAAGCACTGCTGGTGCAGAAGTGAGTATGTGAGGCAAGAGAGAGCTGTGCACAAATAGCAGTAGCTAAAAACTGGCCAAATTGAGAAAAAAAATATAAATGGAGGGGAGTAAAATTAAGTTTCATTTTAATACCTTGGAAATGACATATGGGGCAAAAATATAAAAGAACATATGGGGACACCTTTGCTCTTGCAGCTTTGCCAGTATCCTGCTACCCAGCTCTCCGTTTGGTGAAGACATTTCCAAACAATTCAGTGCTGCTGCCTTTTTATGCTGTGAGCATGGTCTGGTGGCTGTTCCACTAAATAGCACACAGGAGGAGATTTGCTTGAATGTGATCTCCATAAAGCTTGTTTACAATGATAATCAAACATTATTGGTCTTTGTGCTGAGTACACAGTGATTTAGGCTCTCAAACCACAGCAGAGCCAAACACCAGGGAAACATGGGGAAGGAGACATCTGCCAGCACATGAGGCTGTGCCCTTTCTGCTGTCACAGGAGGATTCAGAAATGGCACAAGAACTTGGACATGAGGTCCAGTTCTTGTGGTGCAATGAGCAGCATTTCTGCCAAGCAGTCAGTAATGAAGGGCCTGTGAGTGCTCTCAGCTCAGCCATTTGCAAGGTGAATATAAAACCTCAGATTTTGAAACTGTAACCTCATGGCACTTGTGAGCTCTGTGATGGCCACTGGAGCTGAAGCCCTTACACAAATTTTGATGGCGTTTCTCAAATCAGACTTTGCTCCACTGCCACTATTTTCATGCTGTTTACTTATATAATAATCAAAATTATTCAATAATTTTTTGCTTCACAGGGCCTTGTCCTCCACTTTTTTCTCCTCTTACCGTGTTTCTTGTTGGTGTAAGGCAGCATCTTATTCTGTTTCTGCTGATCCCTTGGCTGAGTCTTTTATCAGCTCTTTTGAGACAAGATGTAGGAGTGGGGAGGTACTCAGGTTTGTCAAGTCCAATAAACATGATCTGCTGTTTCCACCCTCACAGAAATACAGGCAGAGATCTCTGCCTGCTGCTCCTTATAATTAGGGAGCAACAGGTATGCAGATATTGCTTTCGAGATGTACCCAGAAGAAAAAATACCAACATGAATGGTGCTGTGGGTCCAGAAATTAGACCAAAAAATTAGACCAAAGTCACAATTTGTCTCAGATTTGCAGGTGGAGAAGGTGTCTGGTTGGTAGCAGATTCTTGGACCATGACATGAGGAAGACCATGGTCTGGAGCAAGGCCTCTGCAAGGCAGGCATGGCCAACAGTGGGAACCACGTTGAGAGGATGGGAACCAAGGTCCTTGCTGTGCAGAAAGGGGCCAGGATGAAAGTAGCCAGGAATAAGCAAGCAAGGGCTGGGAGGCATGAGCAAGTCTTCAGTAGCTGAAGGCAGAAACTGGGACCAGAGATAAGGCAAGCAGGAATAAGGACCAAAGGCCAGGTGGAAACAACAGGAGCGTAGCTGCAGCAATGAGAAATACTGGACTGAAATGGTCAGCACTGCCTTTTATACCTGACAAATACAGCAAGCCACCTGTCAGCCTGCACACCTGGAAACAGGGTTGCTGCCTGACCTCTGCAAGGCTTTGGAAGGATTGTCTCCAAACTTGCAGAGGGGCTTGTCTGATGCTTGGTAAAGAAAGAATCAATAAAAGACCTCCACTCAGCTAAGAGAACAAGATAACAATAATAAGCTGAGAGAACAATCATAGCCTGAACAACATATTTTTCTAAACTGGATAGACCTGAACATTGCTGGATAATAGCCATTTGCTTTCAAATTTTCATCCCTAAGTGCTGAGCAAAAAAATAGAGCCTTGCAATATAGATTTTGACTGACAAATCATTCTAAGAATTAAATATGTGGTAGACTGAATTATTGTAGAAGTTATCAAATGAGTCGTTAGGAAAAATTGTTCTTAGCCAGATCACTGCTAGGAGCAAGCAATAAAGAGAGGAAAAAGAAAAAAAGAAGGAAAAAGAAAATGCCTGGGGCAGTGGCCTCCAAGTGTGACTGCCACACTAATAAATGAGAAAAAGAGTCATTAGTAGGTGCAACAAAGGGGAGAATTAAGGTCCAAATCTATGAAAGTTAACAATCCAACGCTAATGAAGACCTATCTAGATATTTGAAAGGAAAAGCAATAAGGAAACCTTTAACAGGAATCATGCTGATAAAAATAATTTAGTACAAAGCTATGTTCATGGCATGTAGGAAACTCCAAGGAGCTCACACTGACTGTCTCAGCAGGAAGGACACTAAGGCTGTGGGCAGGTGTCCTTCTCAGGGCCACTGGAAATAATTAATTAGTCTGGTCCACCCACAGCAGCTCATCACTGGTCCTCTGAAAACTGCTATCTATCAGCCTGGAGTGAGCTTGGATGGCTGGGACCTGCTGGCTGAAACTCTAAGAAGGCAGCTGCCCTCAAAGGGTGGGACACCAGGGTGGGAAAGGGAGCCAGCAGCCCCACATGGCCACTTGCAGGCTGTTCCTCTTCAGAATCCAAGCTGCCTCTCCTCTGCCTCAGGGGATGACAGAGGAGATGCTCCCCATTGGAGGGTCTTTCAAAGACAGCCCCTCATGTTCAGTGCAAAGTAGCAGTAAAAGATTGATGTTGAAAGGGAGTCAGAACAAAAGATCCCTGGAAGTATTTTGCATGCTATTTTCAGCTTGTGGAGAGTTTCAGGTTTTGTTATATTTTCATGATTTTGACTATGAGTTGTGTCTATTTTTTCAATATTTCCATGTCCAGGAAGACCACACACTATTCAGCTGCATCAACAACCTGAGCATTGCTTCAAATGATCTGTAGCTTTTGTTATCAGAATCATCACTAGTTACTACCTCATTTCTGCTACTGGCTTGACACAACTGCTTGGGACATTGTTTCATGGTCTGAATGCCTTTGTGTTCCTCTCCTGAAATAAATAATTAATGATGAGCAATATTTTCCCAATGATTTGGTATGAAATGTACCTTTCTTCAAAAAAAAAAAAAATAGACATTAGCAGTTCATTCACTATTGACATGTGCAGATCTTCTCCAACACTTCTGCAATGTCATTCTTGAATAGATAAAAATTGTGTGGTTTATAGTTTAAAAAATTATGTCAGGTAAATATATTTCCCTTGCTGTTACAATGCATTGATTTTATTAAGCAGTATTGCATTGTGATAAGCTGCTAGAATGGAAATGTTACTTCCTTCAAGGTTTACATTACATTATTTAGACATTTTTAAACTTGGGTTGACAATCCCCACAGGAGATGGTGATGGATGCAAGGGGAGTGGCAGGGAAGACAAGTGAGGGAGAAAAGAAATTATCATAGATGAAGCTAGCAATGCCACCATTTTCCCTTGTGTGATTTTATTTATATATTTGTCTCATACCACAACCCAATCTCCTAGGGAATCCTTGAACATCAACTTCATTAGTTATGAAGGCAGCAATCCATAACCAATTTTCTTTTCATGTCAAGCTTGTTCATGTATAAACCCAGCCCTTTTGTTGGAAACATTTGCAATTAATCCCACAAACAAAGAAAATGCAAATCATACAGTCTACCCTGAGCAACCCTTCTGACTCAAGACCCTGACCACCATCTATTATACACTAAAATGAATTGAAATTCCCACTTAGAGTCTAACCTAATTTTCTAGTGATAATAGGCATGGATTCCCAGAAGCATTCTATGCATCTAGATAGTAACATCCTAATTTCCCTTCCTGGTAAATGTTTTAAATAAGACTTTAGCACCAAAGGAAATTAACCTTTAAATTAATTGTAATTATAAAATGCCATCACTGATTTTGTCTTCAGACTAATTACTTGCCATTATTTAAACAAACTGCACCTCCTCAGAGCTTTTAAGTTTGTTCCCCTCTGCAGTGCTGTGCCAAATGATCACAGAGCAGGCTGTGAAATGTCTGCCAAGCCCAGTGACACCTTGGACTGCTCAGGTCCATTTGCATCTCAAATGCAGCAGGTTTCACTTGTCATATCTTCCTGCCATGAACGTGTTCCCCTGTGCTTCAGCCTCACACTCGGCAGCTCAGACGTTTTCTGCCTGTGCCTTGGAAGCAGCGAGCCCCCCTTAGGGGGCAAAGATTGCCCGTGCTCTGTGCCAAGGAGAGCGAGACGCTCAACACCAGCCTTCTGCTCTGGGAGGGGCCCCTCCAAGACAGGACATGACTGGAAATAATAGCACAGGAACCAGCTACTGATATGTGCAAAAGATTGATGTTGTACAGGCATGTCAGGGAATTTCCTAAATGTTCCTGATGGCAACATGGCTCTCCAAGGCAGCTGTCCTTAACATGACAAACATGGAATAGCGCCTTGGGATTTCAAAGGCTTCTCTCCTTTCACGCTTCTATCAGCATCCTGACAGCCAAAGGCATCCCATTTTCTTCCCTCTGGTTTACTTAGATCATGTAGCAGTCACCACACTAAATGAAACAAGTAAATGTAAGAAGCTTCTAATTGAGTTGCAGGCTGTAGATTGAAGAGCACAGCTGAGAAAAACAAGCTGAAGCTTCATAACTGTAGTGTATTCCTTTCATTCCCATTCACAATGACCTGTTCAACAGTTTGGAGAACTGTGTTTTAAATATTGGCTTTTATTTGTTCCTATTATTATTTGCTGCTGTGCTGTCTCTGCAGGCTGTCTAAGCTGTCCCTAGCACCAACCAAACAAGTTAGACCAGTGATTCCTCCTGTCCTGAGAGAGGTGTCTACCACAGATAGGGCAGATTGCTCTTTGGGGTTTCATCCCAAAGCCTCCACTAACTGTGGCGGAAATCTTTATTGTTAATTTAAGCTGCAGGCCTATTTACATGTGGCTGTAGGAGTGTGAGATGGATGCCACCTATGACAGCATGGAAAAGGTGAAAATGGAATCATTGGTGTTTTCCAGACAAAGACTCAGAATACACTGCACACATAGTAAGTGCAAAACTAGTGAAGTGTGTAGCTGAGTTATTGGATCTCCTTTTCTCAGGAGGCTGTTTTATATAACCTTTCTTGGTTCAAACATAGTTGGACACTTCCAGGAAGAGAAGACCATTGTGGGAAACTAAATACAGAATTCTTGTGGCTAAGGAAGTCCATGAACAACAAATTACTGTCAAGAATTTCAGGGAACCACAAACCTGGGATGGGAAACAAAGAAGCAGAATTAATACTTGCATATTTGCTACCAGTTTCTCTTTTTCTTTGTTTTAGAGGTTTTTTTTAAGCAGGAATGGAAGCTAAAGTATTCTTTCTCTGTAATGTCTCACTAAGCAGATTATGAAAAGCATTTGGCACAGAAATAAAGTGATACCTGAGCATATTCTGCACTTCAATAGTGCCTTTCATCCCAGATGCTCAAAGTTATGAAGCAACACACCTGTGAGTTTGTCCCTGTAATTATTTTCCATTTTAAATATGGGAAACAGAAGTATGGAGAGGTTAAACAACCTACCCAAAGGTGGAAGGTTGCCTGTAACAGACATAAAAAGAAAATGTTTTTCTATCTATCCCATATGCATGTCAAAATTTCACATCTCTCACATATAATGAATTTAATACTTTTAAAAGAAATCTTTGTCGTCACTTTTTGTACTTCCCAGGTCAGGTCTAGGATCCCAGAGTGGATTGTTGTTTGTCACAAAGTTTATTGGCACATAATACTATATTGCTCACCAGAAGATATTTCCTATCTTGCTGAACATTTTCAGTAATTCAAATGGAGTCTTTAATTCAACTTTTTACTGGAAGGGGAGAAGTGAAATAATTTTAAAGGGTTATATTGAGCTTCACTTCTGTCCCAAGACATCCCCAGTAGCAGGGTTCCAGGGAATATGCAGCAAAAATCTTCTAGACAAAGTTGCAATTTCTTTTGCTTTGCAGTTTAACTGGAAACAATGCCAGAAGAAAAGAAGAAAGTGCATGTGCAGGTTGGATCCCTGCTAGCATCAGATGGTGCAAAGGTTGTACCTCATGGTACACAAGGGGACATTCAAAGAGGCCATATTTATTCTCTGATTGCCTTGCCGTTGCCTAATAGTAGGTAAACACTATTTCTGCTCCCTCTCTGGGTCAGCAAGAGAGCCTTCTAGGTTAGGATTTTACTCTGAGACACAGACTAAATTAGAGATTTTTCTCTTAGCTGGGATTCATTCCTAGCCAAAGCTGTCTCTCTAATAACAAGCAAGTCTCCTTACTCTCAACAGAACCTGTAAGGTGAGTGCAGAATTCTCATTTCAGTAACCCAGGTTTGTTTCTTAATTGCTTAGAGATAAAAAGCCCTGGGAGGATGCTGCTTGACTGCTTATATTCCAGTGTTCCCCACAAAATGTTTATACAGTTAATGAAGTTTTCAGAAATACATTGAATTTTCTGTTAGTAAGGCAGTAGCAGCTTATAGCAGGGAGCCAAATTGCTAGTGAGCAAATGCACATTAAAGGAACATTTCGATGTTATTAAAAATAATGTGCAGCCTTTCAAAAATGCAGGCTTAACATGATTTTGGGAGACAAATGAGGAGCTCCAATAAGTTCATAGTCATTGAATGCCTCCAAGTAATGGTTGTTGCTGACATTTTCATGGTTTATTTTTAATTGCTGCAGCTAATAATGCTAATGAGCTAAAATGGCAATGGCTTAGGAATTCCAATGGCAGTGGTGAAGAGGAGAGTGTGGAGTTGGCAGCAGTGCTGCTGGGGACTCATCCTCGCTTGTCTTTCCCAGAAAAAGACCTGAGGCACTCCAACCTTCAGAGTTCCTCCTTCCTATGGAGCCACAGAGAAAATGTTTGGGAGTGGCAAACCTCCACTGAGAGAAGCAGCCATGGAAAAGCTGTTCTTGTCTGCCCCTTAAACATGGGTGCTGCAGTTTGACTCTGGTGCACCTGATGTTAGAGCACTTCTGGGATTGTACCAGGAGAGAAAGCAACTTCCTCTTTAATCCTTGGTGCAGAATTAACCCAAAGCAGATCGTTCTCATGAAAGATAGCACAGACTTGAGCTTTTACTTAGGGGGCCTGTGGATGGATTTATTTCATGTGTGAGTAATTAAAACCTCTAGACTTGCTGATTCAGTCCTAGTTATAACCATGATTTGATCACTGTATTGTTCCATTCCTAATCCTTTAGTGAGGTTAGAGCAGGTTAATCTTAGTGAAATGTTTGCTTAATACTACCCTCATTTATTCTCTTAATAAAATCTGCATAAAGAATGGAGAAATAGTAATTCTTTCAGCTTGTTCCAATTACTCTGAGAGCAAAGCTAAATCAGCTGAAGCAGCTTAAGAGCAACTTGACTGTGTTTTTACGGTTGAGACTCCATGCCAGCAGGAGATGAGACATGTTCTATACTCCAGAGCTGTGTCAATATCTTCATCTGGTTAAAATCTGGAACATGCCCAGGTTTGGCTCTTGGATGTTGCATGGATTTTTCTCCAGTCTTATGCCTTGCTGCTCAGTTCTGCCAGGTTCAGTGTTTCTGCCTCTTTTGCTTCTCTTCTGTACTGCTGTTATTCCCATGGCCCATTAGCAAAGCAGAAGAAATGGAATTGAGTGTATGGGTGTTCACTTTGTCCATCATGAAAAGCAAGGACTTTTTCCATTGGTTCTGTCTCATCAGAAGTGATTTGTGGCTAAATGACACTTTGCTATGACCCAATATGTTAATCCTTATAAATACTAAATAACGTGACATCCATAAGGGATACACTTCTCAGAAAAGCACGATAGAGGTATGTGTTGCCAAAAGGGATGGAAAAAGTGAGAAAATGTATCTAAGAAAATAGAAGAATTTTAAATTAAACCTGAACAGGAAGCATTTGTATAGACTGCAGGCCCTGGCTGTCTCAGTGAACACTTGGTACATGGCAGAGTGGATGTCTGAGCAGGGAGAGAACTAGAATCATTCTTGCTACTTCATGAGGCCTCTCAGTAGAAACTAAAGCTGTTTTAATTTTGTGATACCTTGAGGGGCCAGATCCAATCTGAGCATTATTACACTGTTGGCACAACAGTGCCACAGAAGTTCCCTTTCCCTTTTTTGCCAGCCAAGCTTCCAAACCTCAGCAAAGGGGAAGCTGCAGCACCTGAGCTTGTGCTGGATTCATTGCATTGGGTGGGAGTTCACCCTGGTGCCTCAGAGAGGTGCTGGCAGATGAGTGAGATGCTCTTTGACTGGATGAGGAGACCTGGCTGGGGTGTACAAAGTAGTAATGTAATCTAAATGACAAAAGTAATGACAAAATAGTCAAGGTGATGGCAAGAAAATGTTCAAAGAAGCATAACAACCTGTGGCTGCTGAACAACAGGGAGCCCTTGGTGCACAGAGAAGTAAACAATACCACATTGGCCGTGGCACTTTGCTGCCAGGAATGCCACTTTATGAACAATGGGAGATATCTCTCAAATGTTCTCTGACTTCTGTGCTTGGTTGGTGAGCCAAGTCTCAAGTCCCTTCTTTGCTTTTTACTTATATCATGCCCTAAAGCATTACAGAATAGTGAAGAAAATATTTAAGCCCTTAGAAGAGAGGGCAGAACAGTATTCAATGGGATTTCATTTTGGGGGACAAGGAATAACCCTCCTCCAGCTCTGGAAAATGAATGCACTTAATGGGAAAGCAGGAGAAAATACATATGACTGAGTACTTCCTTAAACAGAAAAGTCTATTTGTGACATACCCCTGCTCCACACAGCTTCCCAAACCCTTTGTACTCTTTATACCTTCCTCACTTCTACAGAAACACAAAGACAACTGAAATGAGCATAATCGAAACGACCTCCAAAGTGTGGCGGTTTGATTTCAGCATTAAATCTCCCCTTGATGGTTCACAGTGACACTGTATTGCCAATAGATTACAGGGTTGTAGCTATTTTCCACGCAGGAGAACACACAAAGGAACCCCCGCCAGCCCTAGCAGTGCTCTCAATCAAATAAAAACCCTTTAGCTTCCTGTTGCAGAGCTCTCCCTAGGATTCATGTATATTTTATCAAAGTTACATGCAGTTCTGATACTTGTTTCTAAAGTGCTTTAGTATGAATCCCAAGTTGTACTGAAATGCAGCAGTGGACCTTTTTAAAAAAAATCAGGTTAGAGTAGAGAAAAAAATGAAATGGCTTGACTCTACAGCATGCAATAAGAGCAAATTTTGCTCAACAGGTTTCTATTGATATAAATAAGCAGAAGAAACACAAATCTACATCTGTATGAAGTAATTTCACTTCATGGAAGTGCAGCCTGGGAGCAGCAGGACCAAAGAGGAGCTCCGCTGTTTAACCTCTCATAAATTAAAGTCCTGAGATGATCTAAAGCTATTTTTTTGCCAGAATTGCTTTTACAAGACAACATACATGCCAACACAAAGAGCTATGACTTCAGTTGTAACCAATTACTCTGAAAATAGTTAATAACAGCCTGGAGCAAGGAAAAAAAAAAAAAAGCTTGTATTTGCTAATTGGGATTTTTTTTCTTTCTTTTTATAAAAAAAAAAACAAAACAAAAAAAACCTAACCAACAAAAAAACAAAACCAAAAAGAACCCCCCCCTTGTTTTATATCTTAAGCTAAGTTGTGAGATAAAGAGTTGCAGTGATATTTCCAGATGAAAGGGGTATGTAAATTCAAACCAGTATTTCTTGCCTCCTTTGTCTCTCAGACATTTCCAGATTTTAGACCAAGAAGGATGGACAGAAAATATGATCTGGCTACAGTATAATAAGGCATTTAGGTTGATGTCAGCATAGTGGAGAGGTGATTAAAAAAAAAAATTCATTTTGTATGTAATAAAGCTTTAGTACTTACAGCTGTCCTCTTCTTCAGTAATACACTTCACAACATAACAGGCATAGATGAAGCCTGCCAGCTGAAACAAAATGTAATAGTGTTAGATGTAAGACTGATACCACAGAGAAACAAGAGATGGCTTTAGAAAAGTATCTACAGAAACAACAAAATTAACAGACTTTCTTTAGGAGTTAAAGATAACTCTCCACAATAGTTATATAATTTTAATTAGAAATAGGGGAATTCTGCATCTTTCTTGAAAAACACATCCTCCAATAAAACTTCCAAAAATTGACCAAAATTTTTCCAATACCTAGTTGACTTCTTTCAATTATTGAAAAAATAGAAAAGTGAATGAGTATTTGGATGATCGAGCTTTTAGCTACTGAAAAAGTAAATATTTCTGTCAAAATCAGATTTGCCATCCAACAAAACCTGACTCTCTAGCAGAACTTTTTTTAAAATCGGAACTGCGCCAACTAAATCAAGGACAAATTCAGTGCACTTGTAAACCAGCTTTATAATTATATTTTATCAGTTGAAATTAGGGCTGTGGATTAATGGAACTTGTTCCCATATCTGCAGTAGTCCCCAAGCCTTATTACAAGTCACTTTGGATAGTCCTGGATGTGTTTACATCAACATCTCACACAACAGCTGGCAAATTTGTATCTTGTTCCCTTCAATCCTCTCTGAAGAGCATGCCCAGAATTGAATTGTAAACTGGAGCAATGGGATTTAAAGAAAATGAAAATCTGGAGCAGT
This sequence comes from Chloebia gouldiae, assembly GCA_003676055.1. Classification (NCBI taxonomy): domain Eukaryota; kingdom Metazoa; phylum Chordata; class Aves; order Passeriformes; family Passeridae; genus Chloebia; species Chloebia gouldiae. The sequence goes on along the minus strand of QUSF01000002.1, from coordinate 47,006,986 downwards.
TATTGAAGTACCACCTGAAACAAATGCTAATAAAAAAAGGAATAAATGGCCAATATCACACACGCAACAGGCCAAGTATCATGTGAGTCAGCTGCTGGTCCCTCCAGCAAGTGCTGTGGTTGTTAAGTTAGACCAGAAGTAAAAGAACAAATACTGGAGCAGCAACACATGTCACATGTTGCCCGCTTTACACAACTTCCTTACATGCAGGTCTGGAGAGTTTTCTCTACTTCATTATAAGAAATAATTTTTCATCCTTTAGCTCATCACTGAAGTTTGCATGGTAGGATGTCAAACGAATTCCAGTTATTTGGTCTCTGTGTAGTGAAAAGCAAGCTGTGCTGCCAAAATGTGTTATTCTGCACAGGCCACCTCACAGAGATATTTGTATGAGCTGCAAAATCATCTGTACACTTAGGGAATTTGATCTTAATATGGATAATAAAAATGCCTAGTGGCTTCAGCCAGAACTGAGCTCTCTGTGAATGGTGCAAAACCCATAATCTCCGGCTGAGGGAGATGATGATCTTAACTTCAGTTTGAGTAATCAGTGGGTTGGACAGTAGAAGAAGTGAAATTTGAGAGACCATGTATTATGAATGCTGGTAATGAAAATGGATTTTTTTTTCATTAATCTGAGGCATTTGCACAATCACTGCAATATTGTGGGTTCTTAGAGCCCTTAATATTACCCATATATAAATTAAATGCAAACAAATCCATTCTATTTCATCGTGCCTTCATACCTGAGGCACTGACTATGCATAGTTTATTCCAGCTCTTACACAGATATTCCTGGCATTTCTGTCAGTTTTCTATGTAGAAAGCTACCTATACCCACAAATGCTATCTTCTAATATCTGTAAGGGTAAGAGATGGCAAAAGGGGAAAAAAAAAGGGCAGCCTCAAGGTTTTCCTAAAGAAATTAAGACTTGATTTGGAGATCACTCTGGAGCCAGCATAGGTGCTGTCTGCTCACAGTTTAAATTCCTGTTGGAAGCCCAGAAGCTGCATTACAATGGAACTAAACCATTAATTTTGTCATTTATTAGAAATCTGCCTTTCAGTGCTGCTGGGAAGATTTTACACCTGGGAAGGATGAAATATTCACTGCTGGGCACAAAGAACGAGCTGTACCAAGAAGTGGCATTCAGCTAATATCAGCATTTCATCTCTCCTTTATTGGATCACCCTTCCCTTTTGTTTCTTGGCTTCAAGACAGAGGGCTAATTTGCTCCACTGACTTATGCCCTGCATAACCCCATTGACTTCAATGACATTACTTGAGGTTTAATTCAGCAACAAATTAGGCCCAGAAAGGTTGTTCGTAAATGGTTCCATTCTTGGATGTGAACCTTGGCTTAATAGTTTCTCTGTTCTCTTTTTACAGACCATCAGATCCAAGATAGCTGAATAGTTGCATCTCTAACAGGCTCCTTTGGTAATCCTTTTCTTGCACTACAGTTCAATATTTTACTGTCTTGTAAACCACCACAAGTGGTTATTAACTGAACTTACAAAGTACAGCAAACAAACCATATCACAAATGGTGTTTACAACTGATCTTTTAATTGTATTCAGTTACATTGTTTAAATCTCTAGGGAACTCCTTCGATATATGAGCTAATCCTACAGCATTTCATCAGATGAACTTGTTGATTAAAAGAATGCCTTAAAGCTCAAATTGTTCTGATCTAAGTACAAATGTCAGGGTTTTTTCCCATGAGGTAATCAGAGCTCATAAAAGAAACCTCCCCTTCTCCCACATTTATCCAACCCTTTGCTTGGTAAACATAATCATTTTGTTCTTATTTGAATCTCACATTAGTTTTTTCTTCCTTCTCTTTTTTTTTTTTTAACCAAGTAATTTGTAATTTATCAATTCTTATACAGTGGCAATCATTTAAGATTTACCTTCTAATTGCATCAGCAGCAGTGGGCACACACTGTGAGCTGAGGCTCAGAAGCAAAAGTAACAGTTTTCACTTTGATGATACTCAAAGACCTGAGCCAATGGTAACTGCAGAGATCCCCAAGATAGAGATCAGGAACATGTTTCCCCTGCTGTGGACTAGGACTTCCAATAAGAAGGGTACAGCTCATCTATGTAGATAGCAGAGATTTCTTGGGGACTTTAGTCAACTAAAATTTTTAATGAATTCCCACATGGATTGATAGGTCTTCCAAAATTTACCACCTTTGTTATAGTACAAGATGCACTTCTTTAACCTTTTCTCTCTAACAAAAGCATACCAAAATATACCTTTGTGTCACAAAGAATACCCCAAAATCCCCAAGAAATCCAAACAAAACACTGAATAACTCCTCATCCTGGAGAAGAATTTGAGAGAAGAAACCCAAACCAAAGGATATGTTAGTCACATTGCTTAATGTATTCCTGGGACATCCTCAAACACAGCAGTACTCAGTGCAGTATGAGAATTACACAGAGCAGAGTTTTCCTGATTCAGTAGCTCCAAAAGATTTTTGTCATACATAAGAAGGAAGGAAATGAGTCCTCAGAGATAAAGAAGAGAAGGAGCCAGACTGTCTCAGAAAATAATTTTAAAACTGGGAAAGTTGCTTGAAAAATCTTGTTGCTTTGCATCCCTACTTTTTTTTTTAATTAACTGAGCTTTGTTTTTTTATAAGCCATGCAATGATAAAAAGAAATAGGTGTAATGAGCAGAAGATAATTTCTGGATCCCAGACCCATCAAGCTTAGGTGTCTACATCTGTCCCACTCACATTTTAATGCTGTATATGGGCCTCTAGAGGAGAAGGAACCATTAACAACATTCCTGCTCATTTATACATAGAGTCATTAGTGAATGCATGTTTTTATGAACCTCATTTTCTGCACCTTGAAAAAACCTGCTCTTTACAACTTTCCCTGATATGTCCATATGAGAGTATAAATGAATACAGCTCTTTCTAAAAATGACACATTATCCATGCCTGCACCAGCTCCCTGGGTGTACTTTAACAGCATCTGATGACTTGAATTTTAGAAACAATGATCTCAAACACTTAATAATTTTGTGAGGTGTTTTTAAAATTCGTTTTTGTTTGTTTGGTTGTTTTTTTTTTAATCTATAAGCATGTTGATAAAACCGTTTTCCTTCCGTCAAGAAAAAAAAAAGAAGACAAGCAAAGCCTAAAATAAATCACCAACAAAACAGCATTACTGAAGCTTTGGTAAGAAGATTAACTACAAAATATAGTTAATGCACTTTATTGCCTTACCATAGCTGTATAAGGAAAACAAAAAAGTAGAATATTCCCACCTAAGTCACCGATGTCCCATTACACCTCTAAAGACTCTCAGCAGATCCTGAGTCACTGTGAGTGTACTTCCAGACTTGCTCAAAATGTCAAGTGCTGTGATCAAACTTAATCAGAATCTGTATTGATTAAAATCCTGTTGTGCTATTTTTTCTCACTTCTTTCATGGAGAGGAATGTTTTTATATACTGCAAAGAGTACCAGACTTGGAAAAAAGGCTATCATATAAAAAAAACATAATTCATATAAAAAAAAACCCCATAATTGCTGGTCAAGGTTCCCACACGTCCCTCTTCTGAAGCAATATCTACATAGGCAATTACTACAAGTTATGTTTGTTAATCTGGGAACTTGAAACAAAAGAGTGATAGCAAGGAGGAAACAAAAACTCGAAGGAGATCTAATTGGAATAGTGTGGTGAGGAACAGGCTTGAGATGAGGATTAATGAGTTAAGGGTTGTGGAAATAATACATAGTCTTGGTTTCTTTGAATGAATTTGTTTTTATTCTCTAACCATACTTGGTCTAGTGAAATGGACTTAAAACCTATTATGTTTTGTAATGGAAAAATATTTCAGTATATTTGAAACAGCTAAGGCTTGTGCATTTTCTTTTCATTATTAAGTTTTTGCAGGTGTCTATAGACAATCTGCTTTTAAGACTTAAGCAAAATATAAGCTAGTTCAAACAATAATATGGCAGAAATACATGGTTGTAATTCTGGCCCTGGGAATGCTCTATTGCAAAGCTGTGATGTTACATGTCCAGCCATGTGCAAACGAATCATATTTCTTAAGCTTACAGTGGTCTGCACACATAAAACCTTTGTGGTGATGTGCATTTAAGGGGCAATGTTTCTTTAAAATGGATTTTTGTAGTCTGAAGATATATTGTTATATATATATATATACACACACACACACATACACATTATGAGCAACTGAAGAACTGGAAAATTACTGTCTAGAAAGCTTCCAGTGTATTGATTCTCAGAAGAATCATACTCATTATTTAGCAGGAAAGGTGAGGCAGAGACCTTTCTCTCAATATCTGTAGATTTAAGTCGATGTCATGGGGGTTCTAAAGCTGCCCCCTGCAAAAACCCTTTCAAGCTTGATTTCACTGCCTTCAGCAGTGCTGCACCAGTGAGTGAACATCATTGCTGGAGTTTAATATAAAACTCAAGCTGTGTTCCATGGAAACTACTCTGTTGAGGTATGCTTTTATTTGTGCTTACATTTAACATTATGAAAACCCTGTCATTCCTCCAAATTTAAATCTCTTTCAGCATAATAGGAGAGAATAGGAAAGCTATTGGTATAAGGACAGATTCCTGATAGGTAAGGTAGACTGTGTGGCCTTGCTGTCATTCTTTTACAGAATTAACTATCAATGAACTGCCCAGAAAGAAGATTTCATTACTATGGCCAAGTGGCTTTATTCTGTACAACAAAATAATTACTTAAAAGTGCAAATGTCAAACTGACATGTCCACAGTAATATCTAGTGGACACTTATGAAATTTAAAAGCAATCCAAAATGATAATTTCTTAGCCTGTGTAGTCATCAAATTATTTTTCTTTCCCTCTCTTGAGCTGAAAACTCAGCCCCAAAGGTTTTTGGTTTTTTCTTTTTAGCAGGCACAGTAAAACCATTAATCATAAATTCAGATAAGTCTAGGCACATTGGAAGAGAGAAGTGTGATAAAAATTGCATTTATTTCAACTAGTACTTCATAATCTTTTTATATCAGCTGTCTAGAAGGTGCTTAACATAAAATCTTCCTTTATTTCTCAGTGGACTCTTCAGTTTTCTAGAGATTTCCTTTCTGTATAAGCATTTGAAGATCCCTGTGAAGACTTGCTAGAAAGCTTTTGTTTGAAATGCTGGTGGGTGTTTGAGAGCAGTTCTGTCTTGTTCAGGGTTCCCTGGGCATCTTCTCTGGCAAGCTTCTGCACCTGATGAATTGAAGAGACTACAGGGGCACTGAAAACCACAGCACTGTGGTTTGTCACAAAAGAGCAGTGCAAACCTTTAACAACAGCAGAAAGCAAGAGATACTTACCTGTTTTGTGTCTGTATTACAGACATTTGGCTTGACCCAAATTTCCAGAAAGTTTAAACTTTAGCAAGAGTTTTCTGTAATTTTGACCTAAAACTTTCTACAACTCTTCATTCTTCCTAGGTATTTCAGAGTGAGTTATGCTTTTGATAACCACATGATATTTGGCACTTTTCCATGATTTCATCTCACAGCTAAAGAGTAGCATGTCCTTTTTTCCTGCCTCAGACTTGAAAGGTAACCTAAAATACAGGGGCTACCAGCTGACAGAAGGCAGACATGGGGATCACTTACTGCTGACCTCTGTATTAGCTGAACTGTGGAGTATCTTGTAGATTCAGGCTCAACACTGAGCTTCACATTCCTGCTCCCACAGGTGAAATGCCCCAGCCAGGATTCTGCTGTATTCCCTGAAGAAGCTGAGGCAGGCACAACTCACTGGACAGAGGGCAGGCCCACCTGTGCAGATCCCCAGGTGACAGCTTAGAGCAAGGATGGGGCTGAGAGGCCAGGAACAAATTCCCCACCTGCATTCAGCAGGTACTAGGTGAAGCTCAAATGTGCAGTGTTCAGTTCAGGCTGAAGGCATTAGTGATGCCAAAAATATGTTAAGCCTGGAGAAATTTTAATTTTATATTTTCTGCTCCTGTGAATTGTTTCCACTACATTTTCTGACTTCATTAAGGCCAGAGGAGATTTTTGGTTACATATTTTTGTTAATTCCATCCAATCTAAGTGTATGGAAGTCCTGAAGATGGAAAAAATCTATTGCTCTGTTTCCTTCCATGGTTTAGCTCTGTAGCCCAACTTGTCATTGTAAGAACAGAGTTTTGATTGTACAGGGGTCAAGTGTATGTTGTGGATGGTGCCTGCTCTTCTAAAAATTATTTAGCCATTAGAGTTGTGTAGATTGTGCAAACCAATCCTATTTATTTTTAAACAAAACTGCCTCTGTCCTCTTGGCAACAGAAAAAAAAAACAACATCAAAAAATGAAGCTCAAACAAACAAAAAACTAAAGGTTTTAAAACACACATCACCCATTTTTTTCTGTAAATAGTAAAAATGGGTTATTAAAGCAAAAGTGTATATGTGTCTCTATATGGGCTTTGCTCTGAAGGTTTTATAGCATGATAACTTCTATGAAAAAAACTTTGGACCTTTGCCTCCTCTTGTCTTCTGGGAAAGCTTTGGAATGGTTTAATCATCTGTTTTTGGTATCTTCCTGCCTTTGGCAGCAGTAGCTTTTCTTATCATTATGTGTAACTGTGTGTCACTTTTTTTCAGACAGCCATAGGATTAGGATAAGAAAAATTGGTTCTTTATGCTGCAGATATAACAAAGCCACAGACTCCTTTCAGCCCACTAAATGAATGTCTAGCATTTTAAATTGAACCCTGTTAGAAGAGATAGTTGATTATAATGCTACTCTCTCTTTTGAGGAGCTGTAGGGAAAAAATCAAAATTTGTGCAGATTGTATAGGGGGAAATATTTGAAGGTACAAGAGAGCTTTGAATTTCTGATAAACAAACACATATGAGAGTTTCTGTTCAGTGAAAATTCATCCCTCCATGTTGAGGCACCCATATGGCAAATTGAATCCTTTGGATCTGGGAAAGAGAAACATTCATAAGTCAGTGAGTAGAAGATGAGAAGGAGAATAATATGTTGTGTCTGCCAGTTTCTCAGGACTGTGGCCAACTACGAGCGCTGTATAGAGTAAAAGTTCAGGAAGAAAGTGAAGGTAATTTTCTCTTCTCCAACATCACATATTAGATTAAATTAGATAATTGCTGTCACATAAATGACAAGAGCCAGAACATTTCATCAGAGGTAAGAGACTTTTCAGTAACAGCCAACTCTTCCTCTGTGATGATATTTCTTTTTCCTGTGATGAATTGCTGTTTATTTGAAGGCTCTGGTGATGGTCACAGGGTCATGAAACTTCATGGAACGTGACAGCTTTTGCACTGCGCTGATTTCATGGTGGTGGTTATGTTGTAGCAGCCTAATAATGCTCTGATCAAAGTGTTCCTACAACAGCTGGTGATGGTCGTGCTGACAAGGCAGACATGGAATGCAAAGTGCACAGCTCAGCTGAAGCAGCTCTTCAGCAGCCTGAATAGTCAGGCTCATTACTTTAACACACAGAAAGAAAAACAAATAAGGCGTTCACAGGAACAGCTTTAAAGAGTGTGATCAAGATGAATAGGGCTTGAACTTATGAAACCTGAATGCTGATGGATTAGCAAAATACAGTAATAGTTATTCAGCAGCTCAGTGGGAATTGTGGACTAACAGCAGAGGAATTGACAGATCTCCTTGACAGTGCCAGCAGCAGCAGAGCTGCCAGGAAGGTGACTGTCAGGCAGAGGCTTTGCCTGAGCCCCCTGGCTGTTTGTGCCTGTGCACAATATGAAAAAGTGGGATATCTGACAGGACAGCCTCTGTCTCTGGCAATGCATGTAAGGAAGATGAGGATGAATGACCTTGTCTTAACTGAATAACTCCCTTAAGCCTTATACTCTGGAGTAAAGAAACAGAGGTATCTCAGGAAGGTACAAAGCAGCGTGCATAGGGTGCTCCACATCATTCCATCTCCTTAGTGTCCATACATCTAGCAAATGCATTGCTTAGCACAGACATTTTGCTCCAGGTGGACAATATAACAGCATCAAGGGTCAGGGGGTTTCAAAGTCAATAAAAACTCTTCCTGTGCTGTCTAATGTTTAAAGTAACTGAACTCAGCTAATGTTTCAATGTTATTTTTCCTCTCAGCATTATCCTACTGCAGGCTTTTTCCACCTTTGAAAACTATAATAAAAGACATGTTTTAGGGCTACCTTTTCCATTCAGCAAAACCAGCTAAGCAGGCTTCAAAAAGCAAATGCCAAAGCGCTTTTTGAAAACCCTTCCTGCAAAAGGAGAACCACTGGAGAGTTTAAATGAATATCACACCATGCAGCCTAGGCTGGTACAAAGAAAGATTATGCTCTAGAGGCTCCAAGCAGAACAACAGATTGAATTCTGTGGTCAAAGGCACCTTTCCCCTTACAGACCTTCTGCTTAAGGGCAGGGGATCACTCTCTTGTTTATTCAGCATGAAAAATAGTGATCTCCTTGCTCTGAATGGAAATAATTTGATGGCAGACACCCCAGTCACCACCTGGGGTGGCAGAATACATATGAAATACATTCTGCAATACGTGTGACCAAAAAAAAAAAATTAAACCTTTTAGCTGAAGATTCCAGTAACATCATATCACATGAGGCATTTCAGGGGAATGATGAATTACAAAGAGAGAACATTCTCGGAAAGGCCATGTCCTCATAGTCTGTGCCTCATTGCAGAACGTTTAGTGGATGAGTTATATCTCTGGCAGTTTATGAACCTTGTTAATATAATGCAGTACCTGGGACTGTGCCAGCCATGGTGATCAAGGAAGTCTGAATTAAACCTCTGCCACTGGCAGACATCGTATGCCCATTTAAAAATAAATGTTTCATCTGAACTGGGGACATTTGTCTCTAAAGCAGTGGTCACCAGCTGGAAGCTCTGAAGCCCTGTGTGGCTCTCAGTTACACAGCACATATCTCTCCCCTAGGTTTCAGTAACAGGCTGTTTAACGTGCTGATGCAGAAGCTGCTTGGTAGGAAGAGCACAAGTGGCAGCAGTACTTTGACATGTTAGTCTCTATGAAAAATGTGAGGTTTGTGTTTTCTTTAAGCCACATGTGGCGCAGGCTGCAGCTCTGTCACCTGTTCCAGGCATGGGTCACTCAGGGCAGCCCATCTAGTGGAAATTAGGTTGCCTTGGCCCCAGCAGGAGAGGTGAGGGAAAGCCCCTGCACGAACAGAGAAGGCCAGTCTCCATCGAGCCTGCCACTGGCAATGGACTGCATGAAGTGAGAGCAAAAGCCATAGACCTTCTCCTTCTGCTCTGACAACTCCACACAAGTAGCCACCATGCTGGTACAGCAGCTGTGTTTCTTCTTTGTCCCTGAAAATACTCTGCTTTTCTTGCCTCCAGAAAGTCCCACTTCTGTGATGCAGATTCCTAACATGAATATCAAAATAACACAATCAATCACATTTTGGTCTTTTTTTTTTTTTTTCTCACAAGATCTGTAACATTGAGATTAAGGTGCTTGTTTTTCCAGGGTATTGCAAAGTTCCTGTAAATGTTATGACTTGTGGTTTCAGTTTTTTCATGGAAGGCATGAAAAGTGCTATAGCTACATATACTATTCTATGTTGTTGTATATAATAATAATACTCTGCACTATAACAATACTCTGCACTATAACAATACTCTGCAGAATATCAGCAATGTGTGAATGCTTTATTTTTAATGTTGTTTTTATTTAATTTGTGTATTAAAATTGTTTATATCATCACTTATTTTGCAATTTTCTGTCAAAAATATATGTTTAGTAGATTGAAATTTGGTGTTCACTTGAACAGATGCACCAAGTCTTTGAAAAATGAAAGATGTTATTTCTACTGAAGGTTAGAGAAAAAATTATTTTTACATGTTTGGTTCATCTACTTCACCAGTTCATTGCCATAATGGAAAAACATTTCATCTGGCTGTGTTGACTTGGCAGAATAAAGGCTAGAAGGATAATTTAATTGAAGAGACATGAGAAAACACAGCACAGCACTGTGCAATGAGGTCCATAGCCATCTTTGCAGACCACTGAGCTGTGTACCTGCATAGCAGCAATAAACATAGGGTAAAGTTTTAGTGAGGGGTTTTCTGCCCCCTGGTTTCTCATATACCTGAAATAAGTGGAAAATTTTCAATTGAAATATCTATTAGTTAATTTAAATCTTTAGAAGAATTTTAGGGAAAGTGTGCATAAAGTTGAGTTAGTCTTCTCAAAAGAAGGAAAAAAATTCTGTTGTCAGAGGTCATGTTTTCTATGATCTAGCCTATTTTCAAATATCAAGATACATGATGCTAGTCAGCAGCAAGGTTGTATCTACTAGGAAACATCAGTAGAACATTGGAAAGGAAGAAGAAAAACATTATTTACAGTATGATGTGCTGGAGAGCTGCTTAGAGTTCATTGTCAGAGGGGAAGAGGGACCAGGTACTCTACACACAGGCATGCTGACCTACCTTTCACTGGTATTTTCCCCTGGTGCCCTAATAAATTTCATAAACTCAGATTTATTTGATTTTTCACATTTAGGGCAGTAAAACACTAGTACTGTCTTCTGAATAGAAGATACTTGGAAGTTCTTGGAAAATGAATAACAGTATTAGTGAGTAAGAAATCATGAATCTGTAGAAACATAAGATTGCAGCATGAACACAGAAATGTACAGGTATAACACATTATATATGAAAGCCCAGTGGAAGGCCAGAGACATCGCAGAATAAATTCAGAACTATAGAAAATGGAGGAAAAACAGAGTCTGAAAACCCTCCAAATATTTTGTGCCAAGACAAAAGAAACAGCAGCCAAAAGTTCAGTGAACAGGAATTGGAGTAGCAGCAATTATTAGAGATAAAAGATTTGCAAGGTTTGACATATGAATGTGCTACCCAAATAAAATAGATCCTTTGCTTGGTTGTCTGTGAACCAGAGCAGATGCAGGTCCAATAAGCAGATCTCTGTTTCCCAAAAACCTGAAACATATAAAATACATTAATAATACTAATGAAATAAGTTAAAATTAAGTTGAAAAATGCTAAAAGCCTTCACACACAAAATTCATTAGGGCAGAAAAATCCAATTTCCAAAAGTGTTGCAAGTAGTGTCTAAATGACAACTTTAGCTCTAATCTGATGGTCTTGGTCCCTTTGCTTGAATTACTGGGGGCCTGGTTTGGACAAGCACCACTCCTGCTTAGCATGTGTTTCCAATATTTTTTCCTGTGGAAACTTTTGGATCAGGAAGGAGGAGATAAGTAAGCTCAGTATGGGCTTGTGAGAGTGGAGATCTTTTACAAACTTCACGGTCCTTTGTTCAGATTTGCAGAGGCCTGCTGTTCTTCTGCAATGCAAAGGAGATTTGCAGAGGCAGGTGGCTGTTTGTGTGCCCAGGAAGTCTGTGTGCTCACAAGTTTTTTTGTGAAAACTCTGCAAAATTGTTAGTGAAGACATTATTCCACAACAAGGTGTTAGACTTCATGCTTAATATGCCTAATTAGTAGGTGCTTGTCTCTGAATTTCACAGTGGTCTTCAGCATGCAGAAATGTAGACACGAAGGAAGACTTTATAGAAGTGGGCAGCAAACAGATGTGAAGCCCTGCTGGTATTCAGAGACATGTTAGTTGCATAATTCATGAAGACGTCTATTTTATCTGGAGGATGGCATGTAGCACAAAAGCTTGCCTTGGGATCCTTTAGCTTCTCATGCTGATCATTCAGCCAAGCCACCTCATTCAACTTCACAAAATCTGGATAATGATCCCTCATCCATCTGACTTGAATCTGACAGAGCCATCCTAAAACTCTTCTGTGTTCTTTTGGAGATATCCTTCCAAATTCTTTTTAGGTCATTGTGTTTTTGTACCAAATATAAAGGTCCTGATGATGGCATTTTTTTTTCATCATTTTTATATTGATTTACTTGATTTTGAGCTCTTACTGAGCCCACGAAGTACTGCAGGTTTTTTCATTACCCTTGCTGCTGCTTCAGTCAGGCAGACTTTCATTACTGATAACAATATTTTTTTTCCAATCAATTTAGAGTCATCTTTTGCATCTCTCACATGCACCCTTTTGCATACTTTCATTATTTATGGCTTCTTCACACTGATACTGTGTGTATCATGGGGAGATTCTATACTCTAATAAAATGTCTTTTGTCTTCCATATGTCAACTAGTCTGTTTCCTGCTGTCAAGAAACAAAAATTGTGGCCTTATAGTTTTTATTAACCATCTAGTGATTTCTTGTGCTATTTCCATCAACTCTGTTTTTCTCCTAGTCAGCCACTACATCACACATGAAAAGATGGAAACAAGTACACTTGTATGCAGGTATACAAATAAAGATGGGAAGGTGTCACAAGTACACTGTAATATTGGATTAGCAGCAGCATTTACAGCTAACCTTAGAGTAACATTGTTCGAATGTAATGACTGGGGTATGCTTATCAACTTTGAAATACTTCCCCGTTAGACCATCTTTGTCATGAATTATTCACTTTTCTGAAATGAACAAGGTAATTTTAAGGCAATCCCTGTGCTTAGTGAGAGATAATTGGAATACCAACACACTGATACTTCTAAGAGCCAAAAATTCTTGCTTGGTGCTTTACTCTTTGTGACATAGGAGAATGGCCATGATAAAAATGTCAGAATTAGTGTTTTGCCTTCAAGTTTTACTTTCCTTGCAGCTTCTGAAGTTTTCACCTCAAGAATGCTTGGTGACAAATATAATTATCTCCCTTTTTACCCCATAAATGTGAAAACAAATGCCAGCTAGCTTTCATTCATAGTCACTGGAGGGTCAGTCAGCTATAGAAAGAACAAAAGTTCTCACTTGTTTCAGGTATCTAAATTATCCAAAATAGGTCTGGATGAATCTCTGCAGAGGTGTCTGATTTGTTTCATGTCTGGGAAAGAAGCCCCATTGCTGTCTAGCTTCAGCTAGATACCAGCTTTTAGAAGACTGAAGCCTGATGATTTGAATGAAACCAATTCTAGCAGAACAAAGTAAGATGTTCAGAGTTTCTATACGCCTGCAACAATCTTAAAAATCAGCTGAATTTAGAATATGCAGACTGGAGGACTGACACTCCTTCAGAACAATCTGGACATCTTGATACTGCAAGTACAAGCAAATAAAGTGTTTGAACACATAGAGGCAGGAAAGCCTGTCTCACAGATGGGTTGTCTGTGGAGCAGTGACTCCAGACCTGTGGTTCATAATGCATAATTAGCACTAGAATTAGAATATGGATTCCCAGTTTAACACAGCTGTTGAGGAATAAATTTAGTGCCTTTAGCTTGGTGTGGTTCTGTAGTGTAAGCTGCAGGTTAAGCTCTGTGGGGCTGAAGTCTGAGGCAAGAGACTACAGAATGGCTCCTGGATAGTCAGACGGGAACATTCCCTTAGCAAAGTAGCTAAACAGATTGTGTGGTTATTTAAGAGGGAAATATGAGTCTAAACAAGGATGTTATGTTTTATCTGTTCTTAACAACTATACATACTAGTTTTCAAATTATTATTTTTAAGTGGACACTCGAGGAAGGATTTTGAAACAATGGAGAAGGTTCAGAGAAGAGCTCTGAGAGTGATTAGAGGGCTAGCAGGAGGAGACAAAGCAGTTTGGTTGCTCAAAGGAAATTAACGGTCATCATAAAAGCAGCTAGTGAAATATTCCTGATAACAGGATGATGTACATTTGTAGATAACTGCATTGTAAGCACCTGGACAGAAAGCTAGATATTTAGACAAGTTAAAGGTAAATTTTAACAAGAATTCTGGTGAGCTTTCAATTGTGGGACACTTTGAGATCAATGTTAAATGTTTTATAGCTTGAGACAGAAATTAATTCAGGCAATCTCTATGCCCTGTGTAATGTAGGACATCAGACTAGGTAATTACAGCATTTTCCTCTGTATTCATGGTTTTCTACTGTAATATGGTGTACGTAATATTGGTATGTAAGGATTTTAGTATATAGGAGTCTTTGTGAAAGAAATTAATTCTGAAAACTCGGAAAAATGAGCACTGCTTTAGTGGAAGAATAACAGTGAAACTTTTAGTGATAGTAAAATATTTGTAATTAGTATCTAGCTCGCTCTGGTACAGTGGAGTACAATTACCCTCAGCTGTATTATGATTTCTTTTACTTTTTTCTTCTTGAGTAAATTAACTTCAATTTGCAGATTCAGTAATAAGTAGCACAGTGCATATTATACCATTATTACAACACCTAATTCATTAGATATGTAATTTACATTGCTATTTATGTAAGTGCTGAATTAAATCCAAAGAATCTCAGGAGAAGGATAACCAGCTTGCTCCAGATCTCAGCTTAATATTTAATATGGAAATGTGGGGAAAGAGACCACACCTTAAAAACTTTAACCTTTTTGTCAAGAACTGCATGTGAATTTCCAGAAAGGAAGAAAGCAGTGTCTTAAAATATTCACCCAAAACAAAATGCAGAGGATTTAAAGAAGGTAAGGACCACTTGGGAATATGCCAAAGAGAAAACTGAGGAAATATGTCACCTTGACTCACTCTTTCACTTTGCTTTTAATTTTTCATTTTTTATGGAGCATATTCTTTCTGACTAGTCTATTCTACAGAGGGCTGTGGATTAGTATGAAATGTGCAGAGGGACAAAATTTCAAAATAGACATTGTACCATTGGCAGGAGGTTGCCTGAGGCAAACACAGCTCCTCTCTGCTGATCACCACACAACCACAGTGTCAGACATTTCTTCTTATGAAATGATCAGGTGCAGAAACTTCAAGGCTATGAGAGCACTGGGGCAGCCCACGGCTGGTGGAGCCCTCCCTTGTCAGCAAGTAGCCTTCATTGAACATATTAAAAGAAGTGAACTGTAGAGCCAGCAATGACAGGGAGCTGTACAGTTGTGTAAATCAAATATATTATGGAATAGGGCCGCACTCGTGACACAGAAACGCTGCAGAACTGGAAATATTTTATCTTTGTAAAGCAGAGTACATTCTTGGGACCTGGAAAATTAATGTTCTAGGGAAAGATATTCTGGATATGGCTTTGTTGCTAAATAGGAAAGGGCCAAGAGCCAATCTCTGGCTTGCAGGCCAAATTTTGTAGTCCAGCTTTTGACAATACTGCTTTGGTGCAGCTCTAGCTAAAGCACAGGGCCATGCACAGACTGCCCAGTGCTTCACTGAGACTCCTGTGAGTCCAGAGTGGTAGAGACGCGCAGCTCTGGGGCAATGCCATCTTCTCGGAGGGGTTACTTTTCCCATTCAAAGTGTCTGAAACAATGAGAGCTGTGTCACAGCCCAGCAGAACGAGGTTTTACACTTAGTTTACAGTTGCTGTACTGTAAAATGGCTGTCTCAGTCCATCCAAATTTTTCTCACAGTGAAAGTGGCAAGACAGAGGAGAGACAGCAGAAAATATTCTTGTTTGATATTGATGTCTACATTGAGGTGGTTCCTCAGTTTTGTCTTCAACTCTGTAAACTACTCTTGGAAGCATGACTGAGGATTGCATCATACCTCTTGGATGTAACAGGAGAGTATGTAGGGGTGCTTGGGGTTTCAAAGCATCTAGGATAACACTGTGTAAACTTGAAGGAACAAAGGATGGTCCTGTCTTATGCATCCTGCCCTCTGGGAGAGTTCTCTGAAAGCAGCTATCTCCAGAAGTGTATTCATGTACTGTCATAGAAAATGTTTGTGGGAGTACTCCAAACAGAGTAAGCTGAAAAATAAGTAATGTAATTTATCAGGAGGCTAGTGATTGAATTCTCTGGCCCTGTCTCACAACCAACACAGATATTCCCTTTGAGGACACTTGCATTTTAAGCATTTCAACATCTATGATCCAAAGGGTTGCCAAAATACTTGAAACAAGTATTTTTAATGTAATTATTATTATTCTGTAAATCTCTACAGTCACAGTAGTATTTGCTTCCCTCAGACAGCATTGCTGAGATTAATGGTCTCCTGAATATTAATGCAAACTAGTGCAAGTAATAGCTTCACAACTGGAACCTGTCAGACTGATTAAGAATCGAGTTTCCCTTCATATTTTTCTACTGACCACGTTTAGGATCTTCCTTGTATCTGTGTGGGGATGTACCACATCTCTCAGTTGGAAGTTAGGTCTCCAGCATTTGCATTCGCCTTACTCTGGGAGCTGTTTGCCCATTTGTACAGTGCATAAAATGGTGCACCTTATTAATTTTAATTTTTTTTTCTGGGATGTTTAGATTTACTTTCAGACATGACTTGCCTTCCTCCCCTCTGATATCTGTTAATAAAGGATATAAAAATTATGAAAGTAATTGCTAGACACTAGCTGATTTAAAATATTTTTCTGCAATGGGTATGTACTTTTGCTTCTGTGCACACATGCATATGAGGACATGTATGACAAAGAGGGAGGAAAGATTTTGGTGCAAAGGGACAGGCTGTACCTGTTGCTCCATTCTAGCTACTTCTTACAGTTTATGAGTTTCTAACTGCAGGGACTATATTTTGTACCTCAGACTAACCACAGTGAAAAAGATATCATGAGAAACACAGCCTGGCAGTCTCCCAACATCACTCTTCAAAGGCTTTAATTCATATAGCGCACTGACACGAATATTAATGTCATCTAGGCTTTAAGTCCAGCTTTAGTTTAGTAACTGCTTAAGTAAATATTAAATACAGGGTCAATGAAAGCTCAGAGCTGACAATAGCATAAAAAATAATATATTCTGCCATGTCTGCTTAACCTTTCTCTCCTTACTATGAAAAAAATGAATATGGATGTGACATGGTATCTTATGGCAGTGAAAGAGTGAACCAGCAGAAATCAGAACACTCAATACTGCAGCTTCTTGAGCCATTTTTTAAATTTAGATTAAATATAGCAAAACCTGCCCAGCAGAAGCTTTCAGCATGTAGCACCACTTGTCCATCTCTCCACCAGAATTGATGAATCTGAACAATCTTTCCTACATTCCATACATACCTTAAAGCCAGCAAAAACAAGTAATTCCAATATAGTTATTTTTTCTCCCTCTACATAAGCCAAGGAATTTACAATGTTATAAAAAAGTAGCAGGCAACTTATTACCTCTGTTTTCAAGTGCAGAAAACAATGAAATGGTTTACCAGAAGGTCACTGTGTATTTATACTCTGAGCAGAATTTAGGAACACAGGCTTCAATCCTGACTCAAAGGCTGAATTTCTGTGCAATTTCAGGTATAGATAAAACTTCTCTACAAGCAGAATTTGAACTCCTTAGTACTTGACTCCTGGCCAATATTTAACACATCAGACCTGAAGGAAACCATTCTGGTTTGAGCTTCATATGCTCACCAGCATCCACAACCACCTGTGTTTTACCACTTTTAACACCCAGTTCTTCCCATCACATCATATGGCATAACACCTCCTGTGACTCTGTGTTCATTGTATTTTGCAATAGCCATTTCCACAAGGAATGAGAAATGAAAAAGCAAGTCACTTCTCTAGCCTTTTAAAGTCCCTATCCTTTCCATATTCTGTTATTATTTCCTGATAAATCTTTTATCTCACAGACATCTCTTCCTCATTTTTACTCTTACTTTAATGGTTTTACATTAGATCTATGCACTAAAAGGAAAGCATTTTGAAAACACTTGACCTATTTTCATAACACCTACACAGCAGCCTGCTGTAACAACTAAATTTTTCTTTCACCTTGTCTTAAAGCACCATAGATTTTTTTTTCTTGGAAGTCTTGCATGTTTTGGTTTCATCCTTATTTTGTGCTAAGCTGTTTCTTTATAAGGTTCAGCTGAAAAAACTCATCTCTCTGAGGACCCAATCATGGTTTTACATCAATTAGGCTAATTGACAGAAGTCTTAACATATTTCTTCATTTCGACAGCAAATACTTTCTTGGAAGAGACCCCCAAAGCAGAGGAGTTAAAAAAATAATAATGAAAAAGACATCAACCTCTTTTCTAGTAAGATAATTTTGGAAATATTTTAGAGGTAAAACAGGAAGGAAGTTTCCTAAGGGATGGCTTTTTCACCATGGTTAAAACTGCTTTCAGCTAGAAAGTTTATGCCACTCCAAAACTATCACTCTATGCCTGATGGTGAAGATGTAAATAATCACAGAGAAAGAGAGAGTAAGATGCATATAAAGGCAATACATGAAGACAGAAAATGCATAACTAGCCATCAATATAACAAAAAGCCTCCAAAACTAAACAAAAATTCTAATTCTTAAAAAATCTAGTGGATTTTTTCCCTGAATTTATAACAGGACATCTAAAATAATTTGTGTTTATTCATATTAGCTGTCTTGATTTCTTTTTAACTTATGCTAAACCTCATTAAGCTGAACCTCATAACTGAGACATCAAGCTTAAGAGAGAGTTTACATTATAAGTCAATACTGTGTGTTAAACTAATCTTTACCCTCTGTTTGGGATTCTGTGCTTTTATATTAATAGAAATTATATGGTGTTTACGAAAGAAAAAGAACTGCACTTTCTCAATATTTCTGTTACTGTGTTTGCCATTCTGCTTGTTTCCCTGTGCTCTATGTAAAGCTGTGGGAAGGCAACAGAAAAAGGCTATTCAATACTTTTCAAAATAACTTACAGTCATTAAATATTTTCAGAAAAGGAACCCCTGAGAGAGGTATTTAACCTTAGTCTTTGCTGGTGTTCTTGAACATCTGGCCACCCTACTTGATAAACATGCTAGCAGTGTTGGGGTTTTGGAATGTCTGTGCTGCACAAACCCCAAACAAGCAGTTCAGAGAATAAGCGCCTTTAGAGAAGGGTATTTAAAGAAGTACAGATGAGTTCTGTACATAAATCCTGTGGACATATTTTCTGTGTAATACTCTCTAACTCAACACTCTATTACTTAAAATTTCTTCACTTTAGTTGGAATCAGTGTCAGCTGCAGCAGTGTTTTGAAATAAATGGGCCATGTTGCAGTTCTTGTGCGTATGTGTGAACACAGAGGAAGAAGGTCAGGACGTCTCTAAGTGCATCTGCTCCACACTGAATCCAATTGCCAAAATGCCATTTCCTATTCTAGCTACACTGCAGCACCACCATATTTTCCCTTTAGCATGGGATGTGTCCCACATCCATACTCTTGAAAGCTTTTTTCCTAGAGCTTCCCTCAAAAGTATCACAGCAAGCAATTCTTCCTTTTCAAGCCCCTAATTCTGAATAATGGGAAAGATAAAACTTTTCCCTTTAGAAAGTATCCCCAATTTATGCTTGAATAAAATAACATAATCTTTCTCATATGTTTGCTAGCTCTCAGGTGGGAATTCACTAGCCCTGAGGAGGGAAAGGTATCATGGTGCCTTATTTCCTTTTTGTTGGTTTGGAGCTTGTCAGGACTGGAGTTGGTGGTTGGAGCATGTAGCAAGAGCTTGGGGTCCTAGGCTTATCACCACAGGCACTATTTCATGTAGGATTTGCTTTAGATTAATTCAGTGCAATTTAAATTGTAGGAAGCTTCAGCTCTCCTTTTAATATATGTGAGGGCTACTCCCTCCCTGTGGAAATAGGCAGGCTGCTCTGTGAAGATCTTGGTGTATGACAACATATTCCATTGAAAGGCAAGGACTCCTCTTCCCTTCTTTAGTTCCAGCCTAGATAATTATCTCATTTTCCCTTAACAGCTCTAAACATTTCTACTCCTTACTCTACATTGTCCTCCCCAGAAAGGCAGTATATTTTTTTCTAGAACAGGTTTGTCAACGCACAAAGTTTGGCAGCATGGAAGTATGGAGAGGTATTAGTAGCAAATCTGTCTCTTTGTGACTTCCAAAGCTTTTCTTTATGTTTTCTTTAATGCAAGTCAACACTGCAGGTCAAAGGGCAATGCTGCATAGTGGATTAAGTCCATTCAGTAGCCTTTCAGTGCTACTTCTGTCTCTTCAACTCAAGTTAGATTCTGTTCATGAAATGAGTACAGCCATAGTGCACAAACTGTCTTGCAGTCAGCCTCTCTCCAAATCCACCCTGTGAATCCCCTCTCTTCTCATAGTCTTTCTTCGTCTATTATCCCACACCACAACCCCTGATTAATAGTGAATTAATGGGGGACAGAAACCAGGCAAAAAAGACTCAGAACAGTTATGCTCCATTATGTGTCTTCACTTATGCACTGCCCAGATCCCAGCGCTGACTGTCCTGAAGGTAACATGCTGTTTCCAAAAATGCTGTGGGAGAGAAGTCCAACATAGCAAGCTTGGAGTAAGCATCCATTGAAGCAATAATAAGAACTCAGGGCCTGTCTAAAGAAAGGAGGGAAACCACTGTATTAAACCCTTTTCTGTCCCCTCTGATGTAGTGATATAAGATTTTTCCTTGTCTAATCACATATACATTTCCTTCTCTTTCACGTGTGTGTGTGTATGTGTGTGCAGAATTACTTTCTGGATCACACTTCTCAGGATTATAATCCATTTTTAAAGAACACTTGGGATCATATGAAAGAAGGGAGAAAACACATTTATGCATATTTGACTTTTCCAACCTCAAGAGAGAGTTAGCTCTACCCATACTTTTCCTGGCAGATGTTTTGCTGGATGAGTGAAAAATGCCTCAGAAACCTCTCCTGGAAAAAAAATCATTTGACTAGCCCAGTTGATCCATATCAGTAACTCCCTACTTCTATGCTCAGCACAGAACTATGCTGCTTCTGTATTTTCTTCATTGCAATTTAAACCCAAGGTTTGCTGCTCTAGAAAATCTGGACAATGAGAAGTGTATTCCTGTTTTCCTTCCTAGTGTTCATTTCTGAAACAAGAATTTTCTAAGCAGGTGGGAGAGAGTAGAGTCCAGAGTTCTAGTCTCTTCAAGCAGCTGTTTTCAAGGGCCCTAGTGCAGGTCCTGGCCTCTAGCTAGGTCTGGGCTCATATCCTCTGCCTCTAGCATGACTGTCATCAAGCTTGTTGCAGCCTTGCCTCCAGCTTTAGCCAGCACTGAAATTGTGAAGTCAGAAACAAACACATGACTATTTTCTCTTTGCAGGATCAGTTTTCAGCCCCTATCTTGTTTCTCAGCTTTGTGGCTCTTAAGTGCCCATCATGGGCACTGTGGGGTCAGTAGATCATCAGAGCCATGTTTCACATCCAGGCATCACCTGCAGTTAACTGTAAAATCAGAGCAACTGCAAAATCAGAGACTGGGGGCGCAGACTTGTTACAGTTACTTAATGTTCAGTGACAAGGGAGACTGATACTTCTGAGCCAATCCAAAACGTTAGATGTTAAAGGAAGTCTGCTGGTGAAAACTCCAGGCACTCACAGGGTGAGATGTCTTTGCACCTCAGCCAAGCAAAGGCAGCAAATAGTTAATCGTGTTATCTAGCAATGGACATCTGCCTGATGCTCTGAATCACCTCTGAGTCTTCTCTACACTATAGAAAGGATTTTACATTTCATTTGACATAGCCTGAATCTCACTAATCAATTGTGAATAGCCCTACTCTGCCAGAGCCCTCTTTTAGATGATTGGGCTCTTTGTAGATCTTACTGCCAGAGCTGGTCCTATGAAAATAACAGTAATAGTGAAAGCAGCCAAACAGAAATTAATGTTTCTTTTTGTCGTTGTTTGCTTCCTGACTGCAGAATTCATATTTGTACTTCAAAATGGTTTCGTGGAATACATTTCAAAATAATTCATTGAGTAGCTGATTGTTGTTGTTTATCAGACTTGCTGATGGCAACTACAAATCTATTCTGTTAGGCAAAAAGCAAACTGATTGGTTTAGAGGATTTTACAGATTTACTGAAATGCTCCATCTCTAATGCATACTGTTCCCCAGCACAGCAAAGTACAGCATTACCTGTACAGCAGGATTTGAGCATGGCACAGACAGAATATCCGTATTTGAATCTGTTTACCGAAAACCAGTATTCTGTAATATGTGGCTTGAGAGCATGCAATTCTTTTTTTTTTTTTTCTATTGCTTGCCACTGGTGCAACACATTTCTTGAATGTGTTCAAAATCTAACTTAATTGTGAGAAGCAATTGTCCTGTCTCTGGGAAGTAAACAAAAGGCTTCATTTAGGCTTGAATGATAATGTACTCACCTGAATTTTAGTATCTTTTTGATTTCAACTTTTGTATTTTTTTCTTATATATGTTTTGCAAATAATCATCTATTTTTTTCATTATATCTGTAATTAGATCATGGTTATACCTGTTTTCTGTTTTCAGCTCTACATGATAAACATATAAAATAGGAAATGTTAAACAACTGGGGATGAAGATGCAAAGTTAAGCTCAGAGGGAAGAAACTGAATGTGAATAGAAAAATGTAGCAGATACTGACATCACCCTACAATATAATCTAAAATGTTGAATTACATTTAAAGATTACTCAAGTACCCTTGTGAACACAAGATTTTTACAAAGGCAATATGCCTTTTTGCCCCAATATTTGGCATGTCTTCTCTTGTTTTCCTCCACTATAAACCAGATATCACTGATTTAAGTGCTGATATAATGACTTGTTTCCTTGATCAACAGCTATTCACAATTAGTTATTGCAGATTATTTCCTCTCTGAACTTTACTGAGGGTCTAGAGTGCCTTAGACCTTTTTGCTTGGAATGATAAAAATAATAATTTATCCACATGATTCATATTAATATATCTCTGAGACTGTGCCATTCTAACACACTGAAGAAAGAGGTGTGAAGTCTGACAGTGATTTTCCTGAGTGTTAGATTTGCAGGCTGTAAATGAAGAATTGTGGCAGGCACCACTACTTAAAGCCTATTAGAAAATGTGACAGAAGGAATTTTTTTTAGCCATGATAATAATGCTGTATTTAAAAACACAAGAACTATAATAAAATCGGGGATAGCAGTCAAACTTTTGTGCAATTGTTTTTCAATTTTCAGGTAAATTTCCTTATGGGTTAATGAAAATCAAAACAAAGTGCAAATGATAGAGAACCAATAAAGAGTATCTCACAAAGCTGTTGGATTTCTAAGCTGTTGAATGCTAAGCAATTTATTCATGTCACAAAAACCTTTCTTAGAGGAATAAATGAAAAATACAAACTATGATGTCATGAGGCCACTTGCTGAACCAGATAAATATTATTTGTTCTTTTCAGTCAAAACAAAAGGTGACTGTATGCACACTAAAGATAAAACCCAAGTAGAAAAATCCTCTTACTTTTATGCTACTTACTCTGCTTCCTTTATTCCTTTTTTTTTTTTTTTAAGTTATGCTAGAGGACAGCTAACCTGGGAATAAGTGCAATTGATGTACATCCTGATTCTACTTGATAGTCTAGAAACAGAAAAATGCAGCTGTTCCAGGAGGATAGCTTGTTCAAAGATCAAAAGAAGTACTACTTTAAACTGAGCCCAGCTACAGAAGTAGAGAGAATCACAACCTATGGTGTGTGTGTGCTCTTAAAAATCCTCTCTTATACCTGAAAATAAGATTTCAGTTTTGTATTTTGTAAACTAAGAGTAAATGAAAGAAGTGAAACTTTTTTTGAAGATGATGAGGAATTATGAGGCCTCCAACAGAAGACTCTTACAGAGTGCCCAGATGATTTATCACCTCATTGAGGAACTCTTTAATATAACACAAAACTTCTGTTTTTTGGTTTTGTTAGTTGTGATGTTTGTGGGTTTGGGTTTTTTTGGGGTGTTTTTTTTTTTTTTTTTTTTTTTTTTTTTTTTTTTTACACTGTGGGTGAAATGGGAGCACCTAGCAGTGCTGTATTGGCAACTGGAAAGGAGATATATATTTTTTTAATATTACTGAAATGTGGCATATTTACAGAACACATTAGTTGCCATTTGTTTTCTGGAAATAAGAGCAGGCATTGGTGATAAGGAAATTTCCCATATTATTTTTTCTGTGCTTCAAAAGACAGCCCTCCTTAAAGAGTGTAATTTTTCAAGACTCAATTTCCCATGGTTAGAAAAGCATTTTAAATCCATGGAGTTAAAAAACCAAAAATGGCAGCTTCTTGAGGCTGTTTTGCCACGGACCTTTGTTTATCAACACATTAGGAAGAGTCTCTAACTTATTGAAATATTTGAATATCCAGGCCATGGGACTGGATATGCAGATACTAATGACCTACACCAGACACCAGGTAATACATCTCCATGCATGGGCTGGACCAAGCTGTCAAAAAAATGAATGACTTTGACTTGAAATCAATTAATAGTAGCTTACCACAAATTGCATAAACCAATAATAAAATCAGCTCAGGAACTGTTTGCTCCCACCAGATATGTGCCTGGCATCCTTTGTACTCGTATGGATTTCAGTATAATTTTTCAGACTCTTTTCCTTTTCATTCCTAACTTACAGGAAAGTATCAACTCACATGGATGACACTTATTTTCTGGTCTGGTCTTGCAAGTGCCTTTTAGACTAATGCAATGCAAGAAGAACCTGCTATACTCCAGGATGTGACAAGTTATTATATTCCAGTCACCCCTATGGAGAATTAGTAAACAGTGGCAATACAAAAGCAAGTCAGGGCAAATCAGAGCAGAGATTTTTTTCAAAACCTGAATAAAACCTGGAAAACAATGCCAATATACAGCTTACCACTGTGTGGTATATGTCTCATTAAAAAGGTAACACAGAAATAAGACAAAATAAATTACCTGTGGTAAAGTGAAAATTGGCAGCAGACAGAAATCACACCATTGTGAATTCAAATTTTAAAAGAAGAAAGCAAATCAGCTCATTTGGAACTGTAATTCCATGTATACCTCATCATTGCATAAAAGGAATTGTGAACATCAAGAATGGAAGTAGATGCGATCCAGTTGGAGCATTGCATGTAGGGCTTATTGTAGCATTCCCAGCATCCCCTGATGCACTTCCATTCTTGTAATTCCAATTATTTACCTATTCTTTAAGACTCTTCATAATTCATACTGTCACATGTTGTAGCCTATGATGTCACTGTGATACCATAAGGATTTGATCAGTGACTGAGCTGCTTTAACTCAGTTAAGTATACTTGACAAACTGTGTGATACTCTAAGTTCTACTGAATTATTTTTAACCATGACAAGATGACACATCATTGTCTCTTGGCTGCTAACCTGGATTGGATGATACCAGCTGAGAGTGGAGGCCATCAGTGGAGACTATAAACCATCGGATAAATGTGTATGCAGCAGTAATTGAGAATGCATCATGCCATTAAGCTCCTACAATTGCTTTACTGCTATTATAAATGTCAGTTCCAACCTACAATAACTAAATTTTCACAGCAGGGCTCTTACTCACACTTCGTTGGACATTGAGACTAATTTTTCTAGCAGCCTGAGTATTCAGAAAATCTAGAGATGAGAGAGTCTGAGTTTCTTTTAAGTCTTACCCAACAAGTTTAGACACAAACTGAGATCTATCTTGCAGTCCTGAAAATTCATATTTACATTGCTTCTATAGAAATTGCATTTAGGTGTTGCCTGTACAACTCAATGAACAGAAACACCTGGTTATTTTATTTATATAGTTTTTTAATGAAGACTAGAATGTAAGTATCTTGTAACTCAACTTCAGTTCTGGCTCTTACATGGACAAGACCATATTTCTGGCTCTACACCTTGCCCCCATGCTTGCAGTGATGCTTATGGCTTTTGAGTGTGCAGGTGTTTACTTATTCAGCAAGTAATGGCATATTTTCTAAGTAGATGTGTGATGGTTTCAAAATGGTACATCCAAAGGAGCTCCCAGTCGTGCAGTGTGGGGGCAAGTTTTGTAAGAAACAACACTTGCTGAGGTGAGTGCAGAAATCTTTACCATGATCTGAAGATGGGTACCCATTAGCCCTCAGGTGGTGTCAGTGGGGACAGCCAGAGTACAGGACTGAGAGGAAGCCTGTAATACAGATGTTTTAGTATGAGCAAACCTAAGGAGAGATAAGATATGTGAACAACCTACATCTCTGATAACTCTCTATGGTATTTGATTACTGTGTTTTGACACAGTTTACAACTTCAGGTGTCTTTCTTAGTACCAGACCTATATATGCTAATGGCAGAGATGAATGGGAGTGTAAACATCTTTGTTTAGTTTTAAAGAATGTCAAATTTTATTCATATATATTTTCACATAAATAACATATTTTAGTCATGACCTTTCTTCCTCAGCTTTCTTCATTCTTGCCTTTTCTGTCTTTTCATTCATTAGAAGAAAATAGGATAAAAGGAAATCTTTTTCCCTCTAGTAGGCTGTGAAAAACGCTGTAAGAAATCTGTATCTCTGAAAAAAAGGAAGTGTGTTGGGAATAAGCATAAATCTTTCAGTATTTCCAAGTTATTTAATTATAAAGCCTGTCTTTTCAACAGCAGGATAGCCTAGGAGAAGGCAATGCTGCATTTCAGTTACCTGTCTTTCAGGCTGTGATAACATACAAGTAAAACTGACATCACAGCCTTAAGTCTAGAAGAAGACTAAAAGGATGAATGTAACACCAGAGAAAGGGGTACATACTAGAAAGTTTTTGCATAATGATTTTAACTGCATGTTTATTCAGACCTTCTTCTAATAATTGGATAGACTAGACTATTACTACATTGTAATTTGACTAGTAACAATTGTTGTGTTTTGATAGGATTGTTAAATCTTTAATTGGTCTCAATAAACTCTTAGCTGCACATATCAAGCATGTAATACTTCGAGTTTGACAACAGTGTAATTTAAAGTGCATTGTAACTGAGCTAAAAAATTGTTTCACAGGCAGATAAATTCAGACAGAGCACAATGTTTCTAGCCTATAAACCAGCTGCTCACAGTATTTGCTGGGTATTTCTGGGAGGTTTCTGTTGTGTGAGGTAGATTCCCTCATTTCCTTCTTACAGCTCCCTTAACACTGGACTGATGACCACTGTATTATTAAAAATGAGAACAAAAAGAGATGCAGGTACATTAATCTAACTTAAGCAACATTAGTTGTTTTTTGTTCACCCTGTTAAAAAGTCTTTTGAGGTTCAGTACAAAGAAGAAATACTCTGATGATGAAGAAAGAATAATTGTCATCTTCCAAATTCTCAACAGATGCTGCAATACAACAGGAGTCAGAGAAGCACAAAATCACAGAATAAGATGAGTTAGTACAGATCCTCAAGGATCATCGAGTCCAACCCCTGGCCTTGCATAGGACCATTCCCAAGGGTCACACCATGTGCCTGTAAGTAATGTACATTCACTTGACCTCTGTCAGGCGTGGTGCTTTGACCACTTCCCTGGGGACCTGGGGAGTCTGTTCCAGTGCCCAGCCGCCCTCTGGGTGAAGAACCTTTTCTTGATATCCAGCCTAAAACACCCCTGATACAGCTTCAGGCCATTCCCTCACTGGTCACATAGAGATCAGTGCCTGCCCATCCCGTGACCCACCCTCACACCCCCACAAAAGTGCCACAGAGAGAAATGAACTAATAATTTAAAGACAATGGGTGCAATATTCATTTTTTTTCATATCTGGTGCATGTACTGGGGCTGCTGGAGCAGGGTAGAATGGCTGTCAAACGCCATCAGCCCATCCAGGAACATTCATCCTTTGGCTGTGGGACAGCCAGCTGACCCTGTGCTCGGTTGCTGCTACAGCTACCTTGGTGGCCAGGCTCTCCAGTCTCAGTTAGGGCTGGGAACACGCTGGTTCTGGACCACAGAAGAGTTACACAGATACTTGTGTACATGGGATAACTTTACTCTCAAATGTGTTTGATCAGTCATTTTTCTTTTCTGCGTCCAATCAACGTTTTTCTTCCTGAGCAGATATTCTGACACAGGAACAAGATTTAAATGTGTCTCTACAAGGTTTACTGACACCAGCTACAATTGGATGTTGATATCTGCTCCAGCCACACTTAGAGATACCAGCTATTTCTCAGAGGATTTAGAGTGGCAGTGGACACTGGTGGAAGTTTGGTTGGAAATGGTCTTTATAAAGTTTGGTATGTTTGGGCACATTATTCTGTACTAATACACTGCTCTGTTAGTGAGGGTGTGTGGGCAAATGAATGTGGGAACAACTTGAGATATGTGGTGTCATTCTGCGTAATAAAAATAAATTAAACTTTAGTCTCTGGTGCGGTTGTGTAATCTCATCTGTGGGACTCCCTCCACTGCCCTTTTAGCCCATGTAAAGCTATGTGTGTCATCAGTCAAATGGCTGATAAATCCATTTCCAGCCCAGCTGTAACACTTGTCTGCCTAAATTCCTGCCTTGACGTGGCATGAAGTGAGTGTGTCTAAGCTAAAACAAAAGGGATGCTTTCTGTACAGTTGGCTCTGAAGGTGTGTGCCCACAGCTCAGTAAGCAGTACCAGTGCAATGTGAAAGGCTGTCACAAATAGGCTTATGCTATTTCAAAACTACAAATGAAGAGAAATTGAGTTCACATGCTGCAGTGAAGCAAATCAAACTCCATAATATTTGTATTAATTGCCAGAAGCAGATAGTGCCTGTGAAGCAGAATAGAAAGTGGAAATGCAATAAATCTTGAAGTTTAAATCTGGAAATGAGCCCAGGTTTTGGGGAATTAGAGTCTAGTCAAATTTACTTTTAAAAGTATAAATCTATCAGAAAAAAAAAATCAATCTGAGAAGTATATTTTAGATCTTTGGTTATTTTTCTTTGGCTTTTAGCCAAATATTAATTGAAACTGTAAGAAAGAAGTGGTCTTTTTCAGAACAACCAAATGCTCTCTGACCCTTTGTTATATCTAATATATTCATTTCATATTCTATTTAGGATAAAAATATACATAAACCATTACATTAACAGTACAGTGGTTTGGAACTATTCTAGGCTTTTACTAATGAAAAAAGTGTTGAAATGAAATGTGCAGTGATGCAGTAATAATTTCCTTTTCTGCACAAGAAGCAGCAACAGAATTCTAGAGTTCATGACAATTCTGAGTCAGGTGAGGAAGCCCACAAACACAGCCATAAGCCTAGAGGAGACAGCCTTGACCAGCAATTGTTTTTCAATATGATACAGACGATGTAGTCCAGAATCAAATAAATATTGGAGACCTGAGAGAAGTTCATGCTCTGGGAGGTAATCTTACACCTCTGAAGCTGATGAAAGGTTGAAAGTTTTCTCACATAAATGAGGTGAAAATTTGACTGCAAGTGTTAGGCAGCTGTTGTATTCTTCTGTTAAACTGGCAACAAGAGGAAAGTGAAGAGGAACTGACAAGATTTGGGTGATGTTAACAGCAAAGGGATAAAACAAAGAAAGGGAACTAAGAGCAGTAGAAAGAAATTTTGCTCATTCCACTGCTAGTATTTGACCTTTTCTTTTCCCATTCTTTTTTTCTGACATCTAGGGGTCATATATGTAACATCCTGCTGCCTACAGGTCATTAGTTGGATGGCTTTATAGTAATTATATCAACAAAGTCACAAAATGTAATTTGCAGGACATTCTAGTGCTGCTAAAATATATTTATTTTATGCTCAAAAAATAATGTTTCACTTGTTGAGTGGAAAGGCAAAGGATTGTGTTGCTTTCACTGAAGCATATACTCAACATTTTTTGCCTACAAGCCAACAAAGTAAGGAAAAAGCAGAGATATAACATTAAAATGGAAGAATATATTTGCACTGAGAATCAATACAGCCACACAAGCAAAGGTTTCTAAAAGAGATGTAGAATATATTGGCAAATCTAGTTTTCTGCTGCTATAGTTTAAGTCATTTCCACTACTGGATTTCAGATTTATTTTAATACAATAACATAAACATCTATGATTTTTGTGATAAAGTTATACAGCTGGGAGCAGGAAAATAAAGTAATACTACAGGCATTCATAATAGTATTCCACGAATTTTCATATCCCTATTCTAAGGAAAAGAAAATATTCTTTTCTCCTACTTCACATGCCCCCATCCTTGGAAAAGTTTCACCTATATAGATGAAACATTATTTGATTGCCATACTTTTCAAATAATTTATTACAAAA
Source organism: Chloebia gouldiae (assembly GCA_003676055.1). Taxonomy (NCBI): domain Eukaryota; kingdom Metazoa; phylum Chordata; class Aves; order Passeriformes; family Passeridae; genus Chloebia; species Chloebia gouldiae. The sequence goes on along the minus strand of QUSF01000002.1, from coordinate 46,977,010 downwards.
ATCCATGCTAATCTAATGGAATTCAAACATATCAGGGTTTAAAAAAGAAACAAAACAAATTCCTGATATAGTTATCCACTAGTTCTGATAGCAGTCAGTCCTGCCTAATTTACCGGGGTTCCTTTCTGGAAGCTTATGCACAGCTTTTTTAGCCTGAGAGAGACACAGAATGGGGGAATACAAAATATTGTCTGGGTGACAGCACACATAAACAGAGACTTGTCAAATGCTAGACCAGGTAAGATGTCCCTGGTGAGTCCATAGCACTCTAGTAGGGAGAAGAAGTTGTGCTGGTGTTTTCACGGAGATACTGTTGGGATTTTCTTTTCTTGCCTCTTTCTGTGAAGGCAGTTGACACATGGTTCTATGTTGTTCAATTACACATTTCTTTTCCACCCCAGATAGGATTTTTCATTTATTTGCCATTTCCCATTCTTAACTAGAATTATACTTTATTCATCCTTCCACACAGTCTTATGTTATTAATTTTTATCAGGGATTGGAAAAATTTAGTCTGGAGAAGAAGTTTAATCAGCACAGAGCCTGGCTTAGAATAAATATCCCATTTTACATGGGCTGGGGGTTAGTCACTACCATAGTTTTTCCCATGCACTGAAAATGTGTTTAAAACGATGTCATTTGATTAACTTGTAAAGTCTGAGAGTAGCTAGCAGATTCAATTATGGGTTCAAATTATGCAACTAAATTGGTCTAATTTTTAAAAGTGATGAATGGAGTGCATTAAAAGAAAGGGATAATAAAGGTCTAAAGAGGAATTGGCAAGGATTCTATTAATTAAAACTCAATGAACAAACGCATACCCTTACGTGAATGGGTGCACAGCTATAAATACATTGATTTGCATCAAAAATCTAACTTGACTTAATGTTTACATTACATTGGGTTCAATTTCCTACATATCTGAAATCCATTTAAATACTTGTTAATGATGACAGGAGATATTAGAAACCTGCTCCTAATATTGCAACAAGCAATAACTCTATTTAACTATATTAGGGTGAAGACAGCTGCTAAAAAACATATTGGAAATCTCTACAAGATATAATATTGTCTGACAAGACATAAAGCTGTCTGACCCTAATTACAGCTTTTGGTTGTGTCAGGAATAGCTCAGCAAGGCACAATCATAAAGTTGCTTCTCAAGAATCCGGAAGAGAGGATGAGTCACAGAGCTGTAAGTGCTGCGACCATAGAGCAGCTCTCAGAGGCACCCGTGGCATCAGCAGTGTTTCCTGCCATGAAGACAGGACGAACATGAAGACAGGAGGACACTTAAAGCTGCAGAATTACCTCATGGCCTCTGCTATAACTTTCACTTCTTGGGATCAGGCCATGTTTAGATCCACCTGTGTTGGTGAGGCTTTAATTCCATCTCCCTTTTTTCAAGTATGGAAAACACCTGCTCCAAGACAATTGTTTGAAATGACCACTTGTTCCAATGTGGATTTTCACACCTCCCTTGTAGACAAGACCTCAATCTCTGCAGGTCCTTTCCTGCACTGAAAAAGAGCCCAAACACATTGTCTTGCAGGTGAACCATTGCCCAAACCTATCTCTGCATTTTCAGTACATTTCTATTTCAAGTAGAAGGAATATCTAAGGCCTGAGTAACCCTCTGGAGTATCCTTCTTTCTACCTTTCTGCAATAACTAAAATCATAACACCATTATTCAGCAAACTAGATCAGGACCTGCATATTGGCCCTTTCCATCCAGACTTCTTGTTATTTTTCATTTTTAACAGATGAGCTTGTTCTCATCAGTTGCTAAAAAGCTGGCACACTTTCCTGCAGCTGTTGAAGAGAAGTACCTGCTTGCATGCCTGTAAAGCACAGAGCTAGCTCCTCAGGGACAGCCTTTTACTGACAGATGCAATGTGCATCTTCTGCAAACACTCAATTACATTTTCAAGATGAGAGATTTCAATTTCAAAGGTTCTTACAAGTAAATCTCCAACTGTTTAAATTTAAAGTATTTTCAGAAATAATTTCTTTTTAATTTAAAGAATTTGTCGGAAATAAGAAAAAATGGGATGTTTCAAGTCCTTTGTGGGTGAAGCTTAAATGGCAGCTCAGAATGAGGAGGTTATGATATGATGGGTGAGGTGGGGCTGGAAACTGAGGGAGGTGCACCCACTGACAAGGCAAAACAAATGGTTCTTGTCAAAGTCGTGGAGAGACAGCTTGTGTTGCACAGGTCAAACGTTACCCTAACCAAATCATTCGCAGCTCATAGCACAACCTTTGACTGGTAAGACTGTCACATAACAAAGAGGACAGTTGGTAGCCTGTGAACGGATGCTGCCTCCTGTCAAAAGAGTCCTTGATTCACCCAGTTTAATAGCAGCTTTCCCCACAGTCTTTCAGGCGTCCCTGCTTCCTGCTTCAGAGACTCCATCTCTTGGAAATAGCCTGTCAGGTCCCATCTGTTTTTTTGTGAAGCTGCCAGCCCCCTGAGAGAGGGTCCACCATTCCAATCTCCTGTCTGATGCTGGAAAACCAAAGGGGAATAACCTCTGCAATCTGCCAGAAATTGGTTTTTTGAAAGGAAGGACTCTGCTTCAGAGAGCTGCAATCTACCATACTTAAAGGAAAATTAGTTTTCTAAGTACAGTGCTTTCGTCTGTTGACTGCTTCAGCCCTCTGCATCTTCCTGTGCTTCTTCTCCTCACAGTGTGGCTTGTGGGAGCTTAAACCTAAATAACTCATTAACAAGCAAAATCCAGTACACTACATTTCTTATTCCAGCAGGTATTGTGAAGGGAAGGAAACAATGACAAAGTAACTTTCAGAAAACTCTTTATATTTTAATGACAGTAAAACTGCATGAGCACTAAACAGACTACAGCTGGTATAATTAACAGCTGTTACATCTGTCAGTACCTCAAAAATGATTAGCAGGTGTCCTAGCTGATTCGACAAGTTCATTAATCATTGGAGGGTTTCCTTCAAATTGACTTATCAGTCTTAATATGCCTTCACTATTGCTTTACAGAGGGCAATAATATTACACCGGGTATTATAAACATAAACAAACTGACATTATGTATCCCAATGGGCTTAGCATCTGAATAACAAGACAAACATGCACAGTAAAGACAGCATGCAGCAAAATCTGAGAAAATATTTGCCACGAGAATGAGAGAGCGGAGAGTTTCAAAGTGGATTTTGGAACAGAGTAGTTTCTAAATGGAGTGGAATGGTTAGAAAACAAATGGAAGTTGTATGACAAGAAAACAGATTAAGGTGGTCGTAGTCAGAATCCCTTACATAAATTTGAATTTTTCAAAAGCTTTAAGATAAAACATAAGGTTTTACAGTGATTCAGCAAATATGGTGAAAGGTGAAAGAAAAACTGCACCATTTTGCATAAAGGACAAGAAAGACAAGGGAAAGGCTAAAGAACCAAAGTTTTGGAAGTGCAAAACTGAACTCTTGGGAAATGATAGAAAGAGGACATACAATTTAATGAGCTAGAGCATCCCCAGTGAGTAAAGGGAAAAAGAGAAGTAGCCTAGTGTGCATGGAAAAGTTTCAGAGGTGAGAAGAAGAGTTTCAAGTGATTAAAGGGCACAGGATGGGTGGATTTTCTTGTGGCTTTCAGTTGTTTTGCTTATTTTTGTTTTGCTTTCTTTCTCCTGGAAAATGAAACAATTTGATACTTTCTTAAAGGATGACCCATCCTCTAGCAAAAATGTCTCATTTCTCATTCAGGCGAGAATACAGAATTGACCCAATGAATTCATTAGGGAAATGAGTTATCTTCTAGCTTATGCTGACACATTATTCATTGGCAGTGTGAGAGATTGGGTTTTGAAGCTGATGGACCCCTGAATTATTCTGATGTCTATAGAACAGTATCTTTGCTGATTTTCTACGACGCCTTATCCAGACAGCAGGCACTGGATCTGAAGCTGAATGCAAATAAATGAGTGACACAAGGCATAACTCTTTGCAATTCCTTTGCATATTATGCAAAGGTTCTACTGCACATTGGCTATAGATCTCCTCTGTATGGACTGCAGTGAGTTCTGCTTCATTCATTTCATACACAACCACACAGAGATATGTATGTATGTTGCATGGACGCATATTCTTGCTTCCTACATTTGCTCGTCTCTGCACTGTCTCTACCTTGCTACAATAGAGAATCATTTTTGTAGGGGTCTTGCATACTAGTTCATAAGAAGGAATAGATGTCAGCTTCAGGAATCTTAGCTGACCTCATGCTGCTTCCAAGCAGGGCTAAAGATGCTATCATGTCCTCTTTCTGTCTAAACTGTAGAGATGTGGGTGAATTTGCTACTAAATTTTAGAGCAAAATACTGAAGTACTGTTCTAAAATTATGCCAGTTTTTGCCAGATAGTCCTAAAGCTTAACATCTATTTGTACGTTAAATCTTGAGTACTCTTGTACCATTGAAACTCTCTGACTTGATAGATCCCAGAGGTGGAGGGAAGATGTTACTGTTGCTGGCAATAGCTTTACTCAAGTTGCCTGGGCAAAAGAGGTATTTCTTTGCCTATCCTGAATGTCAATGACAATTGAAAGGCTCCATTACACAAAAATGGTGTAAAATTTTGTCAAAAAGCGAATTACCAAGACAGGCATTGCTGCTAAAAAGCAGAACAAACTCTGAAACATTGGAATAATTTGTGCACAGTTATTCAAAGGTATCAGCAAGCAGACACTATTGTATGGAAAAGCAATTATTACTGGAAAAATGTGAGCTTGTAAATGTAGCACATATTGCTTTCCTATGCTTTTTATGTAATTGGTATCATTATGCTACATAATGACACCAATTACTTAAAAATTAAGCACACAATAATGTATACTTCATATTTATTATATTCAGATGGAATTCCTATCTGCAGCACTTCAGGGCCCGACATCCTTTAATAAATTCTACATGTGCCTTCGGTATTTTCTCTAGGGTTGTATTTTTTAATGCTTACTCTTTTAGTGGGGAATCTCAAGCATAAAATATTTAAAAGGTCAATTTTATGATGAAACACATGAGCCTGGATATTCTAAGTGGCACCCTAGACTGCAGAAGCTAATTGCTTTTTGACTGAAGAACTCTCTTAAGTGCTCACACTGGAAACAGGTTTATGTGAAAAGCAGGATGCATCTCTACTCTGCTTCCAAGCCTGCTGGGATTTGTTGAGATGAGTGACGCTGTGAAAAATAGAAATCACCTGGAGCCTGTTAATATCATAATCAAGTGAGAGCACAATTACTGCTGTCTTAATCCATCTGTCTGTATGCATCCGCTCCACTTCCAATCACCTGCTTTAGTCACTGGTGTATTATTATTGAGATGGCATTAAAAAATCCAAGGCATGCATGTTCCAAATTGCTGTATGCTCTTCCACGTCAGCCTATCTGTGTCTGTAGCTTTAGTGAGGCCATTTGTCAAGAAGGAGATCAAACTAAGGTCCCAGATTGCATGAAGTAAAGCCAAAGTACCTTTGTGTGTGGAGGTTGGCTGAATGATGCCCAAATTTAAGTTAGCAGATTGCAATTTTGACAAGTACCATTTACGTTAAATGAAGGGAAAAAAATCAAACAAATTTACTGAATTCTAACAACTCATGTAAAGCTCAGTAATGCTCAATAGATGCCACATCACATATCTGGAACACTAAGGTAGCTTTGGTAAACAAACATAAATTTCTAGAGTATGATGGCAGTTCTGCAAAAACAATCTGACATGATAATATACTTAGTTTTTTATGTCACCCTGAATGATATTTGATAGTGTAAGTGATCAAACTGAGTGACAAGAATTCTACATGATAAAATCAAGTTACAACAACAACAGCATCAACAATCAAGCAAAAAAAAGCTGCGACAAACAATACAAGTAGTAACTTAGAATAAGAAAATGCTATCTGAACTAAGGGTATATTTTCAAATTTCAGTAGACAAGCTATAGGGAGGAATGCTGGATAGTTTAAAAATTGAGATGTTCACCATCTCCATCTAATAGGTCTTTTTCATGTGAAAATCTCTCTGACATTCTTTTGAAAAAGCTGAATATTTCTCCCCATGTGAGTCTCTCTTTTGCTAAATGCTTTGTATAGAAAAATACTAGATCCTAGGATTCATATTAAAAAAACCTCTACATCTATAATCAGAGACTCTTAGAAACCATTTTGAAGTTCATCAGAAGAATGGGTTTTGAAGGAAATTGTAGATATTGGAAAAGAATGGCAGGTTCTTGTACACCCCCTTAAGATATTAAAAATAAAATTCTAAAAAGAGCTAGCTTTCAAAAAGTGATGATAAACACAGTTTTGTGTTTATGTGCACAAACCAGGAGTTAATCTGTAATCTCTCAGCAGTTTAAAATTCCTTGTTCTTTTCCAGTTGACAGTCTGTTTGGGAGAGAAAAAAACCCTTTAACAATCTTTCAGAAGAATGTTACTTTTTAATTTCAACGAAGTTTTGTTTAAACACCTGAAGTTAGAGGAAGAATCATAAACCTCCTGAATGGTCTATGAAGCTGCATATGTTGACTCCAAAATGCCACCAAATCCCTCCATGAGGCAGGTAATGGCCTTAATGCATTTCACACTGCCTTCAAAATCCCCCCTGAGACTTGTTCAAAGCTCTGTGCACTGAGTTGAGCTCTCTAAGGAGCTATGGATCAAATGGAGCCTGTTGCTCCTAAGAATGTCAGAGTTGAGGAAGACACCTGTGCAAAGTTCAGCTCCGAGTTCAGACCTGTTCTGAGATCAAAATTCCCAGATCAAACCTCTCTCAAGTGCATGGTGCTTGTTCAGTCCACTGAAGTGGGCTGCCATCGGTGTCTGCCCTTGTCTAGAAATCCCTTGTCTAGAAATAGGTGGGATTAATTTTGTTTTTCTGAGACTTCATGAATTCTTGTTAGTTATGGATCTCACTATCCAAGGCAATTCCCAGGAAGTGCACAAAAGGATAATAGCTTCATATTACTTTGGAAAAAAACTGCTGGACATGTTAGATTTTTTGCTGGCATTTTTTGTTAGTTTTTTGTTTGTTTGTTTGTTTGGTTTACATACAATTACAGGAAACAAATAAAAAAAACCAACAAAAACCCCACAAAAACAAAACAAAAACTCATTCCTTTTTGTTTCTCAGGTTCTTTTTGACTGTTTTAATTAAAATAAATCACAAAGTTTAAGGAAGCTAAATGGCTACACAAAAGAAGTATTTCAGGATAGAAAATACAATGTATTGTGGAGGGATTTGGTTCGTCCCCATATTTAAAAATCATAGCATTAAATGACTACTACTTCTGGTAATTTTTAGGATCTTCATAGTGAACATCTCATAGGAGTATTATTTCCAGAATCAAAAAGAGTCTGGAAATGCAGCATGTATTGCTTACGTATGTCTCAGATATAATCAGTATAATATTTTTAATGTAACTAACCTCTTCCACTCAGCCAGAGCTTCATAACTTATGTACAGAAGACATTTGGAAAGATCTGATGCATTAAAAATGACAATTTGTTTCGTTCATGTAATTCAAATTTCTGTAAGACTTGCTGCATCTCTGTATTCTGATGGTTGCAGCAGGAAGCAATAATCATGACAAAAAAGAGCTAACAGCCCGGGGAAAAATCCTTTTCTTATGATACACAGTGATTTTATAATGATCTTTACAAACCACAAAGCCACTGAAACCTAAAATGTAGTTTCAGACAGGGTACAAAACAATGATTTAGCAGATTAACGTTTTTGAAGATGAGATCAATTCATGCAGTTTGTTATAGAAAATGTTTGCAAAAGTCCTCTGCAACCTTTGAAATGTATCTGGGTTATATATTTTGTACTATTGCTGCCTAGACACAGCAAATTTTCTGCAGGCATCTCTAACAGAGAATCAGGAGGCTGCCATCTGAAAACGAGGCAAGCACCACCAGCTGATACAGCAAATGCCAAGTGGCCATTTAGCAGTGCCAGCTCATGATAGACTCACACAGAAAAACTACCTGCCCCCTTCTCCCTTTTGTACCTAAATCTTCAGGAAACTAAATCACTTCCTAAAAGCAGGGATGGAGAAAGCAGTCTATTATTCCCTGGCAGACCACAAAGGATTGCCCATATTGACAATCTGTTTTGTGTAGGCAGGCTGCAGAAGCAATAAATCCTATAACCTGTTCAAAGTCAAATGAAGACATTAGAAAACAGAATTGCTATTACATGCAGCAGTGAAAGAAGAGCATATGAAAGAAAGGTTAAATGGATGCACCACTATTAGATTGTGCAGCTACAACTGTAAAATTCCCCCAAACCTTTCTATCACCTGCTCTTGCCCTTCAGGATAGTAATTATATCCCCTTCAAGCTAACTAGCTGACCATTCAAATATTATCTTCTGTTCTGTCAATGATAATTTTCAAGATTAAAAAATCAATTTCAAGCTAACAGGACTTCTGTGGAAAATGCTTATGTTATACTATGGTTTTGCTAGTACACACTTCCTCTATCCAAAACATATGCCATTTTGTGTGAACAGACCATTCTGGAGATTTACTGTAATTATGCCATGATGTGCTTATTGTTATGGATTCTGCAGCCTTTCTGCCTCTCTACCTGTTTTGTTCGAGAGCAGCTGCTAGCTTCAAGCTGTTGCCTGCTTCCAGCAGCAGAAGCTGAATGAAGGAGTGCTTTCCAGGGAAGACATGTTTTGAAACAGACATACTGACAATAAACTGGTTCACTAGGGAGGTATAACATTGACTGGATAAAAGTTGAGTAATCATTCTATGATAATTTACTGAAACTGGGTGCAATTTGCTTTAAAATAGAAATTCCCTCTGCTGCTGATGTTGGACTTGGAGGACTTTTACTGATAAAAGCATGGCATTTGCTTTTATGAAGTAGCTGATCTTTGGAGATTCATTAAACCTCATTATTTTTTCTTATGCATAAATGACTGTTAATACTTATTCACTGAATGAGAGGAATGGGAATAATGGAGTTGTCTAAAGCAAGGCTTGACAGTGCTTCTCTTCCTCCAGTTCTCTCTGCTCATCGTGACTGAATACACTGAACTGAATTACTAAGGAAAGCCTTGATAATCTCTTGGGGAAACGGTGAGCTCTTCAGGTGAGGCTGCCCAGTATTGCCTTGATTTCTGTGCCTGGTTTTAATTATGAATCAGATGTGTGCAGTCAGTTCAGCTCCTCCCAGAGCTGCTCTTCCTCGGGAGTGGGGAGGATGTGCTGAGGATCCAGCCCCTTGTCTTGGAAGTCCAGCCACTTCCCAGAGCACTCCCAGGAAACAGGGCTGTCTGAACAACAGCTGACCTAAATGGAAGGTAGGAAATTGCATCCTAATCCCAGGTCTGTTTTTCCTATCTTTAGGAAAAGAGTATGTGGAAAAGGAAACAGTTAACTAATTAGGTGCAAAACAACAATGCAAAAATGTCAGAGATTTCTCTACTGTGTGTTCTTGTTACAACCTTCTCGCTGGAAATGGCAGATATTAATATTTTATTGACTTGAACCTCTGGGGTAGATTCCAGATGTCACTACTTGATCATTGTGAACATGTAAGGGAAAATAAATTCTGTCATGGCAATGTTGAATTCCCATCTATGGAAACAATTGTTACCAGAAGACAAATGCTCCTGTGGCTTTGTAGATTCCTTTTTTTCCTCTGGTTGTGATTATGCACAACCAATCTGTTTTCAGAAAACATGGACATACAGAAAGAAAATAAAGCAGAGGAAAAGTCACAACATTTCATTATTAAATTGTATACATTAAGAAGTAACTATTTCCTTTACTGTGCTCAGACCATAATAGAGGCTGACAAAGTTCAAAGTTAGAGTTAAAAGAATGCTGCCTGCTGGGAAAAATCCTGCTCCAATGGTTTTGAAAACATGAATCACTTTATGCCAGTTTGTTTCAAGCAGCTGGGTACTGCAAAACTGATGTCTCAATAGTGCTGCAGATTAGGTGAAAGGTGCTGCTCAGGGGCTCACCTTGAAAGCCCCCAAACACATCAGAAGTGCATGTATGTGCTCTCTACCTGCCCAACCAGTGCTGAAGACAACATCTATTAAAGAAGCAGTGAGAATTGGCTGATGTCAACTAAGAATACAAGCAAAGAACAGATAACCTCTGATTGCAAGGGAAAGTAATTTTCTTCAGTTAGATGGAACAATGACTTTTTCAATAATGAATATTACCTGCCACTTAAAATCTAGGCTTCAGGTGGAAATTTCAAAAAAATTTCAACAAAAAGACTCAATTTGCAATCTCAGTCTCCAGTTTCCTTAGAACTTCAGCACTGCAGAAGTCAGAGAGCCAAGAATCCTTAGGGCATGTCTACAGAGGCTCTTCATTGCATGCACTGTTTTGTATGCTACATAAGCACTAAAAAATTAAGACATATGATAAACTTTCCTCTCCCAGCACTAGGATTCCAATTCATGTTTCCTTCCTGAACTGGAAGCTCAAGAGTCCACAGAATGACTCAAACACAAGCTGGAGATCTAGATATCATTGGTGTTGCCTAATGAACAGGGAACACCAACTCTCAGTGTGCAATTGCCATGACTTTGTGAACATACAGAAGTGTGTATATAGACATAGTATCAACTGAAATAACCTACAGGCTGTCTTCTGACCTAGAGGCCAAATGGTATAGCACAGCTTATGTTCAAATAAATAATCTTTTTTTCTGCCTCAGAGCAAGATGAGAAGGTCCAAACTGGCTATCAGAGATGCTCCCTGGTTTGTGCTACCTCTGTACCCATGGCCCAGCAGAGTCTGGGGCAGGGATACTGGTCTGGGCTAGGGATACTGGTCTGGGCTGAATGCATGACAGAGACTTTGGCAAAAGTCAAACATTATGAATAATCATGCTGCAGTTTTTAGGATGAGCCCTGTACAAGTATAAATGTACTATGAAAGTCCAGAGCCCAAGCAGCCAGACAAAAAATTTACCAGGAAACCAGGTACTATGTTAAAGATCACTTGCCTGCACTTGAAGTGCCGATCATCAGACACTGTTATGTTAAGACAAAAATATTTCAGAGCTGATGCATTTTTCAAAAGAATCATGTTCCTTCAGAAAATTCCCAATTAGCTCTGATTCTGAGATTGCAAGAGAAACTTAAGTTATCAAAATATTGCGAGAAGTTTTCTGACCCAAATAACTTAGCCTGACTCAGACACTTATCCCAAAGGTACACAGTTGCATGAAAGCAAGGTACTTTAATTTTTTTCTTCTGGAAGACAAAAGCCTTGTTATGCTGTCTTTGCTAGAAAATGGGTAAGAAATTTGCAGAATTCATAATGTCATATAATTGTTTTTATTGCACACACACTAAAGATCAGGAATATCTAAACACTTCCTAGGTTTTTTTTTTCCTTATATATAGTTATTATTTTGATAGGGTAGTTAGCTCTACCAGAAACACTCAAGTTAGATTATAGAATTTCAGGAATCTATCATTGATCAGTGCCTTCAATACAGGTTCAGTTACAGCTGCTGACATTGTTTATCTTCAGTGAACTTTACAGACCAGATTTTCAGAACCATGGTATTGTGACCAGAGTAGTCACGACTAAAGCTGCAAAACAGTTCATTCTATGTTTTCGTAACACTATATTTTTATGTGCTCAGCCCATCTTTTGCTCAGGAAGCTGTGCAAACAGCACACAAAAATGAAGCATGAAGAATGATACCTAAAGTATGCCATTCAAGTTTCACCACAGATTTAAGAAATGATCATATTTCTGTCTTTTTCTGGTTGTTGATTTTTTTTTAATATGTTTGTCTTTATAATGAAGTGAGGAGGTTTGCTATATGTTTTATGACTCTCTATATTATATTCAGGAAAAAATCACCTTAACTGATACACTGAGTCCAGAAGTAGAGGGGCTTTTTCTGGGATATGAAGCAAAATGGCAAATGTCACTTCTGTATAAAGCAGAACAAGACACTACTGTAATATCAGCAGGAATACTAAACATGGTGATACTAAGGCATAGCTGTACTGTGGATGGGGTTTTCAATATTTCCAAGGAGCACCTTCAGAATCAGGTTGGTGAACCTGGCACTCAACTATGAGTTTTCAGTATAAAGAGGTATTGCTTTTTGTTTAACTACATGTTGTAAAAGAATACTTATAATTACAGAAACTTGTGCTACTTATCGTTATTGCTCAGTACTATTCTTACATCTCAAATAAGTGTAATCAGCTGTTTAGACATTGTAAATTCCTTTGTATATAGAGAAAAATCAAACAAACTAGGCTTTTTCTCTTCAAAGAAAAAGGTTCACCAAGACTAGGTAAATAGGTCCCAGTCCAAGCTTGACCCGCGTATAGCTGGAACATGTTCACATGCAGCTCTCAAGCTATGACAGTGAAATAAAAACAGGACTCTGCCAATACCAGAACTGAGGAATAATTTAAATGCCAGCTGTGGGAGGAAGCAAGTCAGAAAGAAAGCATCACCAGTCAGCACAGCACAGCACCACCCACATCACACAGCCCCAGGACAGCCATGAGGCACGGAGCCTGGGGATCCATAATCTCATTGCTCTGCCATATCACCACGGGGTCAGCCAGAATTCAGAGTCCTGGTGTCAAGGGATACATATGAGGTGGTCAAAACAAATTCTCAGGAAAATTCCCTCAGGCCTAAATAACGAGGCCAATGTTCAGCTCTTTGTTTTCATAATTCCAATCCCACTAAAAAAAAAAAAAAAATCACATATGCACTTTGCCTTTGCTAGCGCAAGAACATCTGTGAGAAGCAGAACTGCTTCTTCCAGTCTCAGCTCATGCTGGTGCTGTTGTCTTTCCACCAGGGAAATAAACCCTTCAGAGACAATCCTGTTTGCCTTGGTTAGGTAAGACTGTTTAAAGCTGACTTCTCTCTTCTGAGTTTGAGAAAACTTGTTTTCAGACAATTATATAGCTTAGCTTTATACAAACAAAGCTCATTAAGAGGGGAAGTTTTTATGGAAATGAATGAGTACAATTCTACTGACAAAGCAACCTACTCATTATGAAAAATGTTTATGCTTTGAAGTGTAAAATTCAGTTTTCTGCAAGAAGTGAAGAACTGCAGGTAAAATTTGATAGAAGCAATAACAGATAATACATACAGACATTAAAAAAAATTTTCTTATAGCAATCCTTTGAAACACTAATGACATGTGCTTTAGCATTATTGTCAAACACAGAAACAGCAATATACTGTGCTCTGAGCCAATGTCAAAGATACCTGAACCTGATGCCTGTCTGCTAACATGGCAAGACAGTATTAAAACTTTACAATGATTCATAATTTCTTCACATTGTGCTGATTTTGCCCAGTCCCACAGAGAAAAAAAGACTTTCTAAAGTACCAATCTATATAATTAAGAATCAATTTTCTTTCAACCGTTGTATTGCCCTAGAAAAGAACTTTGCTTTAATTAAATAATATTATTTTTCTCCATTAGATTCAAAGAATCACAGTTTAATTACATAAGCTCTTGTCTCCTTACTCACATATAAATATTCTCATAACTCTAAAAGTACAGGAAGAGACAGATGATGTGCAAAGTACATGCATGAGTACAAGCAAGTAGAAGGGATGGAGGCTGCTGCTGAGAGAAGGGAGCTGCAGGAGCAAAGTTATCAAGGACAAATCTACAAATGGGCTTTTATGTGCAAGACATACTTGCTGCACAATTGAAGACCTTTATATTGGGTAAAACAGACTGGAAAATTGAGAACACAGCATTATGTTTACTACTGCATTTAATGTTTTGCAAGAGCTTTTCTGCATTTTGTTTCCTCCCAGCATATCACACTGTATGTATTTTGAGTAGAGGAATGGAATATGCTGGTTTATTGGCAGAACACAGGGCTACATCAATAGGTAACTCTTCCTAAAAGATGAATATTATCCACCTGAGCACAGTGAAGGCTGTTACTACAGTACAAGCACTTAGAATATTCTTTTGCAGCTCTGTCAAAGGGACCTGCCTGTCTAATTTTAGAATTTCAGCTTGGACTATCGAGGGCAAACCCCTGTGTTTTTTCCACTCATGAATATTTTGGGACACACAGAAACACTCTTTTGCTGTTTACCTCATTCCTAATGACATTATTAGTTAGGCAGCTTTATTTTCCATGCATTCCTGTGACTACTTGCCAGATTTCTCCTGTCTTTGCTGTTTTGCCTCTCCTTGTATCATGCAGTCTGTCCTGCTGATATATCTGCTGCTTGATTCTTTCAGTCTTGCTCTATAATTTGCTGGTGTATCTGGAGGAACTTTTGGCATTTTTCTCTGCTCAGGTATTATCAATATCTTCCCAAATAAAAATTAAAATTAAAACCACAAGGAGAAAAAAAAAAAGAAATCAAATTTTCCCTCGCAGAAGGCTTGTTTTCTCTTTTTGCTCTAAATGCCAGCGCTTTACGAGCTCTCTCTTTAACCTTTGGTGTCCTACTCATACCCTCTTGGTGTTTCACTCTGTGAGTCTCAGCTTCTGAGGAGCATCCTGCATCTCCTCCTGTGCTATGTCTTCTCCTTACTCCTGAAAACGCCCACTGCTGAGATTATTTTCCACCTCTTGTTTTAAAACCTCCATTTCTTCTTCTTAGCTTTGTCCAGTGAAATTCATCTACTTCATTGTCTTGCAAGGCTCCCTGTGGCCTGTCCCACTTGGCTTGTCCCCTCCTGTCAGTATGAGAGTGCACGACTAATGAGACACCAGCTTCTTCTCAGCTAATTCCTAAATTTCACACACTTCTGTCTTTTGCTGCTTTTTAGGATAATTTTCCAGCAAATAAAATTTATCAGAAGTTTACTCATTCTGAATCATAGGACCTTTATTATTATGCCTACAGGAAAGCTGACAATGGTCAAACAGGAGGTCCAATGAAACCTCAAACTAGTATTCACTCTCCGTCTCCCTGTCTTTTCCTCCTATCGTTTCCATATGGGCTGGCTGGCTTGTTTTATGCTTTGAAGGTTAGTTCTTTTGAATGGGAACCATGGGAACCACTGCTTTTTTTTCCTCAGCAATGTTGAGGGCCTTTAAGTGTTAGACTCTAACATATTTGAGCATGGAAGTCTAAAACACAGGTAGACAGTTCAGTAAATATATTCTTGTAAAAGTACACTTTTACTGAGTACTCCTATCTCTCCACCTGGGCATGAAAGTATTTAATGCCACCTGTGCTATGCAAACATTAAAGATTTTAAGACTATCCCATTCTAATTATTAATCCTTAAGTGAAACAGGGAACATTAATGCTATTCTACTGTTATAAGTGCTAAAATACATACACAGACTACCTTTCCATAATATTGGATTGCCTGCAATGTTTAATGGAATTGTCCTGGCAGCATCTTTCTCAAATATTTAAGAACCATGGTTTGTATAATACAGACAATAATTGGCATGAATTAAGCACCTTGCCAAAGGTCTTATGGTAAGTGCAACAGAGCAGAGATTTTGATGCTGGCATCCTAACTTCATAGCTGTACTAGTGCCTCTTAATAACATAGTTATGCTTCATGATGTTTTAAATCAATCTGACAGCATCAGGGCTTTAAAGGTATTGTGAACAATGTGGACTTTGCAGAAATCCAAACAGTATGCGTTTACCATAAATACTACGGATGGGTAATTACATATTACAAATTTTGAAGCATGAAATAATAATTTTAATGATTGCATGAAGCATGTATTCAAGCGCAAATACAGGAAGGAACAAAAAGGAATTCAGACTAATATATAGCACATAAAAGTCAGTGGACAGGATCACTTTGAAAATGGTCAATAGTTCTGTGTAACAGATTATTTATGGTTTTATTTATTTGGTATATAAATTACCATCAATAATGCAGATGCTGTACATAAGAAATGCCTTTCTTCCACTTGTTTTACTGGAATAATATTACACAGTTCATCTTTTCGAGGGCTGTATAACTAAAACCCAAACTGGCTAGGATGATGTCTTCACATTAGTCTTATTCCCATAACTCAGGCACTTATCTTCACTAAAATCAATAGATTTTTGAGTGTGAGAGAAGTAAAAGACAAGCATACTAAATACTTTTAATCCTGTGTTGGCAAATAGATTTGTAATTCTGTTACACTTATCTCCAAGGCTGATCTCTACTTTGCATATTTTCAGAGTTTTGATCTACAAATGGGTTTTAATTTGTTGACTTTTGCAAGAACAGACTTGTGGGAGTGAGGGCAGGTCATGCATAATCAAAGAGTAAAACAAAGACAAAAGAAAAATGCAGACAATCTGAGCTCAATTTCTGTATGAAATACAGTTAGCATTATAATTTCCTTGTACCACACAAAGACCTTCCTGTACTGGGTGTCCTGCATATTTAGGGGCTTTTTGAAAGATTCAAGAGATCTCTATCTAGGCAAATGATACAGGGTCTTATGAAATTAACATGAAAAATTTAGTAATGCTTTTCTCTCTCTTTGGCACTTGGATAGAGGCACAGAAAGATGAAAGGACTTTCAAAAGAACGTTGTGATAGATCTGAAAGCAGAACCCTCTGACCTAAACTGCAGCTCAGGGCCTGAGCTGAAAAGCTTTTCACCTTCTCTTAGAAGACAAGAGTTCAACTAACTGTGGAAATGAAAAAAATTGTACATAGGCTCTGTAGGTTGAATTAGACATTGATATGTGTGAGTGCTTGAGAAACTGCCAGCTTATGAGAAACTTTCAGCTGTATGACAAAAGGCTGGGATGCAAATGCTATTTATACTCAGAGCCAATGACTACCTTAAGCCCTGATAGGGCATGCCAAGATTAACAGTGGTGTATAACCTGCACTGTGTCCCTCCCAAGCACTGCCCACCCCATGGTGAAGTGGCAGCTATGCCTCCTATTGTTTCGAGGTAGGAAGTTTCAGTCAGACTCCACTCTGCAGATACTATATAGAATGCAACTCAAATAGTTGCAAATCAAATCCCCATTAGTACGACTGACCTCATTCTTTACCTGGAAAAATTCTCTCCAGAGATCAGTCATTTAAGTATATCTATCCTTGATAACCCAGTAGGCCTGAAAATGAAATAGCTTCTCTAATGCGAGAAACAAGAATCAATAACCTTTAAACACACAAGGACATTTTATTGTCTGAACCGTATGAGTCATGCCATCACTAGACCAGTTCATTTTTGTAATTTGTAGACATAAGGATAGTCAGCATTGTGGTCCTTGCAGGGAATATTGGATGGGCCAGATACTCAAGACTTGGGAGATCTGTAAATGAGACTTCCCTGGGAGAGAAATACCTAATGAATAGTATGTGAGTACAGGCTGCATTAAGGGTTGGTTCTTTCCAACAAAAATATTGAATTAGTTGTGGCCAAAATGATGCATTTTTTTCTGCGTTTATCAGCAAAACTTTAAATAGATGTTGCTGTCAAAGTGTGATGAAGCTAAGTTCTCACCTTTCCAGATTTAGCTACAATATTGATCAAGAATTGGGGAGGGCAGGAAATGAGGGAGTTTTGCCATGGAAATACAGAATCATAGATTGTTAGAGTAGGAGGGGACCTCTGGAAATCATCTAATCCAACTCCACTGACAATGCAATTCCTTAGGAATTCCACTGATTGACACAAGGAAAAGAAAAGAGGGGAGGTATAAATTAGAAGGGGGTTCTAGGTATTAGGTGATTCGGAAAGTCTGTTCCTCTCAAGTACCTCAGCCTATGGGGAAAGAGAGTGGGAAATATGGCTGGGAAATTAAGATAAGAAGGAGGCTAAGTCCTCTAACAATTAGAGAGACCCCGTGGGAAATGCCCATGACCTCTCCCTTTATTCAAATAAAGTAACAGGACTCCTCTGTCTCCTTTTTGGACATAAACCTCAGATGTTTGTGGATTAATTTTCCTGACACAAACAGTGCTTTTCTTTTAACTTTGTATTATATGTCACTGAATTTTACCAGTTATTTCCTCTGTTTCCCATTTAATCACATTTAATATAGGAGTGAATTTACACTATTAGAAAAAAATAGCCACAAAGGGGAATGTAAAAGTGATGTAAATAGTAGTCAAGCACACCCTTTGTAAAATTGACCCATACTTACTTTGTGCAGCTCTGTACCTGTGATAATCACATTTAGAGTAACATGAATGGGAATATAACACAGATATAGTTAGCTACAGTTAGCAGATTACTAATGGCTTGTTATTTTGAACCATTACTTTGACTTGAAAAGAATGAGTTTATCCAAAAACACAGCTCTATTTAAACACAGACACAAAAAACCCTTGCTGAATCAGGAACATAACTGACCTTGAACGACATATACCTCGAGTTTCTTGTTCCTCATTTATTAAATTAAAAAAAAAAAAAGGCAGAAAAAATAGCCTGGTTATCTGTTTTTGAAGGCTTGAGAGTAGGAGGGCTCTGCAGAGGGATCTGGGCAGGTTGAACCAATGGGCCAAAGCCAGTTGGATGAAGTTCAACAAGGCCAAGTGCCAGGTCCTGCACTTGGGTCACAACAACCATAGGCACTGCCACAGGCTGGGGGCAGAGTGTCTGGAAAGCTGCCTGTTGGAAAAGGACCTGGGGTGCTGGTCAACACTGACTGAACATGAGCCAGCAAGTACCCACGTGGCCAAGGCAAATGGCATCCTGGTCTGGATGAAGGGAAATCAAGCTTGCACCAGGGAAATTTTATGTTGGATATTAAGAAAAAATTCTTCACCAAAAGGTTTGTCAGGATCTTGAACAGGCTGCCCAAGGCAATGGTGGAGTTTCCTACCCTGGAGGTATTTAAAATATGTGTAGATGTGGCGCTTAAGTGTAGGCTTCAGTGCTGGACTTGGAAGTCCTGGATTAAGGGTTGGGCTTGATGATCTTAGAGGTCTTTTCCAACCAAAATTATTCTATGAAGCTATAATTCCACAAGTAAAACTTGAGTGATATAAAATGCAGAGGGATAGATGGAAAAACTGCCCACTTTTTGGACAGCTGTGAACTCCATTATACATTTTTCCCCCCAGGTGAACAGTTTTCATCCCTTATAAATTTTCTGCAGTGCAACATTGGATTCTTGTCCTCCTAAAAAGATTTAAGATCTTGGGTTTTGATTTTCATATAAGTGTAACTTTTTTAGGAGGGGAGTGAAAACCTCTCCTATTGTAGTCTAGTGTCAATTAATACATTTAAAGAGAAATTTATGATATTTAAGTATGTGAACTGATCTGTGAATCTATTTTTACCATTGGTTTGTCTTTTGTATTCAATTTCATATTTAATTTGGCTTTCACAACAATAGCTGTAACTTGTTATTATGTCAAAACTTATATATTATAGTATCAGGAAAACAGAGTGTGCCTTGTCAGTAGTTCTTAGTGCAGTAATAAATATGTATGTTGGAAATTTTTGCATGCAGCTATCTTGAAGTGGCTGAATGACAACTGAGTTTCATAACTAAACTAAGACAAAAATCCAGGGTTTGTGACTGAATGCCACAATCATCCACTATTCCAATAAAGACAAGAAGAAATACTGCAAAGGTGGTGGAATTGAAGTTACTTGTAAACACTTACTGCAAGGAAGATCTGAAGAGAACTGTGAGCCACTTCTATGTACTGATATTCAAGGAAACACCCCGAGACAGTGATATAACGATGATCCTCTGGTGCCCAGTCTGGTGCCGGGGTTACTGAGGTCACGGTGCAGCCCGGCCCATTCTCCATCCACCAGGAACGGTGCATTGAGATGTTAAAGGTCAGAATGAGATCTGTTTCCTGCAGAAGAACAAGAGAAGAATTAATGCGTGGGGATGGTACTGTGGTATCCAATGCCTCTGCAAGGGATTTCACAGCATGCATAAAGAAGCAAAGAGCTGCAATAAAACTGCGCTGTCACATGAAAGTTAGTGGAGCTTGCCTGCTGCAAGCAGAAGTAGCTGTACCTTGTCAGGCAGAAAGAGCAGAAAAATAATCCTGCAAGCCAGGATCTGTTCCTAGACATCATGGCAGCCTAGACCATAGCACTCATTTCTGTAATTGCCATTTTCTAGTGGATACCATAAGGATAGATGGCCCATGTTTTGTTGGTCTGATGTACCAAACTATAAAATCATCCCCCAGAATTAAGACTTCATACACTTTAATATACACACGTCATTTGCAAGGAGCATCTCCTCATGGACCCAGTGAAGGAGAGCTCTACTGAAATGTTGGAGAAGATTGAAGAAAAGGATCCTGTACATTTGCTTGCAAATCTCTTTACAATGCCTCTGTCTGATTGCTAATTTCCTAGGATCCTGCAAGGAAATAGTGAGTGTTGCCTTGTCTAAAGACTACTGGGCTAGTTAAAAAGAGGGGCAGAGGTGTGCAACCTTTAACTCCCATACAGCTAGTGTGATAGTGGAATAACTAGTCAGCCGTGCCTTCCATTAGGATTGCATTTATAAATAGTTCATAAAGGATTAATAAATTATTAATACACATCATAAACAATACTATGGATATTACTTTCATAAATTATATGTGGTTGCACATTACTTGAGGGTGTTACAGATAGCTATAACAAAACTATGGACTCTGTGGATTCTGTAACAGCCTACAGTGTTTACCAACATTTTATAAATAATTTATAACTGTAACCTCATTGTAAAGTGTGTCTATCTAGTCTGTGTGCACATGTGCCCAGTCATGCAAAAAAAATTGCTTTTAAGTAATGTCTTTGCAGAGCTGAACTCTCCCCACACCTAACCTACATTTTTTCAGCCTGTTGATGTCATTAATAATTAAGATTCTCATAAAGATTTTAAAATGTAACTATTTAATTAGGCTTACCATGCCAAACATAATAGAATGCTAAGATAAGTTGTATTCACATTTTCCTCTCTTCAAAAGAGCTGTTTTTTTCATTCCTACTTATTTCACTTTTTTGCACTAACTTAGGAAGAGGTAACTCCATCCAGAGAGGTTTTGGATAATGTCACATGTCAATCGATCTGTGATTGCACTTGACACTGCAGTGTAGCTTAATATTTTTTCTCTGATTTGCAGTTTGTACGAAAAGTATGGAAAATTTTTACATAAAAAAAAAAAATCACTCACTATCCTGCATAAGTACACACAGCTATCAGATGGCAGGAAGGACTTAAATATGTTTGCAATGAATAATTACCATTCATTCCCACAACAGTCCAATCCAGCAAATAATGAGCTGTATGAGAATATTTAAAATGCTTCATATGTATTTAATCATACAACTAACTTCAAGCGTTTGTTAGTTTTGATCAAAGCTACAGCAAACATTTCTATAAACTATGCAAATTGTGCCCATATATATATATTGATGTATGGTTAGAAGTTTTCCTCTCAAAAAACCATCTCCTTTCTCTGGATTTTTCCCTACTAAAGCCATAGACACTGGAAAGTGTCTGCCGTGTGGTTCTTGGAAATGGGAATTTTCACCTTTCACCCAAACAAGAGGATGATTTTTCTTTTTGAAGGCAGGGCTGCTACAGCCCCTCAAGTAGAACACTGGTTTTCTCACTTGGTATAAGAAGTTGTAGAATAGACGTCTTTGGAGTAACGTTGCCTAAAGTAATAGATTTATTCCTAAATTACTGAAACTGGAATTCATCATATTATTGTCAAAAGAACTTTCAACCATTATAGTTACCATGGAAAATTTAAGACCTCTACTCTCTTATCAGAGATGCAGCACAAATGAATAGGACTCATTGTCTATTTCTGCTTTAGCTTTAAGAAGAATCATGATGGACTAAATATATTTTACAAAGTGCAGACTAGGGATGAAAAATGTATTCCTTGAAAAAGAAAGTGATAAACTTGTTTGCAGGAACTGAGTATTTGTTATGCATTTGCAAGATGAAGTGGAAATGGATCAAGAGGAGCTAAACATAAAAATCAAAACTGAGCTCTGTGTATAGAATATAACTTCTCTAGGGGCAACTATTTTTGCTTACCACAGATTAAATAATCAAAAACTTTATTAGTTAAAAGCACAAGTAAATTTCCAAGTTACATGGGAAATATAATTGCACATTAAAATATATAAGATTACATATGTAAATAAAACCATCACAATATCTAGCTTTCTTCCATCCCTGAATTTATCCTCAGATGATTTTAAAAAATATTTACATATTTCCTTTGCATTCAAATAATCTTTTGGCAGTTAATTTGAATGTTGTGATTAGGATTTGTTTTGTTCAGGAATAGTCTTTGAGTGCTTACCAGTGAAAAAGTTATAGATCTTTAACAGACCTATATTCTATTTCTTTCTCTGAATAATCAGTAAAACACTATTCTGTTTGTTTTTTTTTTTGTCTTAAAATAGATCTGATACTCAGAATAAAAATGTTATATTCCTTAATTCTTAATAACAATAATAATAATTAAAAAATAAGAATCCTACTTAAAGTCACACCTTCAAATATTAAAGAACTTTGAATTATGCGATTGAGCAAGCTTTCAAAAAGCAGTTGTTGCATACTGAGCCAGTTAAAAAAAAGGTCAGCTTCAGAAAGCAAAATAATAAAACATGAAATCTGGTTCTGTAAGATTAGGCATCATTCATGTCTCAGGTACAACTTGGATGGATTAAGAATAACAATGAAATAAAATCTTGAGAAGTCAACATGTAAGTCAGACCTTGCAAATTTCTATCCCCAAAATATCTGGGATCAGAATAAACATGGAAGGAGCCTATTAACTACAAAGCTGCTACACAGTTAAATCTTAGGTATAAAATTTTATGTGCTTTGAACTTGCCTAAAACCTGCAAGCCATGCCCCCTTTCATACAACCATATTAGCAGAGCAGCTCCCGTTGCTCAGTATTGAAGGTCACCCACTTATGAAAAAGTTTCCCTTAGTGAGAAAACACTTAAGGAATTGAATTCTCTTTTAGAACTGTGGAAGCCAAGAAGGGGATGATGTATCTATCATTAACATCTCTTCCACTGACAGCATTTAGAGCTATTTTTGGACAAACTCTGCTTGCTGTTTACTTTGTTCACTGTTTGAATACAGTTTTAGTGGACATAGACAAAGTCTACAATGGAAGCTGGGGATTTATTATGCTCTCTAGTGTATTTGCCGTCTGTTTCCCTTCCAACATCTGTGGCTCAAACTTTGTTCAGGGAAATGCAGAGAAATGGTCTGATAAGCCTTGAAGCTATGAAAACTACTGAGATTTGTTGATACACATTGGGCAAGCCAATATGTTGTTGTTCAAAGTCTGTATGTCAAGGAAGATTTCATTATCCTAAATTCAACAAACAGCTGCTTCCTTTGTGGACATAGAAATACATCTGTAAGGGCTTTATTGCCTATCACTGTGCTGCTTTTGTAAATTCTGCTGGTATTTGTAAAGCTTTTTAGTGAAAATTGGTGCATTAAAGTAGATTTTGATACTCATCAAGAAAAAACCCAAAGGGAAACATTTTGTAGGATATCTTTGCTGACATTCTGAAGATGTGTTGATATTTGTAGTGGTCAGGAAAAATATTGCTAGATTAGACAAATCTTGAAGTTTGGAGGTCTCGGAGACTCGGATTTCTGAGACTAGGATATGAGACGTCTTCAGATTACATCTGAATTTTATTTCAGTTTAGCTGGTAAAAAATTTGAGCTCTGATGACTTAGTGCTTATGTTTAATACAGTAAAAGGCAACCTTCTCAGGGGTCAGCTTCACAGTACATAGCATTTTCTGACTGAGGACAGCTGATAACAGAACATGGAAACGTAATGCTTTGTAAAAGCTGCCAGAAAAAGAATAAAAGCTTCTTTGTAATCAGACACAGCAGGAGGACAGCACCGCTTAAAAGCAATACAGCTCTTTGTGTATTGTATTAGTACTAGCACATATTAGTAAGTGAGCTGTCTCTTTGCAGAAATCACAATATATTACTGTTTCAATAATTTTTGTTGGTTGCACCTCAGAGAAGCTAATTCCAAACAGTGCCATGAGAAAAAGGAGACAAGAGTTGTGCAGGGTGATTCTCCTTGAAAGCCCAGGAGATCTCGCAGACTCAGGGAAGTTGAATTGGACTGATTTCAATGGCTGTGGCTTGCTGTGTCATGGGAAATGATTTCTTCTATTTTTTCCAATTAGGAATTGCTGAAATCTGTGCAAACCTTCCAAGCCTCTGCACATCTTTTGTCGAATACAACCATGTAACCACTTGTTCCATTTATCAAACTCAAACTAGCAAGAACAGGCTGCTTGGAGAGTGCACAGCCACACAAGGTTTCAGTGATAAAAGATCAGGGTCTGAAAGCATTTGTAGTTTTGGATGCCTAGGATGCATTGAGCCTCTACAGGATTTTATTTTTCTTCTGTTATCTCACTTTTCCACTAAAACTAACTCCCACCAGGCAGTACCATTTTCTCATGCAAGCGGACTTTTCCCTGTCTAAAGAAAAAAACTCTCCTCACTGAAGAACCAAAATAGAGCTTG
This sequence comes from Chloebia gouldiae, assembly GCA_003676055.1. NCBI lineage: Eukaryota > Metazoa > Chordata > Aves > Passeriformes > Passeridae > Chloebia > Chloebia gouldiae. The sequence continues at coordinate 46,952,530 of QUSF01000002.1, read as the reverse complement.
TCAGCTGTGGGGTTTTTTTGGTTTTGGTTTTTTTCTTGGTTGTTTGGCGGGGGGGGGGGTGAATTCCTTTTTTTTTTTTTTTGTCTGCTTTTAAATTCAAATTTGATACATAGAAAATAATTATTGTATAAATCTTTAGGGAAAACAAATATTTAAAGATAATCTTTTTCTATTTAGTTGCTTCTGAATTGTGCTTTTTCCTCCCTAATTTTTATATGTGCGCGATGTTTTCCCTTTAATTTGAATTTTTTTCAGTAACCTGGAATTTGCTTCTTTAATTTCCTCTTGTAAAACCATTTTGTATCGGTATAGTTGAAAATTGGTTACAGAATTTGATTTACTTATGTACCATTAATCAGATAAGTTTTAACCAGTTTTGAATCTACCCCACTGGTATACTTCTGAAGCTCATCAATGAAAACTAGCAAAAATAGTCCCCTTTTTAGCTTTTGTCAGTATTCTATTTCTCAGTTAAAAATGCTATAAATGTATTTTAAGTGATTTCTGGTGTACCAACGTACTTCCAAAGGATTTAATTATAAAGTTACCAGCATGAAAGAGATGAATCAGATGTCCTGATTTTCTTCTCTAAAATGAAATTAGAATATTATATTAATAAAATACTATAAATAATCCTCAAAAAACACAGGCACTGCTATACAGAGTTTGACATTATCAATTATTATTTTGTTATATCATATCTGTCAGTTATCTTCTGAAATTAGTAAAGCTACAATTAAAGTTATATTAATTTAGATCTTCATATTTTTGTAGTAGTTTAACTTGTACATTGAAAAACTTAAAAATTTTAATCTGTTCTGTTTCTACTCATTAAAAAGAAAAAAAAGACACCTGCTAGGCTCCAGAATATTAACTTAATTAGTTCAGTGGCATCAACATTTTATATTAAAATAATTCTTCAAAATTTTCTATCTATTTAGTTCTCCAATTAAAATACAATGAAAAAGGAAGTAGAATCTACAGTTTATATTGCAGAGTTAACATGATTATTATTGTTTCATGAATATTACTCTTCCATTAATACTTTTCCATATGTAAATGGAATATTTTTAGAAAGTTCTGGACTAATATCCATTGATTTTTTTCCTTGCACAGAACATGCGAATTTAGCTCTTCACAGTAGACCAATGTCATTTATCATGAGGACTATGAAGTTGCAGTCAAATGTAATTTTTAATTTAGCTATTGTACATATTTATTGAAGATCTGAGAAGTATAATTTTTGTAAATTTTTGGAAAATTACTTTCTGGAGGATGTAAGCTTGTGCAGTGATAAAACACACTGAAATGGAAAGCTAACTAGAGGCACTCACATCCCACAATAGTAGCTAACTCTGTCCAATCTCATTTATTTCACACTGTGCAGTAATCAAGGATATCATTCTGGAATTGAGAAAATTTGTCTAAGAAAATTGAGTTAAATATAATACATTGTTTTGACAAATTGCCATTCTCTGACAAAGACATCTTCTACCCAAGCTCTGATAATGTGAGTGTACAGGGGACAGTTTCCCAGGGGATCTACATGGTTCTGTCCTTGGGATTACCAGATCTCATCTGTCCCATGAAACAAAACTTGCAAAGGATTTTATGACTGAAGTAAAATTAGCATGGTTCTGGGTCTCTCTCAGAAGTGAAGTGAATGTTCTGAGATGTTTCCAAACCTTGGTTATTAACACTGAGCTGAAAATGCATGATTATACTACTTTCCCAATATATTAGTACCAGGTTTTTTATGAGTTAGGCATAATGCTTCTAAAGATGTTTAGTTCATTATTCTCTTGGGACTGTTTTTTTTCCCCCTTTGTTTTTACAGTAAAGGAAGTGTGTCTCTCTCTTGGTTTACCCAGGCAAATACACAGATCAATAGTGCTTAGAATTTTCAGACACAGATATACACAACCTCTTAATTCTAAATAAAACCCCTCTAAGCACAAGTGTTGCCTATTAAAGACAAAAACTTTCCAAACAATATTAAGAATGATAAAGTGAAAAGCAGATCTTTAATGCAAGATGCACAAGTATGGCTCTGCATGTGAATACATTTGATTTACTGCAAATTTTATAAGGTTAATTAGTACATCCAATAACAGAGTAGTTGCCTCAGCAAACCATCCTTGAGTCTGCCCCTTGGAGTTGTTTCAGGGGCTTCTTTGCCCTATTTCTTGTTATGTCTTCTAAGTTCTAGTGCAAAACAGAGTGTGCTTGTTAGAATTTGTCTTCTTGAGAATAAGACTAAACAGAATTTCTGGAATGTCTTAGAGAGGGTAAGCTTATTGCTCTAAAATGTTAGAGAAAGGGCAGGAAAAGTACTGCAAGCTATATAACCATGTATTAACAGTCTACAAATCTACAAGTATATGAAAAAATATATATAAAAAGCAAAAATCTTTAGGCATCACAAGGACATCTTATTCTTGGTTTATATCTAAAAGAGTATGCAAAGCTTCCAGTGAGCTGGAATCACCCTTCTGAAGGTTGAACAGAGAAAGGTCTAGGCCTTGATTAAAATTGCAGCATGAAATTAATATCGTTAAATTTTTTTTTTCTTTTTTAGAATAAATGGCTTACCAAGTTATCAAATCATCTCAAAAATACTTTGCCTGATTATCTCTGTCCACAAAAACATTTTCAGTATGGCCCAACATTTAGTAAGAAGGATGCAGAAGTGTATGATTTAGAACTTACTCATCAGAAAATTTGTAGAATGTATGCAGAAAAATATTCCAGCTGATGCAGTTTGTTCAGTGTCCCCTGGTGTTGGTTATTATTTAGTGTTAGGTACATAAAACAAAATGCATGTGTACAGTGATAAATTTATATTTTCAGTTTCCTATTTTTTAATTTTCTTTTAAAATGTAAATAATTATCTAGTGCCTGTAGTGTGTGCAGGAAATAGTAAGACTTTGGATAGAGTTCTAAAACCACAAAAATGGCGTTGCTATCCCAAAAATGCTGTTGCTGTACCAAAAGCAGTGTTAGGAAACCTGAGATTATTGTAACACTGGTGGGGTTCATGAAATAGCAGGCTGAGGAGAAATACGTGTTGCGTACCTTGTGCTCTAAAGCCCAAGCATTTCTAGTCAGAGGTGATTTTATAAGCATTAAGATCACAGAATTATTAAAATGAAGCCTAGATAAGTCAGAAAATTACTAAAAAAATGTAGAGTAATGTTTCTCAGTTTGATTTGCATCTATTCAAAAGTGAGTAATTTCAAAAGGACTTACTTCTGTGGGGAGGTTGCAATGAGCTAAAGAATCAATTTAAAAAGCATAGCTTGTTCTCACAACCCACTTGCATTCTCAGCGCAGAATAAAGTATCCAGATTTAAATGGTTTGAATTCCTCTGAAGTCAGTAGAAAGGACCCAATTGTAACAGAGTGATAAATATTTCTGAAGGACTTTGAAAATCTTGTTTGGAAACCTAGATGCTGAGCAGCCCACCAGCCACAGAGTGATTATCAGGAAGCACAGAAGGAGAAGTGTGGGCTCTCTCCACATAGCCCTTGGGCAGAGTTCAAGAAATGATGTGGAATAACTGTACAGCATCAACTACTTCAGGCTCTTTCACTATAACTTATTCCACTACTGACCCAGCTGACCGATGTCGTCATCCAAGTATTAGATTCAGATCTGAAGCTGTGCAACCTTCATGTACCTTGCAAATCTGGGCCAGTAAAAGAAAATTCAGATCTCTGTATAAACATTGATACATGCCCAGCATGATGTGAACAGAACCTGCATGTAACAGTCTCTATTGCAACACTGCTGAATATCTAAGGTTTCTCACCTTTAAGTTTAGCACATTTTACTACTTGGTATGACTTTCACCAATTTTAAGGAATTGCACAGCTACAATCCATCACATGACATGGGAAAACCTATGTCACAGTTTTCAATGCTTTCAGTGTATGGCAAGAGCTACTTTTGCCTGAGTTATATCTACCCTACAGACTTTAAAAACCACCTTCAGTTCCTGTCTGAAAGATTCTATTTTATTTTTTAAATGGAAAGATATCTGTCACAGGAGCATGCTACACAACTCAGATAAACTTTAGTTCATGAAGTGTTTATTCATGTCCTTGTAGGTGATGATGATTATTATTAGAATACCTAAGGCGATATCAGATTTGATAAATCAACCTCTTTTCAATTTACATAAACTAATTAATGTAGCAGTAGGTGAAATTGCTCTCTCTTTTTGTGGTGTGATATCATGTTGCTCAAAATGGACCACAGATTTGTTTTATTAAAATTAATTTGACTATCCAATACTGCCATTTAAGTACAGAAATAAGAAGATCTAAATTATCTTGAACAGAAAGAGAATTACGGATGTTTCATACATTGGCTGGTTCCTGTGTTTGAAAATTATTAGGAAACAAAGTACACAGTTGCTTCTGTCCTAAAGCTGATAATTATTTTTCAGGTTTTTGTTGTTGTTGTTGTTTTTTTTGTTTGTTTTGTTTTGTTATTCATTTGTGTGTTGGAAAGATTTTTGATTAATGAGACTATTATGGATGAAATCCATTTTTAGCTAGTTTTGGCTTTCAAAATGAAAAGAACAAGAAAATTAACTATACTGTGGAAAACGTGTTTCAACATTTCCATTGCAAAATGTCAGTTTTCCAAACTTGAGGTGCTTAGGCTGCATTTGCAAATTGGAAAATGTCAGCAGTCCACATATCCAGTGGAGGGGATACCGTTCAAATCCTTGAATCAGAAATTAAAAATAAGATACTCATAAACTTCTATTCTGACATTAAAAGTCTCATGGAAACAGAGGAAAAGAAAATCACCTACATTAATAAACAAACAATAATCTCCAAAAAGCTGATAGAAAAACTTTCCAAGTGGTTGTCCTTTCCTCTTGTGAGCTGCTGCTATGACGTGACAATTCCACCTCTGTAGTAAACCACAGCCTCCTAAGGACAATTCAAAGCCATTTAAAAAGACTCAGTGCATAACTCTGGATAAATGTATGGGTTTTATTACATTTTCAAAATCAGGCCCTGAGGAATAATCTTATGATACCATGCTAGATTTTTTTGCTAGTATACAGGAAAGCATCTCATGTACTGCAAAAGAAACTGCAGCAATTTAAGCCAGTTAAGTATTAATCCAGAGATGAGTAGCATGTCTCTTTTTTGCCTGTTGTCTCTGTGGCATGTAATGCTGCTAAAGTATAAGAGGACTGCCTGCATATATAAGAGTATATGTATTCTTACATATAATGCAGGAACACCTAAATTAAGATGGCAAAATCACCTCAACAAATCGATCCACTATTTTCCTAATCCTATACATAGCACCAGTTTGCACAGTTTTCCAGTTATCACACTCTTTCTAAAACTCTTTACATCTGCTTCTGTTTCCCATTATTTAAGATTCTTTTCTCTTACACTCAAATATTGTCATCTGATATTCTGTAGAAGATATAGTGGTTAACAGATAATTATGTTACTTAATGACAAAGCAAATGCTGTTTGGTCTTGCATTTTCTAGGGTGGTCTTGCAGAAACTTTATTCTATTTTTAAGAGATAAATTAAAATTTATAGAAAGAGAAATTATATGGACTGATTAAAATCTAATCAAACTGCTTTTTACTTCACGTGTAAAACAAGTGTATAAGAGATACTTTAGAAAAGAAAAGACAACACAACAAACCCTCTTAACAGAAGAGTAGGATCTAGTACCTGGCAGGCATCCTTAAATATTAATTCTTAGATGAGCTCTGTTTTAATGACAATTCACTGACTGTTCATGTCAGCTGTCAGCTGCACTGTTACTGAAGTTATGTTTGGATACTTTGTTAATGTTTGGATGCTTTGCTCCATCTCCCAGGGCTGTGGAAAAGGGAAGACTGGCTTTCAATTAATATTAACGTTGAGTGCCCAAGAGTGTTTGAATGACTGTGAGGGGTCCCTGCCTCTGCTCTCAGACAGAACTGTCAGTAGTTTTCTCCCTTTTCAGAGAGAATGGAGCTCTTCTCTGTGGCTGAACACTGACTGGCATGGGAGCAGCTCTGCAGAAAGAAACCTGGGAGTGCTGGTGGGTAAAGACTCCTGGGCTGTGTTGGGGGAGTGTCACCAGCAGGCTGAGGAATGTGGTTCTTCATCTCTGCTCAGCACTGGTGACAAAACACCTGGAGGGCTGGTCCAGTTCTGGGCTTCTCAGTCTGAGAGAGACAAACAGAGTGGAATATCCAAAATATGACCAAAAAACCACCTGAAAAATGTCATTTAATTGGGCCTCCTTTGAGAAGAGGGTTACACAAGGTGACCTTCCAACCTAAATAATTTTGTGATTTAATGTGTCTTTCCTTGAAGGCTTAGAAGGGTTGTTGCAGTTCTTTAAAAGACAAGTAAAAACCCAGGCAGTCAATGAATCAACCAACCAAACAAACAAAAAAAATCCCACCCCCCATCCCCCCAGTTATAGAATGGATTATCTTCCTGAAGCATGAATATCTATGGGGCATCTCTCAAAATCCTACTGTAACATAATGGGGACCATGGTATTAGTGAAAGCACATTATTTAGGAAATAAAAAAATGAAAGCATGCAAAAATTGAGGAAGTTTATTTCAAGATATTTTCTGTCTTTTACCTCCATTCTTTTTGAATCATATCACAGTTCTTCAGTGTTCATATTTTACTTGCAAGCATTTCCTACTGGCTAGCTAAAATTTACTTAAGAAAATCTCTTCAGTATCTAGCTCTGTACTCAAAGATCCTCCAATTTCCAGCCAGGATTAAGATGAAACACTAGGAGCAATGACCTTTAATGAGCATAGATTGAGAGGAGTACCTAGAACATAGCTCTGTCTCTGTAGACCAAATCAGTGATTGAAACCTTTATTTAAGAAACTGATGGGGAATAGATTTACCATTCTAACTGTAGTGTCTGTGTCAGTTTCTTAAATTGAGTTTTGAGGAGCTGATTTAGCCCAGGGAAATGGAGAAATCTGGTTGAAGTGCCTCTTGGGGCTACTTATACTAAATTTTTTGTTTGTGTTTAGTGCTAATGCAGAATTAGATGAACTCCACTGCCAAGATGTTAGAAGATCAATGCTTTTATTACTTGGAATTGGAAAGTTGATACTACAATAGAACAGTCACAGGGAGAAGAATGATACAAAGAGCTCTTTGATTTCCTGGTGCTTAGGAATATTGAAAACTGCTGTGAATTCAAAGAAGCAGAGTTCATTTTTTTTAGTCAAGGAATGAACGTATATCTGATTTATTAAATTTAGACTGGGTAAAAATATTTTCAAAGAACTGTATATCTGTACAATGGAAAAATATATAATATTCAATATTCAATAAAGAATTTATTTTTTCAGAATCTATAGAATCCCTTCACAGTGAAATGCCAACAATACACCACATGTACTTTGTATTTTTCTTTGGAGTAAAACTCTCATAAAATAACTATGAGAGGTGTCTTTTGTTTACACAAAGACACTTAATTTTTACATCAATATCACTGACTTTTTCTTTCCTGAAGAAAAGCATTGGAATTAATGTTTCTCTGAATTCCCAGGATTACGGTAGTTTTCTATCATGTGTGTTAGTGCAATTCTGACTTCACTGGGAGTTCAGTTGGTCCAGACAATGCAGCAATAAACCTCTATATGCTTTCAATCTAAAATAAATGCTTCAATTTAATCTGAAAGATGAATCTATAAAGTATTATTACATTAAAGGCATACATCTCTCAAACAACAAAGAAAATGGCCTAATATCAAAAATGAATGGCAGAGTTAAAAATGAAAATAAAGATTACATGGTTAAGTCCTCAAAGGTTAGGAAATGACAAACTCCTTGTTTCTGCCTTAGTGTGCTTCAGCACTACAATAGAGTATTAATTACATACAATTTTTTATTGCCTGGGCTGAGCACACAGCATCCTGTAAAACTTCATCATTAAGCCCTCACGCATTTTTCAGTCTTTTAACCTGTAGAAACTTACAGCTTAATCCAAGATACCATTAGGGTTTTTTTTTCTTTTTTTTTTTTTTGGTACTGGAAATAATTCCATTAAATTAATGGAATTTTCACATGTGAGATTAAATTTGTTAAACTGACACCAGACATTCAGAGAAACACTTCCCAAGTCACTACTATGTTTTATATATATTTGGGCCCATTAATATATCGTTCCTTGTTGATGGTGATATGGGTATTTATAATTCTGGGTTTGCTTTTCCTTCTGATTTTGATAAATATACTGTGATTCTTTAGCACATTGAAGTGAATGTCATATGAGACTAACAATTCAAACAATTCAACAATGTCAAAACAATTTTTATTCTGACTTAACCATTAGATGTTCTGCAAAAAAAAAAAAAAAAGGAAACTATGTCCAGAGGGAAATTTCAGTAGGTAACAGTCATATTGAAAAGAAATATGAAATTATGTTATGCTGTCATCTATTCTTGGCCCAATGATGACAAATTTTAATTAATTATGTGAATGAAAAGAGGAAAGGCTTGTTACTCTATGATACTGAGAGATTGCAAGAACATTTGAGGAAAGGACTGGCATTCAAAATCATATTGAGAAACCTCAGATTTTTCCTGCTATTCAGCAAGGACAAGTTGAAAAGTACATTTGTGTTGAAATAACTAAACATACAAACACAGTATGGAAGGGGAAAGTTATCACAGCACAAACTCTCTCTGGTATTGGCAGGGTTTCAACTCAAAGGACTTCTAGAAAAACTGTGGACTAGAATGAGCAGATGTCTGAAAATGAGACCTGTGAAGACAGATGGGAGGAATTGGGGTTTCCTGGCTCAGAAGCCTGGGAGCATGACTGGCTGCTGGAATGAAGTGAGTACCCTCTTTCCCTGCCTGTCATGGAGGTACATCATCACTGGCCCAGGAACTTGACTGTGTGGCAAAGGCATAGCAAAGAAAATACAAATTAGATCTTGGGGGAGAAAGTTTCTGAAGCCAAGGGAGGGTAAAACACTGGAGAGACCTGACTTGGGAGTCTGTGTGATCTATTGTTACTGGATTTTAAGAACAAAATAGACTAAGTTCTACCATGTATTCATACATATTTAGGCTGATGACATGTACTAATTGACCTTCTGAGCCATTCATCAGTGTGAATCTATGATTCTAATAACCCAAAACAGTCCTGGGAATACATAATATTTATAAATATGTAACACTTATTACCAGTCATCCCACTGAGATTTGATATATTTAATATAATAATTAGAAGTACCCAACGTGTAACGCATAAACATAACTGAATTTAAATATAAGACTTTTCCCTGGAGCTCTCTAAGAGATATGAGGCGTTTTAATGCAAGAAAAGGAATCTTGTTCATAGAAGTAATTTTAAGGGAATGACTATAAAGATTTTCTTCTTCAGTTCCCAGGTTTTGATAGGATACAGTACAATACAATAATGCACAGTCCATGCAGTGGAAGTCTTGAAACAGAGTATGATCTGCAAAATCTGGAATGCATTTTCCTAGCTTTGGTTGTCTACTTCTGAACTAGCTGCCTATGGAGCAACGGAGCAGAAAAAGCTCTGTGAGGGTATGAGTAATCTCAAAAGGTGTGGAGGTTTTCTTCAGCATAAGGTGAATCATACCTTACAGTCCTTTGGCTTTAGAGCAGCTCAAGATACTTATCCAAAGTTACATATCTGCATTCATTTCAACTCCATATACTCAAGAAATATAACCAGAAGTATGGCAATTCTGGAGTACAAAGAAATCAGATTAAAAATAATATATACACATATATATATGTGTATGTATATATATATATAAAACCTGTGAGCCAGATGCAGGTTTTCTGTAGATAGTTGTGCTTAAAAAGGCACTTCAGCTAGAAATATGTGGTATTAGAGCAAATATTTGATAAGTTGGAAATTCCCTCATAAATAATTATTTAAAAAATTGGTTTAGTTAAATATATAATGTGGCATTTCCTTGGAAGAATACTGAAGTTCTACTTGAAAACTAAGATTATTCACTTTGACACTTATGTATGATTCCAAAACTCCTGAAGCTTTTTGGAAGCTTGGCCTTAAATGGCTATGAACTCATGCAGCATGAGAAATTTGAGGACTCTGTGACAAAGTTCTTGGGGGGTCTGCAATACTAGAAAATTGATTTCTGAATTAATCACTTAAATAGTGATTAAGTGATTAATCACCTAAATCGTTGATTTATGGGTGTCTATAAGCTCCAGGAACTGTGACAGTGCTGTAGGCAGTTCCCAGGATTCTGCCATCATTTCACCATGAATGTACTGCTTTGGATTCAATATCCAAACTTCAAAACTTCTCCATTGGAACACCAAGCTCTCTGATAGATATCTTATATCCCACCAAGATATCCCACCCCCAAACTGAAAAGAAGACAAGAGATACTATGTGCATAATAATATCAAAACTTTCTATGGGATTTTTGTTTGGCACCGCAGAGTTGATAAAGGAGAAAAAAAATTGCAGGCAGCTAACTTTTACCAATTTTTTTTAAGAAGAATTGGTTTCCAAACTGAAACTACAGATTGAATAAAAGGAATTCAATATGGAAGTTTAATGCACCTGATTTTTTGTTGGGTTTTCTTTTTGACAGCATTATCTTGAATGCAAATGTTAAATTGCCACAAAGAAAACAAAGTCACGAGTTATCAGTCATTAAAAGTCCCAGATACATAAAAAATGCAACATAAATGAAAAATTCTGGGATCAGAAAAAGCTTGTAGTATTATGGAGAATATTTGGTTTGTGTATTATTCAGAATATTAAAATATGATATCACTTGATTTTAGATCTTTAAATTTAAATCTGCCTACAAATGAAATGGTCCTTGATGCAGTCTCTAGGTTTTGAAAAGGTGAGTTAACCTGTAATTAAGTCTGTGCTAATTGAGACAGGTAACCATGTGTAGAAGTCCATCTTTCTTTGTACGGACCTGAAAGTTTTCTATTTTCAAATTTCAGATGAAAATTTCCATTACTGTTAAGTCCTGATTTCCTACTCAGTATTATTTCACTTCTTATCTGCTGTCATACCAGTTACCTTTATTTTGAATAAGTCCAGTTTCAACTTCCTTCACTACCGGCTGTAATTATCAGTCTATATTCACGTAACAAACCAATGTTAGCATTAGATCTAGTGGTTCTTGATCCCTGTACAGAGTTCATATGCTTTTGAAATATCATCTATTTTTCAGTTCAAATTAGATCTTAATCATTAGACTAACACCCAATATGTCCCCCTGACAACAAGCAGATTAAAGTTTATGATTCTTGTTCTTTGTGCAAGGGTCATGTTCTGTTCAATAATGCAACTCTCTAAATTGGTCTTTAGTGGCAGTGTTTGCTCAGTAGTCATGAACACTTTCATGGGATCTCTGGAAATAATTCTGTGTAATGGACTTTCTGATATTACCACTGAATGATGAATTGAACAATCATACCTTATATTTTCTAGTGAAATTCTAGTGAAATTCAGCTATTACTTTCTTAGAAGTGTATTATTCCTCTGATTAATACAGAGCAGTATATATAAATTTGTCTTAAATAAGTCCTGAACAATATTTTTCTTCATCAAGAGGGTATCTGAAACATTTTCATTCATTATATGATGGCTTTTAAAAAAATGGATAGAAAAATAGGAACAGTATGAATTCCGTGAAAAGTGTTCCTTATTGTATTATTGTTCGCTAACCACAGTCAAAGCTATCTTTATTTATCTGATCTCAGAGTTAGAAATCTATTTTTTATTAATCCATCAACATAATGAATCTGTTTCCTTAGTTTAGGATGCAGAAAAATTATAAAACTTTCTAAATATACTTATTAGCAAAGTCCCTGATGTTAATGTGCTGTTCAAATCATCACAATTGGATCACTAAAAATAAAACTACAATTTAATGGGAAATCTCTTTAAAATGGGATTTCTGATTTTGCTTCATTCACTTTAATAACATTTGAGTGTAGAAGTATCTGTGTGCCTGGAAACTACAGGTCTGGTAAAATTGCAATCACTTTGGGAAACTATTCTGAGGAGGAAGGGACCCACAAGGATCATGGGGTCCAGCTCTTAGGAGAGTGGGCCCTATAGGGATCAACCTTAACATTGTTAGCATTGTGTTCTAAACAACAGCTGTCACAACTCAAAGAAGAGGAAGGTTACAGGTCATATGGATAAGTATATTGCATATGCAATATTTACAGTGGAAACAAAGAGTAGAAGGACCAGACATCTCTATACAAAAATACAACCCAACATTGGTATATAAAGTCAGTCTCCTTTAGCACATGTAAATTCAGAATAGAATCTTTACCATTCAGCCCTCCTTCCAATACCATTAGCACTGTACTGAGTATGCAGTATTTTGTCAGAAAGCTACAGTACAACTTATAGATCCCTCTGTAATCAGGAAATTGTATATTAAAAACAAGTAAATTCTAATTCTATTTTAACAGCTCCAGACTCTGAACTTTCCTAGATAACCATACTGCAGTTGCTCCAATGAATATTTAGTTTTATAACAGCTACTGAAATTCCCTCTATCTTTTAGTCATTATGATAATTGTGTTACAAACTGACATGTGAATTATTCCAGCATGTTGGCTCATATTAACTAAACTACCCAAAGAGGAAGAATTTGTCTTGTGACATTGAAATTCAGTGTGTGTATGCAGCTTAGATGTATATGTCTTGGTTAGCTTTAATTTAACTATTTTTACTTGGAAATATTCAGTAAGAAGATGCACAGAATAATTCAGACACTTGCTTAGAGACCCTAGATGGGCTTTGGACAGTGAGATCCATATTGCTGTGACTATATAATATGGCTATCTAGATTTAACCTAAAAAAAAAAAAAACTATAATGGGTCTGACTACCTCAAATTACATAAAATGCCATCTCACATGTTACTTGCAATTAAAATGATATTTTTAGGTCATACTTCATTTTCTACTTAATTTGCTCTGGTTTGTAGTATAATACTACTCTTTTCCTGGCAGAAAGAATATCTGAAACAACTTTAAGTATTTGAACCAATATGCTTGGCAGGGAGGAAACAAAGGGCCTCATGTTGTCATTTCTCTTTCATTATCCTTCTTTTTGATAGGCATCAAAAAGTAGAAGTAGCAGATTATGAATAGCATAAAGTAGCCTCACTAACCAGTGAACAAAGAGGGAAAAAAAAAAAAAGGAAGAAAAAGGGGAACACTAAGATATCATGATAATGCTTATGTACAACAAGGCATGAATTGCAGGTGTGTAAGAAACTGATTTCAGGGTTTTCAAGTAAGGAACACTTCAACTTCCCAAGTATTTTTGCAATGGATAGAGGTTGTTAATAGCCTTGTGTGTTTACCATATAAACTTCTGCAAACATATCCTAGACTTTCTGGGTTGATTGTCAACTACAGGGATTAAAGTGATGCTACAGATAATGTTGCAGAAAAGTCCTTTGCAGTCCTTTGCAGTCACACAAGTCAAATATTTTTTTCCAATTTGTTTACAGGTATGGATTCCAAACTTGCCTTCTCTGGTATATCAAGATCTTAAAATGCAATGTTATTTTTATTTTTAAACATTTTTTGATCCCTCTGACAGATTATTTCTAGTGTTCTTTTATGGGATTTCAACTAGATCATTCTTTAGGTGCTGTGTTCATTTATTTTTACTTGCTAGAAAATCCTCCAAGCCTTTGAGCTATTTTTCATTAGATAATAATAAATTTGACTTGAACATGCACATGCTAAAGGCTTAGTTTGCAGAGTCCTGATCTCACATACTTTGTCATCTAAACCCCCAAGCTTTATTGTTAATGGCACAGCAATATTCAGTTCAGAATTGCATTTAATCCTTCTTTCTTTGGGCATAATTTAATGAAACATGTGAAATTAATCTGAGATAATGTTACTCACAATAGCAGGTGAGAATATTCCCTTATTATTTAGCAGCATCCAGAAAACAAGGAGGTGACTAATGAATGGAACAAAATTATTTCTTTTCTTTCTGCCTATCCTTTTGTATTTTACAGAGTATTTACAGAATGATGCAGTGCAAGAGGACTGAGATGGCATGGGCTACTATGACTTTATGCTTTATGCCAGTATGTTTGATCATTCATTTGTGCAGCATTACTTGATGTCATTGTGCTTCTTGAAGCTGTACTGTAATTTGTCCTAATGCTTTTCAGGAGTTGCCTGTCAAGATGGAAGCTTAATAAAGAATTTAAATTCTACTTGCATTAACATTTCTTTTTTTGAGGCAGGGCTTTTTGGGAAGTTTGGTTTGTTCCTTTTTGTTTTGTTTTTTTTTTTTTTTTTTTTTACCAGATGGAAATTAAAAATGCTTATCTTCATGCACCTGAAAGCCTAAAAAAATAGAACATAACTCAGTCAATTGAATTCAGTCAGTTATATCAAGTCTAGTAACAAAACAGACAAGTAAATGATAGGTTTCAGAAACACCTTTTCCCCACTATTTCTGGACTAGATGAAGACCTCCTCACTTCCACGGTGTATTAGAAGTTACCACTTTCTTGGATGAGACATTTAGTCAAAACCTATGCTATCAGTCAGTTTAACAAAGAATAACTAGTTACATTATTTAAACTTATCTGCCTCTATTGAACAACAAAGAGATGAAGGGCTTCAGAAGGATATAATAAACTTTGGCAGATTTTTGGATGATGGAACATATTTGGGCAGCTGAGATCCATGGAGTACAATCAAATATGAAAAGTATGGTTATGCAAAGCTGGTCAACATCATTATGCCTGGCAGGTAAATAATAAAAGGATGCAGCCTTGACCAGTTCCTGTCTTTTGATTGCACAGAAAATAAACATGTCTGTGACCACTTACCAGCTTCTACCAACCTGCAGTGACAATCAGTTTCCTGGAGGCCTGGCTTGACCATTGAGAGTTTATTTAGTGTGCTCATTTATTGCCTCTTACTGATAATTACAGTGGTCTTATAGTGGCTTCCAACAATCTACTCCTACTTCGAGTTCTTGCTTTTCCTTGTGCTACCTCACTCAGGACTGCATGCCTTCCTCTTGGATATATCTGAAATCCCAGCTCTTCACAGGTCTGCTGTTTTACCTTTTCACCTGGATGCCAGACTGGCATTTACAGTTTTAGGCCTGCCCTGCACCTACTTTTGATTATCTCCCTTGGGCAGTGTGTTCAGATTTGCTCCACTGGCTGGAGCTCTCTGCCTCACCACTTCACTGGGGTGCTCACTGGTCCCCACCAGCCAAGCTGGTGCTATCTGATGTCTGCATGGTTTTAAACACTCTAAAAGAGTGAGGTAATTACTCTGTATGTGTTTTCCTATAGTCTTTAGAGTAACTAGTGAATTGCTCAAAATTGACACTTCATATGACAGTTATCCAGCTAAGTTTTCTCCTTAAATCATGGGCTTTTCTGATTAAAACCCACCAACATTCCTTGTTTGTTTTCTGGGATTCATGGGAAATTAGCACATTTGTGCTAATATCTAAACATTCTTTTAATCTTCTCTTAGATTCTGTGGGTTGTTTAATTAAATTATCAAGAAAACTTTTATTAGAGCAATTCAGAGAAAGTGTTTAGAGAATTTACATAACTTGTGAAATTGAACTCCTGTCAGCAGATCGTACAAGTGTTTTTGTGAAATTACTGAATTTTTTAACAGGCCTTCAACTGGTTAGTTTTATGCTTTACAAATTACATCAAGTTTTGTTTTGTATTTTAATCTCATGCTGGTGATCAATCACATTTGGTGATTATTCACAAAATACTTTCCTTTTCAATATTTTTAAAGCTGCCTTACATGAAAATATGGTCTATAGATTCCCTGTTGTATTGCCTCCATTTCCTACTGTATTCAGAGGAAGAAACATTTTTTTTTGTTGTTTTTTCATGTATTTAATGATGACACAACAATCTGGAAAACTTTCTGAAACAGAAAACACATTTATTGAACGCCTCCTCCACTTTCCTAATTTTTGGTGAGAAGTCAGCAGATTGGTGCCTGTACAAAGTGACTAAGTTAAATTTCCTGTGGCCTGATTCTACATGCAAATTGTGTAGTATTTGGCATCTCTTTATTGATATTGCAGCTCTCTGGTATGTCTATTGTTTGGGGCAGCACAAGAAAGACTGGTGTTTTCACATTTACTGCAGAGAAGAGTAGATGATTCTGAAACTTCATCTACTTTAGGTAGTGCTTTTTGTCTGAATAAATAAATCAAGATATTGTACTTATGTTCAAGGTCTCCTGTTTCAGTAGAATAATATTATTTTCACATTTTTTTCTTTATGAGGAAGTGAGAATTGCACAGGATTTCCATGACATATAAAAGCCTACTCCATTTTGGTGGTTATTTAAATCCTTTAAAAAATCTGTATCAAAAAGACACAGAGTGATTAGGTTTGTGACAAAGAATAGATCTGAATCAGCCTCCCAGAATCCATATTGCTTATTTAACTATTTGATGGGTTTTACTCTCAAATGGGACTTCCCAGGAATAATCTCAGATTCTATGAATTTATATGTTATTGCTTTACTGCTACCTTTAGATTTAAATAGGTCACCACACCTGTGCAGAAAATCACACCCATTGTTTATTGAAAGAGAATATTTTTTTCATTTCAATGGAATAATAACCAAGACAGTTGCTAGGTTTTCTTTCAGAGTGCAGGTCATATCTTTGGGGGTTTTATTCCTCTGCCAATACAACCATTGCAATGACATGGTCTTTGGCAATCAACCTGCTACTTACAAAATTTCAAAGCACATATTTCTAAAATAAAATCATGTTATGCCCAGAGATGCCACATATAATTACTAGTGACTTCCACTGAGATCTGAACACACATAGCTAAAGGGAATATGTGGGTTTAAGAAGACACAGATTAAGGATATATTGCAGATCTGGTGCTACCTCTGTTTTTTAAACTATCTACAGTTGACATTGATGAGATTGCTGGAGGCTTGCATTTCATTGATACTTTCAGAAAGGAGATTCTGCTGGATTGTGTAGAGCTGAAGTTGAATAACAAAATTAATTTGTAAATAGAAGAGAAAATTATTTTCAGTCTTAGATCTGATCGTTTAATAGACTAAAATATTTGGAAGTCATTTAGGTGCATTTTAATGAACTGAAACTTAAATAAATTTTCACTGTTGCTTATTTCTTCTGTATTCAGATAGGTTCTGATTGTCTTAGTTTTACTCTCATCATCACACTGCACAGATAATAGCTTCCTGTTTAATTGCTAATTATTCTTTGCAATTCTGTTTAGACAGTTTAATTATTTTGTTCATTGATTTAACAACAACATTTGACTCCTTATATTTTCAAAGAACTTTAGAATTAATGAGTAGCATGGGATATATAGCAGGGGTAATAAAATCATGACAAGTGGAGAAATCCAGACAGGAAAGGGACTTGATTCTGACAGATTAGGACTGGAAAATTATTCTTTTCCAACTTTGTTTTTGGGCCATTAGACCAAATCCTATCTTCCTTATTTTGCTTAATGAGGATTCAAGATTACAATTTGCTTTAGTTAATAGTAGTCTAGAAGTTCCCTTCAAAAGACAAAGATGAGAATATCTTATTCATTTCCTATATTAACAATAGATACAAATGAAAAAGGAGCAGATCCAAAATGTATTTTAGGCAATTAGAAGCCTTTTTTCCATGAGTCTGATTGAGTTGGGAATTAAACTCTTAATGCAATTTCCATCACTTTTCATGGTGCTGTAAGTGAAATGCTTTTAGAAAAGTACATTTTGTACAGGATGTTTTGACCTATTTTTAAATTCTCACCTCCAAGAATTTCAGTAAATGCATAATTACTTAATATTGAACATTTCTAGATTATTGTCACTAATGAGTAGACAGGCATAAAAGTAAATAAACTGTTCTCTCTGCTAATCATAGAGGTATTAGCTTTGTTCCAAAAGGGAAAATACAGTTAGAATTTATTGTAATATTTCTGGACAAAATATTTTCCAGAGAAAATCTTTCTTAAGAAAATCCCACAAAACCTCAAACCACAGCCTAATTTACTATCATTTATATATTTGTGAGTTACCACATTTAGACCCATATCAGAGAAGCACATTGCATTTCAAGCTGTCAAATTACTTGAAAAACATCATTGCAAGTATACACAGATTTTGTAAACTCTACTGTACAATATGCAGAAGGGCGTTCCTTCAATAGAACCTACAATTCAGAAGAACAGAATTCTGCTAGATCAAGACTATTTTATAATCCATGTTGCTTTTAATCAATTTAATATATTATCAGTCTGTGGCTATGAATGTCAATTGTCAACCCACAGGCTTCTAGACCCCAGATTCATTTTCCTCCAACTAAACCACAACACTGAATACTGCAAAGAGATAGATACTCAGAGCTCATAAAAACTTCCTCCTCTGGCCGTAGTATCACCCCCAGAAGCAATTCCCACCCTTCCTTGCTGGTGAGCAGTTCAGCTCCATCTATAGCACCAAATACCAAATGAATTGTGTTTGTTCCCAGTTCCAACTGGATGCATGAAAACTCTTGCTATGGGGCAAATGAGAATAATAAAAAATGTTTTCTCATTCTGGATCAATTACTAGCTATATTTACAAGGCAAATTTAACAACCCACTCAAGTAAAAGTGGGTTAAAGTAACCTCCATGTGGCACACATTTTCTCAATTACACAACACCACAGCAACCTAAAAAATTCCTCTTTTTTTGTTTTCTTTTTTTAACTGTCTTCTATTATTAGTCAATTCCCTATGAAGACATTCATTTTTTTTCTTTTTCTTTTTTTTTTTTTTTTTAATGGAAATACATCTCACAGTTCTTGTTTTGGTATGCATAGATATTGCCATACATCTGCTGCTGAATTTTTATCTGCTAAAAAAATCTTATGCATTTCTCAGAATTATATGAATTTTGGTGACAAATGTAAAGAGAGAAAAAAATGAAATGAAATGCAGCTTCTGACCACTTTCATAGGTTTTCCAAGCTACAGAGATGAATTCATGAGATCTAAGGGAGAAGTTCTAAACTCATAATATAAAATCCCAGATTTAGGAAGGGATTCATGGAATCATGATTACATGCTATCTTTTCCTGAATTTATAGAAAGTGAGGAACATTTGTGTTGCCCGATCTAGGAAGTAGTTTCCCACCTAGGCACAGCTTCCTTCCTTCCATGGCTCTATCGGGTGTGCTGACCCCCTTGCTGGTCCCAGCCCCCTCTTGAATGTCCTTGTGGAGTCCAGACTTTTGCTGTATGGCAGGGAGGCATGTCATCAGTTGTATAATATGACTAAAACATATGAACTCACCATTGCAAAACTTAGAAAGAGGCGATAATTTGGCTTTTTTTTTTTTCAATGTTTCTTTCCATTCTAATTGCTCTTCTACCTACCAAACAAGAAAATCTGTCAACCCTGCCTAAAGAATAAACATATGTTTAGATATAGAGTTTTGTTCTTCACCTCTAAAATCCATTTTCTATAGGTCTTATACTCTCTTGAGGATTGATTGGAGCTCTTTAAGAATCAGATTTTAAATAAGTGATTACCAGGGTTATATGTAGCCCAGGATGTGGATGGGAACAAAGACTTTGCAACTGATGGGAATATGCATGAAATCTGCTGGAGCTAGTGACATTTCTTCTTGTTAAGTATAAGTACCACTCTTTAAGTTCCCACAAGTGTCAACACATATTATAAAACAAGGAATATAAGTGCATTTATACGGACACAAGAAGCCTGACATTTTAAAGATTTACAGTTATGTTTCATTCACTAAGGAGGTTTTGTTCTGTTGGAGCCAGAAGCCTTGTGCTGGAGCCACCCTGCAGCTGACAAATTCTCTGACCAAACCTAAGATTATAAAAAGGCAGAGCATCTTTGTGAGAAGAGGGTTTAACACTAGCAGCAGGCAGAGACCAGATGCAGGTGCTCCAACTTCTGTGATCATTTGGGAATTATTACTGTGCTACTCCTAAGATTAATGTTGCTTCATTCTGCAAGGTGACAGCAACAGCAAATTACTGACACAAAAGCGCAGGTGCGTGACAAAACCTGCTGGAATGGTGCTGTCTGCACAAACCTCACAGGCAGAACTAGGATGTGAGGTGCAATAAAATGCTTCATGGCACATTTGTAGGTGGTCTGATGTAACAATTATGTTTAAGTGACCCAGTACTCCCTTAGTTCTAATTTTTTAATTGTTGCTTTTCTCGCTCTTTTTTTTTGTCAATACAGTTGTGTGCATTCAGATAATGAAGTCAGCCTTCACAGTCTATTTTGCAAAAGGTTCAAGATTCCAAACTCACCTTCTGAACTGAGGGCTGTCTGTACCCTTACTGTGAGGATGAACAGCATGTGGCATAAGCACACTAAACACATAGAAAAATTATTATGCTCATTAGCATACTTTCTGGATTATTCTTCAGAGATCTGAAATTAATTGCTCTTCTGTCATACCACTCCTTGAAAAAACCCACAACATTTACCAGGTTATATTATTAAAAATTTTAACTAATTATATCTTTTTAGTTTTTTCCATCATATAACTCATTTCATGCCAATACTTTAGTAAGGAATAAACTCTGCCATTATAGCAAGCTTAATTATATGCCTTCTACAGGGATGAAAGCAAAAAAGACTGTATAATGAAATAATAAAAAGCCACATATCATCATTCTGTGAAAAAGGAAGTAGCACTACTACATAGTTTAAGAAGCAGCTCTCCTTACTAAAGTGAGATTTGCAGAGATTTAATAGTAGCGGGGAAATAAGGATGAAGTTAAGACTGCAAGTACTACGGAAAAATTTAAAAAGCCTATCAATTGTTGCTTAAAGCTAGGGAGAAAGCATGCACAAATGAGTTGAGGGGAAAAATTTTCCTCAGGATTTGTAACTTGAAAATTTGTCACACAATATTGATTACTTCCAAAGAAATGCCTAGAATGTAACCTTATTTTACTCTTTAGTCACTGAATTTGGAAAATTACTTTTTTTCAAATCTACCTCACAATTTTTTGAGTTTAACAAAACCTAACAAGGAAAAGGTCTTGATTTTTTTAGATCTCAAAAATGAACAATATTTTCCAGATCCCAGATGCCTGATATCCCCATGAAGTATATCAATGTATTTATAATATACAGTAATACAGAACCTTCTCCAAGTTGTGTGACAGTTACTCATCATCTGAGAACTGCCTGAAGACATGTTCTACCACAAGAATATAAGCCACTTTTTACAGCTTCATCTTGTTAGTGTAAATTCAAAATTAATTAGGTCAATCCTTTAGTGTACAATCTGCCTCTAAATTAACCTGAATGAAATATTAACTTTTTCCATTCAAGGATAAAGCATTTTGAAATAATTAACTTACCATCATAAAATTTTCAGTATTAAAATGTGTTCTATATTTGTACAAGGTTTTGCATAGTGAGGTGTTTTTCCATTCATGGGGCTCCTTTTTTCTATCCAAAGCCAAATAAAAAATGTACCACTTTATTATGTGATATGAGTACTTCATAAATGGTCCTATTAGAATGTCTTTAGAAGTAATGAACTGAACCTTGTCTTGTCAGCAATTAATTACAACATTTGCTCCATATTTCATATGTGTCTGTTCTCTGAATACTGTGGCATTTTTTACCCCAGCTGACTTTGCCCCACAGAGAAATTAAAAGAATGAACTACATAAATTTCAATGGCACTGTGTGCTCAGCTTAATGAATAATATGAAATGTTCAATACGATCCTACACAGAAATGGTTTGAAACCCAGTAGGAATCTATTCTAGGCACATGGTTTACTATTGTCTTTTTATCATTTGGAGATGCTTGGTTCTGTATGAGTCTAGTATTATGCACCAATCAACAAAGTCTTGATATCTGCAAAGGCAACTCTCTCATGGAAATGGCTTACCAAAGACCCCTGTAATTTCTTAGAAAAGTAGAGGAT
The DNA here is from genome assembly GCA_003676055.1 of Chloebia gouldiae. NCBI lineage: Eukaryota > Metazoa > Chordata > Aves > Passeriformes > Passeridae > Chloebia > Chloebia gouldiae. The sequence continues at coordinate 46,930,518 of QUSF01000002.1, read as the reverse complement.
TAGAGAATAAGAAAAAACTGCAAAGAGAATTCAAAGAATTAAGCATTATATGCAATTTCAGACATTCGCTGTGAATGAAAATCTATCAAGCATTGTAAAGCCAGTAAATAATTTCATACTAGCCCAGGAGACTTGGTGAGACTGTTCTGGTGTTTTAACAGCTTCTTTCTTCTCTCTGTAACATGTTCTATAACATTAGGGAATTTGTCTGTGTCTTGCATTTCAGTACAGAGTAAAAAGATGTTTCCATTTTCTAAAATCAGAAGCTTTGCTTTTATGGACTTCTGCTAAGTCCTCAATTGCTTTCATTCACCTTCATGAAGTTTTTAAGAATCATGATGTGTTTAACCCAAAACAAAACAAAGCCATTAGCCACTGATACAAGCTATAGAGCTAAAACATGACTGTGGGTGCTTTTAAGACCATTTTGTTCTACCTTGCTCTGTGCTCCAGAACTGCTGTCACAAATTCAGCCTCTCTGCTGTCACTAAGAAATTCCATTTCATTTGATATAGCAGCCTTATACTGATCTCATCATTGTAATCTCCAGCTGGTTTCCAGTAGTGACTAAAACAAAATTACTCATGTCTGTGATGTGTTGTTTCCTTTCCTACTGTTTGGAAGGAGGAGGGGTCAGTGCAAAGTAAGTTTTTGATTTCTATTTGTGTATATAAATCACTTTAATTGCATATTATAAGGCATACTGTGTATTTACTGCTTTTAGGAAGCCTGACTGAAGCTGTAAAACTTTTTAACCTTGGCATTTACAACTCACTATACTACTTTTTCCAAGGGAAAACAGTCCCGCTTTGACACATTTTGAAACAACCTGCAATTTTTTCGTAGGTTCTGTTCTGTGCAGTGGTGACAATCCTGCTGCATTAATTACTCAGAGTAACTCTGCTAAAAAAAGACCATAAAAAGATATTATGGGCAAACAAGACAAAGCAGAAGGCTTTGCCCAGTTTTATAGTGGATGCAGGAAACTGCACCCCTACCCAAACCCACTGTCAGCAATTCTGAAATTACAGGCATATACTTTTTAAAGCACATTTATACATATTATTGCTGATATTCGTCTTGTTTCCCTGAGAATGGTGGTTTCACAAAAACCTGTGGAGTTTTGCAATAATTTAAGCCAGTACAGAACACATTCAGAATGCAGCTTTTTTTTCTTGAAAGGATCTTAAAAGGGTTCACTTTTTCTTATGGTTCATTGGATAAATAGAGAGAAAATTTGGCAAGGCATGCTGGAGTCACCGCCTTGAATCATCCAGAAGAGAGTTTGTGAAATTTGTCAGGGGGTTTTGGTGAGATATAGAAAAAAATATTTGCTGTCTGCTTACGACGTAGTAGTTAACAGAAATTCATATAAAATTGTGAAGGTAGTTGAAGGTATAGATCTACAATCAATTATTCCTGGAAAAAAACTAGATTATCATTCAAATGAGGGTTCTGTCTCAACTCATTCTTGCCCCAGGCCACATGGGAAGGATCCACTGATCCTAAGCCTCTCTACTTCTGGGATGTGTTCTCTGCTCCTGGGGGAGCTCTAGTGGGCTCAGGGCAGCTTGCACACTGTGAGACCAGAGCATGAGTAAGGTGCCTGGATTAAGCACAAGGGATCTGTGGCAAACCCTGGCAGCACTGACTGAAGAGGTGCACCACAGGATTTTAAGACTGCTAATTTGGCCAAATCTGACTTTCAAATGGGGAAGAGATGTGTACCTCCAACAGCAGCCTTCACTACTATTGCCAAAATGCTGTTCTAAAGTATAAATGGTCCAGAATGCATCAAATACCTGAGAATTCGATTTGGTAAAACTACTATCTACTCTCATTCTTTGAAGTACTTGAATGTCTGCTGAAATTTAACATCCATCTTCCTAAAAGAAAAAGTCTGAAGTATGGAGCAAATATGGAAAATTTTAGTGTGAAAAGTTGACCTAAGGCAAAGTCATAAGATACTGAAAACTGGGATTTCTTAGTGAAAAGTATTATGCAGCCTCAAATACAGATTTCTTATACTATCCAGTGTCAGTGCTACTTTCATTTACCTTCAGTAGCTTATTAATGATACAGATTTTTTTATTAGAATTTCCTGCTGAGATAGCAGTACAGAAAGACAGCACTTTATTATATAACCTGTGTTATAACTGATAAATACAACTTTTAATCTAATGTTGACAGTTTGATAGCAAAATTCCACAGCACTATTATTCTTGACAGGTGGCAACCAATGGGCAAAAATATTAGCTGCTTCACAAAGCTCCCCACTTAATTGTTATTTATAGAAGTTTCTTTGACCTCAGTGCAGAAACATCAGTTAGCTTCTGATAGGAAATGGAAATTGGAGCATCTTCCAGAATACAGTAAGTTTGTAAAAAGGCTTTTATAAAGTGGGGGTTTATTCTGAAACTTTTGTTTGGTAGTAAGACTATTAAGCTTGCAGTTAGATGTTTTGCAATAGGAAAGTAATGACTGCTTGACAGGTTTAAAAAGTCATGCTTGACAGAATAGTTAAAGCTGTTTTACAGTCAGACTTAAATTTTCAGCTTTATTGGATGACAGACTGAAGAACAGAAAGACTATCAAAATAAACCTTTTTTAATATATGCCCTTTTTTTTCCCTACTTAATAATCCAAGGTTAAACATGTTTTTTAATCCCAAACCCTCTGAACTTGCCTGCTCAGTCAGGGAAACTAGAAAAAATTTAATGTTATTTTCAATGTAATTGTCAGTCTACATACTGAAAGTGCATCACATAGCTGTGTGAGAAAAGACAAAGCTTTTTCTTGATTATCTAGGGATGTTTCCCTTGGACAAAAATTTTTGAATGGGAATTTTAGAATTTTTAAAATAATCAGAGTTGTGAATTTCAATATCTCAAAGCTTTCTCTCCCATTTATTCCAAAATTTGGAGACAATTTAAAATTATCTCAGATTCAAAATTTTTTTTTTATATTTCTACACATTCAGTAACATAATAAAGCACATTTTGTCAACTCACTTTTGTCAACATGTCTGATTATTTATATGAGTTCTTTTTTTTATCATATCTTAATGGAGAGCTCAGTCTTGATCTGGTTGACAAACAGGTCACATTGTACAAATTTATTTCAAAAGAAGATGCTGTTGAGGATGATGTTATAATATTAAACTCTGTTTACTGGCAATGACATGATATTCCTCAGGAAATTTTCATTCTTTAAAGCTTTTGCTGTAGTACTCTCATATCAATCAATAAATATGGCAGGTTCCTTGAATTGAAGCTAAGGGGTTCAAAAGAAGTGGCTTTTTCAGTATATTTTAGTACCTTTCATATTGATATTGTTATTAATTTTAGTATGATTACTATATTTCAAATCTATTTTTTTGTTTGCCCTCCAGAACCAATCACTAATTCACACTGAGGGGAAAAATTGCTATGAGGTTATATTTAGAAAAATAAATTTTCATCTCCGCTTTTTCTCAGCTATATAAGGATGTTTTTGTCAGTGATAATATTTTTGCCTTAGTGTTTATTCCTATATATTGATTACAATGCATCATTTACATATTCAGGACTATTGATTATACATAAAAGGGTCATTCATTTGATGCTAAAATTCTCCTTAAAATAAAGAAGGAAAATAGACAATTTTTGAACTTGTAAAACAGTTTTAAAAATGCAGTCTTTCACATCCATCTCACATGTTACTCCAAAGGTTTGTTATAAAAACCTCAGAGACTTCATTTTTTTCATCCTTTAATTTTCCCAGTCACTTGGCAGTAGGGGAGAAATAGTCCCCTTTGCAACTCCCATTATTCTTCATTTATGCTGCAACTAGAGCTCTAGTCCAGGAAATAGCTGAACACGTCCTTTTTTTCCTATTGGGCTCAAAATATTTTCACATCCTCTCTTAAATGTAGGTCAAATTTTGTATGCATTTATATAATGAAATATATATAACCCTTAGAATACATTGTATTGCAAAACTGTATGACTGTTTGATACAATGAAATAATTAGAACAAAAGCTCTACATGAGTAATAACGTGGTCTGTATAGAAAAAAAGAAATTAAAACAGTGTTAAGGATTTATTTCAATGGTCTATGTACAGTGCCTGAAATCCCAAAAGATTCCACTGAGTTCACTATACTTTCAGAATAAACCAATTCCAGACATAATTATGGACTGAGTCCATAAGTCTTCCCTTCAGCTGGATTTATAATTAGCTTGTTAGTTCTCCTACAGCCTAAGAGAAATGACCTTTTTAGAGTCAAGACATTCTTTCTCATGATAGTTTCAGAGTTATAAGAGTAAAAAATGACATTAATTTATTTATTGGACTTGCAGTCAATTACAGCTCTGCCTCATAATATGGTAACATTATTTTTTAAAGTCAAATTATTAAAGAGTTAGAGACTATTTTAGTGAGAATATTATCACCCATGAGAGAAAGTAAGTGCAAATCACATCTGCTATCCCAGGCAGATATTCATCCTGCTATGTGTTTTTTGTGACTGTGCAAATGCGTCACCTAAAGATCAAAAGGAACTGTATCACTGGAGAAAAAAGGATTAGCTGCATCAGAAAAGCAATACTAATTTGTCAGTGATTTTGCTGACATATCAAATGTTTTAAGGAACTCTCTGGCAACTTCCTCCAGCATCTTTGCCAATGGTAAGTGGTGATTCCACAGAAATGGTGATCAAAACCATAACTGAGGACCTGGACTACCTTGACCTCCATTAAAAAATATTATGTTATAAAAATATTTTCTGTTCAGAGGCTCAGATAAGAAAGGTACTCAGGACTCCAACAAACCTCAGCTTTGCCTGTAGCCTAATGCTTTTAAATGGCAAAAGCTAGGCTTAAGTTTAAACATCCCACTGAATAAGTGTCAGAAGAATGACATTCTCCATTGCTTTCTTTTTATGAAATACACTTATCTTTTTTCTTCCCAGTGTGATATTTTTGTTTCTGAAATTGCAGACAAAAGCAAGAGCTTTTTATAAATCCTCCTATCAAGTTGTATCCAAAAACCAGAAAAGAAAGGTACAATCACTATACTTTTGTAAGAAAAAAAACCCAAAATTAAGTCAAAAGTCATGCAGAACATTGCTTAATGGCATTGCTTAATACTTTACTTAATGGCAAAGTATTTAATAAAAGTTCTTTGTATTGGTGCAAAATAAATTATATTACTTTTAGCTTCATGAGAGTGGCTGGATGTTGAACAACCCTTTTGTCAAGAAATGAAATGTTTTTCCAGTGGCTGCACAAACAGAATAAACCAGAAAAAGAACATTATTTTATATAAGTGATCAATCTCTTCATGGTCTTTGAGGCTCATTTCATAAGAGATTTCTGCAAGGCTACACTACTAAGTCTGTGATGCATGTAATAGAATCAGAGAGCTCCAGTAAAATTCCACACTGGGAGGATCCCTGTTTATCTCCAAGCTCACATTTCAAATATCAGATCTAGATTTAATGGCTTTGGCAAGTTTCAAAAGACCAATAAACTGACCTCTGAAAACAGGTTTTACCTGTTTAGGTATCTGGTAGGTAATATAGGTGATATTTTACTTAGGAAACTGAGGGAAATGACAAAGCTCTGTTACATAGATAGCTTTTTCACATATAAGCAGATTTGACTATTCCTGCTGCAATATTTTCTAACAACTTCAAGTGCAGGAGAGTTTATGCTCTAAAAGGAAATACACTGAATTGCATTGGGTTGCCTTGAGCTGTAATAAAGAAGATTTTTCTGGATACCTCAGTGGAAGCTAAGCAGTGCTCTGCAGTTCCACAAATCAATGTAGGAAGACATGAAAGGTTTCTTTAAGCAGAGTTCAGCTCCACTCCACTGCTCCTTCTTACCCTTTCCCACACAGACACCTTCAGTATTCACAGAAATTTCATAATACACATAGATGCCCACAACCATAAAAGACAAAATCCTCTATAAAGGGAAATCTTATTTTCATCTAGCTCCTGCCCAATATACTGAGAGAAATTAATACTTCTGGGAAATTAATGCTTCTCTTTGTTCTGAAATCAGCTTTTTTAACCTTAACCTTGTAGTGTTAGTATTGCAAATATTCAGACAGTTGATTTGTGCAACCTATGTAATAATGTGAAAAATAAAAGAGACTGTTGTTCTCACCTGGCTGCATTCTCAGCACACTTTTAAGTTTGTGGAAAAGAAATCACGTGGACAGATTCTTGGTGAAGAACAGACAGAAAAATTTATCAACTACCAATGGCAAGAACATCAGCTTCTGTTGCTAATAGACTATGTAGTCCTTCATCTGCAATTTTCACCATTGAAAATTCTTACCATTTGACTGATTTAGAAAAGCTGCAAAACATCAGTATTAATAAAAAAATTAAAATTAATTTCACAATTAAAAATATCCACTTTTATACTAGATTTTAAATTTAATTTAAAAATGTAATTTTTCTACACCTGCTTGAAAACAAATTTGAGTTTTCAGAAAAAATTACAGAATTCAGAAAAAATTTTATAATTTGCTTCATGTTCTCACAGCCTTTTTTATCCTAGAAAGCAAGTGAGGAAAAGGAGTATAATGAAATAGATTGAAAATCTTAGGGGATTTTTTTTCAGATGTGTATCCAAAGCCAATATTTTTCCTAGGGAGCATTTGAGAAAAGTCTATTTGAAATGTAAAACTACCTATGAACCTTGGACATTTACACCAGTTAAATTATTCACCTGCACTTCCAAGATAAATGATACAAATGGAATTTACTCTTATCAACACACTGTAATTAATGGCAGAGCTCAACTTTTTGTTCCAAATCTTGCCAGACAATGTAGTTCATATAGCAGGACAGAGCAGGATAAAAGCTCACTTAATTTTGCTGAGAATTGTTCAATATATGAGAGGGAAAATTCCAGAGCAAAGAAGTAAGATAGAGCTGGTGTCAAAGACTGATGATAGAGGAAAAAAACCTATCTTGTATGCATATTTTTTTCATTGCTGGGGGGGATATTATGTACAAAATGGAACAGAGAAATCACTACTATATATCTATATTTTAAGATCAATGCTCAAAAGACAAAAATTTATGGATTTAAAAACTTTGGGCTCCCTAGCACAATCTGCACAAGGACTTTCTCCCAAAGCACAAGAGGAGCAACTTGTAGGAAAAATTTTGACTTTCAGGAGCCTAATTTATAAATCTTTTAAGGATGATCATTGATAATCCAATTTAACTATTGTAAAAATATTTATCTAAGAAGACCCTGAACTTGCTGTTCTTCAGAAGTAAAATACTAGAATACCCCATTGAAGATCATGAAAATAGAATAGAATAGACTGGAATAGAATAGAATAGAATAGAATAGAATAGAATAGAATAGAATAGAATAGAATAGAATA
>QUSF01000002.1:46568182-46923113 GCA_003676055.1 Chloebia gouldiae | reverse complement strand
TAGAATAGAATAGAATAGAATAGAATAGAATAGAATAGAATAGAATATTTTGCATGGAAGGGACATACTATGAAGGAACATAGTCCTGCTGCCTGACCAGTTTAGGGCTGACTAAAAGTTAAAGCATAATATTAAAGGCATTGTCCAAATATCTTAACACTGACAGGCTTGGAGCATCAGTTTCCTCTCTAGAAAGCCTATTCCAATGGTTAGCCTCCCTCTTGGGAAGGAAATGCTCCCTTAATGTCCAAATCTAACCCTCCCCTGGGTTTGACTCACTATTGCTCTGAAATACTCTTGCACCTACTTCAGTGAAAAGTATCTGCTGGCATCTGTCATCCTAAGGCACTCTGTGACCAAGGACAACTTTGTAATAAATAGGAGCAATTTTATCTGCAGATGTTAAGATTTATCTCGCTTATCTTGATTAATCAAACTTAGTCAAGTTTCTAGACAAAGCTAGCTGTTTAGGTTCCTTTGTCAGGATTAAGGAGTGATGGCCACCTCCAGTGGATGAATCATCCCACCTACCCAGATGAGTACCTCATCTAGGATTAGGCGATTAGGATATCAAGGTGATTAGCTTCACTTTAGACAACTCACTGTCAGACAGCTTCAGCTGGTCACTCCTACTCAAAGTAAAGCCAGGCTTTCATACCTTTAGACTGTAATAGAAGATGAGATTACATGCATTTTTGGCAATAATTACTCATTCGGGAATGCCCAAAGACAGAAGTTACAAGGAAACAGGAGGTTTCCCTCTTTGACACCTGTTTGATGTCCCTGTGCCACAAGTGATCAGACTGCCAATATTGTGACCAGTTCCCCTCTTCCTGCTGCCTCATTCTCATCCTTCCAGAATGATCACAAACCTCCAAAAGGGAAAACTTCTTTTAGGAGAAGCTTTTCCAGACTGTGAACAAAAGATGGTAGATGTTAGAATACCAGCCACCAAATGATCAATGGAGCTTCCTCAGTACTCCATTGCTGCTTCCTCACCGATTTCATTATCTATGTGCCTTGCCTTACTTTACAGACTTCTAAAGCTTTACTGTGTTTAAACACGATCCAAACATATTAAATCATTAGACCTTACTTGTCCTTGATAAAGTTTCATTTTATTGGTAAGAAATAGTTTTCACATCATAGTTTTGAATATAATTAATTCAGTATGGACTAAAACAGTATTTAGTACCCTTACACATTGTACTGTTACATTAAACTATATGTCTTTCCTATTAAGTAGCTGAGTCTGCCCTGCAAATTCAGTCAAAAAAGAAAAAAATTTCTTTAAATCTGTATAGAACCTGGAATAAAGGGACATACTAAATCCGGTTACTTAACTATAGGTACACAAGGTGATCAACAGCAACACTGAAACTTTTTGAGAGCAAATCTTTCAATTCCTAGAATTTGAAGCTTCCTTCAGATATTTCCTTCCCACAGCTTTCAGGCCTGTCACTATGTGGAAGGGAGTGCTGTACAGGTTATTCTCTGTGCAGATGGGCTCTGTATGCCCTGGGTCATAGCTTCTGCAGTCAGTAGTTTTGCCCAGAAGCTTTTACTAAAAGAGCGAAAGATAAAATGGAAAAGAATGGTATATATCAAATGAAAAAGTTGCATTGACTTTTTTTTCTACTTTTTCACTTTTGTATTCTCTGGATGTTTATTATCTTTCAGATTATAGACTGTGTTGGTGAGAGATTGTGTACTCCTCCCCGATTTTATTGTATATAACACTGTCTCTGAGCAAGACTATACTTATGAAATGCACAATGCTTTTGTGTTCAGTAAGACCTGAATAAACAACACTTGCTTTGTGGCCAGACAGATATACAGATGCCTGATGATGAAGAAATAAGCCAGTTTTTTCCTGAAGTTGAGAGCTACACAAGTCTTTATTTTCCTTTCTGTGGCAGCATCAGACTTTGATGACTAAATATATCATTCCGTAACAACCAAGAAATGAACCATGCTGCAGGTTTCTTCAAGGAGATGAGTCATCATATCTTACATGAGGATCTGTCCTGGAGGATGGCATGACCTCAGTTGAAGCTGAATTAATGGTACTGACCTTTCCTTCATTTTCTGAATGCTACAGACATCAACACTAATTTTGATAAGGTTCGGTGAGAAGTGATTTACAGCACAAAATGTCTGAATTAAAACCCAGGCAATACAGATTCAGAAGCTGTCATAAGACAAAGTTGTGCTCTGGATAAACAGACAGACAAGGTTTAGGCTACAGTAAAATCTGAACTGGTAGCAGTTTCTATAATTTGCTCTGACAAGTATATAAAAGAAGGGAGAAACAGGTTCCCAACTCTAACCATGAAGAGGAGAAAAAAAATATCCAACCGTTTTAAAGAAGGCCATCCTGAAATCCAAGGGGGGAAAAGTTCAGTTATTATTTTGTTCTTTGTATTATTAATCTCTTTGAAAATAAAAAGGAAAAGAAAGATATTCTGAATTATTTCTGTGGTTAAAACTGACCCCCAAAGATTTATAAAAAGCCATGCCATGCCCGTCTTCCTAGCAGAGGCCACAAAAAAAGAAAACAAAGCCAGAAAGTCAAATAGTGCATTCATTTTCTCTTTTGTCTAAACTCTGTTGAAAAATGATCTTTGGGCCTTTCTGTCACACAAAAGCAAATATGAAGATATAGATATGCCTATCCCTACTGTTACATAACTGGAGTTGTATCACCAGTTAAATAGCATATTTTCAATTGATATAAATTTATAAAATTAATTTGTAACTTTCTCTGTGTTGGAGAGCTTTTGATGACATTAGTTGGCATTACATGACAGAAAATCATAAAAATCATAAAATACAGGCTATGATTGATTAACAGCTATAATAATGACTACACTTTTTTCAGTACAAGGACTGTTCAATCACTGCTAGTGGTTGGATTTCTCTTGACTATTAGAAGAATTAGACCAAATCCATCAGCAAAATAAAATTCTACAACAGAGAAGCACAGCAATTAAAATCTCTTGGTCTGACAACTTGCGAAGTAAGAATCTTTTAATATATCAGAATATCTTTTAATAGTACATTAGGCTTGTGTTAATCTACTTAGGGATGAACATTTCTATAAAACATCTGCTTATTGAGCTCTCCAACATGATGTCATTGGCAGGTTTTCCCTCTGAAAATTCCTGCATATAGAATGTGGATGGAGTACCATAAACTCTAATCAATTCTTGTTCAGATGAGCTGAATTGCATGCAGAAATGTAAGTGTGTCTGGGAGGAATAAAAGTACTGTTGCATAGTACTTTAGAGCTGTCCCAACTGCTCTTCTGCTGTCTTGAAATGAGAAATCTGGTGTCTCTTTGAGGGTCTGCAAGGAGTCAGTGGAAAATTAAAAAAAACCCAATATGCCCTTCCTTCCAAATATGAAGCTCAAAAACCCCCAAATACTCTGTGTATGTATGTAACAGCTAAAATTCTCATTTTTAACTATTGTGGATGCTCATTCCAGTGCCCTGTACAGCTCTATGGTGCTTGGATTCTGACAGCATGAGCATGGTGGTAGAGCCCATTGCCCAGCACCAGAAAATCAGGCTGAAGAATTAAATTCAGAGGTTTGTTTTCCCCACACTAGTTCTGTAGTTATTCAAGGGTTGCTGAAATCTCTAAATGGACACTCAGAGAAAGAGATTAACTTAAGTGATACAACTACACCATGGAAAAGTTTATGGAGGTGTTTACAGGGCAGCCAAGCCAGCTGTATGAGCAGTTGAAATCCTGGGCACTGATGAGACCAGAGAGTTTGCACCCACATTTTTGTGCAGGCAGCCTTGGAGAAGGCTGTGTTTCAGCAATAAACAACAGAGGTCAAGGTCTGGCACCTTTGGGCCGTTTGATATCGGATGCATAAAGCCTGTATGTATCTCCTCTGTAACAGATGAGATGGATGAGGTCTGGTGCTGACCCACACGACAGGTAAATACAACTCGAGGTGTTTTCTAAGGCATCTAGCATTACCTTAATTTTCCCCAGGTGTGCCAAAGCATTTACATGACTGCTTCTGCAGTTGATCTGGCCACAGAAGTTGAATCTGCAGTTGAATCTGGCCACAAACTATGGCTGTGGAGTTGTTCTTGTGCAGCAGGGTATCTTCAGTTTTTCTCCATTTCTCAAGTCCATTGGATGCTTTAGAGGCTTCTAACTGATTTATTTTGCCTATAGATACATGAGGTGTCTATGATTTGTTTTGGTGTTTCATCGATGAATGGTTTTCTTTTATTGGACTAACTTTATAGCTCCTGATTGGTCATTTAAGTGAAATATCCATTCATACTCTCACACCGCTTACAGAAGCATTCACAGTCAGCACCATGACTCCCTGTATTAGCACAATAAATTGAGTTCAGTGGGTCATTTCTGGATTTGGGAATCCAAGTCTGAGCTGTTCTATCTTGGTATTAGACTAATGATTCATCTCCACTGAGATAAGAACAGGCTAGTGCCTTTCAAACTGAGCATTTACATTCTGCTCCCAGTTAATTTTGTCTTTCTTCAAGAATGAGTCACAGTAAATCTCTTTGGTGCGGTTTACCATGTTTTCTACTGATATTTGCCCTAAATGACATAAACCATGGTCAAGATTAAAAAAAAAACATAAAAATGCTTCTTTATTTCTACTACATCTAGAAGTAATTCATCAGCTATGAGTACTATTATACCAACATACCTGGCATTATTCATTTTGGCAGATAAATCTGTGCTTACAGAAGGTATCTGAATTTGAAATAAACAAGCAAAATATACATACTGTTAAAAAAGCACTCTGGAGCGGCCTGGGAATATTACTGGGAATATTAAAATGCATTAAGAGGGATTCCAGTGACAGGTGCACCAAAGCTAGTGAGAATTGCTAATTAGAACTTTTCAGGAGAGATAAAAGAATAAGCAAGAGATTACATGAAAATCATAAACCAAATGTAAATTTAGAAATAAAATATGTGGAAAAAAAAAGACCAAAAGAGCCAAGCTTTTCTTTTGCTACATCATGTTAACTACCACTTGCAATTGTTATAAATGTCACTTGCAGGCTTCCAGCTGTTCTGGAATAGGTTTGTTTTTAAAGTACTGACTGAATAGAATAATTGTTTTGTATTGTTAAACTGTATGGTGTGTTGGTTTTGCTTCTGCTTTTTAATGTATTTAACTGAATAAACAAATAATGTTCATGCCTCACATACCTGCAATGTATGTGGTATATGATAAAATGGAAAAGATGGCTATATGAATATAAAGTGAAATGAATAACTCAGTGAGGAAATACTCACTATGAGCATTTAAAGATTAATGTTCACTTCAGTGATTTGTCTAAGCTCTATATGTCCATTGTGCAGCACATAATTCCTATGTCTCTGATCAAGTTAAAGTACTCATGATTCAAGACTTCTGTAGGTTTTAGCTATTGTTCAGCAGCTAAATTTCTATTTAAAAAAATCTTTATGTTTTTCTACAATGTTGTTATCTACATTACTGTCTCTAACTCTGGCAACACTTTCTTAATTAGTGTAGCACTTTCAAGATGTAAGTTTGGTTTTATGACCTTCTTTGATGATGTCATCCATAAATTTACTTTTTCCTTTTATTGTTGTATAAGCTGGGTGGCCTAAGGCCCTGATTCTCTTCTCATGTTGGTTTTATTCTGTGAAATAAATCTAATGTCTTCAGGGAAGTTACTTGTCATTTAAAACCACAGCAGAGGAAAGCCAAAGCTTCAGGTTACAGTAGTACGATCAAACACAATTGAATTAACAAGCTGCCTCCTGTCAGCTGAGCAAGGATCCAGGAGCATGTTTTTTGTCCAATTAATTATGAGAGAGTATAACTGAGCCTAAATGAATGAATGAGGGTGAAGACAACAGAAGACATCAGGACAAAAAACATTCTAGGCTATTTAGTGCTTGACCCTAAGGTGTAGCTTTGGTTTGTAACCAAAATCTGTGAACTGTACTCTGAGAGCCAGGCTTTTACAAGCCTGTTGCTCTCATTCTGACTCTAGGCTCCTCCATCAGCACATTACAGGCTCCCATTTTACGTGCAGGGGAGGCAAATATCCACTTTTGACTATGATTTATATGACCTGTATCATTAGATTATTTTTTTAGATGAGGTGAATTGTATCTTAGAGCATATTAACTCTGTTAAATATAATTCTGGTAACTGTCAAAGGACAGAAAGCTGACTGATTTAAACACAGAATTATGCATTGCCACCTGTTGAATCCCACCTGAGTCTCATATAAGCAGGATTTTTTTACTCAGTGTAGTAACTGAGACAGAAATAAAGAGCAGGTTTGCTTTGATCTTTTTCTGGGCACAGAGGGAGGCATTTGTGGTACCTAGTTTTAAATATGCAAAATGTAATAACTAGCAAAGACAAGCTACATAAGGTGTGTGGAATCCCTTTAGAATCAAAGGGGAAGAGGTATGTTCCAACATGAGGTAACTGAGAAGCAGCACACTCTTCTCTCATGCAGATTTTTCTCTCTCCACAGGTTGAGCGGAGGACCATAACAATTTCTCATTCCGTGTAAAAATGAGAAAGTAGGTACAGTTAGCAAAGTTTTTTCAGGTCAGGATAATTGCAAATGTAGTGATGAAACATGGCACTGTGTGGTGATAAAAGATAGTGGAATCTTTGTGCGCCTCCTCTCCCAATAACCTCTTTCCTTTTCCAGCTCTCTGATGGGTGGTGTTTGTCCTAATGCAAGTACACCAGGTGGGTATTTCAGGAAGAACTGTCTGGATGTTCACATAATCAATACATTCCAGAAATGGGGGAGCTGAGATGTTTGTGATTGATTTTGATGTACATCACCTTGCAAAAGAGTGTAAAATGCTGCTAGAGACTGGGTCATCTAGTCTAACAAGGTTTCAGGCAGCTTCCAGGTAGATCCCTTCCTATGTCCAGCTTGAAGATGGGAAAGACTCACTTTTGGACAGGTCAGTATAAAGCACTAAGGTCCCATCAAATATAGACATAAAGCTGTGGCCACCTAGGTGCTTTGTTGCTTTGTATTTTGAATTCTGCAAAGCCAGAGGCTGTTAATCTGTATATTTCTGTACATTTCTGGCTGAACGTGCTTATATTATTACCCTTTAGACACAGCCTGTTGCCCAAATCTGAAACTCAGTGGACTGAGTCACACCAAGACTTCTCTGAGATGTTTAGGGAGCATGTAGGTCTCACTAAAGCTCATGACTCAAGAGGAGGGACCACAACTGGATTATACTAACATCCATTGTAGCAGATGATGAGCTGTTTAGTTACGGCACTGGCAATATTTTATACTTTATTAACAACAAAGCTAATCATAATCATCCACATGATCACTGAAACCTTCTTCTTGTGCCTGGTCAGGAACCTTCTCTTGACCACTCTGCTACACAACATTGACCCTGCATGCCCTGTTAAATCTGGTGATCTTCTTGCCCTGGTCAACAAATCTTTCTACTACATCCAACTAGAAATTACAGGAAAAGTAACACCAAACTGGTAACAAAGTCAAATGAATAACTGAATATGCAGAGGAAGAAAGACATTACAGGCAGCAAAAGTTCAAAATCAATAGAAAAAAATAGTGTGCAATCCTGCATCTTTTACACAGCTAGTTTGCAAAGAATTACAAGACCAGGGCTTTTAAAATTAATGACAACTCTTCAAATTTAAGTTCTATAGACTCATTAAATCAGTAAACAAGAACTGCATGATGTAAAAATAGAATTTGAATTTTAACTTCACTTTGAAGTTTAATCCATCACAAATAGCTTTAGACAGAGCAGTAAAATATCATAATCTCATCTTTTGCCCATCTTAGTTGTCTGCATTCAGTAATCCAGAAAATTGCTTTCCTAGGATATGTAGTAAGGCATAAAAACATATACTTCCATTCCCCAGTTTGATTGTGTCCTCAGCTTCAAGAGGAAATAGAGACTAGAGAAAAAAAAAACTTTAGCTAAAATATACTGTGCAGTTCTGTATACCTACCAGAGCATAAGTGTTATATTTTAGGGTTTTGTTCACTCTAATTTATTCTTTGAAAATGTTTGAATAGACTCTAAGGAAAAATATGGGAAGCTCACAATGACAAAAGCCATAATTAAAAATAAAACATTTTTAAAGGTTTGTTTTATTTTAAGCAGCAAGATAAAGTCATGATATATTTGTGTGGATTTGCATTTTATGTGTGTTTGTAAAGCACACAGGAAAAATGCAGCCTTCATGTTGATAAAGATTGATAGGATATTACTACAACACTTGGGACATGAATAGTAGTAAAGGATTATCAGCAAACAACAGTCTAGTAGAAGTAGTCTTGAATAAAATGGCATGCAAATCTCTGAAGTAGACTATGAATACAGAAGGCAATAATTAAAGATGAGAAAATCTTTAATGGAGAGGCTCATAGGAGAAGTTTCCTCATATATCTTCTAACTTTCTGGATTTAAATGTTCATCTGTGGTAAATAAAGCTTTCTTTCTCCTTCATAAAATTTCAGTGTTGTGTTGTTCTCTTATCAGTAACAGTTAAGTATAAAAACACAATGAAAGAAGCCATAAACACTTGTGAAGAGCTATGGTTCCCACAGCACACCTGTGTGCGCATGATTCTTCTTAGAAACATCGTTCAGAGGTTTACACTTCTTATGCCATTACAATTTCATTTGAATTTTATATTTTCAATGACTGTTACATTTTAGGATGCTTCTTTCAGATAATAGCCACTCTGTGCTTTGACTCAGAGACTTCACAGTTGCACATATAAACCATCTTCAGGTAGGTCAGCTCAGAGAGGCCTTTCTGCCTTTCTTGCACATCACACTGGGTCATAGGCTTGAGTTGCACTTGCCTAGGGCTTTACTAAATCTAGGAGGTTCTTTGTACTTTTATGATTGAATGTGTTTCTTAAACAACTCTTTAGACATATGAAAATGTCTACTCCAGTAGATGTTATGGTACTCTTCTTCTCCAGGAACATTCCACAGGAAAGATTATCCTAATACTCTCATTTTTCTCTGTAGAAGCTAGCAACTTTCTACTGGCCTACATTTGCAGAAGTTTATTGTTCCCACTGTTCCTGTCACCAAGTTAACAGGTGTAGGCAAAACTCCCAAAAAAGATATTTCCTTTTTCCTTCTACATAGTGGTTAGAGAGAGAGAAACAGGAAGACATTAGAAATTAATTCTGCTTAGGAAAGACATAAGACATTAATAATGTTCATAAAATACCTTAATTGATAGACAATCTACCTTTGCATTTTCTAGGCTTATTTAAAAGTAGTAAAGGGGAATCTTATGGCATTTGAATTATTACTATTGAGTTCATTTATTGTAGGTACAAGTCTTAAAAGAATTTGTTGCCATGATCAAGTTCCGGTTTTATTGGAAGAAGCCATCTTGCCCAAGAGGTATAATATTTCAAAGTGTCCAATGGAATCTGGAAAGTTATGGTGCATTTTTTGTGGTGCTGTGCTTTCTACTGAGTGTTGTGTAATCGTGGATCTGCCAATTTATTCTTTTTAGCTTTCTGCCTACTCACATAAATAATACATGTGAAGAGAGGAAGAGGGCTCAAATCTTTTCAACCGAAATCACAATTCAAAATCTCCCAGATGCTATGGAGGTTCAAAATTCACATTTTTTCACTGGGTCATGTTTTGATTTTCTTCTTGCCTACATTAATTGAACAAACAGAGAAGTCATCTTTGACATGTAAAACAATATTAAAAGGCTTTGAATTATAACCCTTTTCTCTACTCAGAGGTATGCCAAAATATGTCCACCACTGATGAAATATTTAATTTTTACCAGAATCTAAAGCAGAATTTCCTCAAAATTTATCTTAGGGAATGTAATTCCATTGTATAAAGCACTACTCAAAATGGTTTTCTGTCCTATCAAGACATTCAGCTCACACCTTCCAGCAGTTGCACACTAAAGATGCTAATTTTTTTTTCGCAATGTGAAGGTTTCAAAATCTTACCTCTTTGCGTATGTATAGACTGTTTAAGACAGTCTATACATATATATATATATATATATATATATATTTATAGATTTTAGACTGTGTAAGTTGAATATTAAAGCCTAGGTTTGTTTCTGTGGGCATGTATAGCACAAGTGGGTCAGTTGGAGTTTACCAATTTACTTAATTTGACTACGAACCCCCTGAGTTTTGGCATATGTCAGTGGACTGTTCTCACTAGTCTTTATGCAACTTAAAGAATAGCTGGAAAATCCCTCAAATCCCAGGATGTCAAACTGCTTATATGAAAATTTTGTTACACTAAAAGTAAACCAGGTTTCAAAACTAAACAGGATGTTATTCCAAAAATATTATTTAAATGCGTAAATGAAATAAAACTTTAGCCAACTACTATGAAGTGATAGGAATAGTGAATACAATCAGTAATGTTGGCCTTTCTCCAAAGTTCACATCTGACCATGCAGCACCAGTTGCAAGTTAAACAATTGAGCCTTCACCTTGAACTTCTCTTTTCCTTTTGAAAAACAAGCTCCTGTCTCAGAACAGCCATACTTGCACTCTGCAAAATCCCTTAATAGCAACAAATTGTTAAGTGGAATTGGCCTGAAAATTGTGCTGCTTGAATGGCAAGACCAAGCTGGGAATGAAGCTATGGACATAAATTGACCATGACAGCTGACTGGGCAGGTGAGAGCCTGGAGTTCTGACCCCAGGTCACTTATGCAGTGTTAACACAGCTTTAGTAATCTTGAGTGGAGAAAGGCAAGGATTTTATATTTTGCGGTGGATGGTTATTATTAGATGTTTCAAATCTATATGTAAGACATAGCTGCTCGTTGTTTTCAGAAGCATGGATTTTAGCTCACATATATCTAATCAGTAGCATGTCTGAATAATCTGAAGAAGTCATTTAAATGTCCCTTGTGACATTTAATTTTGAAAAACATTCTTCTCCCAGAGTTTTAGATCCCCCCACTTCAGCCTAAAATCCTGCAAAAGGAAGTAAAGAAATTACAATACCTTTAAATCTGGATCTCTGTATTGCACTAAATTATTGAGAACAACACATTAAATTCTTTGTTTATTTATGGTCTAATATGCAGGTATTACAGACAGGCTCGAAAAGCAAACTAATACAGAAGAAGAAAGGAGAAATAACGAAGTCACTATGTCAGCAGATGTATTTTGATACTATTCTATTCTATGTAGCTATTTATAAGATCAAGAATTTTTTGTTAAGGTACAGGATTCAATTTTAGTGCACCAAGAAATAAATTTTTGTTTAAGGTGTTGTAGTGCTGAATGTCATTGCTGAAGAAACAAAATTTAATTTCAGTCCTAAGTTTATATAATTTATTGACATTGGTTTCCTCTATTGTTTTGGCAGTATCCCTTCATATACAATTGTTTTTATGCTCTTCTCCCATAAGCAGTAGCATTACTGTCATCTAGCTGAATTTTTTAGCAGGAGTGCAAGTGCATGAGCAAACCCCAAACATGACTTAGACAGAGATGTTCTATTGTGATGACTGTGCAGTTATGTTTTGATCAAATTCATCAAAAGAGAGAATTTTTCATTGAAATACTCAAGACAGTGGGAAAACTATTAAGATTTTTGAATCTTAGATAAACATCATGTTAAAGTGGAAATGTATCACAATGCATCACAATCAAAATGTTTTGACAGAAGGTTTTATAGGCAGTCCTGGGCTCACCCTCAGCCCAAATGTGGTACAAGCCAGGTGCTGATGAAGTGCAAACATGGACATGCACCTTGTTTTATGAGAAGTTTATCAATCATGTCCCCAGGTCCAGTTCTGCAGGTGGTCTGGCCCATGGGACATCTTACTTTCCAATGACTGGCAAGAGGTGTCCTTGTTCAAGGGGACACATCCAATCAAGGGACCTCTGGATGCCATCTGCTGCAAAGGGAGACAGCAGGGAAGCTGAAATTGCAGGATCCACTTTCACTAAAATGGTCACACTCTGTCACCTTTCTTCCTTTTGAATCTGAGTGTTTTCTGGATGAAAGATTTCAATTTTCTAAAAGCTAGAACAGGTTTTGCTCTACTTCTCTTCTTGTATGATTCCTAGGGACGTTTTTGTATGTTTTTCCTCTTAATTGGAAGGCAATATTTTTTTTTTAACTTAGAAATATTTTGTGAAATAAAATCACTAAATTTTGCTCCTAAATATTTTACCTCAGCTGTAGTGGCTTATTTAATTCTAATGCATGACTAAATACTTTCCTTGATGAATATTTACCTGAGAGGATAGTTTATTGATATCTGTGAAGCTGTTATTTTCTAGGCAACTCTATGATTGAGGTTTGGGTGGTTTTTTTTGTTGTTTTGATTCTTTTAAGACCTGTAATACCATTGGACAGCGCAGGTTTTTCCTTCTCTACCATCGTTGCAACTCATTTGATTACCCTCAAGTTTATGTAGAAAGAGAGGAAGAAAAAAATCTTAATTTTACTCTGCTGGGAGGCCATGGAAGTGGTTTTCCCCTGTGTGCAAGAAGTGCACATGTCACACCCTATCTCTGGAAAGTAGGTGTTTTTCTGAGCTGTTGCAAAGATGCAGTTTGGCTCCTACCAAAAGTTCCTATTAGCGTCCACTTTTGGAGAGGACAGAGAATTTTTTAACTTTATTTTTTATTTTTATTTTCTAATATAAAATACAGACAACTTTAGAAAGTATTATGCACTTTATAAATATTTCAGAGTTAAATATGTGGCGGTTGTGACAAATGTGCAGAGATTTTAATGCTTAATTAATGTAGATGTTGGCTTGCTTATTGGCACAGTGTTGGGGTTGAGGTATTTCTCTGTAGGGATCTTTCAAACAGAAGGATGTGGAATATTCAATAGAGTCACCTAACACTGAGCATTTGCAATTCCTTTGTGCACAACACAGCACACAACTAGTGACTCTGGGTCTTTGGTCTGATCCCTGTTGAGACCAGAAATGTACTTTGAAGAGACGGAGTAAAGGTCTCTAGAGATGTTAAGAAACAGCCCTGACAGATTTTCACAAAAATTTTCAGGTGGAGAAGGCAGAAATCAAACTCAGTTGTGTTTAGGACACAAAATTCCTTTGGACCTCTGGAGGCACCTGTCCTCAGGTGGCAGGACTGCCAAGTAATGCATCTGTGTCTTTCTAAAAAAAAAATATATATATTTCCCTCTGTAAATTTTGCTGCACTGACTGATCCAGATGGCTGTGATAACTGTTTCCCTGGCTCTCTGCACCAGAACAGGAAAAAAATCAGCTAGCTGGTAAGACCAAACCAGTTACTACAACATGTTGTACTAGTTATATAGCCAAACTGTGGGACAAGAGGCTGTAGGGAGGCCCTGTGGAAAGAGATCTGTCTGCTTGGGGGGATGGCAGGTTGAACAGGGTGCCCTGCAGTGTGCCCAGAGTTTCTTCTCAGTGCAGCAGCCAGCAGGGCCGAGCGTGTCCTGGGGTGCATCAGGCACAGCATCACCAGCCAGGCAAGGGAGGGGATTGTCCTGCTCTGCTCTGTGCCGGGGCGGCCCCACCTGAAGTGCTGGAGGAGTTTTGGTTGCCACAATATAAGGAGGCTATAAAGTTATTAGTGCACACAGGGGAGAGTGAGAAGATGGTGGAAGGACTCAAGGACAAGATTTCTGAGGAAAGGCTGAGGTCATTTGGTTTGCTGAGCTTGGAGAAGGCAAAGGGTTTGTCCTCTTTCCTTTCTCAAGGGAGACAGATGGGGAGGTCTCTGTCTGTGGTGACCAGTGACAGGACATGAGGAAATGAATGGAAATACACTGTGCTCAGATAAGTTCTGATGGACATCAGGAAAAAAGTTCTTCACTGAGAGGATGACTGGTCACTGGAACAGGCTTTGTAAGAAACTGGTCATGAGATCAAACCTGACAGACTTCAAGGAATATCTGGAGAGTATCTGTAGTCATATGGTTTAATTTTAGGTAGTCCTGTGAGAAGAAGGGAATTGGACTGAGTCATTCTTATGGATCCGCTAGAATTTAAGATATTCTACTGTCGCTGTTCGTGGGAGGTGGAGAGATGACACACATCGAGGTTTGCATGCAGCAGAGAGACTATTTGTGTACCCAGCTCTTTTTATAGGCTATCCAAAAGACCCCACATTCAACCCTGATGGGTCACAACCCAGCCCATGGACCAATAGCCACCAATAGCCACCTGCTTGCATTCATATCTGGGGACAGATCTGTGTCTCTCTAACCAAACCCCTCTATCTCCTAGGAGACACACCTTTGCCATGATATTCTATAATTGTATTACTCTAGCTAAGTGTCAGCAGGCTGCAGCCAGGGAACAGGGAGAGATGAAGAAAGAGAAAGGGAGGTACACTAGTGTATTCTCCTGTAAAAATGCAACAAAGGTGAAAAAGACAAATTTCTATCTGGGCACATGGATCTTGCTAAAAGTGTGTCAACCCTGAAGTGCTAAGTAGTTAAAGCTCCTATGCAGTGTTAGCTTTGCTGAGAAAAGAAAGTCAGAATATTTCACTGAGATAAAGCTGGGGACATAATATTGAACTTTGTTTAAGCCCCTGGTTTTAAATGAAATACCTACATTTCCTTTAACTTAGCTATACCAGAGCTGACTGAAAACCAAATGTATCCCCAGAAAAGATAGCAACATAATGCCTTTGTATGATAATGTGTAGAGAAACTGATTTGCCTTAAGAGGGCTGATCAATCAGACATCTAACCTCAGGACAGATCTTTGAGGTTTTTTATTTTTATTTAGCATTTATCTAAACTTTGGATCTAAAAGGATACTTTAAAAGATGCAGCATTTTGGAGGAAATGTTCTAAGAATGTTTTAAATAGCTATATTTATTCAAATCATCAATACAACAACTTTTACTTCCCCTTGTAGAGTGCCTGGCAGTGTAATGCCATGTTAATAATTCCTCCAAGAATACCATATAAAGTTATTTCAAATAAAAATAAAACATAGTTTAAAAAGTAATTTAAATTATTTAACAATATAATTAAGCTGTATTAATGCCCTTTATTATCCATATTAAAAATTCACAAATGTTTTCATCCCTTTCATCTTTATTAGATGTGTCATAACATGTTATGTATTTTCATGAACTATTGATGAATGTGAAGTGCTCAAAAGCAATTTTTTCCTTTTAGTTATAATGACTATATGGGGAGTATATTAATATTTGAACAAGTATATTTCTAGTTAGTATAATTTCTAGTACTTTTCCTTAGCAGGCAGTACAAAGGCAACATCCTTAATGCACAAAGCCTGCAACTACTTGTAGCTGAAAAAAACCTTTATGTAGTATATAGCATAATTGCCTATGTCTCTTTATCTCATAAAAGTAATAATATTATGACAACATAAATTGAACAGAAGACATTGAAACATTATGATGAAATAGGCATCAGTTTCAGTGTTAGAGGCAAGTTCATGGGGAAGTTGATTTTTTAAATGAAAAACGTAGGGGTCTTCTCCCCTTCTTTTAAGTTAAACTCATCCTTTGGAGAGTTAATTACTTTCCTGCAATAGAAGAATGGCAGCATAATAATGAAGCAGACAATTAAGAAAGACTTGTAGTAGGAATTTGAAAAATAGGCCAACATGGATGAGGTTTTTAAATTTAATTTAATTTTTTTGTTTGTTTGGTTATTTTTGGTCTGTTTGGGTTTTTTTGTTTTTTTTTTTTTTTTTTACTTTCCATTCTTTATATCTTCTTATTTTATAACCTGGATATTCTAGCCTATAGACATATTCTGATACATTTGGCAGCTAGTTTATCAAGAACTCTAAATCATTTATGCTATCTTATGCTGACCAGTGCATAAAACTAGTAGCGCATACCTTCCTAAATTGCTTAACTGCTTTGAGAAAACCAATCCTTTAACAGCCAAATGAAAATTTTGAATGTTGTCTATTCCTAAGTGTTATTGTTTTGACCTTATAAATTTGAAAAAATAAAGAAAATACTTAGTGTCTAGAAAGTGGTAGTAATTACACCTCATTAACTGCAAGGCAATTTGGGTTTTAAGCTACAAGGACATTAGACAACTTAGAGAAAAAAATACAAATAAACTGGAATTTGAGCTCTGAGACAACAATATTCCTCACTTCCTAACTCAAATTTATTTGCAGATCAGTTACCTGGTAGAGGGGCAGATTCTGAATTGTGTTATACATTTGCACAAATGAAATACAGAATTTGTCACTGCTCATGTGCAGAGGAACTAAGGAGTTGCCTAACTACTTGCAGTAAAATACATTGCTTTTAAAGGGCCATTTTATTTCTTTGCCTCTAGATGTGTTGCAAAATTCAAAAGCAATATCCTCACATTGATGACATTAAAATCTGCATTCATAATTTCTTCATTAAACGCAGCAATGAAAAGCAAGAATACACAAGGTTTTGAAGATATTTTTTATAAAAGCTCATGTTGATTGGAATTTAAATAAATAATTTTAACAATGAATTAAGTCTCTTTGACCTGAAATATTCCATATTGGTGTGGGGAAAGCCAGGCAAACATAAGGTGTGAAGAAACTGGAAAATTTTATCAGTGAGAAGATGGTAGTAAAGCAGTATGGACTAGCTTGTGGATTTAATAATAGAATTACTAAAATAATACAAAGATAGATTTGATCTCCCATCTTCTAATTTTTTAAAATAGTATTCAATTTGTTCTTTTTCTTAGAAAGATATTTCAGTGCAAATTTAATGCAAAAAAAAAAAAAAGAAAAAAGAAAAAAAGAAGGGAACAAGAAAAATCTGGTTATTAGACTAAAGTTATTCTAGCAGTGGACAGTAACACCATTCAGAAATTCAGGCAGTTTCTGAGGAGTAGAACCTATTCCTCCAGAGCAGCAATATCTGTCTTAGTTTTTCTCTCAGGTTCCTGCCTTACTATTCCAGCTCAGCAAAGGAATTCCCTCAGCCAGCAGTCTCTTTCATTCTTTGCAGGTGATTTATCTATTCCACTCTGCCATGAACAAGGCAGAGATATTGAGGAAAAATAGTAAATCATAATATAATTAAAGACAGTATCATAAGCCACAGGCAACAGAGGCAAATAAAGGCTTCGCAGAAAACATTGCTATTTAGATATTTTGGAAGAATGAATTTCTGTGAGGATGGTAAGGCACTGGCATAGGTTTCCCAGAGAAGTTGTGAATGCCCCATCCCTGGAAGTCTTCAAGGCCAGCTTGTCTGGGGCTTTGAGCAACCTGGTCTAGAGGAAGCTGTCCCTGTCTATGGCAGGGGGCTTGGAACTAGATGATCTTTAAGGTCCCTTCCAAACCAAGCCACTTTATTTTTCTGTGATTCTATTTGACCAACTGGAAGATTCTCAGGCCAGAGAAAACCAGTAAGTAAATACAGTCTTTAGTCTGCGGGCTATTCCACAGTACAGTAAGTATTCAAAATAATATTCACTCCTGGGAAAAATATGACACATTAGAACATGCTCTTTGGATTCACAAAGAAAAGATGCTGCTGCAAGTGTTTTATCCAAAACATAAAATAGAGTGTGTACAGCTCCCAGAAGACAGCATTTAAAAGAAGGAAATATTTGAAACATCAAAATCAAAAGTACATCAAAAGACAAATGGCAACCTATTTGTCATGGCAGCTCATTCATAACCTAATTGCATGACAGATTAATCCAGAGGAAACTTGAAAGATGCTTACAGATGTGTCTGATGGAAATCTTTTGGGAGATGGATGCCACTTTTGGAAAAACAGTCTTTATGGCTGGAAATTGGTTTTGCTGTGATTGTTGTCCAGTGATAAGGTGGCTGAAAATATGGCTGGGTTTTCTACAAACAGAATCCAATTTCTTCAGTAGTGGCATAAATTTAACAATATATTGACTAGGAGGATATAATGACAATATAAAGCCTCCCAGAGTCTTTTTGAGAAAGAATCATAAAAGGACTGTGCTGAGTAATTTAATTTTTAAAAGTATCATCTAGGACTTTCTGCTTATTTTTATGAATACACTGAAAACAGTGCATGCAGTCTGTAAAGGGCTTTAGAACCTTCTAACCTAAAGATGTAAATGCATTCTTATTAAGGAATTGTACCTGTTCAATAAAATTATTTTGCCTTAGACAATTGGTTATCTTCAAACTTGTGTTTCTTTATGTTACACATACATGTATTTGAAATACTTTCCAATTACTTTACAGCCTCATCTTTGTCATAAGCATTCTTCTCAACACATGAGTTCTCAGAATTCTCAGCTGGATGATGAATCAATGTTTGGAAGGTTCTTAGAATATCTTTTTTAAGTACAGTAAGTACCATAAGAAGTTATACATGATGATGTGTCCCTGGCTGTTCATTAGAGCACTTTGAAGGAGTGGAAAATTGATATTTGAAAACTTGATGTCAAGTGTAGTTTAGTAATTACACCTTATGAAAAAAACCCCAAGTCATGAGGCACTGGATAGGCTGGATTTGTCCTCCTCTTTTTTATAACACAGAGATTAAGGAAAACCATATGATGAGGTAGATTGACTGGTATGAATTAATGCACAATCTCTCTCCTTATGCAGCCTTCAAAGGCTGGGAAAAAAGCATCCCTAAGTGTATGTGAATGGAAGTGAGAAAGGAGGATACCGTGGGGTCACTGGCTACACTCACACAGAAGAAGGCTAGGGATGAGTGGGCTAGTCTCAGGTCACACAATTCCCTGATCAATCCCTAATGTGTACATGGATGCTAAGTCATAGAGACTGTCTCTCACTGCATAACACATTTTTTGTGCCTTCTGTGCAGGATCTCCCACCACAAGCTTTTTGACTCCTTTGTATGGAGTGTAAAACTATTGTCCTAAACCTGTGATCAGAAAAAAACATGAGGATTCCTCCTACTCTTGCAAGAAGAACCTCAACTTGTCACTGAGGATTTATCTGAAATCCAATTCACCCAACTGATATGCAGTAGCATAAATTGTTTAAATTGGTTTCCACAGAGCCCACTGTATCCTGCTACAGTGTACTTACTGACAGCAGGTTTAATTTGCTTGGAAATTGAAAGTACAATCCACATCCTTCATGCAATGCAAAACATTGTGCATATTTAATAAGCTAACTTTTTATATCCCTACTATGTAAACTGAACCTTTAAGGTTGATTGAAATACGATTTAAATGTAAATCTGTCTGCCTACATTTTTATCTTTTAAAATAGCATTAAATGCTATTCAGCCTAGTACATTCCCTTGTAGAGGGGAGATAATTACATATAATTTTTGTGTGAAATTTCATATGAACTACTTCATTTTCTGTGCAGGTACAGCAGCATATATTAAAGCACATCAGAAATTATTCCCTTTGTTGCAAGATAAGATAAAACCCTGACGTGAAATTTGATACAAAGTCTTGGTTGGGGTTGGTTTTCAGGCATCCTGATGTAATTTGGGAGTGCAGAACAACTGAAAAATAAACAAACAAAAAAAAAAACCCAAATGAACAATCCCAAAGTAATTCTGAGTGTAGAAAGTGAAGCTTTGAAATGTGTTTGCTCAGCAGTGGATGCAGTTCAGCACGGTTGTTGTTCTGCAAGTGGTCTTCATAGGAGGTAGGGTACAATGTTTGTTTTCATCCTCTGAAGGTTGTGTCTGGTATTTCACCTTTCCAAAAGTCTTCCTTGGAGTATTGTGAAGACAACCATTTGCATGTAAATGAAAAAAAAATTCCCCCTCCATGTTACTTAAAATATCAGAAACAAATTTAGGAGTTTAAGATAGATTGGAATAGATTGGAGAGTGACTTTTGTGTACAGGCTGCCTGAAGGAGTGAATTCCATCCACTCTGAAAACAACAAATCAGCCCTGTCATGATTGAATCCCTGTAAATCCAGCCTATGGAATTCAGAATCCTCTTTTTTCTCTGCTATGGCTCTACACATTGGTGTTAGTGGAGAAGGCGCAAAATTTCTTCAGAAGAATTCAACAATCTCCTCAGTGGGAAATAAAACAGATGTCTTAGAGGTAGTCTTGAAAACCCTTTGCTATTTCAGATATTGATGTTTGCTGTTTCAACATATCTGTTTAGATATTTCATATTACTTAAAAAATTCTTTAGAAATAAATGACCATTGAAAAATAATCCTAAGGGGAAAAATATGAATCTTAATAGTAGTTTCAGTACTTTTTCTGTTTGAGTTTGTCAGCCTCTTAAAAATTTTTCTTTTTATAAAGTAAGCAGTCAGAAGATATGTCTGGCTATAAAAGAGTTTCTCATTACTTTTAGGTGTGGAGAAGTGTAAAATATCAGCCACAGACTTCACTAATGATTGCACATTGTATGTAAGCCTGAGGAATACAAAAACAGGTGCATTGATTACTTCAGAACAGGTTGAACTATTTAAGAGAACGAGCATATATATCAAAACACACAGAAGTGGCATGGACTTGCAATAAAATAATCAGAACCAGACAACCCTTTTCAAAGACTACTTTTTAAAGATCTTTCCTGTCAGTTGTAAGAGACAAACAATAAAAGCATAATCTTTTCCCCATTCTGCTTGTTCTTTTTCATCTCAGTCTTTCCAGAAGATTCTCAGTGTACCCATAAGCCTTTCCAGAATACTTTGTCCTAAATACTGTACCTATAGGCTTCTTTTTCCTACCTCTAGCAGCAGACACCCAGAGTTTGCACTCCCTCAGCAAAGAGTAATTTGCAACACTTTTAGATTACTATCTCCAAGTTAACATGCAATAGAGGGCAATAAAATTGTTCTGGTCACACTGAACATAGTAAATATTATTTGAACACATAACACAAGATACTCAAGAAACAAATGTAGCAGAAATAAGATTCAAATGTCTCTTGAACCAATGCTGCAAATCTCTGGCTAAATATGTGTAGGAGTATTGAAGAGACCTTACCTAGGTAATTGGAAGGCAAAAGGGAAAAAAAGCCCGGCACAGCAGCAAAGGTGTAAATGCCCATGTGGGCAGTGAGGAGCTCTGTGGCCTATTGCATTACTGGGCTCCACTGAGAGCCTCAGCTGCTGCTTGGCTCCTCAGTGGAGGGACTCACTGCTCCTGCTTCCTGCCCAGCAGAGAGCTGACATCCACCACTGAGAAATATATCATGCTGAGGAGGGCATCTCTAGGTCTCCTGACAGCAGCTGGCCACCAAACATAACCATTTTACTGATATGGTGTAAAAGGCAGAATGCAATCTGTGCATGACACAAGGATGGGACACCAAGAGAAAAGTAGGTGGGGTGGGTAGGAGTGTCTCTGCAAGGACATCACCACGGGATTTTCCATGGGACGCAGTGCTGTGGGATGGACTCCTAGGCCTTCCAAGGCTCCTTCAGAGAGACAACTGCAATTCCTGCACAGATTTGAGCAGGTCTCAGACAGCTTGGCTAACTACTAAGCTCCTTCTAATTTTGAATTCAGATCCACAACTTGCAAATTACAAACCTTATATTTTTGGTAGGATATTTGGACAAAATAATGGATGTTACTTCATCTGTCGCATCTCCCTCATCCTACAAATTTTCTAAAAAGATGTTCCTTATCCAGGTTTAACTGGGTAGGATTCTGACCTAATTGAAAGACAAACTTCTAGAGGAACTTAATCAAATATTAGTATTTGATCCTATTCTCTACTGACTATTTGGCCAGAGCTCTAGTACACTCATCAGGAATTATCAAAATCCACAGTTATTTCAGCTGTTGGGTGTTTTAAGAAATGTATCTGGAAATTTTTTAATACCTCTTCTACACAAACTTGTTCTGGTGTGATAAAAATAAATTAACTCATGTCAAAAAGATTTTCAAATTTCCAAGTGTTGCAGATGATTTGAACAGAAAACAAATGAGACCTCATAGGCCATATTTACTCTGTCCTTCTGAAAGATAACCAAACATCTTATTTTTCACTCTATTAAAAAATCCCTTGAAAATATCTTCTTGCATTATCTGTTAATGTATATGATAATTACATACAGAACACCATCCTCATCTTCCTAACCGAGAGCAAGGATTATAGTGCTACATAATGCATTTTATCAGATGCATTTTGAATGCAAAAACATATTTTCCTGTTTGAAAGGCTGGGATTTATGCAGATAGCTATCAATACCATTAATAGAATTACCTGCATAAATCCTTTTATTTAGACAGTGCTCCACAATTTATAAAGATTTAATGTAATTTTTGGCTCTGTATCTTATTTGTCATATAGAGAACTTTTTACAAAAAATCTTTACTCAGCTAAGAGAATTTAGTACATCTTGTTTGTTACATAAATCTGATATATCTATTTAAGTAACTTTTGTGGTCTCTTCTCCTATTAATGCCGTACTACAGCATGTTCAAAAACCTTGTTTAAGCAAAAAGTGGAATTTAAGGAGCTTGCTGTTGAGTTACTGGTAACCCAGTAAATCCCACCCAAGTGAGAAAGTGTGTGTTTCCTCTTGGGTGCTGCTCAGCTCCCTACTGCAGGGCCAGAGTTCTTAGAGGTCTGATTTTTATTATAGTTGGAAACAACAAATAGGATTTTACCATAGCAATTTAAAGAGGTGCCCTACAGATCGGGTCTTTTAGGTGTCATAGTGAGAAAGATGCATTGCTGTCTTCTGTCTGGGGCCATTGATTCATGTCCTGGGGAAGCCAAAAGTCCAGAGGTATGGTGCAGGCAGAGAGGAAGAGGGCATCCTGAGTCCTGGGATCTGGTTTTTTTACACCTGGTCCTGCTCCTTCTTTTAATCCAAGCAACAACAACAAAATTTAAGACTGACATCAATGCAACAGTAAGACACTAGGCTTCCATAACCAATAAAATGGATTGTCATCCCAGAATCATAGAACACCAGGATGGAAGGGGACCTTCCATCTGGTCCATCCTTTCTTGGCAAAAGTGCGGTCTAGACAAGATGGGTCAGCACCTTGTACAGCTGAATTTCAAAAGTGTGCAACACTGGGCAATCCACCACTTCCCTGGGGTGATTATTCTAATTCCTTCAGTTCCGTTTCCACAGAGGTAATCTCCAGCTGGGTAGATCCAAGCCTGTGCTACACTACTGGACTATATTTTCCTAGGTGTAAGATCTTGGTCTTGATAAGATTTTATCCCACTCTTTCAGCCTGTCCAGGTTTTCCTGCAGAGTTGCCTCCCTTCCAAAGCTTTCAGTGTGGTCTCATTGGCAAATGTAATCAGAATACCCCTGATCCTATCTTCCACATCATTTACAAGTGCAGCAAGCTGCATTGAGGACAATATCTCTCCCTGGGGATCCACGCTTGTGACAGGTTGCCAGTTTGGAACAGTTACTTACCAGCACGTCTGGTGTTCTGGGTGAGCTGCTCAGCCTCTTCCCCACCCACTGCACAGACCACTTGCCTAGACCATAAACCACCAGTTTCTCCAGGAGGAGGCTGTGGGAAACCATACTGAAAACTTTGAAGAAATCCAGGCAGAGCATGAGCAATGCTCTCTCTACAGGAGCTGAGTGCATTACTTTGGCATAGAGGGCGATCAGGTTTGTCAGGCCTGGTTTGTCCTTGGTGAATCATACTCATACTTAAATGACAGCTATTTCAAATTGCTGATGGTATCACTGTGTTTTTCCTGTAGATAGACAAATACAGGTGACAGGGGGATTGATTAAATTACCTGTCTTGTGTGCAGTAAGTACCAAAACCATATCCTTTTTTTTTTTTCCCTGGATAATCTATGAATCCACAAAACAGTGCACAGTTTTTAATTAATTCAAAAAAATGAAACCACTAAAATCTAGATAATTTCACAAATGAAACATTTTTGCCTTTTTATATGAAATGCTGACTTGGTCTGAAAACAGCGAGTCAATTCCTTTTTTTAATTTTTAATTTTATCTACCTCCCCCCCCCAACACACACTTAGTTCCTCCATA
The DNA here is from genome assembly GCA_003676055.1 of Chloebia gouldiae. NCBI lineage: Eukaryota > Metazoa > Chordata > Aves > Passeriformes > Passeridae > Chloebia > Chloebia gouldiae. The sequence goes on along the minus strand of QUSF01000002.1, from coordinate 46,899,184 downwards.
TAGTCAATTCTCTTCACACAAGACCTGAACAATATAATAAGTTTTTCATGGATCTCCCATCAAGCCCAAAGACAAATGTGTAGGAATTTTCATGTGGCAGTCTGCAAACGGTGTTTTACCTTTATTGTTTTCCCAAATAAATAATTTTATGATAGTACATAAAGGCTGGGCTTTGAAGTATACCATGTAATGTCAGGTTCATTGGACAGGGGTTTGATAGTTGGACAGTATATAATTGAATAAAAATCCAGGAAAATCTAGTGAGTTTCCAGAGGGTTTTAATGTAATTATTCTTCTTGCTTTGGAAGATTTGGGGAGATATAATTTAATAAGGTCATCTCTTTCTCTGCATTATTATCAAAATGCAGCTGTTCTCGTATCTCATGTTCCAGATATATTTGATCTGTTTTTTGGCACCCCCTGCCAAAAAAGTATAAAATTAAGGCAAGATATCTCTTCCATCATTCAATATTCACCCTTACAAAAAATGGCTTCTTAGCTTTAGTGAATAAAACATATGCCTCATATGCTCAAGTCCTGTCACTGGCATAGGTGCTCACAAAGGAAACATAGCATCTGTTCCCACTCTGTTGCACTCTGTTGCACAAACTATAAAGAACTGCAAAATGCAGAGCAGAAAGCAAGTAACACGTAACTAATTAATATGTCTTTTATGTCCCTGACTGTATCTGGCCCAAAACTGACACAATTTTTTATTTGGTTTTAGTACTGTGGTTTGTTTTTATTTTGCATTTTCTTTTACTATGGTCATGGCTCTGCTGATTTTAAACTGCACACACCTGCAGAAAGCAAAGAAAAATATATTCCTATACCATCTAATCCAGTTCAGACTCTGGTCCTACTAAAAAGGCGAAAACTTGCTTCCTCATTACTGTCAACCTCCTACTTTTCCCCAGAGAGCAGGGAAACCTCTCCACAAAGCTGCTATTTTGCATTTATCTGTGTACTGTGAACAGAAGGGACATGAGGAGGCTGGGATGAGAAAGACTTATGTCTTTCTGCTCTGTCTCTTTGCAGCATGCTGCCCTGCAGGAACAGTCATGCTGTTTTGAGGAGGGATAAAACTCAGCTCTTTTTTTTTTTCTCAGAGACCGTGGCAATACAGGAAGAGCATCCAGACTGATAGGGCAAGACTACAGGACACTGCAGGGCTCCCAGGGCAAAGACAAGAGAGGGGTAGCTGGATGCAGGACCCAGATGCCAGCAGAGGACTGGCCCAGGATTTGCCCTGACCAGTGGAGAAAAGAGGGAGTTTTGTCCATTGGGACTTCAGGACTGGCACCAGCGTGGGTCTTCACTGACCCTTCTCCAAGGCCAGTGCGCTTTGCACAAACACAACACAAAGCCAACACAGGCCTTGCTGACAGTGAACAAGGAAGAGAAGCAGGAATTTCAAACAAGACTGCCCTAACCCAGGATTGAAGATTTGCTGTGGCCACAGAAGTTGAGTGTTATATCAGGCAATGTGAGTGATGTGATCACATCACCTCCAGGCTGTTCAACCAGGAGTGCAGCAACACTCTGCTGTCCATCAGAAAGGCCAGGCCACCGAGCCCAGTCCTCTGCTAGACTTTGAAAGAGATGGAAAGGGAACATTTTCCTTCATTTGCCCAAGGACCATCTAAAATAGTTACAGAATGACAACACCTTATTTACTATACATAAAACTTGAGTACACTAGTTTACATATCATAGTAAATAATATTCTGTCCTTATACAATGTAAAATCTAAATTACACAGTTGCGTAAAAAGGTACTAGAAATTATAAAGAAAAGAAGAAAGTATTTGTCCCAAGGATTTTAAAAGGAAGGAAGTGCAATTAAAATAAAGGAATATTCCTTCCTTTTAAAATATTTGTTTACTATATGAGTGCAATATAAAAGCCTGGATACAAAATTTATGCCCAAGTTTTTTGTTTTTTTTTTTTTAGATTCAGCTGTCAAAACCTGTGGGATCATAAAAAAGCCAAAACATATACTTCTGCAACTATTCACGTATAACTTTTAATTCAGTTTGAAATTCATATTCTTAAGTTACATACACCTGTACACACAGTCATGCATGCAGAACAAGTACAATTTTTAATTGATTTGTCCTTTGTTTATTTCTATCATATATACTGTGATGAATTTATTTCTATTCTGCGCATTTAAGTTTTCTACACTTCTGAATTATTTCTGAAAAATAATGTGTCTGAGTCATTCTGGAAAGGGAGGAAAAAAGAGCAGAAAGCACAGAAGCAGCAGCTGTACTGCTCTGTGAGTCAGACAGAGGTATTGGACTGGCATTTGCTTGCTGCTCCTCCCTCACCCCAAGGAGGTCCAGCACTGGGAGCCAAACAGATGGTGCAATGCTGTTCATTAGCAAGACTCCCACAGCCACATTTAGCAGTCAGAGAAGGTCAGGAGGGGTGTATGGAACCCCAAGAGTGCAGTGAGAGGCATTTTAGCACTACTTGTCTTATATACACTACTCTGAGCTGGGCTTGCAGTAAGGATGTACCCGATGCCTGCAAACTGGAGTGGCACAGAGAAAATAATGTTTTCCTGACATTTCTCAGAGGTCCTACAGTGCTTTTTTTTTTTTTGCTGAAAATGTTAAGATGAAGAGTAATGATCAAAAAGAGAAAAGGGGCTGGGAGAAGCCTGCTTTGCACAGTTTGTTTTCATCCCTCACAGAAAAGTGCCGTATTGACTGTCTATCAGGCTACCTTGTAAATACAAGAAGTATGACTGCTCAGGCCATTTGTTCTAATCACAGGAAAATACAGATAACATAATAAATTACATGGGGTGTAGTGCTTGTTTATAGACTGAGTTCTGCTGCTATAAATAAATATTGCAGAACTGTAGTCCATGTGTTCAGTTGGCAAGATCTGCATTTTTGGGAAATTTAAAGACATTTTCACAGGATTCTCAAGGCAGTCACCTCAACAGACAAAAGGTGACTTGGCTTAACTTTTCTGGCAGGGTATTTAGCTTATAAAACTAGCTTTATCCAATACACTTTTGGATGTGTCTTTATTTAGTGTTTTGTACAACATCTGACATGCTCTTCTCTCTTGGCATAGAGAGTCTCACTGTTAATGGCCTCTGTAATACTCAGTCATTAGGAAAGAGTATTTAAATTGTTTTAAATTTTCTTAAGAGTAGCTTACATTTTCTACAGAAAGGAAGATGATTTCTTTCTTTAGTGCCTTATGAATGTTTTTTACCACTACACACAGACTTGTTTTATGGAATCTCTCAGAGATAAGAGGAAGGAAGAAATATGTTGCTTTAAACATCTGATGCAAGGCCAGACACTGGATCAGTACAGGGAATGAATTACTTCCCTGGTCTCCAGAATCTGTACCTTCATAAAACCCAGAGGAGGAAATTTTTAGACTGGACAAGAGATACTACCTGCATTATGCTGAAGAGTAGATACTACCTGCATTATTCTGTAGATTAGAAACATGGAACATCTTCTGAGTATTACACTAATTTTAATTCATAAAGAATGATACAGTAAGAAAACCTAAAAAGGATTAAAATGTGTCATTGATTCCACTGTAAGAGCCAAACATTCAATTATTTTCAAGAAAAATATTGTGCAACCAGGTCTTATCTTTTAAATACAAAAATGAGAACTAAAGTAGTGTTAAATTTCAGGAGTTAAAAATTAAAAAAATCATCAATCAATAACTAATGTGATTATTATATCAGGCATATTGCATATATTGCAACATACATTAGTGCTGCAGACTAATACATTAGGATTTAAGGTAATAAAGAGAGAAAAATAGCAAATCCTGCATTTATGCAATGAAAAACACCCAAAGAAAAAGAAAAACTTTTATATATATATATATACACGCTGTGGGGGTTTTTGAACATGGTGTCATGATGTCATTGCTGTCAATCACTGCAGCAGGCTGGCTCTTGTTTTGTGTGAATGCTGTCCTCAGGTCCCCTGATAACATAGCTCCCCTGGCTCACCCTAGTGTGGTTTTCTCAGTGCCTCAAGGTCATCTCTGTTACCTCAAAGAGTATCTGCAAATACCTTTTGGTGCTTTATAAATTTTTTCCAGGCCCTTGTATGAGACAATTCTCTAACTGGAGGAAAAACTAAAAACAGTGTAAGGTAACTAAACCTGCTTATCAGGGCACTGCTTAACACAGGATGAAGGGCTTGAGCCATGCAGGCTGACAACAGTACAGGCACTGTGCTTCTCCATACCCCATTTAATCCTCAACTCCTTTTTGTACCACCCATGCCCCCATTTGACTTTTAAGGCTGCATTATCAGAAGTTTTGGAATTGATTAGCCTAATATTTTTAATCCTTTTTCTCTTAAACTTTGTGGTCATTTATTGATTAGTTCTCTGCCTTGGTATTTCCCTGTAAGTATATTTAGGCAGCTGATATATTTCAACTCATCATACAGTGAGAATCTGAGACAGACCTGAGCAGCAACAATTTGTATTGATTTGGCTTCCAAAATTTACCTTATAGAAATTGAATTTCTAGACAGTTTTGCATTAAAAATGGCCTCATGAAAATATTAGCATAAGGATTATTTTGTCCTTGAGGTCTTTCTCCTTTGTACCACAGTAACAGCCTATGTACTTTCTCCTCTTCCCACAAACTCATCCTCATTTCTCTGCCTCTATCCACTTTCTTTCAATTCTCCCAGCTGTTTTCATGTGATTATTTGTGAGCTGGCATTTACCAAGTAAGGCAAAGGCACATAAACAGGCAGCCAGATGCTTTTGATTATTGCTATTTACAAAAGAGACCGGAGCTGTGCATATCATGGTTTGGAAACCTCTTTCCTGAGGTAATACTGAATTCTGTGTATTTCTCCACTACAATCCCTTTTTATTTTGCTTAAAGATGAGCAGTTGTATTTTCATACCTTGTCATTCCTTGGTCAACAAAAAAGTGTGAGGTGTGCCTGGGAGGGGCAAATTCCCATATAGGGAATATATGGCTACCTTGGTGTATTTTCACTGTTGAGGATACAAAGGCTTAAATCTCTGTGGTCTGGTGCTTTGTGACAATTTTGCTCTGTACTAACCTCTGTGAGATTTATACTGCTTTTTTCCTTCTTAACACACAACTTTTTCACAGCAGATTATGAGGTCTTCCAGAGGAAACAAAGCAAAGCAAAACAAAGCAAAGCAAAACAAAAAAAAGCAAAACGAAGCAAAGCAAAACGAAGCAAAGCAAAACAAAGCAAACCAACAAACTATAGAGCAACAGCAACAAGATGCTTTCAACATGCAGATCAGCTGTCACTTCTTTATTTCAAAATGCACACGATGTACAAATACAAAAGTCAGATTTCCCTGTAGCATGAGCCAGAATAGGAAGCAGCATGTTTCCTATACCTGAACAAAAAAAATCAGCTGGTGAAAGAAGAAAACTGATTTTTTTTTTCTTAATAAGAAAACTAACAGTTATGTTGAAACAGGAGAGAAAGAAGTTTCTTGTTTGTACGTACATGGGCATGTAGCTTTTATTTTGGGTTGTGGTAATGCAAAATAGATTCTTAATTTAAAAAAGAGGGCTTAGACAAAGAGCACTCCAAAATAAAACACTTTATCATGATCTCTGATCAATAAATGAAATTTATATGATTAGAAAAGGTCTCTCTGTGTTTGCAAATGAACAATATGGCATGATGTGTGCATTTTTTTCTACCCATCATGTGAAATAATGGTTATTTGCAAGCAGGATAGTTCCTAATTTATTTTTCTAATAACCTAGTCACTGAGTAGCTATAATACTTATTGATTGTGATTCTTCCAGTTCAATAACATATTGTCAAAACAATCCTTTAGCTGTTCCATAAAACAAAAGAAAAAATGATAAAGCAGTATTTGCTGTACAGAAATAGCACCAAATGCTTCTTAATTATGCCATCATTATGTAATATTACCAAAAAAGACTGGAGTGTAGTCCACCTAATTTTAGTCATCCAAAGGACAGATTTCAGTCTGTAATCTAAACTCCCTTTTTATCTAGAGGGTAAGATTAAATGAACAAATTTCTAAAGATCACAAAATCAGAGCATCATCAAGGTTGAAAGAGACCTTCAAGGTCATCTAGGTCAACCCATCTCCACTGTAACCACCCCAAACCACATCCCCAGGTGCCACTTTCAGATGCCTCTTGAGAATTTTCAGACAGGTGACCCAATCACCTCCCTGGGAAACTTATTCCAATGTCTAACCACTCTTTCAGTGAAAAAAAAGAGACTGAGCCTACAACCTCTTCAGATTGGTGATAGATGCCAATATCTCTTTAATAATTATAGAAGTCAGGTTTTGATGGTTGCTACAAGCTCATAGTACCCAAGATAACCCAAAATTATCCTGACAGAGCTATTAACCTGTGTATGACTAAATTTTTTGTGGAAGGGGATGGAATGACTTGCTAGAGAGAACTTCCACTCATGCACTCTAATACAGAATATTTATGAGAGGAGTTCTAATCCAAATTTCTCCCCATATATTTGGGTTGGTTTGCAACCTCAAACATACAAAAATCTTGAACGTGCCTCTGAGAATCCTGACATTAAGTTTAAAAATGTGAGCATTAAAAAAAAAAAAAGTTTCCCTTTTTTGGTTCCTGAACCTTTTTGGGTACTGTGCCAAGACTTCAAATATTCCTTAATGAATGTAAGTGTTGTAATTAAAACATTTTTACTTAATATGTTTTAGAGCATTCATTAGGCTATTCTATGATAGAAAGGTATTTGCATGGTGAATCTTGTCTACAGGAATGGGAATTCAACCAAAACACAAAATATTACAGAGATAACTGTTTAAACTACCAATTTTTTGCAGTTTTTAGGAATTTGAGCAAGTGTACACTGATACTGGAAAGAGGCTGAAGGTACTGCTGTGAAACAGCACAGTTTACTTCTTTCTGTGGATTCTGTCTCCTGAACTCCCTTACACTATCTCAGTCAATCTTTCCAGTCATTGCCCTGTGTTTTTGGCCAGGACCATGACAGAAAAAACAGTGCCTTAAACTTAATGCCTTAAACTTCTCACACCTTCTTATGCACACTGTGTAGAAAACAAAAGGAATATATCTTCCTTAACAAGGAATTAACAATAAAAATATATCTAGACTAAAACAAATTAATATTTAATTCTGAAACAGAAATTTCAGATTCAAGAAATATATATATAATCTGAAATATATATAATATTTCAGATTCAATAAATATATTTATATATAATATTTGTGATTCAAGTAATACTTGTGTGCTGTCAGAAAAATATTTCAGGTAAGCAGGTTAGCAATGGGTTGCCTTGCAATATCTAAAATTTTCATTTTCTTGAGACTTGGGATAGTTACACACTTCTGTTCTCTGAGATTTTGTGAGCAATAGCAAACAAAGCAAACTCAAATGTTTTCTGTCACTGAGACAAGTGTTACTGTTAGCTAACAAAAGAAATACCCAAAAAACCATCCAGAGAATAAACACAAGCCTTGCTCACTAAATAGTCATTTGACACCCCTTTTCACACAGTCTGCCCCTTGAGCAAAGGTCTCTGTGATAAGGATAAGCTCACATTGTAAATGCTATTTTATAGCCAGCTATATTGAACTGTGCTAAAGGCAATATTTGTAGCTAACATTACTGTGCAAATTTCTTGCTGTTTTTGAGCTAGCTAGAAAGACAATGCTACTGATGTTTCTATTAGAGTAAGATTTCTCTCCAAACCTCTGCCTATATTTTTAAAAGCTACTGGAATTTTAATTTTTAAAATTACTTTTCTTCATTTTTTTGCTAATTTTGTTTTGTTTGAAGACAAAGTTTTTGCTTTACCTATTAAATTGTCTTTATCCCAGGAATTTTCTCACTTTTGGTCTTAATTATCCATCTCATGCCCCTAGGAAGAGGAGGTGAGCAAGTGTCTGCTCACCTGAATGTGGACCTGAGCTGCCCACTGTGGTTAATTCACAACATAATTGTTTTATGGTCAGACAAACTGAACTATAATGCCTTAAATTCATTCCAGCTTTGGCTATTACTTAAAATATAAATTTCAGATGAAGTGAAGCTCAACACCACATCCAGCCTGTTCTCTACCTTCTGGTTATAGAAACAAGAATGTGCATGAAGAGAGAATGATATTGATTTCCACTGTGATTTACCCAAACCCAGGGTGTTCTAACAATTCATCTCACTGAAATTGCCCAATTAAAAAGTGTAAGTCATAGGCAAGTTGCAATAACTGACATGTTTAGAGGATCCTGTTTAAGTGATAATATGTCAAGATCCAATAAGGTACTTAATCATTACCCTCCTTCCATGTTTTAAGATTTTAACATTTCTGTTCTTGACACATTTTTCTTCTAGAAATGCTATGGACAAAATTTCAAAGGGAAAATCTAAAGCCTACTACCTAATCTGTTCAGTCCACATTTTCAGAGATGATCACATATTTTTACTCACTTGTGGGCACAAACAGTTTAGGCATCTCATAATCCAATTTTGACTTATGAACACACTGCATGCTTTCAGAAATGTGCTTGCATGTGTAATTAATAGATATGGGGTAATGCTTACAGCTCCTGCCAAAGCATTCACCAGAGAGCACCCTGGAGAAGGAGATGAAAGCAACTAGAGCAGCAGCCAGACAAACTGGAATATGGGGCAGCAACAGCAGGAGCTCAGAGCAAATGAAAAGTTAATGCAACATTCCTGGGAAGAGGATGGGGACTGTATCCCCGACAGGGCTTAGAACAGGTTCTAAGATTGGCATGAAACAAACTGGCAATTGTGAATTACCAAGATACTGTTCTATCTTGGGATTTGTGGCAACTCTGTAAATCCTGTTTGCTTTCCTGTCATGGTTTATGATGTCATTGAAAATCCTTGATGGATATATAACCTCATAAACAAGATTTCCTCGTTTAATCTCTATCATGTGTACCCAATCAACAAATATTTGTTTACAGCAAGTCTGACTTACATCTAATAGATTTGAACTCAAGGACCTCCAGATATGAAAAACAAAGCAATAATCTACAGCTTTCCAAGACCACCAGAATACCTTGTCACAGTGATGGAGGGTGGGAGGGAGGGCATTTCTGCCTATGTGTCAGTAAAAGAAAAGGAAGGTGGACAAGTGCAGGGCTAGGTTAAGCGTATGGGAAGCAGGGAAAATACATTTTGAAAGGCTTACAGTCACACAACTCCTTAAAGTCTGTGTGAGATATTTGGCTAAATTCCATACATCACTGAAATTTGAGGGGCAAGTCTTTAGCCATTAGCTGTGATATAATTTAGTCTGAAAACTTAATGAGAGAAGGAAAATAGCATTTTGGGGGCAAGGCATTTGCATAGCCCACTTCTTCTGCAGGTGTCTAATTGGTAGTGATACTGGTTTCATTAGAATACGCAGCAGGTTGTGGAGCTATCTAAAATGTCACTGAAGATAAATGCATTTTGTTATCAGCAAATGTAACTGCTTGCACTGGGAACCAAATGGAGAATATACTGCCTGGCAATTAAAGTGCATCCACTCTTTCTTCCAGCTCTGTAGAAAAAAATGGAGTTATTAACACCTTGTATGTTGTAGAAAAACTAGATCAAAAGACACAAGTATGGAAATCTAAAGTTGGAGTGAGTAAAACCAATGTAGAAGCTTTAGTAATGCTGTGTTTGCTACAGTCCTTTTTGCTGGAGCAAAAAAGGCAACAGAATCACAATTTGATGTTAATGGGCTTCTGTACTTTCAAGACACGATGTAAGAAGGTAAAGAGGTTTTACACTAAATCCTGTGTGCAGGATATTAATTCTTAGATATGCTGTACTCTTGCAGATGTGCAGTATTTTTGCATAGAAGATATTAAGGATTGTTGCCTGAGGAGAAAATTCTCTTAGGCTGGGAGTGGGTAAGAAATACAAGTCACAAACCAGAAGGAAATACTACTTTTGGACCACTTCTATCTCTTTCCTCTGTTGAAATTGAGTGTGATAGCAAATACTTATCTATCAAGCAAGTGGTATCAAATAAAGTACTGGCCTTAAACCCACAAACATTGGTAAAAGTAGACAACCAGCCAAAGTGGAATATGGAATAAACAGGTAGCACAGAGTTGCAGAGTTAAAGTGTACTAAATAAAGTTAACAATCCACACCTCCAACATTACTGTTATGTTCCCTTGCCTTTTTGTTTTGTCTTATACTTGAAATTGTGAACACTTTTATATTGGACTATCTTTCTGTCATATGTTTGTAGAGCACTAGAGAGAAAAAGACTTATTTTTAAAAGACTTAAAGCTGGTGGCTGATACTCCAAGGCAATCTGCTTACACATAGAAGAAGTATCATTAAAAAGAAAGCATCTGGCTATCTTATTATTCATAACAGGTTAAGTTCTTGGGTATTTTGGAGGGAACTTAAGAGGAAATTGGTTTGTATTTTTATTCTTCTAACAGTAAGAAACTTGAAAAGTGTTATCACAGGTGGAAAAAAAAAACTCTGAGTTCTCAGCATGCTAGGTGTGAACACTGGGAGGCATCTCCATCAGTCAGAAGGTGATTTCATTTAAGAATCATAACAGTTTACTTGCAGTTCCAGTAATAGAATATATTGGTGTGGGATTTGTTTTGTGGTTTTTTTGTTTGTTTGTTTTTGTTGTTTTGGTTTTTTTTTTTGGTTCAAGCAATTTTTCTTTACCTTCGGGAAATGCACAGAAATTTATAACACAGAGACAGACAGGCACCTTGCTGACTGGTACAAAGGACATCTTAGTACAGAGATGGAGAATCTGATAGATTTACTGTGCCCATGTTTGCTTTCAATAGGCAGGGCTTCTCATGTCTGTCCTGGGCTTCTTGGCTACCAAGCAGTGAAAAACAACCAGAGCTAAATGTGCCATTCCCTTTGAGTTCCCACCAGTCTGAAAATGACATGAGTTCCATTACTACTAACTTTTCTGCAGGCTTTTCATGCTTTATACCTACAACCTCCCTGCTGTGGCCTGCCAGGATCCTACACTGCATTATCTGCCTGCAAAACTGCTATTTTGAATTACAGATAGAGTTCTACAGAAACTCTGAGGGTGTTCTGAATCTCATATTTTGTGTATTAATTAGCCAGTAAATAAATATTTCAAGCTCTGTATTAACTATGCATTACAGGAACTTTAGATTAGTTTTATAAGGGAAAAAAATACTTACAGCTGCCTGAATTGATATATTCTCTTTCTGTATAACTCCTTCTTTCCTTCTCCTATGCAATTTTTGAGCCTGCTGGCAGATTTTAATCAAATTTAACAGAAACATCTAGATATTAAAATCATACAAATTTCATGAAGAGAGAAAACAGAGATGAGGAGAAACAACCTATTACTACATCCACAGAGGGAAGGTTAAAATGTGTCTAAAGCTTTTTCTGTGGGCTGGCTTGCTTGCAACTCAGCAGAACCAGCTTTTCTTCTCTAGCCAGGTAGGTAGCAAATGTGACAAGGTGCTAAGCATTGTGTAAGTGCTTTTCTTTAGGGGTGCTCTTGTTGTGTGCTTTTTATTTGTTTCTTTGGTTTTTGTTGGCAAATAAAGTATTACTGTAGTTGAGAAGTAGGGATGGCGTGGGGAAGAGGCAGAGTTTTTCCTGGAGGCCACTGAAGGAAAAAATGAGAGTATTGTGGCAAAAAAAAGTATTTTAGGCTGAGGACAGGCATAGCAATAACTGTAAGGGAACCAAAATCACAGGAAGTGATTGTATGTAACAATTTCTTTTGCATTTGCTCATTTATATTCTGTCCTTTTTGGATACTGCATTTGTACTTTGTTTTTCTACATCTAGGATTATATTCTAAACAGTCAAACTAACCTGTTCCCATTTTTAGCTTCAGCATAAAAGAAAGCTTTCCCAGCTTCATGGAGGACTGAGTGTATGAACATAAATATGTTCATTTCCAAGCAATGCAATAAAGAGTGAATATTTATTGTGTTTACTAACTATGGCGAACAACTTTTCTCAATGAATACAGTAATTCTGCCAATTATTCCTGAACCAGCTGTTAATTAAATCTCTGTATTTGTGTATTTGTAGTAGTTTATATGCACAGTTTTAAACCTCTTGTAGAATCTATTCATAACTGGTCAGTATGATTATTTTCTGTTTAGTCTGTGCACTTTGATTAATCACCAAATCAGATGGTTTTATTTCTGCTCCAAGAGTGAGTGACCTATGCATTATAAGCAGGAAAATTGCCTTGTTTGTTAATGAATTATACATGAATATCCACTGGTTTTGATGGCTCTTGTGATAAAGACAAAAAAAGAGGCTTTAATAAAGGGCTATGAAGCTTTTCACTAGCTGTGAATACTCTATAAATCTATTATTTCTAGTATTCACAATTCATTCCCTTTCTTGGACTATTCACATGAATAAGGTCTTCCTTGTACAAATGTTTGTGAATAAAAAAACCTGTGAGTATGACTGAAATAAATCAGCACATATAGTCAAAACACACAGGCAAATATCTTGTTACTTGATGCACCACCAGTTAAAATACAGTGGGAGATTAATCCTCCTGCTATTTTAGACAAGCTGAAGTTCTTAAAAGAAGGAAAGCAAAACCATTGAATAGTCCTTGAAGACAGAGAGAATTGGAAATTTTCACAGCTGAAATTACACAGGAAGCCCAGCCCTGCATTGTTCATTAGCACACAGTGTGAGTATCTTACAGTACACGCTGCATTTGAAAAATGTATAGAGTGTATGATGTTACTTGTTAGAGCAGAACAGATTTCTGTTCCTATTGTCTGCATAAAGCAAGAGATAAACAAGAATCTGAGGGGTATTTTTTTTTTAATTGGCCTATATTAAATTCTGAGAAATAACAGTGGGTGCACCAGAGTGTACAAAAAGGATTCAATTTGAAAAAAGACTTATACTTGTCATGAAATATATGCTCTCTGAGAATCAAGAGGAATACAGCTTGGAAAGAGAGCAATAAATTAGAATAGAAATTCTTTAAAATGCATAATTATCATGCATTAAGCTGCAAAAACAGGGGATAGAAATATCCATGCTCCTCAAAATGTCAAGTTGAACACCTTGCTGTGAGCCTGACTGCTTAATGTAAGTGTGGCTTTCAGTTCTAAACTTCTAATGCATAGAGGACAGCATGACAGGATGTTATAACTTTATAAAAAGGACATGAAAACTGTAACATTTCATTAACATTAAATCAGTTATTAACATGTCTGAAGAATTACATTTTTGAAGTCTGATACTTTGTTCAATGAACACAAGTTAAAATGTCACATGCCTGAGACCACTGCTGTGTTCAATGTCTTAGTTAAGGATGCAGTCAAGGATCTCTGTGTTCAAGAATATCAAAGAAATCCTGTTATCTTCTTTTTCTTAATAAAATAAATAAACAAATCTTGCTAATCTGTGAAGTATTTTAAAACTGAGTATATTTTTTCTTTTTCTTTTTGCGCCTGAATCATAGTAAAATCTGGCAAAATGATTTTTATGACCCCTTTTATGATCAAAATTATTGCCTGAAATTCAGGACTTTTTTTTTTTTTTTTTAGTGTCCATATAGCTGTTTAAAAAGGCAGGCTCTTTTCACTCTGGGCTATGGGTAATTCTCTTTGCTGACTCTGCTGTTGAAAGGCTTAATTGTGGCACTATTATTTGTGAGGAGTAATGTCTCACTTCATGAAAATAATCCCCAAAGACAGTAAAAACAATTAGAATCAGACTCCACAACCAAGCACGTAAAACATACCCAAACTTTTTGATCCCTGCTTCTAAATATAGCACTTATTGAAGGGCTATGGAAGCCCAGATCCCAGATAGTCTGTACAAGTCTGTTCTCTTTCTGTCTTTATTTCTTTTTTTTTCCTAAGGATAGTTTGATAAAAGTAATCAGTTTAATACAATGACCTTGCTTCTAAGACCTAGGTTACTGAAGATGATTCTGTTTGCATATGTAAATGTAATTATTCCCTGTCTGAATGCAGATAGCTGCAGACCAAACCTCAAAATGCAGAATGAACAATGATTCAGGGGTTTAGGTAAGATATCAAAACAGCTGTACATTCTAATTTGCCATACATCCATAGAAAAGCCCCTCTATGAATGTATATACAATCAGGGTTTCTTCCATGGAACTTGGTTACTCTTCTATTCACTAGGCAACAGAATATAAGGGAAATAGGAGATAATAAATGCCACTAGGATTTCAGGAAGTTGCAGAGTGTTTGCTCCTTGGAGAAATACCTTAATATTACCAGAAATGTTGTTTTTAAAGTCAGAGGGGAATGTTAATGGGATTTTCTGCATAACAGGACAAAGAACTTCAGACTGTACCAAGTACAAAGATACTGCTCAGTGACATTCTGTACAGAATTCAAAATGGCATACAAATGGTTTAACCATTTCAGGTGATGAAGGCTCCTTCAGTTCTTTAGTGAAGGTTAATTACTTATATTTGATAAGTAAGCCCTTGGAATTTATCTACCTAAACTTTTCAATCATAGTTTTTACTGCAACTTTGGTTTCTCCTAGATTAAAAAATTATCTGCTAGGATTTTTCTGGTCTATATACTGGAGTGAACATACTGAATAAATTAAGTTTCCTATAATTCTTGCTATGTTTTATTAATCACTCTTTCCCCACTGCTCTCTTGTTGTTCGCTACCCTTCTAAAATGTCAACAGAAGAACTGCATCCAGGAGAGCAACAGCCATTTACAACTGCAGCATTCTCTACCCACAGGTTGTCTTTATCCTCAGAGCTACAGTATCAACTGAGACTTTCTTTTATCTCTTGTGCCTCCTAATTTTGTCTAACATCAATGCAATCCAAAATATTCTCTCATCTCACAGGAACAACTTACATATTTTTCTCTTGGATGCATGACCTTGGATTTTGTATTGTTTACATTTTTCAGATGAGTCTTCTTCACCAAGCAATCTGGATTAATCCATAAAGCTCACTTGACTCTGGGAAATTTATTTGTTTGCTTATAATTTGGTTTCAGTCTTAGTCATATCCCAATTTGTGCCCATATTAGACAAGGAACTGGAATGTCTGCTTCAGGGCACTGATCCCACAAGTGACCCCTTATGGTTTTTAAGTACAACAGACATTTTTTCATACCTTTGTTTGCAGTAGAACTGTCAGAAGTGTCAGTTTATTGAGTGTACAACTATTTGTTATCCTTACAATTTTAAAATATAGAAATAGTTGCTCTATTAACTTCAGGGAGTGTTTAATAATATTAAATTTTTGTGAAATCATATCTAAATCCCAAAGTCAAAATTTATACAACCTTTCAGCATTTAAAATAGGAAGCAATATCCAAATCCACAGAGAAGAAAACTTGCATAAGTACTTGCTCTTGGCTGTCTGTGGAATAGGTAAATCTCCCTGCAAACAAATTAATGGACACTAAACACTGTCCAAACCCCATTGCCAGAACCACAAAATGGAGTTAAAAATGAAAAGGTAATCTTGAGGATCTTGTGCTAATTCTTTTTAGAAAGCTAACTTGGGGCATGAAGTGTTTCCAGGTGCTTGCAGCAATGATCAGGCACAAACCATGATGTTTAGACTCTGTCTTACAGAGAGGGAAGGGAACACAAACACTGGCTGCTGTTGAACCAGAGTAGGGCAGTGTCTTACCTGGTGTCTGTCCAGAAAGGCTGTCTCCTCCCAACTGCTCAAACAGAAAATTAAGTTCCCCAAAACATGAGATTTATGTATATGCACCTGTCTGACAGACAGGCACACATCATGAGGGGGTTTGCTAGCTTCCAGAGATCATGTTTTCCAGTTTTTCTAAGTGAGCTGCCACTCTGTCTGTGCTGAAATGTGTCATCAATATTGTGCAGTTCCAAGGTCATGCCTATAGATTTTTTTTTCTGTTTTCTAAATTAGTGATTTGAAATCAGCAATTTCAGATGTTATTCTCCATTCAAAAATAATGATATGACTGACTGGAATGCATATGGTATTAATTTACTGTACTTTAAATTAACCTTTCATTTACTCCTGGGATAACAGCTTTATCTAAGACATATCAAAGCAATCCAGCTCTGACTGCTACTATGAGGAAAATGCTTTCTCCAATCTTATCAGATTATAAAGAGCAACAAATGGGTAATTTAGGTTTCACCTGGACAAGAACTCAGTTTTTCTGTTCTCTTGAAATTGTTTTCTCTTCCCAGAGTTAGAATTAAAGTAGAATTTTTCCAGGCACAGAGACTTAAGAATAGTATATGCGTATTCTATATGTATTTATGTGTGTGTCCTGGTCTGTATTTGGGATGTGGCACTGCACAAGGTTTTAAATCATGTTGTGAATCACATGGGTCATAAGATTGTGACAAAATTTTTCTCAGGAGTTTTGGCTCTAAAGGTATCTTTTATATTTTTTTTCTAACTAGCAGTTGACAAGCTTGTTAACCTAAAAGGAGATGCTGCATCTCACTGAATCCAGCTGTATAAATATTTTAACATCATAAATGTTTTCCCTAGTGCTGCAGCACATGGTGTTTCGACTTCTAAGCACATAAGTATAATTCTTCTTTTGGCTGGCAGAGGAGGTAAGAGAAAAAGAACAAAAATTTCTAGTGGTGAAGGGAAGTCAGGTGAGGCTCAGTAAGGTAAGAAACCAAATGATTCTTTAACAAATGACCAGATTGGTACTAATTTTATATTCCATTTTTAGGTTCCACTGGGATGCTAAGGTGCATTTCTAGAATCTATTCTTATTTTTAGTGACTGCAAGTAAGTTCCTTCTAGAGTAATTTATACAATCACTAGTAATTTCTCTGAAAATAATTTAATGCAGACAGAGAATCTTGATTTCAAAGTAAGAAATTGCTGCTAGGTGTTCTTAATTTTCAATGAGATGTTAAATACAGGCTTCAAGCAAAATTCAGAATGTGCTTTAGAAAGACGAAATAAAAATCTTAAGAAGATATAATCAGCTTCACTGTAAACTTTGGCAAGGAAACATGCTATTCCAGTTTGCTGCATCAGAAAAATACTTTTTTTGAGACAATATTTTTGTAACCAAACGTGAAGGGTTTGTTATACAGCTTTCAGGACTGCTATACAACAAGCTAGAAATAAAATTTTGTGTGATAAATGTAAAGCTTTATAGCGGCGAATCCTTACATCCATCTATGCATAACAGTCAGCTTCCTATTCACTTGTTCCAGGAATGGCAACTGTACCACCCCATGCCACAGTCCTTCCCTCTTCTGGGAAAGTCTGAGGTTTCCACTGACTCAACAGAAGTGCCACAAAGCCCCAAGAGACCTCTTTGGCTGTGTTTTCTGCCTACACAAATGAACGAGTTTATGAAGTGGAAACCTCTCTGATTTTCACTTCACTAATCTGTACCAACCATAAAAAAGATATAAAATCTGTGCTTTTACACAGTTTTCAAATTATTCATTTTGTTGAATTAAAGTCTCACAGAACTGAACAGCCATTGTTTCAACATTACAAACTGCAGAATACATTGAGGACCCATACTCTGTATGTCTGATAGTGTTACACTTTATGAATAAGAAGTCGGTCTAGCCAGTTACAGAGCAGTCCTTAAATATTGATAAAACACACTTTTTGTGTACTTTAACCCAGGGAAAGCAAAGCTTTCTGGCGCACTATTGCAACACTAGCCTTTTAATACCATATGACTTGTGATAAATTATTGACTACATTTTTCTAAATAATGTATCCTCATCAGTTCAAGAAACTCAGTAAAGCATGGTAGAACCATCTGCCACTAGCTTGAATCTGAAATCTGTGATCCTGTACATTTAGAAAACAGAGCGCTGCTAGCATTTACCTAAATATTTCTGGAGTAATGAACATAACCTTATTGCAAAATACCCTAAGCTGTAAGAAACTGGATCCACACCCAGCAGCAGGGCAGAAGACATCTAAACCTTTGGCTTGCAGGCTTATGAACTGGATATTCTTGCCTTCAACCCTGACAGTGGCCATGTTCTACTGTTCACCTGGACATCACCCATTACCTTTTGTCTGTCAACAAGACCTTTCACTGGTGCCTTGTGGACCTTACTTGGAGCTGTACCCAGGTCCTTGAGGGCGCTGCTTGTATTGTGGTCACCCAGATCCCCTCAGCTCATCCTCCCACACCAGGGCAACCCTGCTTTTGCTACTCCCTTCTCCAGCCTGTACCAGATGACAGTTTGGACAGCACAGCCTGCCTAAGGGAAAGCAAGGGATTGACAGAAATTCTGAATGTTTTCCATGCTCATGTTTTGAAAGATTTCAGCTCCATCTTGATGTTTCTTGCTTGCATTGTACAAGAATGTACAAGACTAAAATACAAGTTTCATAAAATAAAACCTCTCTACAAAGATACTCCAATTGCCTACCATTACAGCTGTTTACACATGTAATCTGTTTTCCAGGTACCAGTTTCAATCCATTTTCCTACCTTCTGCTTCTCTTCCCTCCTGAAAATGAGTTCTGCTCTGAAACTTCTGGACTAACCTGCTGGTACGAGATATACAACCATAGGGGAAAGTTAGCAAAGTGATCTTCATCCTCAACTTTTTTTTTCTTTTAATAACCAAAACCATTCTCTGCTGCATTGACCAAAATAACATCCTTTTTCTTGTGTTATTATCACTGAAGAGAGACAGTCTAGGACAATTTTTTCCTGTTTTAATGTTTAATATTTAGTGGTATAACACAATCAGGAACCTTTGAGGCTCAGCCTGTTGTTTTTCACTTGTTTTAGCTCAAATGTGACTGAACCAATCAGGATTCCTCAGTCTCAGAACCTTGGCTCCTTTGTCATTAAAGGATGGCTGCTTAGCCTGACCTTATCTCAAGAGCTTCTTTGCAGTGTCTGTGATTCCTCTAATGGACATTGCATAATATCCTTTGGCACGAGAAAAGGTTTTGCCGTTTTGGTCATTCCTGACAGCCATTGTTGAACTTTTCCCATATTCCTTTTTCAGAGTTTATGGTGTTCTCTCCTCCTTCTTGGCACACTCTACCAACCCAGCTACACGTGTTTGTTCACATGTAGAAACCACTTTCTCCCGAAGGGGCTGACAGGTGTGAACAGGATCACTGGACTCACACTGACTGACATTTTGCGATACTGTTTATATTCAGGGCAGAACTCCACTTCATGTGAGTTCTTTACTGTTTCCTAGAAGGATGTAGGAGTTCCAGCATGGCCAGCATTTCCTGTTCTTTACTGATTTACCATTTTCATACCATTAATGTGGGAGTCCAGGGCATCCCTCTGGCTGCCCTGGAAGGTCTGGGACCCTGGCAGGGGGTCAGGAACCTACCTGTACAGAGCCCCAAGAGACACGGTCTCTGATCTCTGTCCATAGAAAAGAGTTTTTAATCTTACAGGATGAATTACAAGCTCTGACTGTTTGATATAAGTAATAATTAAGTGTGGCAGGGGTATAAAAGTAAAATTTTAGGATTCTAGATAAGAGGTCCAAAGGGGAGAGGATGGAGGAAATTGGGTGTGTCTTGTCCTTTTTCTTCTTCTTCATACCCTCCATGTTTCACTGTAGTGTTGGCATTTTTCTATTGGTTTAGGCTGGGGACACACTGTTCAACGTAGATGATAGATATTGGCACATTATTGTAAATATAGCACACGTAGTTTCTGGTATATAATGTTTGTAACATCCCACTGAGGGGCAGAGCCCCGCACGCTGCCCTGCAGGACAGACCTGTGTCAGGGCAGCAGAACATGTTCTAGATAAGCAAGAATAAACAACCTTGAAAACCAGCACAGAAGAATTACGACTTCTTCTTTGGCAGCTGGGCTGAAAGACAGAGACTTTCTACAATCTCGGAATCATCAATACCACAGATTCCGACACATTAAAACCAACAATGTACTGCATGCATATTGTAGTATCTTGTGCTGCTCTGTGGGATCTATTTCATATTTTTCTTACTGTCCTAGTGGTTATTTCCTACCATTAGGCTTCTGTTTTCTATTTGGAAATTCTACAAGGCCCTTATAACTCTGTTTCAGTTTGACAATATTTTGGTGATGTATTGAAATTAAATAAATGGATTTCTCTGTCCAGATCCGTAGTGCTTGGTGCCACTGCTGTTTGCAAACATCTATAAACCTTGACTTTCTCAGGAATTTTTTAACAAATTACTGCATGTTGCCACTGGCATCATAATGTTTTCTTATTCTAAAACAGTATGACTTGGTCATGCTCCTTCAGGACGGTACTGGTGCTTTTCAGTGTGGCAGGGGTTCCAATGTATCTGCCTCCACAAGTCAGCTGGAATACAATTTTTCACTGATAGCATAGATGCAAAATGCAGCAGTTGAATGGATTTCATCCTTTGTAACAGACTAGATGTTTTTGAAGAATGGAATGATAAATATTCTATTGACATAGATGCAGGTACATGATGAAATATCCAAAAACTATCGCATCACTGTACTACAAGAGTTATATGTATTTCTGTGCAGACATATATATTACAGCACATGGGTGTTACCTGTTCCTATATCCATAATTTCAGTAAAGATTACCATAATACATATTGCTTTGATAGGATGGGGGACATCAAATCAGAGCAAAAAAATCTGAGACTGAAGAAAGTTCATTCTTAGAGGTGCAATAGGCAGTATTAGGAAGGCAAGGTGTGACTGTAAGCTGCTTATTGCTCTGTGATCTATTTCCTCTCTTCTTTTATTCTGAAAAAAAAATATATACTGTGGTCTAAAAGCCTGGCCAACTTTGACACTGCCTGGAAGGAGCACGGCTGTTGGTGCTGGTCTCACACAGCCCTGCTGGGATCATCAGAATACAAGAAGCCTTGAAGAGATGCTAGGATTATTTCTCTCTCTTCCTGCCACTGGATAGCAAGTGAATGTTTTCCTTCCAGTCATGCTGATCTTAGTGATAACTGTAGTGGACATTGTATGACTAAACACTCAGTGTTTCTGTCCTGCTGCTAGAGCTCTTGAAGCTTAGCCAGAAGCTCTTGATCTCCAACAGGGATTGTCACTTTTTAAATTTACCCTTTGTAGCTTGGTCACTCTTGTCTGGGAGTCACTTTAGTGTAGCTAAACTTGTTGCTTTGAAAAAAAATGCCTTCTAGAAATTGGTGTTACAAATCTCACATCTGATTCTGACTTTTTGAAAACTTTGTATTCTTCTGCAGCGACTGGTGCAGTGTATCCTAAGAAAAGAATATTAAGGAGCAATTTAGAAAGACAGAATGGCTGTAATGAGTCAGACAAAAAAATGCATCCTGACTTGTGTCCTGTCTCTGTCAATGGCCAAAATCAAGTGCCTTGGGAGGCAGATAAAAAAGGAGAGAGCATATTGCCTTTAATTTCTAAAATACTTTTATAGCACAATAGAGTATATGTGCTCAATAATCCTTACAGAATTTATTCCCCATGAGAACAATTTCTTTGCATTCAAAGTAATGAAAATTAGGAGAAAATATCTAGATCTATTGAGATACTTGAAAAACTAATAAACAGCTTTGACAAACATATTAGAAATTTCCTAGGTACAGCTTTGTGGCAGCTATAGGGATCAGTAACTTCCTGAGATCCATTTCTGGTTCCAAAGAAGGACATGTATTTTGTTTTTTAATGTTAGCAGTTTGACACTTTATTGATGAACTCTCTTCCACCCAACCTTTTAGTTTCACTAACACTGAACTAACTGAAGATTTCTATAAGAAATAATTTTTTATTATTATTATTATGGGATACATTGCTTCTGGAGAGAAGTTTTGTTTCTCTCTAGTCACTACAGAGGGAGTCTGCAGGGATTTAGGTTTAGACTGGACCCCCGATATCAGTAGAAGATCAATTTTCCTTACAAAACAGCTCATATTCAATTTATTCTCTCCTGTGTGGCAACACTCCAGTGTTTGCCAGCCATTTGATAGAAAGTTATGTCTAACCACACTGTCTCACTGTCTTCCTAATTTGTCCTTTAAAAGGGGTAGTAATGAACTTCATCTCCATATTCTCATTTTTTACCCTCATCCTCCATAATCCCTACAAACACATTTAATTTTTGTTACCACTACTTTCCTGTTTATGCAAGATTGCTTTCTTTTCCTGGAAATAAGGATTAGAGGTGTCTGAGTCTTTCCTGGATGCCTCCTGCTCTGTTCCAATATGTTGGTTTATTTTCCTTTTAATCACCCTCTCTCCCTTGCTGTGAGGTCTTCTACTTTTCTTCATGCATTGTGCACTACGTAACTACATTACAGAACCTATTGTTTATAAGTCTGAATTGTTTCTTTATTTATAAGAGCTACTTACAAAAGTGGTAAAATTAGATGAAGAATTCCAGCCCTGTGCACTGGTGTCCTGCCTCTTTTTCCAAACCACTTTTTTTGCAGTTAGTGTTTCTTCACCCACATTTCAAGCATATTGCTCATGTACACTTCTGATGCTGGCCTAGATGTTGGGAATAACAAGCTGAGAAACCTTACAGCTGAGGAATCCTACAGCTGAGGAACTTATTTCTGAAATACATTTATATTTATATAAATATAGCTCATAAAACTAGACTGATGTCAAAATGGGATTGATTAAGCCACCATAGCTGGATCACTATTTGCACTAGAATATGAAATCCTGAGGAGGGTGACAGTTCTATTTAGGTACAAACATTTCCATAGGAGCAGGGGAGCCTTTCTGCTTCAATGATACCCTGTTTGTCATCATTACAAGAACTCCAGTTTGATCCTCGATTTTCACTGCTACAGACAAGTCAATTTATTATTACATTTGATAAAAGAGACAGTTAAACAAAAACAATAAAAAAAGCAGCAGCGGGTATTCTTTGTTTTGATGAGTTCTAAATCAGCCAACAGGAGGCTGATCCATAACACTATACCGTACTTGAAAAGCTCAAAATCTTTCAGTGGTTCAATTTTCTGTGTTTTGACAACTGAGATCAGAATAAGAAAAATAAACACCAGTTTTTACTTTGCAACAAGGGTTCACTGTATTCACCAGAGCACTCGTTATTTAAAACACTTGGAAAGTTGCAATCATATAAGACAGCGCTGTGACTTGAGAATAATTATATTTTGCATATATGGTTAAGAAAAGGGATGATGATCAGATGTTGATGTTGTTGATGATGAAGTTCAACAGGGGTGATCAGGGATGAAGTTCAAAGGGATGATCAGAAGTTGATGAAGTGCAAGAAGGTGAAGGGCAAAGCCCAGCACCTCTGGACGAACAAACCAAAGCACCAGTGCAGGCTGGAGGATGAGCATGTGGAAGGGACCTTTGCAGAAGAGGACCTGAGGCCCTGCCATGAATACATTCTTGCACCAAAGAAGGCCAGTGGAATCCTGGGCTGCATTAGGCAGGGCACTGCCAGCCATTCCAGGAAAGTGATCCTTTCCCACCTACTCAGCAGTGGTGAAGTCATACCTGGAGTTCTGGGCCCAGTTTTGGACTCCTTTATACAAGACAGGCTTGGACATATGGACACTATGAAGACAGAGGGATTGGAGCATCTGTCACGTGAGGAGAGACTGAGGGATTGGTCAGGCTGGGTAAGAATAGGCTCAAGGGGAAAAGAGTGCACAAATATCTGCAGGGAAGGTGCAATAGGATTGAGACAGGCTTTATGCAGTAGTGATTAGTTATGAGGGCAGAGACAATGATTGCAAACTGAAATGAGGATATTCCCTCTGAATATCAAGAAACACTTTTTACTGTGTTGTTTACAGAGTACTGGCACAGATCACCCAGAGAGTTTGTGGAACCTCCATCCTTGGAGATATTCAAAACTCATTCTGGGCAATTCTACTTCGAGCCAGGGGAATGGACTAGATTATCTCCAAAAGATCCCTTTCAGACTAAGTAATTCTGTGCTTAGACCTTTCTGCTTATGTAACTTTTAAGTAAACCCCAAACAATGCTTGTCCACAGAATAACTATCTTGGAAATAAATACAGTATGAGTGGAGATCAAATGTATCAACACTGATGTCATGTCATCCTGCAAAGTCAATCTAATGAACAATCATATATTCCCCCTGCCTCAAAAAACCCCCCAAAACCCAAAGCAACACAAAACTGAAAATAGTAGGTGTTTTTCAAAGTACCTTATCTCTCTTGCAGTGATTTATGCACATTATTTTTTTTTCTCTGTGCAATAATTCTTTAGTGAGAATACATAAAACAGCCTGGGGACAAAGGCTTGAATTGGTCTTCCCCCCTCAAGGGGAGTAAGCTAAACTTTTGACTAAACAGTTTGATGCTTTTAGGTTCCTTTTTTGACTCTTGTATACTTTGCTGCTCTGTTTCCCAACTTTGGTTTATCAATTTATTTCCCAGCCATTCTGTACCCCATCTACTAAAGAAATTTTCCATGAAAGTAGCAGATGAGGATTTGAAACCCTGAAATCTGATTATAGACCTTTTACTCAGATTCAACAAGGAAAATATTTTCATTATTACACTATTTGTAAAAGATAAGGACTATCGTCATTACCCAAATATCCTTTTCCAGCAGTTGACTTTTTAAAATGAATGAATAAAATGAATGTCTATTGGGCATTTACCTAAATTCTGTACAATTTAGCTTGGATAAATTTTTTAGGCCTGAATTAGAAACATACTTTTTAACAGATTTTTTTTTTTTACTTGCTACCATGATTTTTGGTATAAGATTTTGTTTGGTCCTTTGGATTTTAAAATAACTTGAAACATTTTATTGCTTGTTTAATTTTCCTTTTAGAATTGAAGGGTATAACATGAAAAAAAATCTCAAAAGAAAAAACTCAAGTTTTTTAATTTTAAAAACATAAAATGTATACTTTAAAATTTAGGATTTGTTTTTAAACTGATACACTTTTATAAACAAAGTGATATATGTGAAATACTAGTGCTGTAATTTTCTCTTTTGTTCAAAAAAACCCATGTCTTGGGATGAAATGTTTCAGTCAACATTTCCTTTATTCTTTTTTTCTCTATTTTCTTCTCTTTTCTTCCTTTCAGTATCAAAATGTATGCCACAATAGCAGTTAAAAGGAAAAAATAAAACAAAAAAAACATTGATCTTCCCAAGTATTCTGAAACTGTTATTAAGAAAAAAGCAAACAAAAGAAGAAACCAATAATACCATGACTTCAGTGGTAAAATAAGGACATTTAGCAAGGCTGCATGTTATTTCTGATAAGTGGGGATTTGCTACTTATGCAGCAATCTTACTTCAGGAATTTTAGACTGAGGGGAAAGTAGTAAAAAGGAGTCAGTTCCCCCCATTCAAAGCATCATACTCAGCTGAGGTTCTCATAATTCACACCCAAATCCCTAATTGAAATATCTCCATTGATCACACATATATGACAATAGTGGATTTTGTCTCCTGGAGGTTAAAAGCACTCATTCTTAATTTTATGCACAGGACAGCCTCATGAAAGTGGATGTTTCTGCTCGTGTTTTTTACATTAGGCACAATACTCTACAGAACATGTCTGAAGTCAGCAGGTCTCTACAGTGTTTTTTTAGGCCAAATAGAGGATCTTAAAGCAGAAAATGGCTCATAAATGCAAAAACTGCTTTTTTCAATATCTGACTACCAGGTCATTTCCAACACTAGTCCATGACTTAGACGTTCAGTTGAATTCAATCATTGTGCCTGTGTACAGGCAATGGTCTTACAAAAAGGTTTCACTCCAAATATTTCAGAGCATTTTTTGGTGTCCGTGTGATAAAGCTTCAATCTTGCAGAAAATCTGAGTTACCATTTTTGTGGTTTAGGGAGGTAAGGAGTTCCCTTCCACTTGACTTGAAAAATCTTGCAAAAAATGTTGAAATAGCAACTGCTGTTAGATCAGCTCTACCAATAATTCCAGTGACCTTATATGCTTAGCACAGCCAAGTATTTTTTAACCCCCTGATCCCTACCTTTTTTGCTCAGTTATTGAATTCCAGAAAGAACTGCAAGACATTAATATCTCAGCTGGAACAACCAAGACTGAATTTTATTGAGATTTCTTATTAAAAGTGGCATTTTTGTCCTGAAAAATTGTGATGTTGTATTGTCTGTTCTGAGACAAGACTGTTGCAGCAAGTGTCTAGGAGGTAATACAGTTTAAGAAAAAAAATACATGGAATGGCTGGCCCAGAGGTAATTTATACATTTTTTTCCTTGTTGGCAGGCTGTATTTTTAACAAGAAGTTATTCACCTGAAGCAACAGTGCATTGATTTCATAGTGACATAATAGACAGAAAGGTTGTTTTCATAATCTGACCTACAAGGACATGTAAGTCTGTCAAGAATGACAGTTGGATGTTTCTGTTAAATTCAATGGAATGTCATGTAAAAGTAAAAACCACTTCAGCAAAAAAACCAAAAAAAAACCCAAAAAACCCAACCAAACAACAACAACAAAAAAAAACCCCTAAAACCAAACCATAGAATAATCAAAGGGAAGTGAATGACATACTGTAAATTTGGTTATGGTTTGATGTAGAATTACAGATACCATCTTCCTTTATATCCCTCCCCTGTCTGAAAACTTTGTGCTCTGTGCAGACACAAGCTGGTTTTCTTTTACCATAGATGCTCACTCTTAGCTTCACTTCTCTGGAGGAAAAAAAAAGTCAATAAAATAGTTTAATTTCCCTAATCACACCTAGACAACATTTATCTGTTTCATAAGAAAGTAGCTTGCTGTCCCTGGCCCTTCCTGTCAGTGAGTGGTATGTGAGGGAAACTGGGGACAGGGTGTCCAATGTGTGAGTTGGGGAGTTGCTTCCAATATCTTATCTCTGACAGCTCTGTGTGAACTGTGCAGTAGTGAATGATGTTTTTAACTGCTTTGTTTTCTTTGTGACTGAGATGCAGCTGCTTCATGCAGAGACATGGACATCTCTGTTGCCAGGGCTTCTCTTTGTCCTGTATCCCAACCCCAAATCCACCACCACGGCTGTACAATGGGGTACCACGGCCCACAGTCCAGCCACAGTGGCTGCTCAAGGAATAGTCCAACAGGATCCTTCAGGTTTTACACAACACTCAGGCTTTGAGGACAGCATGTGTGAGGCCAGTTTGCACTGTGGATGAGGCTTGCTTGCAGCCCCCTGTAGGTAACTACAAAGACATCCAGCTTCTGGTCCTGCCAATATTCAGACATGTACTTAATTTTGACCTTTTATTTGCACGAGCTGCCCTGCTGGAGTCAATGAGATTACTGCTGTGCTACGAGGCATCGATGCTGGCAGGGCTGGTGCGTGAGATGGGCCCTGCTCAAGCAGGCACTCAAGCCTGGATCTGCCTTTGCCCATTCAACAAGTCCCTCTAATGGAATTCAAGTGTGTGCCTAAGTGCTTTCTTAAGCCTGAGCAGTGATAGCTCCTATAATTGGGGTCAATGAACAGAAACTGTGTTGGCAGCCACATAATGAATGTCATTTTCTCCATGTCAAGCACAGATGAAGTGTCTGAAAGCAAGGAATGTTATTAGCCATTCCTATTATGTATGCAAAGTGCAAAAATGATACCTTGAAGTAATTGCACTCTAGAAAAGAAACTTTTTTCTTTTCCAGTTAAACCATTCTATTATATTTTGTCTATATTTATCTGGAAAATGAAGATGTGAATTTTCTACATGCATATCAGTTGGAAAAATAAATTGAAAAGTACTTCTTAAATCAGTGACAAAACATTAACATCCATTAAAAATAGTTGAAATTGTACAAAAGTAATTTATCTGATTTTCATCACCACAAATGGAATTAAGAACCATACCTTAGTATTATACTTACTAATGGGATTCAAATCAAAAGCATTTGTTTCACATTGAAAGGTTGATTAAAACATCTGAAAAGATATTTCAGAATCTTTTTTTCAAACAAAAAGTAAAAAAAAAACCCAAACAAACCAAAACAAAACTTAAGAATATAAATTCAAAAGTAATAATTTGATGAAAACAATTTGCTTTTTTTGATCCGTCTCTTAATAGGTCTGGATCATAGAATGCAGTTTTTAACAAAATTATATAAATTAATGAAACACACCAAATTAGTCAGCTACAATCTTAGTACTAAAGTTAATTTAGTTCAGCTATCTGAACAATTTGAACATAAAATTATCTCAGATATTTCTAGTTTTAGATTTGCTAGAAATCAAAGTCTGGATCATCAGGAATGGAAAAAGAGAAGACCCTTGCTCTCTTAAAAGCCTTGCAGTGGCCTGCCATGGGTTACTTCTTGCATAATTCATAAAAACAGCAGAGAAAAAATGACAGGTCCTTTTTTCAGTTGCAACATTACTCATTGTGTTAAAAATGCAAAGTTCTCATCATTTCAGCAATACAGATTTTCCATACAAAGTGGAAGTGATTTCTGAGTATGAGATCATAGAATTATATCAAGGCTTGAGGAGAAGACAACCAAAACTTTTGAAAGACATTCAGCCTGCCTTCAAGTGTTAAGGTATTAATTCAGGTAAAATTTATTCTTCAAAATTTTTTACTGTCTGGTTTGAAAGTGGTTCAGGGAGCACTTCTGCTAGATTCCTCATCACCCTTGGATGAATCCCATCCAGCCCCACAGACCTGTGTATGTGTCTTATTAGTGTAGCAGACCACTGATCATTTTCCCTTGGATTATGGGAGCTTCATTCTTCTCTCCATTCCTGCCTTCTGGCTGAGAGGGCTGAGTACATTCATATTGATGTTCAATTCTCCTAAATTTAACTTCTCTCTTAAAACACAGATGTGCCTGCTAATGATATTCCAGACTTTCTGCCTTTTCCCATTGGTATCTTTAAATTTTTTTCTTTGCCTGTTACAGAGGGACTCTTGTCACTGTAAAGCAGGCAGATCTCGTCCTTCAGTTTCCATAAGTGATGCAGAAAGAAGTAAAAGAAAGTGGATGGAGTAAAATGAGAGCTATAAAGCTAACAGAAGTGATTTAAATATAGCAAGATGACCCCAGCCCTCAGCTGTGAGGTATTGTCTGTGTCTGTGCATGAGAAGAGGAAAAATCTGTCCCTCAAGCACATGGAGAAATGAGTTACTGCTCTTCTGCAAGAGAGGAATTAATAACAACAGACAAAGAGAGAGAATTATTCATTGGCTTCAAGATTTCCCTGCATATTGCTAATTTCTAAAATATACTATATTACTGGATAATTCCTGTAGAAGTCAAAATCCTAAATTTAGTCCGTAAACATATTTATTCCAAAACAAAAAATAAATTTGTGTTGTAAATTAAAAACTTGCCATTCTGCCAATAACAAACAGTGTTAAGTGATCTGGTTTCCCTGCAAAGGGAAGCCAGATTTTTGAGTCTATTCTGAGACCCTGACATTCTCTTCCTGCAGTTACTTGCCCTTTTAAAATAAACTCATTCTTAAAAGATCACTTTATAAAGGTTTACATTGATCTGAATAATCCTAATGTGAATGATTTGAACAAGAATACTCTGCTGGCACTTATAAATCCCTTTGGGAGATTCCTCATGGCCAGGTTCTGATTTGAAGAAACAAATCCAGTGCAAGATTAAGACATCTAATTTTGTGTCTCATGTCTGCTTGTGTGATAAATAGCTACATTCCCACTGCATGGGCCTATAAGGAGAAAGAGCCAATGGAGCCCAAGGAGTGATGTAGATGACTAGGGGATGGAGATCTGCTTTTGGAGGAAAAAGCCTTGCTCTGATCCCATGGGGGGCTCCACACTGTTAACAAAAAAAACAGATGTGCTCTAGAAGTATTCCAATGACTTCTCACTGCTGCAGGCATTAAAGCTACAGGGTTTAACCCTGAACCCTCCATATTGTGTGAGTCAGGTCCTCAACACCAAAACCTTTGCTCTGAAAATCTCCTACTAGGCTGCATTTGTGGCTAATGGAATTGTAGGGCCAAATTGGCAATGTGCTCTTTCTGCTGCTCCTGTGTTACAAAATAGGTCCTAGGAAATCTGGATACTGAGTTCTGCATGGGGTATTTCAGGAGTGAGAATAGCTAACTCTATGGATCAAGTATGGATTTTTAGTTCAGATGTCATGCCTAATTAACCATCTGGCATTACTTTAGTTGTTGAGTTATGTAGTGATAGGTCTAATGAACAACTTGGCTAACTACAAGTTGTTGGAAGTGTTTGAATTTTAACCATGTTGATCATAAATTAAAATTAGACTTGCTTCATTAAGCACTAGAACTGTAACCTAAAAATCTCACACAATGAACAAGCATAGTTAGGTCACATGTAAAAAAAAAAAAAAAGGCTGTATATTAAAAACCACCCTGTGTTAATCTTATATTCACTCCTGTGTTAAGAATTTCTTTACCTTTGATATCCACCTCCTTCTGTCAGGTCTTCAATGTAAAAGTGAGAGGGAGTCCAACCTAAAATTTGCATTTGCATCAAAAGCACCAGGTGATATACTATTTGATATTCATGCTAGAGATAAGTTCCTTCTATCTTTCTGAAGTTGTATCACTGCAAGAAAGGGTATGGATCCACAGGGCTTTGGGAAGTTCATTAATAAGATGACCATCTGGAGAGATCAAGGTTTGGATATGTTCTCTGAAAGATGTTATTCAATATTTTAGCAGTGGCTTTGAAACACAAAATGCACAAACAGAACTGAATTAGTATATTTTTCTTATAAAAGAGTGCATCATTTGCAAGGCTGTAGTTTCTTGCATCCTTGTCTACAAATTCCCTCTGTTGAGGTTTCCACTGTAGAATGAATCCTTCAAAATGGTGGAGATTTTTTACCTTGTTGGCTAAGGTACAATCTCCCAACTCTCAGGAGTTGGGAGACATTTTGGTTTTGAATGCTGTTACAGGAAGGAAAGAACTGAATTTGGATGGCCTATTTTCTAGGTAGAATACAGGAACACAAAACACAGACCTTTGGTGTGAAGCAGGATCCTCAAATAACATGTCAAGAATTAGAAGTTCTGGACATGTGCAGGATCACTGAGTACTAAAGAGTTTTTAAGTTAGTGATATGTCTGATGATATCTTTGTGGTTAGATGAACCTGAATAACATATTAAATAATAACAACCTTAATAATTACCTGAATATTTTATTTAAAGCCATAATTTGTACTTTTTGTTGCTCAATACACATTGTAGATCAGCCCAATCTTCACAAGAACTAAGCTGCAGTTCTTCCTCTGTCACTGCTTATGTTTATTCTGCTTGCCAAGTTTGTTAGCAAATCTGTGAATGTAAGCCTTCCAGTCACTATTTTTAATGTTGATTTTGTTCACTTGAAGGCAATTTATAATATTAATATAAAAGGAAATTTTAACTTTTTGATCAAGTTGAAGCTTTTGCCTTCTAGTTGTTTTTATGTCATACAGCACAGACTGATCTCTGCAGCATTTTGGATGCAGAAATGAATAAAAACTACTACTGAATGCAGCAGATGTGAAAATGTTGCTGAAAGGTCTGAGAGGAAGCATTAATTAACATGTGACTATATTTCAGTAAAGACAATGAAATAAAAGTGTCTCACAGGATCATCAGACCCGTCAATTTTCTGCTCATCACTAGACAAAATTTCAGTCAGTGGCATATTTGATCTTGTGGAATTCAAAGAAACCAATTTTCTGGGCTTTTTGTGTTCAACACAAATTCAGTCAGTCTCATGAAGGATCAGTGTTTCTTAAAGTTCTCCTTCAAAACAATCCCTTGATTCTTTCTACTTCTTTCAAACTCAGTAATACAGAATTGAAGAAATTCACAAATTATTTTTTATATAATCTCTGCACAATAATCACATTTATAATATTGATTACTGCTTTCACAGTTAGAACTGTTACATACTTACATATAAAATCTGAAAAATAGCATAGCATGCATTATAGAGAGATAGGTGGTGTAATATAAACTGCTTATTTTTCAGATTACCTTGCTGAGTTCACCACACTTAATTCTCCAAAATATCACAAGTCTCCTCTATCTCACCTTTTAATTTCCTTCTATTATAGTCAGGACAGTTACATTCATTTTCTTAATCAAATCCCAGTTTTACAATTGGTATTTTTTTTAACAATAAAAATGCTGTTCTCATTACTTTTATAGTTTTAATTGCTGATTTTTTATTTTTTTTTTAGATTAAAAACTGATTAAGTCTTATTTTATCTTTTCTGGGATGCCCAAGGACTGGAATACTTCTTTCCTACTACTGTTTTAGATTAATCTAGCTCGCAATATAAATATTTTTCTAAATGGAGCTATTCCTGGCTTTAACATAGGTTTAATGCCAGCAGTTCAACATGCACAAAAAAAAAAAAAAAGGAAAAAAACCCAAAAATAAAAAAAAAATCCAAAAACCAAACCAAAAAACAACAACAACATCCACACAAAAAAAAACAACCCAAAACAAAAAGCCATAAAGAAGCATGGGATATGAGTTCTACAGAGGAATTTCTGGAGTCTTTAGGATAATCTGTTTCATAGGTAAAGTGAGAATTTTTGACTGATGTTTAAATAAATAATTTTGCTAATGAGATATTTAAAACTAAAATATTCACTAGTAAACTTGGAACACATGCTCAGTATTCTGAATATCCACTATTTCAGATACTGACTGTAATCAGGAGCTGTGATCATAGGCTGAAGTCCATAAGATCTATTTTCATTTTCTCTTTGACTTGCTATTTTAAACTTATATCATTATTCTTTTGACAGCAAGAAATAGATATAAATTGTTCCACTGAAGAGCATCAGACATGAGTTTTGAAGAAATTTCTATGATCTCAACAATGTTAAAGTGGCCAGTACAGTGCAAGTGATAGCTACCATACTCCCAATGAGGAAAGCGAATCTACTCTCAGTGGCCATAAAATTGTGAGGATAAAAATGTCAGCAAAGCCTCCTAATACTATTTCAATGTGGGGGTTTATTTTTATATATACTTCTGATCCCCTAGAAAAAAATATTGATAACAGGGGAAGAAGGAAATAGCAGGTAAGGTAATTATGCTGCCATGGTTACTCTGAGAAGAGAAAGCGCACAGCAAATTTTAATACAATTCAAAAAGGATAAAACCAATAGCATTCAACCAACACATAGAATGTCTATGTACAATATTTTCACAAAAATGTTGCAAAGTCTGCCTAAATTTGTGGGCAATAGATATGAATCAGAGTAAAGTTGTGGCCTGGTGGGAAATGCCCCTAAAAATAAGAAAAGAGGCATATTAGTGTCTTCACTGGCTTCATATAGGTAATCCCTGGATAGAAACTCTTTCTAAACCCTGTCTAGAGGATGGTGCTGAACAGGGGGCAGCATCTAAGAAGTCATTACCCCATCACTGAGGTGAGCCACCTACCCCTGGAGTTGTCTGAATGATCCTGGGCATTGTGGTAGTTCAGAGGAAGAAGGAACAAGAACATTTTTGCAGCTGCCTTTCCACTTTGAAACTGTAGAAGAAAAGCTGGAGAGGTGAAGGGACAGCACCAAAAAACTCACAAAAGCAGGCTTGTCTTAAGGAAAGGGGATTCAGAACTAAGGCTCTCCTTCATAAAAACAAAACCAAAGAATAACTCTCTCCCCCTCAACCTCCTGCTTGCATGATGTTAGATTTGTAGAATTACTTTCTTAGAGACAGAGTCAGGTAAGAAAGGTAAGGTCCCTTGGTTCTTCCACTGATATAGTTTGAACATTTATGTGTTTCTGAAAACAGATTGATCTCATCAAGTCTTAGGGAAATATCCTCCTTGGAGTTTGATTAAGGTACATTTATACATTCTAGCAACAATAGAGTACATTAAAATGTTTCTGTGAAGAGACAAGTGCACCTGTCCACTCATTGTAAAACAAAATAAAGGCATTTTAGGGTAAGTAGCTCCTTAAGGAACATAGCTTTTGGCTCATGAATAATTTCCATAGAAAAGATGCCTACATTACCCTTTGTTAAACTCAAGTAAGTTTCCTAGCAACCCAGTCATTATCTCTGTGGGGTGTAAAAAGACACCGGCATTATAAAGAAGTAGTCTTTAACAGCATTGTGTTTTTTGACCACGGTTAATCATCACACCTGCTGGCATCAGTCCGAAGTCCTCTTCTTCAATAAGTATCAAAAAGTACTTTGTTAATGCATTTTATTTTCTGTTACAGGATAAAATCAAATTCTGTATCTCTAGTATACTGTTTGAAGTACAGAGCATCCTAAACAAAACATTTTCAAATTAACCTCCTGTTTTGCATCTCCAGTGTCAAGGATAGCCAAACACCAGATCACAAAGGTGACTTCTTAAGATTTATTTTATGAGGTGATTAATGGCCTAAACAGAAAACCTTTCTAGAAAAAAACCTCTGCCTTTTTTTTTTTTATCACTCTTGAGTCGTTTGTTGTGCTTAACTTGCTGCTGTGTTTTTAAAGTAATTTTTCCAGCTCTGTAGTGTTAGATAATAGCCAACAATTTCAACTGACTTAGGACTGGCTGCTAGCTCCAGGACTGGAGCAGCGAAGAATGCAATTTGCCACTGAAAATATTAGGATCATTAATTTATGTTGCCCTGTGTGTATGGTTATGCTATCAGTAGCTGAAAGACATCTCAGAAAAAACAAAAAGCAAGACACAAATGGACAAGTGGAAAAAGATTCCCCATTATTACTTCAAAACCTGTGTTGAAATATCTTTATCTTTGTGTAGAAGAAACTTGCCTGGCAGTTCTCAAATTTAAGGAATGTATAAAGAAATGATGACATTAAAATTTACAGTTCCTTTACTTTTAGAGTAGATTATTTGTGTTTGAGCAAGCATGTTCTTGAATAAACCTAGACTTCATATAAAATTTCACCAACAGTTCAAGATACCAGGATTTTGCAGTAGCTGCTTTTCCTTCACATTAGAAGTAGGTACAAACCAAAGTGAAAGAACATGATGCTGCAGACTATACTAAAAAATTATATTCATTTATTGGTAGTCCACCACTTTAGGAGAAAAGAAAATTAATTTTAAAAAAGGAAAAAATAGGTATTTTTTTCAGATATATATAAGGAACAGCATGAAAAAGAAGCAGCTAATTCAAAACATCCTTTCTTCAGAAGCTATGGTACTCCCAAAAGAAAAGGAAAAAGAAACTCGTGCGATTTGTGAGGAACCTATGACAGCAGTTTCTGCATTATTCCTTCCCTTACAAGCAGAAGAAAAAAAGTGGTGCAGCTTTGCTGACTCCTGACCTTTCTTGAAAGGTAAATCTCCTACGTATTTTTATTTGAGTATCTGGACTCAGCCACCTTTGAAGCAGTGTTTTTTGAGTGGTTTTTTTTTATGTTGTCCCTATCACCTACAGTGATACAATAAGGATTACTCACCCATAAGGCAGGCAGTCTATTACACAGATGTTTGTTTTCATCACAATGATTCCCATAATATGCAGGCAACATAATTACTAAACAGAAACTGCAGACACTTTGTATTACCTCACTGTGGTTGTGGACTAATGTTATGGTAATCTATAGCTCCATTGCATGTGGTTGTTTAATAGAATTTAAAAGAAAGAAAAAGAACCAAGTGCATATAGCCCTGGTCTGTAGCTTTAGACAAACAGAATACACTTTTTCACTAAATGACCTCGTCAAATTTTAGGAGTCTGTTATTTCTTGTCTGATTATTATTCAGACTATAATACTATGGTTTCTGTGACTCATGCATAGTGCCTTAGGACAGATTTCTTTTTGATGTATGCATTTTTCTTAATGATGACTAAGAATTAGTCATACTTATCTATGAACACAGATTATATATGGTGCAACCTCTACACCTATTGCGGTATTCTAGAAAGGAAATATTAATATTTTACTTGGTTCTGTAATTAACACTAGCACATAAACCCAAGCAAATCCAAAATAGCTTTTAGGATTCAGGACTGGATGATTTAAAAAAAAATCCTTCTCCTCAAAGTTGTTTCATGGGTACTCTTAGATATAATTTATTATGATAATAACAATTCTTCTAGTTCTTGTAAGAAGTATGATGTAAAAGAAGAAAAATATGAAAGCTAGTGGAGAGTCTCTTCTGCAAGACACAAAATTAGCAGTCATAAAGAAAGTTAATAGTCTTTGCATGCTAAGAATCCAAAGACCTTCGGTTAACAGATTTCTCTGAAGAAATTAAAAATCAGACCAAATGAAGTGATTCTTGATTGGCTCACAGATCGTGACTGCATACTTTCTGAACTGGCAAGTTCTATGCTAAGGTTTGAATGGGTGTATGTTAGGAGACCAACTGCGAAAAGACAACTTCTTTGTTAATAGTGCATGACCAAACTTCAAGTGTAAACTGAGGAAAGGATGTCTGAAAAAGGAGCAAAAGCATCTGTCCTTTAAAAATTGAGCATCATTACTCTGACCTCTTCATAGTTAAACAAGGTGTAACATCCTGAACCTCGTGAAGAATAACCCCAGGCACCAGTGTAGGTGCTGGAGAATGACTATCTGGAAGGCCTCTTATAAGAAAAGAGGGACCATGGTTGGCTTTTTCTCCCTAATCCTAGTGCTGTGAATGTTTTAAGTCATCTAGCTTTGCAGGTAGGTGGCTATTTGGGATTTAAAATTAATGGAAGCATTTTTTTCACATGATTGGTAGCTGTCAGTCAGATTATTTTCTTTAGGAGCTGAACTGACAAACCCAATGAAATTGCAAATGAAAGTGAATAAAATTTTATGTGCATAACAGAAAATAAAATGTTGTTGGGAATGAATGAAACTTTTTATTTCTCTTGGCTATTTTTATACAATTTAAGAATATCCATGTGATATACCAAAATGGTCAGTATCAGATGACTTATCAGCAGAAGTTTTCCTTCCTGCTCTGCTCAGGGGAACCTGATGTACACACCAAGTCCAACTATGGAATCATGAACCTCAAAAACCTCACAGTCATTACATCTCAATGTGGGTGATTGGCACATAGTTTCAAATATCCATATATAAAGGCTGGAACCAGGGACTGAAACTTTTTGATCCCTGTAACTATACTGCAAGGCAAAGCATTTCTTTCTTAGTTTTGTGATACAAACTGAAGCATTGAAGAGTAAGGTTGTGATTTATGTCATAATTTGTAAACATCTGTATCTATATTGATTTTGTTCCCTAATGCTCATCACCTGACCAAAAAGGTGTCCCAAGGTGTTAAGCACTGGCTGCAGAACACCTTGAAATATGTGTAAAAAAGCAATTTCTATAGCTATGGCCATTTCAGAGAATGTGTTTTTAAAGTATCCTGGTGGTGCACTTGATCCAGTCATGTGGCAGCACTGCTTTAAGCACCCCTGGGAGATTATTTTCTTGTTGCATGCAGTTTTACTGTTAGAAAAATATGACTAAACAGGAAAATGTCCCTAAATCCTTCCTTTACTTCCATTCAATCACTCCTGGTTACTTCTCTTTGAGCCACCCTACCTGATTCCTCTCTCATTTACCCCCTTAAAACACTTGCAGATATTTAGCATGCCATTCATGAATCATTATTTAGACAGGCACTCCATATTTAGCTCTTCTCCTTTCCTCATAAATCAGTCCCTTCCAGACCCTCAATCATTTTTATTGCTCTTTCATAACTGCTGATAGTACTCATAAATGAAATGTCTGTAATGGCACTAAGCAAGAAAAAGGGAACAAGAGACCAAGGCTGGAGTTAATAAAATAAAAATAACACATAACCTAACTTGGGCATCCTCTTTATTTTGGCAATCAAATAGACATAAATAGTAGCACAACATGGCAAATGAATTAGCAGAGGCCCAGGCACACCTGCTGACATTTCTATTTTCCCTTGTATTTTTTCCACTGTAGAGAGAGAAGTAGAAAAACAGTTAATGTGCACATCTATTTCTGTTTCTTCAAATCGACATTCTAACATTCTGTGGACATGAATGGCTGCTAAAGCCATCAAACTTCAAACATCTCAAAGCAGGACTCATGTTAGGAGGACAACAGGACAACATGCAAGAGCAGTATTTGTTGACACAGGAAAACTTTCTGGGCACTTTTATCATAACTCTGCTGGAAGATGGGATACTGTACAGTAGTTTAGATACTATAAAACAATATATAAAAGTATACTTTTACAGGGGTTATAATTTTAATCAAGACAGGTTAAAGGTTTAGCATGGAAATAGTCATGCTTTTGACAGTCTGATATTTACAGCACTGCACCCTTGTAGTTTTAGTTTAAAACAGAACCTCAGTTTTGCCTGTGAGGCCAAAGAATGCTGGGATCTTGGATTTTTAAAATTAAAAGGTAAGAAGCAAGCTTTAGGCAGTGTTTTAATTTTAATTTCTAAATGACTTTTTATAGAAGAGGTAGAAACTTTATGGAGGTTCAAATAAACTGCCATTGGCCGGTGAGCTGCTCTTTCTGTGCTGTATGTAAAAGTGTACACATCACAGATTTCTAAATGTATGGAAAACAGGATGTGTGAAGATGAATCCAGTTCCATCTATTTTTAAAATAGTTTACTGTGCATTTGAAAAATAAAGTAAATTGGACAAGGAAAATTTATTTTAAAAATTACTTTCTACAGGAAACAGAAAAAAGTTGAAAATAATAACTCTCAGTATGTGTTTAGTTATAGCATGTTGGTTATCAAATACTTTTTACAGCCTTTCTTATGGATCCTTTATCAAGCTTGTCTTAAGATCCAATTTTAATTGCTGGAATAGTGTAGGTTTGTTTTGCACTTAAACAATGATAAAGATAATACTAATTCTAAATTTAAAAAAATATTAAGTGTTAAAATGTTTTGGCATTGCAGGTATGTAAAAGCATAGAACACTTAGAGTCCTAAATGTGATACTGATAATAAAAAAAAACCAACCCATATATAAATAAACCAACAAGAAACAACTGGCAATCCTCTCTATAGTCTAGACCTATATATCAGACAAGGCCATTCCTTGCCAGGAGATGAAGATGTAAACGTGCTTATTTTTCCAAGCAGGAGAACATCAAATGCAGAAAAGAAAGATTAAAACACTGTAGATAAGTTATTTCAATAATAACAAAATATCTACTCACTTATATTTGGAAGATTTAGGAGAATATTAGGGGTCATAATTATAAGGCTGTGAATTCATAGAGGGGTTGCTTATTTTACAAAGAACTCAGTTCTCCTTTATGCACACACTCTCCTCTCTATTTTTCTCAATGATTTAGACAAAAGGAAAGAAAATGTGCAGAAATTTCTCAGACTAAAACTTTCCTTTTTTTTTTTTAATTTAGGTGAAAAATAGACTGAAAATAAGGTATCATGATGCAAAAGGCTCATAAACCTGCCCTCAGCACTTCTATCAGAAAATGTTCAAACTTTTATCTGTCGTATAACTTAACAGAACACTTAGTTTGAAGGCTCTAAACTTGTCTAATGAAACATTTATGATTTCAGTGCTTTAAGTTAAAAAAGAAATGGTAAAAGAAATAATCTAGAGTGAGTATTCAAAGCTGAAGCTTTAATCATTACCTCTGATGGAGTAACTCCATTCATCAATCATTCTCTTTCAAAGTCCATGAATAAAGAAGGAATATCTATATACTGCAATGAAATACTGGCATCTGATAAGATACTCAAAATAAATTATAGTCTTGACACCCAGAAAATCTCCTTTAAATTGTTGGGATATTTAAAGGAAGCAAACAAAACATATGTTACCTTTACTGGAGGTCTCAGAACCATAAGAACAATAGAAAATATTTTCCTTAAGCAGACGTAGAATTAGCAATTACCATATTAAGAAGCAAAAAGAGTTTCTGAAGGACATGCTAGGCAATCCTTTTCTCATCACAGTACTGGAAATGACACAACTGGCTCATTGCAAACACTTGTTCTGAGCACCAGGTCCCCAAAAAGTTGTGAGCTGGCAGAGATGCACACGACAGAG
This sequence comes from Chloebia gouldiae, assembly GCA_003676055.1. NCBI lineage: Eukaryota > Metazoa > Chordata > Aves > Passeriformes > Passeridae > Chloebia > Chloebia gouldiae. The sequence continues at coordinate 46,859,273 of QUSF01000002.1, read as the reverse complement.
CAGAGATGAAGAGCTGCAATCACTTAAATCTGAGGAGAAATTTCAAGGCTTTCAGCAACATAAAGGCAAATCTAAGTGGGGGCATAGCAAAATTTGCTGCTAAGCAATTGGCCTATTGCCTCTATGTAAAAATAGGACAAACCTAGCAAATTTAAGTAGAATATTTCCCTTTAATATACTAAATACCTTCTAATTGTAAAGGTAAGCTATACAGTCATGATTTGAACAATAAACTTCATTTAATAAACTTTGAACAATAAACTATTTCCTACCTTAGAGCTGCATTTGAAAAGCCCTGTTTTGAAGGCCAAAACGGTGCTTCTAAATTGTCTAGGCAATGATTTGATGGCATAGGACAAAAATATGTCAGGGACTTGGCTGAACAGTGCACAAATATGGACTTGAACCAGTGATTCAGTCTCTCTCTGAGTTCTTTTAGAGGTAGTTATATAGATGTAGGCTGCACACCAGGACCAGAACCCATTACATCTTTGAATAAATAACATGTGAAAGAATTTCAGGGTTAACTGCTGCAAAGTAAAGCATACAGAGAAAAACATAAATCTCTGCTTATATAAATTTATTGACAACTGAGTTAGGTGTAACTAGTCAGAAAAGAGCCATTGGAATGATTGTAGACTTTAAAAAGTCAACAAAAATGGAAAGACAGAGGGAAAATATTAATTATTTTCTAATAAAGAAAGTAGGAAACAAAATAAAAAAAAAGAGGACAAATTAGAAAACATCATTATGCCACTATACAAATACATAATGCATGGAAATCTCAATTATTGTGTGCACACTTCAGGCCACTAATCTCAGACATAAGGTTATGGTACTACTCACAGTACACATAAAGTGGCAAGGATGGCTGGCAGTATGGAATAGCTTTCTATATCTCAGCAGGTTTCTAAAACTGTAAGTCACAGAGGCACAAAGAGATAGCAGGAAAATAACACCCTCCTCTAGCCATCTTTCTTACAATTTTCTGTATTTAACTGAATAATTTGAATCCTCATAGTAATTTCTTGCAAGCTCTCCAAAATTTTGATCATCCCAAAAGCTTCTGTTTACATCCTTTGTTTTCAAATACTTGGTTCTTGGCTGCAAACACTAGGACTACTCTGCATTTTGTATGAAAAGTCAGCCATGCCTTCTAAAACAGCTTCAATATCTTCCTACTTCTAGTGGAGATACCTTACCTGACATAACCCAGTGCAACATCTGTCTTTTTTATGATCCCATTACATTCTTAATAGTCATTCTATGGTCAAATAATGAAAGCTACTGAATCAAGGAGCACAGAAGATGCTTTATGACTTTGAAAAATCAATCTATTTTCATTTAGGTCCATGCTAAAGAGTCTAACAGTCAGCAATCAATTAAAAACAAACAAATAAAATCACTGAAAACATTGCAGAAAAAATATAAAATGTTAATAATTGGGAAAAAGGTTAAAATAAAAATGGAGAAGAAGCTTAAATTATGTTTGCTCTTCTGTTTTCTTTATTCTTTGCATGACTAATGATTTCGTCCATTGTATTTTTGTTTTAATACAAAACATCACTAACATACTGATTGCTAGAGTCCACATTCTAATTTTAATTAAAATCAAATATATCTGGTGGTGTGCATTTTGCTTCAGATGAATAATTGCACATTTATGCTGTTTTAAATGAGAAAAGAATTTAGCTCACTACATTTGGACACACTTCACTGGTTTGGTACTGAGAATGTCTTACTGGATTGGTTAGACTTTTTCCTCATAAGAAACAGACATGATTATTTTTATTTGACAGTTAAACACCTGGTCACTAAATATTTAAAATTCTGAAATGAAATGCCTCTCAATAAGCTGTGGAGCAATAATATGCAAATACTTACTTATACTCAATTGGCATATAACAAGGTATGAACAATGTGTGTGCATTGTAATGAAGTGATGCAAATGACCTCAGAAGCTGGAAGACACTGCCAAAAGTTTGAATTGTATCCAAAATAAGAATGTCTGTTTTCCCTACAATCTGCTGAATGCAGAACACATTAGTATCTCAGCACTGCACAGCTGTGTTTTTCTATCAAAGAAGGATAATGCCTGCTTTCAGACTTGCAGAAAAAAATCCTTCCTAATGGAGTTGGGTACCTTTATCTGCATTCAAGCTGCTGCTTATTTATTTTTAAATAACTGAATTCTGGCAACATTTTATCCTGAATAAAACATACAGTTAAAAAAGAGTTAGACATTCCATGTCAGCCCTCTGCTATGAAAATACAGTACCTATTTAAGACGGATTTTTACCCCTTTTTTTTATGTTTTCTCATCACTAATGAGTGATGAGAAATCATAAATTTCTCAGTGATCTAACTTATGGTCTCAGGCTCTTTCCTCCCTAATGTCTGATACAGTTCTGCAGGGCAATCATAACATACAGCTACAGTCCTACCTTTTCCTGCCCTGGTATAATCTCCAGCTCCATGCTTCTCCTAGGGCAGGCTCCTCTTTCAGAAGGGAAGACTCTCATCTTGCTGAGAAGCTGTCCACCACTTTTTTCTCCAGGCTTTTCTCATGTAAACAAGTCCAGAAGATTGCTTGGCAACACAATATCAAAGACAGGGCTTCTCAAGTAAAGGCTTCAATATAAATCTAAGTCATGAATGGTGCCTGAACAACTCCATGGCCTCAGAAATGAAGTGTTTGTGATATTTTTGTGAAGCACCTCTTCTTCCTTTATCCTCTCCTGGTGTCACAATAAGGACACCTATCCTGCTGCATTTAGCACATGTGGGAGTGCTGTTGAGCTGGCTACAATAAACATGTTTACTGTTTGCTGGAGAAGAATTCCGTGAAGTCAAATATAAAAAAATATATCAAAGCCTGATGAAAGTGATCTTCAATATAATTTCCCATTAAGTATGATCCATGAATGATATCTATACCCGTAGAAAATATTCTTCTTTTGCAGCAGAGCTATACTACTCAAAATGCCTCTTGTCCATGAAGAGGCCTCAAGTTGCTGAAATAAAAAATATTTCCAAGGTACTCTGTTATTCTGAAGTCAAAAGCAATTTCTTTTTTCAGTCATACTCCACTACAACACAGGAGAACCTGTACTTACATGGTTAGAGATAATAATGGTGCAGAGTCCCAGTGGGAGGAAGTCTGTAAGTATGAGCTTAAGTCTCTCTTTACTCAGGAGTTTGATAGAAGTGAGGCACATGCTTGAAGAATATTAATGGTTTATCTTTAATATTTTTCTTTAAAGTTTTGTTAGTCTGCATTCACCTTTGTGTATGAAAGAATCACACTTCAGTAGTATGTTAGAAGAAGGTAGATTGTTATATAATATAAATATATCATTGCAGTTCCATCATCTTCATTATAGTGAAGAACCTACCACATGAACCAAGATATTTTGTACATTTTATTCTTACCTCTCCCTAATGATACAAGGACTTGCTTTTTGGAGACCTGAATAATTTATTTATATTTTCTCACAAAATAGTTTTTCAGTGTTTACCCTTGCTCTTGTATTCTAGCAGAACCAAATTTTTATTTCATAACTTTGCTTTCTATCTGATATATATCAGTGAAGTACAGTTGTGCTCTGATTACCATGTGTCAAATGTGACTTGTTCTGTATTTTTCTACTAAGATGTGGAAACCATATTTAATAATCTTTTGCCAGTTTTGTTTAGGAAGAATAAAGTTTTGTTCACACAAGAGATTTGTGGGTTATTAAGTTTTTTTCATAAAGTGAATTAGTTAAACTCCATTGTGTATGTATAACTCAGTTTAAAAGCAGTTTGTTTCAGTTTAGCTTAAAAAGACCCAATTTATATTACATTGAAAAATGCCTCATTTAAACTGCAATAAAAGTAGCTGCACAACTTCATTTAGTGGTTTAGTTAAATTAGTTGGATTTACTGCATTTGATTGAACCAAGATAAGAGTATCATAGAATCAAGGCTGAAATTTTAGACTAACTTGTAGCATGTCATCTGACAAATTTTGCAATTTCAGCAGCAGCTATCTGCCAGTATTGCATAATTGCCTGGCTGCTTTGGGCAGTAAGTAACAAAGCCCAAGTCTGAAAATGATTACTGTGCAAAGCAATTGCACTATGCATGTGAGACCTAACAGCATGTTACAAAGATCTACCAAATACTTCTTATCAAGTTGAACTACTCAACAATCCTCAAATGCTATGAGGTGTTTTAAAGAAAAAAACTGAGTCTTATAGAGATCATCTTTATGATAAGGAATTGATTTGGGAAATACATCTTTGTCTTGTGAATAACTTCTTCACTGGTCTCAGTAAGCTCACATTGAAAAGAACAAGCATTACTTTGAAGCTTCTAAGGATTTTCTGAAGTTATGGTTATGTATAACCTTAGCCCAGGTGATAAAAACTCACTACTGATGTAACTCATTGTTGCTTAAACTGCATTTTTAACTAGATTGAAAGCTTACTTAAAGTATGGATGAGGATTCGGCTGAGCAAAACAGCCAGCAAAGAAAGTCAGCTGATTACAAAGAGGAGAAAAAAGCCCCTGGCCTTAGGGATCCCTGGAATCTGGGCTCCCATGGAATCTGCCACCAGCTTTCCCTCAGGTTCTTGATGACAAAAATGAATTAAAGCACATGCTGAGGCAGCACCTTGTTATTACTCTGATACATTTGCAGAGATATTTTTGCAGAGTATCAGAGATACTCTGATACTTTTGCAGAGGGACATCAGATAGCATAATCAAACTGCATACCATTTTAGCTTTACCAGGCAGAATAAATTAACATTCACAGAAAATATAATTATTCAAACACTATGAGTGGTTACATGGTCAATTGCCACTGTTCTTTATAGTGTTTTTCCCAAGCAGTCTTTTGAAATTATCAAATAATACCTGTAACTACCTTTTTTCAACTATTGAAGCCTGGTAATTCAGATGTCACTCAAAACCAATTTGTGACTAGACTCAATGCATTTTTTCTTTATTTATGTTTTCAGTTTGAAAATATATTTAGCTTTTCATAAAATGAAACTTTTCATCACACAGAAATGACAGAAAGCATGAATTCTCAATTTAATATTTCACTAATATATATTTTAATTCAGCTGGATAGGGCTGGTAAAAGTATTAACCCTTTCCCAAAGCATTTCTTTGCCTACTTAAGTTATAAACTAAGGACCATAGTGCTTTATTTTCCCACTACATAGAGTTAAACAACTCTAGAAACTTCCAGCTTATGCAGTCATTTGCATATATCTGCATACATTCATATGCATAAATACACATAACATAGAAGGTGAAACTCAAAGAATGTGGGTAAGAAACTGAAATTCTCTTCAAGGGCTGTGCTAACTTTGAAGGTAACACACAGAGCTGTGAGGAAAACCAAGTACCACATAAATATACACTTATTCTCTTAAAAAGAGAATCTGCCTCACAAGCAGATTGCAATTAACACACTACCTTGTCAGCTTGCAAGGTCTAAACTAAGCACAGGGTTCTTTTTTGTTCTCCACCTAGTTTGTGATCCTTTTTTTCAGAAGGAGGGAATCTGCTATTTGGAAATTCCATTTACAAGCATTTTCATATCAAAATAGGTATCTTCACATGAAAGTCAGAAGAATCTTTTTTTTGAAATATGTCTTTTTTAAGTTTTTCAAAGAATTCTTTTCAGAAAAGGCAAGAACCTCATCAGCTTCCACACACACAAGTCTTCAAATGTTGTTTTTGAAGAATTGCATTTAAAAGTATGTTCACTCATATACCAAGCATGAGAAGCCGAAAAAAAAAAGTCTTTGAATTTGAACTACAGCTCATCATAATCTGGTTAAAATTATCTTCAACACCACCTGTCATTATTAATGCAGGAAGAGAAGTGGAAAAATACCTTCAGCCCAGCTACATTATTGCAAATAAGGTCCATCTGCTTTTCACTGTTCCATCCTACAATAATAGCAGTTATATTTATGATAGATTTAAAATTTTGCCTGTAGTAGATGAATGCGAAACTACTTTTATTAAAAATGTTTTGCTTTGAACGTGTTATACCATTTTAGCAGACTTTATACCTTATTTTTAATGTGGAATCCTCAGTCTTTGATATATTCCATTCCTAGGTAATTTTTTTTCCAATTAATTATATTCTTATTAGATATATATATATATATATATATATAGATAGATAGATAGATAGATAAGTTTACATATAGATAAATACTCTATTTAGCTTTCTGTGGTATGTGGTACAGCTGTGAAGAATCTGACTTAAGGCATAATGGCTATAAGAGCCATTTCATAATAGTCATGGTAAAATATGCATTATCTACATCCTTGAAGGAACATATTAAAAGCATAAAACAAAACCTACTGGGTAAGAATTTCCAAAAGAGAAAGCAAGGGTCATTTATAAAAGCAAATTAAAAGGTAAAACCTAAGACACAAAATTCTTGATGTTGGGAAGTGTCCAAATCATAGGAAGGAGATTCAAAGTAAACAATAGCAATATCTACGTTAGCCATTAAATTGTGGTGTAGTGCATCAATCCAGGGCCTGTGGTGTGATTTATTCTTGGCTTGCTCTCTGCTGTCCACAAATTCAAGTGACTTTGTACAGCCTCAAAGAGTATGATTGCACAATGAACACTCATCATTAAGATTTTAAACAGAAAAAGAAAAAAAAGGCTCCATCTTCAATAAAAGTTATCTTACAATTAAGAAATTGTAATTCGCGTTCAGACTAGAAGAGCAGAAACAATATAATATCTGAGAATTTAAATGCAAAAGCACCACAACACAGGCCAAAAAGAAAGTGTGAAGAAGACTTTGTAAATGCATTGAAGTTTGAAAACCCCCCTTTTTTTTTTTTCTAGATTAATTAGAAGAGCTCAACCAGACAAATAGTTTTCTGTGCCTGTAGATATCAGTATGTTGTATGAGCACTCAGAGATGGCAGGAAATGAGATTTTAAACAGTTAGGGCTATGTACAAACACCTTGAATTTCCCCTCAGGTTAATTGGTACTTGTTGGAAAAGAAAAGAAACAGCACCATTGAAGTATAGGGCTTCACATTCCAGAGTGTGTGAAGGCAAGCAATCTAGTTTATGTTATCTGTTACTATCATGGGAATAATTTATTGTGGTAATGAATTTCTTAAATTGCTGAAGCAAGGTCAGCTCATGAGGAGAGAATCAACAGGATTCAAGTTCCTGATCAGGCATTCATTCTTTTTGGCTATTTTTTATCTTTAAGGTCTTGCAAAAACCTGCCAAATTTTGCGAGTAAGGAAATTACATTGAAGGGATATTCTTTTATCACTTTGGTTTTAACTAGCAATTTGCATTTCATTATATTCAAGTGCAACAGATATAAACTACAAATATGCAACAGCAAGTTTGTTTTGAATTTATGTGTGATATATGAATTTGCTTTAGGAGGATTGACTTTTTTCTGCTATTCTTGAATAACTTTGTGTAAGGATGGATAGAGTTAACAGAAATGATGCAAACAATTTTAAGAAATAAAAGAAAGGAACTATCAACAACCTAAAATGCTAGAGAGACCTTTCTTAATCAAAAAGTTAATAATTTCATGTTTAATTAAATAAACTTATATCAGAGAATGCTGAGTTACAATATTAGTCCATAAAGATTACTTACTGAAATCACATGGTACTGTTAATTGATGACATTTGAAATACAAACTCCTTCCATGCAAAGCCCTGAACAAATATTGACTTTTATATTTTTATATTGCAAACTCAAAACACAGTTCCTATTCTAATAATTTAAGAAATATCTCCTGAAAGTTGTGTCTCCTCTGCAGTGATGCTAAAAGAGTACTGAAAGAGGATAAAGCATATAGAAAAAGCTGAGTTCTCTACTGTTAAAATCAGGATTTCTCTCCTGATTTTTGAAAGCTTTTCACTAGAAACAAGACGGCAACATAGCAGAATATAATCGCTTTTATATTTTTTCAGGCTAAGGATACTTTGTTGAATGCTACAAGTCACATATCAAATCAGTTTCACATAAATTAGAAGGATTTTTTTTCTCATTTTCATATTTTTTGATGTATAAGGAATAAAATCTATATTTTGTTTTATAACTGACTGAGAGACAGAAAGGATTTTGAATTAATTTGACTTCATGGATTTGAAATAGTGTCAAGTCAATTGAAGAACTGTTGGAATAAATAATTATTTGACACTTAAACTTCAGTGCATGATTTCTGCTACTATGCATACATGAGTGACAGAGCAGAAGCTTGCTTTGATGTGTTCTGGAGAGTATAACCAAGTCATTCTTTGTGGAATGCTGTAAAATGCAGGCCTTATTTCATATTAAGGAAGTAGAAAGATTTATTATAGCGTTTTGCTGAATCTCACTTAAATGTATGTCAAATTCCTGACAAGCCTCCAATTTTGGATGATTCCTTTAGTCTGTTTGAGCATTTTCCACATACCTGATATTTACAGGCCCTGGCCTGCCATGACTAATGTATTTAGTAATGTTATGACAAGATTTTTTATGGCAAAAATACTATCTTCATTGTAATAAAGGCAGATGAGGGAAATCTAACATTTGAAATAACTTCCCTGAATTATTTATTTGAAATGGAGAAGTTCCTACTCAAGTTTCTGGGAAGACCTACTCACAAGCATCAAGCAACTGTCTATAGGAAGTGTGACTGAAATGTGGGAGACTCAGATTAAGTACTCAGCTCTGAGTCAGGATAAAAAAACTCCATGTAAATGCCTCCTCCCTGGCAGTCATCTGTGCCTCAGGAGTATTCCAGGGGTGATGTTTCTGGCTTTGATCAGTTAATCTGTCCACAAGCTGTAAAATGCTATAAAGATGAAGGTATAATAAAAATTGCTTTCTACTCACAAAAAACCAAACCAAACCAAAAAGTCAAAAAACAAAATCCAAAGGACTCTAAAAAGCAAACTAAAAAGCCACAACATAAACAAAACCAAAAAGTTCAAAATCCTGAAAAAATTTTGAATTTTTTTATTTTCATGAAAAAGGATTGTTTTGTGTCACAATTGGGATGAAATAACAGTATTCATTTGGATCGGGAGAGATCAAAGTGTGTTGAAATCTGTGGTATTTTCAAAGTTTAGCTTCATTTTCAAATGAGGCTAAATGTGATGCATGTTTTGTGCAAATTGAATGAAGTCAAGATATAAGCTATATCAGTAAGGTAGAGCTATATTTGGACAGTTTATCTGTGTTGTAGGTTTTGCCTAATCTGATTGCTAACACATTCTATAAACCAAGGTATTTACTGGAAGAAACCTACATATATATATTTCTTCCTGTAAGCCACCTAATATAACCTGGTTGAAGAAAAAAAATTAAAAAAAAAATCAGTTCCTTACTTCAGAGTGCTACTGAATTACAGATGAAAAAAAAACTTTTTATTGTGCTCATCTCCACCATGGCTTCTGTGAAGGTTTCAATTCACCTGAATAGTAACAGTCTTTAATCAATGCAGTGAAGATACTGGATTCAATGCTTTCGTCTGTGGATTCATATCATCACTCCACTAGCTGTTTTTCTTTTCTGACAGGCTTCAGTCACTTCATTTTCTCACATTTCTGGCTCAACAGCTCAAAATGAAACTTGGCTGATGCTGCAGCAGGAATTGTTCAAGGTTTTCTCTATAAATTTCTTTTACCTGTACTCTGCAGGCTTCATATTTATAAGCATCAATGGTTATTTTTCTCCCTGCTTTTCTGAAGCCATAGGATTAATACACAGGATTTTGCTTTTGAGGCTTCAAGGCAAGCATATTGAAGTGACTGCTGCACAGTAAATATAACATCAATTTTCACTGGATTTTCAGATGTTTACAATTTAAACTAGCAGGAAGGTACCTCTCAGAAAACTGAAAATTCTATATTGCAGTTCAAATTCCTACTGTTCCCCTTTAATACATAATTTTTCAATATCATATCAAAGACCCAAAGGCCACTTTTTATTTACCATAGCGAGAACATACATAGATACATCAATCATTCCTCCTTCTTTTAGGACTCCACTACAGATGCCAATCAAAAGGCAAAACCAGAATATTTACTTGTCAGAATTTACATTTGGCCTAGCTATGAAAAGGAAGGATAATATATTTAATAAGGATGGGATAATGATTGCTACTATTAATAGGTTTTGTTTTCATGTAACTTTTTTTTTTTTTTGTTACAGGTTAAGTAATTATATATTTCAGCAGAATGAGCTACCCAAAATGAAGCACTGATATGACAGATCTCTTGATAAGTAGCAAATGTGATACTGGAAAAGATGCATTTTCTGGCACTGTGTGAGTTGTCTCCAATCAAAACATCCCAGCATACTAAGCAAATTTTACACTAAACACTTCTAGTTCTGTGTATAGAAATTAATATGCATTTAGCATGTATTTTAAGAAGGAAAATAAGATTAAATTATACACATGCATTCTAAACATACTGGGGATATTCAGGTAACAAACAGCAGAGATATGTGATGAATTCCATCCCCCTTCCAGTTTATGTATTGATTTTTTTTATAGCACCCACCACACTAAGTGTGAATTACCCATGCAGCTCTGAACACTCCACCTGCACTCTGCCCACTACTGCATTTCTTCCAAGATTACTTGCAACATATCACACCTCTACACAGTGTGAAATGTTTGCCATTTTTATTTCTAAAACCCATCTTCTAGGGAGTTGTTTCTCTCCTCACTGAAAAGTTACAGTTGTTTAAGAGGCAACAGAGGCTACGTAGAAAGTGAGAAGAGGGAGGAGTTTTAGCTTTGACACTGTACAACACTATGCAGAAAGAGAAGCTACACAATTTCCTGTAAGAAGAGTGAATTTGCTTTGTGGACAACTATCTTGTCCGCAACCACTTTGTGGAGGTGAGGGCTAAGGATACCTTTATCTTTTTTTTCTCCAGCAGCTGTCTCTGCGGTGTCATTTGAAGAGCCTCATGGCTACATAGCACTGTCTGGCACAAAGTATCCAATAACTCCCAGCAGATAGCATCCATGGAAACTGTGCCTACATTACATTATAACTATTCAGCTACAATCATTCACATTACTGTCATTCATGCAAAGCAGTTCATTATTAATCTGAAAATATACTGCAGCATTCGAAGTACAATGGCCTGAAGAAGTCAGGTGCTGCTTCACTGCCTTTGTATTGCAGGAGCTCTCAGCTGTTTAGATCCACCACCTCTGTATGTTTCATATGCTGACATCTGCAGAGCTTTCTTGGGCCCCCTGCTTGGTGTGCCAAGCATTACAGTTACATACACAATCACACCCAAATTTAGCACTGAGAAAAGACAGCTTTCACTTGGTATATGATATTTATGAGGTCTACGCATGATAACTTCTTTTACTTAGGGACAGGAACACCTGAGACAGAAGTTCATTCATTTTACTGCCTTGTCTAAATCCATTTACTTCCTTTAGTAATAAACTCAGGTTTGATATTATTTAACTCGTTCTTAAGCAGAGATGAGACCTTGAGTTTTGTTGTTTTAGGGATCCAGACTAGACTCTCCAGCACTGTCTAAATGTCTCCATTCTCGGGAATGGCATTTGGCAGTTAGTCATTTATTCATGTGTGATGCTGATGGGAAAGAATTGATGCCATAAGTATGCAGGGGATCACTGCATCTGCCTCCTGTCAACATCTTTCCTAAATGGCAAGGACGGTTTGCTTTTATAGTTCTTTGCCGGAAATAAGAGGCAGTTGGCAGAAATGCAGCTGTTATGAGAAAAGTATTTCAGACAGGGCAGGGAAGCAGAAAAGAAGATGCTCTCTCCATCTTTTACTTGTATAGAGATTTAATTCTCCATTAATATTCTAGCTATTTGCAATAGCAAGTTGAGATCTCATAGTGGCATCTGTGGCCAAATGTCAGTACTTAAACCATGTGTACTCTGAAATTTTTCCAGCAGTCTGTCATTCAGTATAACCTCACAAAATTTAAGTCATGCCAATATGAGATGAAGACTGTGCTACTGCAAAGCCTTTTACCTTGAAAAAGTCTTTAGAAGCATTTGGGAAACTAAATATACATTATAGCTCTGAGCTCTCAGTTTCCAGAGAGTAAAAACAAATTCTTTCCATCCATACAACACTCAACCATAAGAATATCCGGTGTCTTTTTTTATGACATAGAGCAGTTTCAGAAGCTTCAGAGGAGAATATGTGCACACATATATCCAGTAATTCTCTGGTGCATTCTTCCAGCTTTGAACACTGAGTAGGTTACAGGCTGATCTACTCTGTGCATCAAGAGCTCTGTCACACAACTGTGAAACTTGAAAACTGGAGAAGAATGAAGAGCATTTTTACAGTCCAGGTCAAGCAACAGCTCTCCCATGGGATGGTGTAAGGATTTAAAGCATGCAGTTGTCTGTCTCAAGGAACAGTCAAGGCCACAGAAGGAACTACAAGATAAACCACAACAGCAGAAACTTGAGATAAGCACAGATAGCAACATCAGGAAGGTTCTAATTCCTGGCCTAATGGAGGTGAAGACTTGGTTAGCACACTGGACTAAAATTCCTACTGTGCAGATTGTGAGAAAGGAAACAAATACACCCATGTGAGCCCATATTGTAGGAACATCTGTGACCACACTGAGGATACCCAGAACTTGAACTGTGTAAAGGTGGTACCACCAGAAGAATGACTCTGAGACCCCCACCACTGAGAAGACTAGGAGGGAGGAGGACCAGCAGGATGCCACTGCATCCATGGGAGGTAATTATTTTCTGCTTGATCTCTCCATTTCTCTCTCTCTCCCTCCCTCAGCCCTCTGGCCCCCTTCTTTTTCCTACTTCTTTCTATTTCTCTACCTCCAATTTTCTGTTAAATAAACTCCATACTATTCACTTCAGCCTATGATCTTGTTTGCACCTTAATTCAGGCAGAGGCATCTTTTAGTAATTGGATCATAACAGGTGGGGGCAACTGTTATTGACTTGACAGTCTGTCACCCCTTACAATCCTTAACTCACTGAGATCTCCTTACCTAGACACTGATCCCATATCCTACCCTTCCCCACCCCTTCCTGCACAAATGCAATCTCATATCAGAATATGAGGAGAGAGTCCCACAGAAGTTATCTGCATTTTCTTTTCATCATGTCAGGGGTTTATGGTACAGAAGCTTGAGATATGCTTTTAAAAACTTCTTGAAATACCACACTACTATGAAAACAAGTATGAGGGAAGAAAAAAAAAAGTCCACTTTATATGTACATCCCAAAGAAATGTCATCTACAAAATTACTAGCAATTTATAGTTGCAATATTACTGGACTTAAATTTTATCTCTTTTTCTGCCTTTATCTTTTTGTTTCACATCTTAAAGTGCACATACATTTCAATTAAAATTATATGAACCAAATAATTTACATTTATTTCCTATAGATAAGTGCAGTTAACATTGAGATGAAACAGATGACAAAACTTTCAAACTATTTTCAGCAGTAAAAAGATTCTTGCAAACACTTCTTAGCAGGAAAAAGCTACATGGCTGATTTTGACAGCCAAACAGCTGCTCTAGAAAGATATATCAAGTTTTTTAATGAGAGAAAAAATGATATGTGTTAATCACAATTGTCTTATTATTTTGCATCAGGATTGTCTCAGACATGTATATATGGCAAGTATCGGCTTCTGAAAATAAGAACTGGCAGTAAAAAGAGGTTTTCTATTCAGATTACTTGCTAAAATGTCTTTGTGTAACATTTTAATTCACATAACAGCATATCTACTTATATATTCACATATGGTACTTTAAATTAAAGATTAATTGGCAAGTCCATCTAATTTTATAAAGGTATAATTTGATTTGTAAACTTTTGAGGCTGTGTCTGTGACAAATTTTAAAAGCAATGAATGCATTAAGACGCAAACTCATTATATTTCTTGATAGATAAAAAAAGCAATATTACTTGGGAGGAAAATGATAAAATGTTTTTCTTAATCTGGGGGACCTCAAATATTAATTTTCAGAGAAATTAATTTTTTTAATGCTACTTTGGCATTATTTAATAGGAGGAATGTAGACTCTGAATGAGTTTCCAATGCCAAAATTCAACAATTCACATAGAAAATTTATGTCTTTAGGGTAAAATACTACTAAAGGATTATCCACATTGTTTATAATTCAAAGTATTTTCATTCTTTTTTCTCTTTCTTCAAGTAGCCCTAGAAAAAAGCTAAGCTAAATTTGCCTCAGTTAACTGGATTTTTACCTGAAATCTAATGTGGCTGAAAATTAGTTCATTTAGTTATTTAATCCATGTGGTTTTACTCAAATCAACAATACAAACCAATGTTTAGATATGATAACATATATGTGAGAAATCACACTGAGATTTTTTCATAATTGCGGTTTTAAAGATGTCATCATCAGTAGATATGAAAGAATTGCTGATTTAATTACTTTTTAAAATAATTTCTGTAAATAATATTTCCCTTTCTTTATCCAGTTACAAAAATTTCAGTCTATTTCATTTTACTTTGGTGCCTGAGTTGGCAATTGGGGATAGCAGACATTTATTAGCAAAGGTAAACTATCCATAAGGGGAAATATAAGTCTGAAAGTGGAATAATACTTTTTTTAGAAAATAATATTTAAAGAACCAGAATTAAAAACATTACTAGTTGTTGGTTTATAGTAAGATTTTTGTCCATTTGGAAAATATAATTTACACAAAGCAAAATCACTGTTTTAAGAAAGATTGATATACTAAAATCACATAAAAATACACTAAAATGGAATTATTTTTTCTGTAAATAAAATGGAAGAGAAATATTTCTGTCTAGATAGCTGTTAAAGGAAAAAAAAACCACCAAAACCCAAAAAACTCCAAACAAACAAAAAAAAAACCCAAACAAACAAAAAACCCCCACAAACTGAACAACATTTGAAGTGAATAGTACTGAAGCCTGGCTGAGTTTTATTTGTCCCTCTGAAGCAGCCCAGTAAAACAATGCCAGATGGTCATGTTATTTCACTCCTAAATTGGATTTTAGATTTGAATCAGATAAATACCTATTACATAGTGTGCCTTTGAAGCATAGTCTGTTGTCTAGGAGACCTAAACAACATCCATTTTTTCCTTTCAGCACATAAGAAATTATTGAGATCTAGTATGCTTGACATGTTGAAAGATCACAGATAGGCCCCTTGCAACTGGGGGAAGATGTTCTATAAATGTATCGCATTGTTACTGCACTGAAGAGACTGTTTAAATTTTCCATTGCTCCTAGGTCAAAACCAGCACATTTTGATACACAGATCTTATATCTCAAGTGGAAGAGCAAAATCTTGATTCTTTATTACATACATTTCTTCCAATGCTGCACTATGTTGCTTTGAGGGAGATGATTCCTTTCCCATTCCATACATTTACAAAACAATATATTCTGGCATAAATACTGCTTATCAAAATATGTGGCTACATTCACCACATCTGCATCTATTTTTACTTTTCATAGAGACTGAGTATAAGTTTCTGATGCTGAACAAGTGTCCTTACAGAGGTTGGAGGGGTGATGCTGGTGTAATGAAAAGGGATTGTTGGTGAGAACAGCATCTGCAAGTGAATACTGTGTTTAACCCTGAGAAGAAATGATTACTTCTCAAAGTGTCCTTAAAGAACAGAACGCCCCATGAACACTTCAGCTCTGTTCCGTTCATTCATTGTTTTTGAAAAGAAAACCCAACAAACCAACACCATACAATTTGAACAAAAAACATCCTGAGATTTAATATTGCCTTTGCTAAAGAGGGAACACTGTGAGGGACAGACTTTCTTTTTCTTCATATCATATTGTCACTGTGGTATCTTAAACACCAAATTCAGTAAGAAAGTCCTATATACCTTGAAGTCACTTCACATCAGTTTTCCCAGAAGAGAGTAATTCCCATATTTCCAGTAATAGAAAGGTAATTGTCTACATTTAGTGTCATATTCTTAGGAATATAACTGACTTTTACATCAGTTCGACCTGAAAAAATCACAGGCTAGGCTGGGTTTTTATTTAGTTACTTCTGAAATAGAGCCATGCTTTCATACTTCACCCTAATACTGATCTCAAACTACAACACTTGGGAGGATTTTCAAAAACAAAAACTACATGGATAAAAAGAAGGAAACCTAGATTTTTAAAATTTTCCCACATTTCTCCTTGTTCCTATGAAGCTACTGCACAAATGGCAGATGTGTGCCAGAAGTTTTTTTGCCTATGTACATTTTGCATTTGGCAGTGCTGGTCATAGAGATTGCTAAAAAAAAAACAACAAAAACAAAACAAAACAAACAAACAAACAAACAAACAAAAAAAAACCTGATAAGGAAGGATGTCCCCTGAAACAATCAAATTAAATTTAAGCATAACTTGCAGTTTTGTAACACTTAGCAGCAGTAGAATGGGATATCAAACCCTACAGAAGAGAAGAAAAAGCCTGAATTGGGGTACAACTTTTCAAAAAATATAGTTTGAGTGGGGGACAGGTGAGTTTGCAGAGGTGTTAGGTTTTATTTATTCTCTCTAAACATATGAAGATTTGTCATTGTAGTATTCAGCAGCACTTGCCAATATAATGAGTGTGAGTAATGTAAAGCATGTTTTTTTCAATTTCTGTGTATATATTAATGTAATATAATTTGAGGTATCTTCTAAGTGCCATGTCTCCTAACTGAACTGACTAGAATGTCTAACTTGAATGAAATATGTGACAGATTCTGAATTTATAATTTTTATTTTTTTTAAATGAGATGCTCATACTGTTTATCACTGAACTGAGGAAAATCACCTTCGAGTATGAAAGAAATAAAGTAATTGTCCATGCTGCCTTAGTCCTGACACTCTGCTGAGCACAGACTGAGAATTGCCAATCAAGCCTAATTGTGATAAATTATATTCTCTTTATTAAGGATAATGGGGGACTACTGTCTAACAGGTAATAACCCTAAACCACTCTTCTAATTGTGGTTAAAACCTCAGGTTAGATTTAAATGACCATAGATGTAACACGCCAGTGCTCCATGTACTACAGCATTATTACAGTATTCTCATTTACATACACAATTAATTTTGGCATAGTGTTAGACATTGTTTGCCATAAGTATGGCTGACTAGACTTTTGACTACACTGTGAGTTTTCATTTGACTTTTCATTTGAATTCTCTTTTCCTTTGGACTCTATCTGAATCTGTGTTAAGAAAGGCAGAAAGACAGGAAATGCTTTTGCATCTCTGCATTTTATTCTCATTTTCTTGTCTTAAAACAACCCCTGTATCAAACAGCATACTGAAAAATGCAAGAAGTTTGAAAAAAAATCCAAGTATAAACTTCCCTCCATATGAGAGAAAAAACTAGCCAAGAAAGAGCAATCATTCCTGCACTGATTAATACATAGACCTGGCAAAAAAAACCCCAAAAAAACCTCAAACGCTTCCAAATAATTTCCTTTGGGCAAACAAATACATTAAGTGTATCTATAAAATTACTCCTTGGAAATATTTCCCAAATTTCCACCAAAGCCAGTGTTTGTAAAAGCCATATTACCAGTCTTTCACTATGAAGATGAAACACTCCTCTATGAATTTTAGAAAATTTATTTTTATGTGAAAATTATCCATTGAGATAAAAATGATACTACAATAACCAGATGTATTCAGTAGCTTGAAAAACATGTCAACAGACTTTAATGTACAGGAGCCAAACTTCAAAGATGTTTTTTCAAAATTTTCATCCAGTGTTAACCGATTTTCCCAAAATCAAGCTGCAGTAAAATGGTAAAAAGAACAGAGTTTTGTTCCTCAACATCTTTACATGGCATATGTGTTAACAAAAAGAATTTGTCTACATAAAGGAAGATACATACTATAATTTGTGGAGAACTCTAAATGTTCTAATTTTAAACATACCTGGATCATATTTCAATGATCATACATGTGGAGAGGGATCTTGAAAAATCACGGTAAAACTACACAGAACAATCCAGGTTCATTGTAGTTATCATGATTTTAACTGGCTTTTTCACTAACAGTTTTGGTGACATGTATTTTAGAGGCCTTCTCTATTGGTTCACAGCTGGGCTGCATCTATTTTTCAGGCATCACTACAAACTCCTACATTGTGTTCTTAAATGGTAGATTTCTTAAGCAATTTGAAACATACACACCTGACGCTCTCAAACACCATAAAGCCATTTAAGAAGTAAAGTGATTTTGCTAAAAAGTTCAAGAAGATTAAATTAAAAAAAAAACATTTTGCTATAAATACTTTTACATTATGGAAAAGGCTGAATGAAATTTTGCAAATTAGCAAATTATCAAATAAATAGCGTACATATTTTATTTCCTCTAACAATCTGTTCTAGAAAAACAACTTTTAATTATTTCTTCATCCCACTATGCATTAACCAGTTCGTTCTTATTTGTTAACAAACCTCCAATGTTTTCTCCAAAGCATTTTACATCATGAAACCTGCGTTCTATCTGTATTAATATATCCTTCCATTTTCTTACCATTCAGATGAATATTTTCTGATAAAATGCTTTATCCTAAATATGCATCAAAATATTCAGCATTTGAAGTGCTGGACTCAGTGACATAAAATAAATTTATATTTCTATTACTCCTTTAATATTTGTGTGACAGTTCTATAAGTCTATGCATGCATTGAGTGTGGAATATGATTGGAATTGATAGATGAGTTTATCAAAGATTCATATATTTTTGCTGACAGATTTATTTTTTTATTGTTTACTCCAAATTTGAAAGGTATTTTCAGTTAACTGAAATTCAGCTTTAGGTTTCAGCGCTTAAAAGTCTGGAACAGCACATAATAAGATTCTGACTTTCCTCTTCTGATATTGATAGCATCATTTAATGATTCAGATCCTTTTTTCTGTGACCTACTTTTAGGAGAAATTCCAGTCTTTTAAGTTCAGGGCTTAAAAGACTGTTTTTTGAGTTTGTGATTCGAAACTAAATTTAAAGAACAGAAACTTTATACTGGTGGCTTAGAATGAGTCAAGTACAAGCAGGCACTATCACGGCTTTAAATCTACTTTCTATTTATGTTTATAATTTCTGAGTTACAGAGCAGTGGCACACTAAGAATACTTATAACCTGCTTATATTTCAGAATAAGGGATGCAGGTGTTACCTTTTCCCTTCCAGTTTCTTTCCAAGAGGCACTGCCTTTGTTACAAGACTGGAGCTCCCTAATTACCCACAATGCATTAACCATTGCCTAAAGTCTGATTCCTGGTGCCAGATGAGCTCAGGCACTTGTGGAGTCCTATCCTCTCCACAGCAGCCCAAAGAAAGGAGAGAGGAGGAAAAGACCTCTTGTCAACGAAGCAAGGAAAGGAAATTACGTGATGGAAAGGAATGAAGATGAGAGAGCTGGAGTCTTCTGTAGATCCAAGTGAAACACCAAGAGGTAATGGACCTGAATGACAATTTTCAGCAATGGAAAGTGCCAGATTCTGCACCTGGGGAAGACGGACCCTGGATGTATGCAGACTGAGGAGTGAGATGCTGGGAAGCAGTGCCACAGAAAGGGATTTGGGGGTCCTGGTTGATGGATATGTGTCAGCAGGGTCCTGGCAGCCAGGAGAGACGTCTGTGTCCTGGGGTGCATCAGGAACAGCATCATCCTGGACATCCTATTACAGCTGACCCTGCCTGAATGGGGAGGGTGAGTGTGATGTTTGGGATTGGGATGTGTGGACTAGATGACTTCCAGAGTTCTGTCCCAATTTCACCTTTTCTGAGATACTGTGATTCTATGAGCTGAATTCCCCCAGTTCTAAAAAACAACATGATCCAGTTTCTGATTTCAAGGGCACTGAAGTAACTCTTAGGAAATCTGATGCCTTTCCCTGAAGTCAAATCAAAAACAGGGAAATAGGTTTCTCAGAACAAGATTCACAGCTCCATACAAGCTTGGGCATTCATGGAGATCTTCATTTCCAACTGGGAAATCAAAACAATTTTCTCCCTTAAAGAAAGGAGCAAAATTAATTATTCCATCCCACAGGGAAGAAAGTAACATGAATCAAGAAAATAAAAAAGGACAAGCTTTATTTGAGTTTCTGTTTGATTCTTGTGTGGAAAAAAAAATAACTCTTGGGTCTCCTCTGAGCAGACAAGCCATTTTATACCACTGTTGAAGTAGTCTATAAGCACTGGGATGAAAATTCATAACATTTCAGTCAATCACCTGCTATGTGAGTCAGAGAACAGTAAGCTGAGCAACTAGACCACCTACATTGAAAGCTTAAATCACACTAAAAGGAAAAAGTGTAAAGCTTCAAAATTTAACACAGTCCAATAAACGTGCACTTCACTGAGGTTTGTTTTTTTCTTATATAAGGGGAAGAGCAAGATATAGATCATAAAAAGATAAGTAAAATCTGACATTACACTGAAGATTTAATACTCACTGTTTTCCAATGCCAATGTAATCAGAGAAATAGAACTCCAACTACAACAAGCCAAGCATGTTAAAGAAGCAGAGTTTATCTTCCCAAAACCACTGCATTAATTGTCTTGTCAAGTATTAGTAGTCAAGTTTTATCCCTTAATGAGGAAAGTGAAATGTCTGGAATAATAATCATAAAGTTAAAGAAAATGAATGAATTAAGGGACATGTACTTTTTTTTTTTTAAAGATTTGAGATAGAAAAACAAAGCTAAAGAAAGATAAACTAGTAAAGATAGCAAAGCATAATAAAGCCACTATGACAATAAAAATACAAAAGCAAAAGACATACCACAAAGAAACTTCATAAGTTCAGTATAATGACACAAATTATTAGTTGCAAACTCAACAGGTAAATATCAGTAGAAAGTGCACAGAATTAACTAAGCATAAGTAAGAGTGTAATTCTACCTTACTCATTTCTTCACAGTGTAGGATAATAAAGTCTAAACAGAATATAAAGAGATCATCAAAAGCTCAGAGAAAGGTGGAGGAACTTCACAAAATTCCATAACACAGTCAGAAATGCACAAAGGCAATTAAAATATACCAAGATTTTGGAAACATATTACGTTACAAATATACTCATTTGCTATGATAAAATTGTTCCATGAGAACATTGGCAGACTTAGGCAAGCTTCCTTTAGACAGAAATAAAAATATCATTTTTTTAGTTGATTTGAAACATGGCTGATGTTTTCTACTGTAAATCATTAGCACAAAATTTAAAAGTTGAATTAGGAAACAAAATTTTCAACTGAAAAAAAAATCTTAGTATTCTTATTCAGTGTCCAATGAAATAAACTATTAATAATGTGGTATTTGTGAAAGCAATTAAAATCTGTGTCCTTCATAGCTCTGGTAATATATACAATGCATAGCAAGCTTTCTAAGAAAGAATAGACATAACTTCTAAAGAACCCATAATCCCATTAATAAAGACCAAAAGGGTTTTTTGTTTTTGTGGGGTTTTTTTTGTTTTTTTTTTTTTTGTTTTTTAATAGTTAAGAGCAATAAGCAAGAACAGTTAGGAGTGTTTCAGGTAAGACCTTCAATAGACCTGGTAGTTCATATCAATATGGCCAAGCATGTGCAGAGGCACTCTGGTACTGTTGAAATCAAAGTGATTAAGACAGCCTACTCCTAAAAAGGAATAGTTTGGTTAGGGTTAAAGACTTATTTCTTGATACAAGTGGGAAGGAAATCAGTCATGCTAAATACCAACCAGTCAGTGAATAATTAAAAGATGCAGCTGGAGACTGTCATTTTGTGGAACAAGGGGGACCCTCAATCCCTCTTTATTTTTAAATGCACATTTTGGACAAATCAAAAGAATGGTATATAATGTGCATCAATGATTTCTAGATGTATCTGGATGTTTAGGCAGACAAAGAATTCTTGCATGTCAATGAATTTTCCAGCTTGTTGGAACTGGATTGCTACAAATTCTAAGTGACAATCAAATCATTAGTTCTTGTTGCCAACAGAAGTGACAGATTTTCATTTACAAAAGAAGTTTGACATGAATTTGGTCTCTTGTCAGTTTTTTCTCAACATCTTGCAAAAGGGAGCTGGATGCAAATTCACCAAATGAAAAGTTTGCCACTGGCAAACATCAATTTGAAGAAATCAAGATATTTCATACAAAACCGCAATTTCTATTACGACTTTAGAAGATAAGGAAGGAGATGATGCTCCTCAGATCCCTGTGGGCATCTTGGTACCTATGTTCTGAATCATAGGGTCATATCTTCAATGCCTTAAGTATAAATGATCAAGAATTTTATGGTATATAACAGGTTACTCTTGAAGGATAAAGAGTATTATTACTTCAAAAGAGAATATTGCTGCTAAATCACTTTCTAGTATGGCTGGAGGTTTAAGGTTGACTTTTCCAAGTGAGAAGGGAAATCAGAAATATTCCCCATGGCAGGTGACTGCCATATCCCCCTGTAACCCCAGCGTTTCTGTGCTATGAAGAGCCAGTGTTCCTGTGGACTGGCTCTCTGCCTGACCCAATGAGAACCGCCCAGGGTGGCATATGCTTCAAATCAGCAAATGACATCAAAGCTGCAGTGACATATTGCCTCTCCTCTAATACATCATCAGTATTACAGCAGTTATCCTCCTCTCTTCTGCCCTTGATAGCATCGGGATCATGCTCTGAGAACCCTGCTGATAGGAATGGCAGAGGACTGCCAGGCATTTCACATCTTTTCCCCAAGCATAATGAGTCATTGTTTGAATGTTTGAATAAGCAGAAGTTCTTGTAGATGAGAAAGCAGAAGATATGGTGGAGCTATGCAATGGGGACCATGAGCCAGCTCCACAGGGTACTGTGGACTGTGAGTTTGGAGAGAGGGTGGGAGGGAGGCAGTGCTGTTACCTCTGCACCTGGTATACCTGCATTTCTGAAACTAGCTAAAGCAAACACACAGCTGGAATTGTCCCTTGCCTCCTTCTAATGATCAATATACTTTATTTCATCTCCAGAAATATGTTAGCCTGAGCAGCAAATGTAACTGAGAGATGTGGACTCCACTTTGGCCCTGACTCTTATTCATTAGGCTTTGTAGCATTTATGGCATTGCAATGTTCAAATGAATTACACTCACAGACAGGTAGGTATTTCATTATGGTTTGCACCATCAAGCTGTTGCCAGAACTCTGTCTGAGGAGTAGGGTATATGCACAACTCAATCTCATATCATATAATTCAATAAATCTAGCCCTTTTTTAATTTCCTTACTTTATTTATCAAGTGATATGGAAAAGAAAGAACAAAAGTTATTCTTTCTCTGGAATTTTCTCTGCCATAAGCATGATGGCAGCCTTAAAGAAATCTTCCATGTCAAGACATGACTTTGCCTTTAATGTTTATCTGTTGTTAATTGTGGCCTCATTTTTTTTAAATTATGGGTTAAAAGAAAGAAACTTTCATAGGCTCCTTTTAAATTTAGAAAATAAACGCAGTATCATTAGATAGTTAACATTCAAATCTTCTGCTGGTATCAGGATGGTATGCTGTAAAGACTTCCTCAACTTTATTATAAACACTTCAGGCTGTCCTCACTGTGGATTCTACTCTAATTCTTGAACACTGCTGAAAAATCTAGATTATTAACTCAAATAAATAAAGCAACAGCATGCCTACTGTGGTTCTCATCTAGCTGCACCATGTATTGAGTCCAATTTTCTTCCTTATATATTATCCATTACGATTTTACTTCAAGAAATTGGTGTAGTTGTCATGTTACACCTTGAACTGCTGTACACAAACACCACTCCATTACTGAAAAACAGATAATATAATAAAGAAATCTTAGCAGTGATCTTAGAAAGTAAATTATTTGATCCCTGAGCAAGATACACAATTTCTCACCCTGTAAAGGACTTTCATGTTAACCCATGTGAGAAAAGCGGAGTGATACGATTTGGTGAGAGATTCACCTATCATTAACTGTACAACTGCACAGAGATTGAAAATGACTTAGCTGCATTCTTACAAGCTCAGCTTTACAGAAGAATTTATATAATTAATCCATGAATAACTGTGTCAGCAATTAATACTTTCTAGTAAATTCTTATCTTTTTTACAGAGGCTCTCAACCTGTAACAGTGCTTTAAGTTTTACTAGAAAGTAAAATGGAGATAATGTTATATAATCATGCACATATTCACCTGAAATTCTGTAACTGAGAGACTCACAAGATACTTTCTTCTTTCCAAAGACAATTTTAATATCTAATATTTGTACAGAAGGGCTGATTCATGTACAAAAGTCAGAGCATTGTTGCACTGACTTCAAATCCTTTGGTTGTCCACAGGTTTTGGTTAAAACCCCACATATTTGTGGTTTTTTGTCCTTGCAAGTACAAAATTAGAGTCAAAGAATAAGACTCTCATTCAACAGGATGTTAAAAAAATACTAGAACCAGTGCCAGAAATCGTGGGAAGGCACTGAGGCAGGCAATGTGGAAATGTCCATGTGGCACTCTTCAGCTATACATGCATCCAGCCTGATTATCTCAGTTCTGGTTTGCTTCTGCTGTTGTTCTTGCCAGCTTTCATAGCAGTTCTGTGACACAAATATCTTTCAAATGTGAAATATGGACTAAAACTGAAAATTCATTTCATCTTGTGTTGCAGATCTGGAATATCATTTGAGATCCAGAACGTCAAAAAGGATATAGTTCATTTGGGAAATATGACAAAAGACTAAAGGTGTAACAGCTACCATCATACCTTTATAAAGAATATTTCAGAACATTCTTCAAATTCAAATGCTGATTCAGAACATTTCAGGACAATGTGTCTGATAGTCAGTTATAGCTAGGCAAGATGGGAAAATACTTTCCTAGTACTCTCAGTGAAGATGGACACATCTTTAGAGAAGTGGAAATCAGGATAAAATTAGACAAAAATCTTGGCTCAAATGAGAAATTATTGCCACCTCGAATTTTGGAAGTCTTCAGAAACCTATGCTTTGTAGTTCATGCTTCATAGTTGAGACTACGAGAAACACAAACCAATTTTAAATTTGAATTAAATTCAAAGAGAAATCACTCCTGAACAATAACCTCAACTCTAGTTATAATTTACTTTCTGAAATACCTGATAGCTGAAAAACCTGACATGTATGGCTTGTTCTTTCCATTTCCCCTTCTCTTTACACTTTTCCAGCTCTTTCCTCCTGCTTTTTCTATTTTTGCCTTTTGCCTTTTTCCTCATCCCTTTCTCCATTTCCTTGCCTTGCCTTTTTGCCATAATATTCCTGCACAGAATAAGATGTTTAAGAATGTGAAAAATCTTCTGATATTCTGAAAAAATGCAGTTCCAGTGCATGCTCCATGCTTTAGTCACTGGAGAGAGCAGGAAACAGTTGCAGAGAGATAAAACTCATGGTGCCTTGGTATGGTAGTTTGCTATCCCTTTTTATGGTCAGTTATGTGAACTTAAAAAGACAAAACCTGAAGTGATGCAGGATTCCCTATGAGTTCCTGCTTCTTGCATAGGGAATTTTAAGGCTCTGCCATAGGATCACTGTCTCCTGTGTTCAGCTAAATGAAAAACCAAAAGGAGTGGAAAAATGTGTGGTGATAGGTTTGTTAGGATTTCTCAAGACTAGATTAATATGCAGTTCCCTATGTTCTTTAGAGTTTAAGAGGAAAGATGACTGATATGAAACACAAGGACTCTATGATTGTAATCGTCCTGTACTTTCCTTACTCTGTTACACAGAGTTTGATTCATTTATGACACAATTTGCTTTTCAGTCCTCTCTGGCTCCAGGAGAGAGGAATACAAATCAGTAAATGTTTCTTTGTATGTATTATTGCTAGATGAAAAATGGTCTATTAAATGACAAACCCGTTAATCTGACCTGACTTTGAATTTTTTTTTTCTATTTTTGAGTGTATTTACTGAGATTCTCAAAGCTTAAGAGAAAAAGATTAAAGACCGAACTGGTACACAGCTTTCAGTCATTTAAGCAAATGAAAGCAGAGCAGTATTAGAAAAAATAAATAATACCTATTAGTAATGACAGGAATGGCTCAAGCACATGGGAAAATAACCTAGGCAAAACAAAACAGCTAACAGTGGTTTAAAAATTAAAGTTATCATTTTAACATTAGCAATATTTGTCCTATCTGTACTTTTTCATAAATGTAGAAAGGTTTTATGTTATTCTAAATCTTCATAGCAGGATAAAATCAAATGAAGCCTGTCATCAGTAACTCTTTTGGCACTAGGTTACTCACACCTGCAATGCCGGTATAGCTTTGGTCGTCTTAGATTGCAAAATGAAACACCATCTCAGCCAGATCCAATACGTAATGAATAACATATTTGATAATAATTTGAATTTTTTTTTTTTTTCTGTGTGAACTCTTCAACTTTTATTTTCAGTAGGCACATGATTGAAGGAGTTTCTGTAACTGAATAGGTATTTAAATTTGTTTTGTCTAATCTATGGACACAAGCAAAAACTTGGAGACTGTCTCATTTCTGCAGATAAATAAGGGACAGAGATATATTTCTGTTGACTGATACAGGTATAGTAATGTTTGATTCACAACAGAGACTTGCACAGAGAATCAGGTAAACGAGATGTATCAGGGAGAGTGAGAACATCACAGCCTTGTTTGCAACTGTCATATAAAATTCTCCTTTGGGATATATCTCTATCTTAAAAAGCAGCCTGGCAATAACACCTGTGAGTTTTGGGTGCCACAATATAAAGAACATTAAACTATAAGAAAGCATCCAAAGGAGGGCCACAAGGATGGGGAAGGGCCTTGAGGTGAGGTCGTATGAGGAGCAGCTGAGGTCATTTGGTCTGTTCAGCCTGGAGGAGATTGAGGGGAGACTTTATTGCAGTTACAACTTCCTTGTGAGGGGAAGAGGAGCAGCAGACACTGATCTCTACTCTGACCAGTGACAGGACCAAAGGGAATGGCCTGAAGTTGTGTTGGGGGAGGTTATGGTTGAATATCATTTAAAGGTTCTTCACCCAGAGAGTGGTTGGGCACTGGAAGAGGCTCCCCAGGGCAATGGTCACAGCACCAAGCCTGACAACTCAAGAAGTGTTTGGGCAATGCTCTCAGGCACATCCCCACATCTCCACATCTCTTGGGGATGGTGCTGTGCAGAGATAAGAGCTGGATTCAATGATCCTGATTGGGCCCTTCCATCTCAGGAAATTTTATGACTCTATAATTCTATTATCTCACCCTTGTAACACAACAGTCCAGCCTAAGAGAATGTTTAATGCTGACATCTAGGGACCAAATCTATTAGTGAAAATAAAGATTAAAGAAAATGTAAATATTTTCGCATGAATCAGTAAAGCAAATCTGGATTTCTGTTAAGAAATTTGGCTATGCAAATATCCTCATAGTAGCTTTTGGTACAGACCAACAACTGCCAGGAAAGTTCTGTGCAAGAGAAACCTGGGATAATATAGAAGTAATTTATGCTGATCTATTTTAACATGAGCACATACAGAGCAAGTACTTTGGCTTTGACACGAATGTTTTTCTTCCTGGAACTGGAACACAGATATTTCTAACAATTTGTAATTGTGGCAGATGAAAGTCCTCTTTCCTCTGGGTATGCACAGGTGGCTCTGAAGCTGTGTTTGTATTGCAGCCTTGTGAGACGGATAGTGACAAATGCATTGTATACAAAATCCCAGCAGATTGAAGATTCTTTTGTTTTTTCGGCTAAGGCTATAAATAAGGCATGTGGCACAAAACAGACTGCTGAGTGAAACAAATGCACACCCACAAAATAAATCACGAAAACCTTAGCAGTTTAAAAATGGACATTTTCAACTTGATCCAAACAGAGAGATGAAGGGCTGTTTTTATACAAATGAAAGAACAGCTTTACTACTTTCTACAGGCACTTATGGGAAGAAGCTACTATCAAATATTCATGGTAGCCTCTTGTCTACAGAAGTCTGGTTGATGGAGTAATAGTGTTGACTCACCTTGCACAAAAACTCAGCCATTTTCTCTTTCCCCATCCAGTAAATCTGTGGCTGTCAGTGATAGGAGCTGATGGGAAATGATAGTCTTATTGAGCTGCCTCATGAACTGTAACTCATTTGTTCTGAAGACCCAGACTGACAGCCTCTGCATTTCTCCCTTCCAGCAAAATTGAGTATAAATCACTTTATCATTTTTCCCCATGACAGTTTATCAGAATTCTGGAGTTTTATATGAAGTCATAGAGGCTGGTGGTAGAAATAAGACTTACAATTGATCTTTTTGTTGGAGGGCATTGCATCTTGCAAGGTTTAACAATCCCACAAAACATTGCAATTTAACTTCTGCTAACCAGACACATGCATACACATACATACACATACTTGACATGCAACAGAAAGGGAAAGCTAATCAGGCTCACTTCTACTGGGCCAATAATCTAAGCTTATGGCTCATGTGAACTTAAAATTTATAATAACTTTCAGTTCTTGGTAAGTTAATTCCTTATTTTGACTTGTAAGTCTCTTAACAGATTCAGAAATCAACAAAATAATAAAATCCTTCTCAACACAATACTACTTCCCTGGAAAAGAAACCTTCTCTTCTAGTTTGCTTTCATTCTTAGTAAGGACAAAATAGAATAATAGGATGGGTATACTAAAGATAAATGTAGATAGTTACTTTGACCTAGAAACTGTTTTTAGGAATTTGTTATTCAGAAAAAATGAAAGATGATCATCATGGATCAGAATTACATAAAGTCAAAGATACTAGTTAGCACAAGAAAACCAGTTAAGTTAATGATTTCTCTTCTTTCAAAAATCCTCTGTGTGTTCATATGTACTATTGTCCTGACATGACCCAAACCAAGACAACTGTGTAAATAGTAATAATTCTAGCACTAAAGAACTTGCTGTACTTAAGCAAATAGTCATCTCTGTTAAAAAGGTAAAAGATGTCAAGCTAGGCCCACAGACCCACTACATAAAGCAACAAAAGACGAAGACACTTAGAAACATATATAAGCATGTAAAATACAATGCTTAAACTTATGACTTTGGTCATTATAACTTCAAGGAAACTTAGGGATTTGATGTCCAAAGGAACACAAATCATAACAATAAATAACCTCTAAGAAACACAAGTAATTATTTGGAGTCAGATTTTTTGTTTGATTACACTGAACTAAAACTTGTTTTCTTGCACCCCTGAAGTAGTGCACAGATGATGACCTAAGCTGAAATAACTGAATTTTTGGTTGTTTTGGCCTTTAGGACAAGCAAATTTCTCCAACTGATTACTTTTAGCTTTAGAAGTAATACATAACATTTTATTTTCTTGATCCCTGTGGGTAAGTATTTAAGAATGTAAACTATTCTATAAAAGTGACAGGACAGGAGGTAATAATTTCTACAGGTGGGTGACATAATGAAGCTGTGTGATCTAACATGTTCCCTGTTCTCTGCATTTATTTTGTAAAAATGCAGCTCTCCCTGCATACCAACTACACTTACTGTGAAAAAATTCACAGCAGAACACATGTTATACTAAATAATAAACTAAAATCAACCCAGTAAAGAACATGGCTCAAAACTGAAACCATTTTGTCATTAATGATAAGGCCATAATGTAATGCATTCCTAAACTGAGCCTAAAATTGGTTCAACAAGAGCAAAAATCTCATGCAACACCAACCCTTTCCCCTTAGAAGGCATGTTAATACCATAAGTTGCAAGGGAAAAGGTATTTTAATTTGATGGACTTGTCAGTGTCAGGTTAATGTCTGGACTCAATGATCTTAGGGGTCTTTTCTGACCTAAATGATTCTCTGATTCTATGATACTTGTAACACAGCATGTAATGAACATGTGTCTTAATTATTATAAATGGTTGAATATTGACATCAGCTGCCTGTTTTCTACTCCCTTAGCACTGACTACTGTCATTCTTGACACTCACTTGTGCAGCAGAATCCTCCCCCACCTTTCTTTATTAAACTCCACTAAATGTTGTTTCATTTGCTTTTGTATCAGGTTGCATCTATCATTAGACAATGAACACTTGCTTGCCCCATTAACTCTACTAACGACATGGAATTTTGCACAGCTGATGGATCAGTAAGGTAGAAAAAAATGTGCACACAGTATTCAGCAAAACATCTGAGCTGAATCTAAATTAAATATAAACTAAAAATAAAGTATGGGGGTCCCTACGAGATCAAGATTAGGACCATAAATAGAACATCATGAAATGTTTCAAAAGTTTCTCATTAAATCCAATGCCAAAGGCATTGAGAAGGCAGTTTATATCCATGACATGAAGCTTAACCAAGAGTGAATGAAATTTGAATGCAATTGGATCCTCAAGGGTGCATTTGTAGGAGAAGAAGAGTAGATATAAAATTGTTGAGTGTTTGGGGGCGTTGTTTGTTTTACATTGCAAAAATCAAAACGCAAGGAGCCCTAGTGGTCAAATGCTTTAATTTTCTGATCTTATTATTGAAGTGCAAATTGTAAAAATAATCCTGATAGAACTCCTCCTAGATAAATTAAATTCTAAAGTTTATAGCCTCATGTAGACTTCAGAGAAACAACTTCAGAAAGTCAACAGAACAAATATGTATAAGAAATAATATCGTAGGACATAAAAAAGGATTTAAAATTGAAATAGATTTTTGTTTCTGTTCATAAAAATCCAGTCTATCTACAGAAAATACTGTGCAAATGCAAATTTAGTGCATTTACGTAGGCATATCTTTTCAAAAATATTGTAAGGCTCTTATGAAAAATTATTACAGTTTTGAATTCTGTTTCTGTCTTTAACTTCTACAAATATGCTGACACTAAACACTACCCTTAGGTTAAAAAAAGTCAAGAAAGTAAATGTTCAGAAAACACACTGCCCTGCAAATGTCATAAGGCTATTGCTGTTTTCATGTGGAGAGCTTTAAGGCTGTTGAGATGAAAAGGAATTATAGCCAAGTCACTTAAGTGTCATGAATTTTCCACTGTGCTTCAGGCATATTTTTTTGTGAGCTTGTGTGTGTCTTGCTAATAGCTTGACCTTCATGGATTATTAAGATGAAATTTTATGCAATGAAAATGCTGATAAATTTGAGCTAAACAGTGTACTTTGAAATGATTATGTTTAAATATGCTAATTGCAGCAGTTTTGTAAAGCAAAATGTTATCATAATTGCAGACAGGATTGAGATGCTGGCTATCTCACAATGGTATGCAAGCAAGCCTGTCTTAGCATTTTATGAGAGTGTTTTCTTCCTTTGGGTAGCTTATATTCTCTTCTGTATTTATTTATGGATTGGAGAACACACAAGAGAAACAAAAAGCATCTTTCTTCAGACATTTGTCTGCTCCCACCCTAAAGTGAGTCAGAAAGATAACATTTCTTAGCATATTAATCAGACTGATATTCTTTCATCTACATTCCAGACAGAAATATGCATATTATAAGCAAAGCTGCACTGCTGCTGAAATGATAGCCCAGAAACACAACAAAGCTAGTGAAAAAAGGAGGCAGGTAAATGGTATCAAGGCAGACTCATTTTTATTGATGTAGATGAATTGCAGGTGTTCCATGAGGGTCGTGGGCTGTGATCAATGAAAAGGATTGTAACATTTCTGAGCCAAAGCACTGCAATTCAACTATACCAGCAAGGCATTCATATATGGAGGGAGACAAGAATCACAAAATGACTTCTGTGAAAGAAAAAATAGATCTTTCAAAAAAAGAAAAATCAAGAGAGATTTTGGAAAGATTATAAGACTACAAAGCAACAACTGGCAGAAAATATGGGCATTTCTGGAGCTCAAAAAAAAAACCAGAGGAGGCAGATGGTACAAATCCTTTATGTATATGCAATTTGGACAGTAACATTTCACTTGTAGCATGTTTTATTTCTTCAGTTTTGTTAATTCACTTTTTTTTCTTGTTGCATTTTATCTTTGCTGCAGAATCCAAGAAGCTATATTTGTGGGACATCAAACGAGAAGCATGTTTAAACAACTGATTTCAGCATTGCCTTACAAGGAGTACTCTTATAATATATCACTTACAAAACTGAAGAGATTGTTTTTACCTCTTTTTCTGTATTTCAGAGTATAATGATCAGAAGATTTAAAACGAATGTGAAATCCCCTTGTCCTGCTTTAGACTCTCCCATCACCCAGATAAATACAGACTCCTATCAGCTATAATGTGTGTTGAAACACAAGTGTCTCAGACTTGATGGCTGAAATTTCACGTAGATCTAATAACAATGAACTTTGCAAGTTTCAAAACCTGAAATTTTTCCAGTTGGGAGTTATTCCAGTTTGTAAACTGAGAAGGTATTCACAGAGTCAGAAAGTGGGAATAACTACTATGACCCTGTGATGAGGCTTCCCCTATTATCCTAGTGTGTATCTACTCTTAGGACATTCTCCTCTGTCTTTTGAGTGGAATCACTCCTGTGGGCTTCACTGTTAGTTCAGTTGTCTCAGAGGGGAGATTTAAGGTTTTTTTTTCTCAACTTTTTTTTTTTTTTCCTGATCTGTATCTCTCCCATGATTCTTTCAGGTCTGCAGCATTTGATTCCATACATTTTATATGCATAGATGTATATATACATAGATATATGATGTTCTTTCCATATAATCCAAAAGTATGGAAACTCTCACACAAACAAAGGTGTTTTGGTTTTCATTTGGTAGGACAGTGTTTTTTTTTTCTTTATTTAGTTTTATTTGGTTTGCTCTTTTTTTTTTCTATAGTCAATGGCCAACCATATAATGAGTTACAATGTTCTTATATATCCCTCTGCTGTTTACACAAATTTAGATATTAGGACTGCCACGTGTCCACAACTGAGATTTATTACCCATGCACTGCAAATATAGTTCCATATCTAGTCATGGATTTTGGCTCACTTAACCTAATTATATCCATCAAATATTAAGTTTCCTTGGAAGCAGATCTAAACAAAATGTAGTTCATTTGCTTGTGGATGCTGCTAATGATAGGAATGCCTCACCAGCTGTGTCTCCTCAGGTTGTGATCTCATCAGATCTCATAAGGTAACCAGATTCTGACCTGTATAATAATTGGTTG
The DNA here is from genome assembly GCA_003676055.1 of Chloebia gouldiae. Taxonomy (NCBI): domain Eukaryota; kingdom Metazoa; phylum Chordata; class Aves; order Passeriformes; family Passeridae; genus Chloebia; species Chloebia gouldiae. The sequence goes on along the minus strand of QUSF01000002.1, from coordinate 46,826,142 downwards.
GGACCTTTCCAAAGAAAATCCCAGGTGCTAAGGAAAATAGCACCCATGATTCCGTATTTGGGACTCCTCCCTCTGTTCAGTAGTAGACCACTGTCTCAACATAATATTGGGAAACCATTTGGTAACTCAGTGTGCCAGTTTCCAGGGGGGAACATAATCAGTGCAGACAAGACTTGCAGTTAGAAAATATCTAGGGTATTTCTTGCAATATGAGCAGACAAAATAGCATTTTTGGATATAAACCAAAGATTTGCTTGTGCAGTAAAGTGCTAAACTGGCTGGGAGGATTTGGTACATGCTATTGCAAAGCCTGCTTTAGTGCACGGAATGAACAACATTAACACACAAACTTCCAGGAAATATTTGGGGACAATTTATGAAAACTGCTTTGGACTATTGTTGGCATTAATTCCTAGTTACTACTGCTGGCATTCTTCCTAGAAAGATAGGCAAGATTTTTTAGATGCAGTGTAATTACATTATTAGGCACCCTTAAAATAAGTAATTTAGATAAAAAGTCAGATCAAGGAGTAGCCAGGGAGCTGAAATATCTGATTTGTCTTCCTTTTCTGTTAATACCGTGCCTGTGGCAAACCATTTGCAAAGAAAACTGGACTGTCTTATCAGAATGCAGTTTGCATAACTATTTTTAATCTATTCACGTGATGTTTCAGTGGGTACCTTTGCATGTATTAATTTCTGATATAAAATTATCTTTAATTATTGGTTACTGTATTGCTTGCAAATAAAAGTTTATAATGGAAAAAAAGGTGTCTTTACTATGGCTAAGCACTGTACATACTCTTAACAAAGGGCTGACTATTCTGTAAGAAAAGCTTGTTTTTATAAAGGCAACCTTCAAGAGGACATTGCTATTACTCTGTGCAGAGACCAGAAAACCTCAGAATCAGTTAGGTTGGAAAAGATTTCCAAAATCATCAAGTCCAGCCTTTGACTGACAGCACCACTATGCCAACCAAAAAACCATAACACCACATCCAGTGATCTCTTGGGAAACTTGTGGGAATGGTGACTTCACCAACTCCCTTGGTCAGCCCATTCCAATGTCAAGTGTGTAATATGCAAATGTATATGAAATCCATATCCAGCGCAAAATGTGTAACAAACAAGTTATGTCACAAACAGAAATAACATGCTTCTGTTTTAGAGTGCACTTTGTGCACTTAATATAAACATAGTCCTGATGTAAAAGTTGTGTATACTCATTTATTCACATTGTGTGCATTATTGCCTAAACAAAAAGAAAATAAATTAAGACTTTCCTTTCCAAATGCCTGAATAATAGTCTTCATAATTCAATAACATGAATTACAATATGGTAGGGTTGGTCATATTTTTTTTCTAGATATACACAAACCTACATGGAATTGAAAATTTTGAATGTAATCATGAATTATAATCTATCCTGGATTTAACATTTAGTGGACTATTGATAGCAGCACAGTGAGCACAACGCTTAAGAACAGACTGAAAACAAAGAGTACATATTTTCTGTATGAAAATGTGATCCACAGAAAAGACAGGTATTTAAAATATGAATTATCATTAGCTTCATAACTGCACCATTTCTCTGGACTTTATTTTCTTAAGAGAAAATTACATGCATGTATTACAGAAATAAATGTTCAGGGGGAAGAAAACGAAACATAATTTTAGCCTTTCCATACTCTTTGATTCTTTCTCTGAGTATGCTCTAAGCCATGCCACTAACAGCTACTCCATGTGTTTCTCTTAACACCTTGATCTAAGGAAGAGGTAAATGACATATAAGTCTGCAATGAACTATCATTTTTTGGCAGTATCATTGCTGTTATATTTGAAAATTATTGTTATAAGTTCATATGCTCAAAATAGATGTTGCTCTGTATTTATATTAAGAAAGAACAATGTGAGACATAGTCGTAGAAAGAGTTGATGAAATTTGTGACTGTTCCTCAAAAAACTCATTCTACTCCTTCCATTTTTCTTGTTAAATAAACCAATATTCTTGTCTTTCAGAAAAAGAAATCAAAATTAGTTTGTCATCTTATTAAAATAAAAGAAAAAAAAGGCAGGGAAAAAAATTACACTTTCCTTGGTACCAAAACTATTTGGAATGGTGACATTTTCAAGTCATTAAGTTGCATATTCATAATGGAATTTCATATTTGAGCAATTATATCTCAAAAGCTGAAGAAAGGCAAGAAAGGCGAGAACGCCTATAAAAGAGGAGTTCTGCCCTGACATGACTGCCTTTTCTTTCTGTCCATGCTTTCCAGTGAAGATAAAAAATTAAGGAAGCTGAAGTTTTTTCTATTCTAGAAGACTCAGTAAAAGTAACAAGTCTCCATTTACCCCTGTAAATTTTCTTCAGAAACTGGATCCCAAATGAGAGCAGGAATAAAGATGTCTTACTGAAAATGAGCACTGAGGCTGATTCCTTGCTCTTCCCCTATATAACTCCCAAAAATGAAAATAATTGATTCAATGACACAAAAATATAGAGAAACACAGTAAACCACATTCCAACACCTAGAAACTAATCCCAAATGATAAAATGTGTGAAGGAATAAAAGGAAAAAATTAATCAAATTTTTATCAATGAAAAAACTGCCTGCTCATTTATCATTTTCCTCAACTATTTACAATCTGTATATTTATTTTATTTTATTTTATTTTATTTTATTTTATTTTATTTTATTTTATTTATCAGTGTTTTTACCTTCTCTTCCTTCAAAACTGTCTGATATGCTTTCCTATCCTTAGATATGAAGCCAAGGGACGTGATTAGTCTTCACCTTTCCTCTGAAATTTAAAAGTAGATATGGCTGAACTCTGAATAAGGAAAAAACACATTATATTAACTAATTAAGTTTTCTCCACACCTAGCATGTCATAATGCTGTCAAGTCTCTAAAATACCTTCTAAACACTGCATTTCTACAGAAATGAAAATAGGGAGGAAAAGCATTCCTAATTTTTATCAGTAAAAAAGCAAACACAAATATTTTTTCTCTTCAAAAAACGTAACTATAAAAACTGGACTAATAATTTAAAAATATATGACCACAGTAGCTTATGAAAACAAGTCCACTTTTAGGCCTTCTTTTTAATATTTTGTGGGCAATTTTTATGCCATTAGTTTTGTTAATGAGGTTTTTCATCAGTTTTCCCAGCCACCATTAATGAAAATAAATGAGATTTAAGAAAAACTAGTCTACGTGAGAAAAACTAGTCTTACAGAAAAGAATGAAAAATGTACAAGAGTCTTCTGTCTCTTTTCTGAGTTGACATACAATACTTAATCCATGGTGAATTTTCCATAGCACTGGGGGAAGTTAACTGGGAGGGGCTGGTTGCCTGGGGCTCGGCTGGACATCAGTCAATGAGTGGTGAGAAACTGCATTGTGCATCCCTTGTCTTTTGGGGGTTTATTCTCTTCTTCCTCTTATTTTCATTATTATTATCATCACTAATAGTAGTAGCAATACTAGTACTACATTTTTGTTTCAATTATTAAATTGTCCTTATCTCAAACAATTAATTTTCCTTTTTTTTTTCTGACTCTCCTTCTCATTCTGCTGGGGAGATTAAGTGACTGCATGGTATTTGGCTGCCTGCTGAGGTTAAGCCACAACAGTCCTACATGCCCTGCCCTCATTTTATATCCTGGACATGATATCCTATGATATAGAATAACCCTTTGGACAGTTTGGATCAGCTGCCTGGCTGTTCACTGGCACAGCTTGGGAAACTAAAACGGTCTCAGTTTAGAGTAAGGACTACCTACACAGCAACAACCACAACACTAATGTGTTATGAACATTATTCTCATGATAAATCAAAAAAACAGCACTGTGTCAGCTATTAAGAAAAAAAGTAACTCTATCCTAGCCAAAATCAGGAAAATAACCTGCAAAGTTTGCAGCATAATCAAATGAATAAAATAGTAAAAGAAATATTAGTAAAACTAAGGTTCAAAAAAAAAAAAGTCTCACAAAATTTATATATTACCTCATCACAATATAAAGATATTTTTTTATGCTATTTGCAGACAAATCTTTATCATTCTTATGAGATAATAATTAAAAGATAATATGTTAATAGTACTGATATAAAATCAGATTTTTGTGGTATGTAGCTTCCATGGAGAACTGAGAGGTACAGTTTCAGGTGATGAAACCAGGATGAGACTGTGTTTGCCTTTCCAGATTAAATAGTTGTCTTCAAAACGTGAAACTGTCCATGGAAATACAAAGCACACCTACAGGAAGTCAGACACCACACTGAGGTCTACTACTAAGGACTCACAACAGCCTCTGGCCACAGATAAGCACTACTAAGTACAGACTAATTCTGGGTGGAAGTAGGTAAATACGACCTATAAACAGAGTAACTGCAATTAGGTCTCAGCTAAGGGTGGGAGTTAATTAGAACTTCTGTAAAAACTGATCAGTATAATATACTTACTTTTAAAAAGGTGAAATTCAAGGACTTTTAGGCATTTTGTAATTTAGCAACTGAATTTCTCCATCATATGTACCATGTTGTTTTGAATAGGCTAAAGAAAATTTGTGTCTCGGATTTAGGAAACTGAGCAGACTTCTTCAATAACAAATTTTAATACCTTGGAAGGAAAGTCATTATGATTCAAATTTATCAGTCTTAATTAGTCTTCAAGTTACATTGGCCCAGATCACAGATAACACATATATTTTTCACAAACACTACTATAACACACTGATAATACTTATGTTCTTTACAGATAAGTCAACGGTGTTCAAGACCAGAAAATTATACGCATACCAAAACCATATATAGATATAAATATATATGTATTATTTATCTATTATAAACTAATATTTAGAGAAATCACTTAAAAAGAAAACACCTCAAACCTATTTTGAGGAATTTACAAACCAGTTCTGAAAACCGGTTTTGAAAACACAATATCTGAGCCTTTCCCAGGTCACGGAATCAAACCTAAATATATTGCCTCCAGAATAAGTGAGAAGGTTTGTTTTTGGTGGTTTTTGTTGTTGTTGTTCTTGTTGTTTGTTTTTTTGTTTGTTTGTGGTTTTCTGTTTGGTTTTTTGTTTGTTTTTTTTTTCCACTTCTTGGAAGCAAACTTACATAAACATCCAAAAAAAGTATGTTTCTTGATTCCCAAAATCAATTTGCATTAGAAATTTCCTCAGACAAAATCTCCTTAGGAGAATTCTGGATTAGAGATGTTTTGTAGAATCCTTGCAGAGCAAGTGAACTACATTTTAAAAAATAAGATATTCTCTGTTATTTCATATAATTCAAAATAAAAAAATTAATTAGCAGTATTTTTGTGTGGAAAAATATCTTGATTAAGCTTTGTACATGTACATGAGCATGAACATTTGATAGCAGTTGCTCAAGGTGACATCTACTATGAATCCTCAACTGTGCATAGTATGCAGATGATATTTTACTTTCTCTAAAATTTATTTATTTTAATACACTTTTTATAAATATGCATAATCAGATAGATTTTGTTTACACTTTTTTTCTTCCACACAAAAATCGGGGTTATTGCATCGTATTTTGAATCCCTCTAGAGTTCTGCTGATGTTTGATGTATTGAAATGCCACCTCAAAATAAAAGGACTTCCAGCATACTATTTTTTGCTGGCACATTTCAAAAACACTCAGTCCTCCAATTATTTTCCAAGATCAAAATGGCAACAAAATGTGTATCTGATTTGCTAGCAAAATTACATTACGAATCACAGCTTCTGTTGTATACACCAACCTCATTTATTGCACAAGAGAAAACTGGATTTGTAAACTGGAAAAATTAAGTTTTTTTTTTCCTAAAGTGCACCTCTGAAAGGGCAAGAGCAGGCATGAAAATATTTGATTTTTTTTCCCCAAAGTGTTGTTTTTTTGATTGTGCTACTTTTCTGAGTTTTATTCTTCGGTATGAAAGAGGGTTCAGAGGGAACCTTTTGATGTATTCATCTGAAAAACATTGGAAATAGTCCAAATGCATGCTAAATATTTAAAGATGTCAGAAAGGTTTCTGATAATGCCATGCAACTCTGGTAACTCAGGAGTAACTTCAGGAGTAAAAGCAAAATATTGTGTTAATGCCATTTCAGAATGATTATGGCTGCTCAGCTGCTGTAGAAATCATGACATCGTGTAATTTAAAAGAGCATTGCCTGTTGACACCGCTTTACCCTGGATGAGCATCTGGCCCTGAGATTATAACTACAAAAAGATCATGAGGTTGAGAACTACAGATCCATAATAGATAAATATTCTATTTTCTAGATACAATTAAGTCTGTCTGAACCACCATCACTGAAAGCAACACATTTTGTGTAGTGATCTTGACCCATCTTCATGGTTTCTCTGGGACATGCGTTCTGTGATGTCCTGCTATAACAGACAAGACGGCGATACTGAGCTGTGATAAAGGCTTTGAAAACGTACCACTGAAAGAGATTATCTGAGATATGGAACAACTTAATGGAGCAGAGAAGAGTTAAAGTAGGTTGTAACCTTTCCAGTAGCATCGTCAGTATGCACTCTGTCATGAGAAAAGTAAGTGATATTCAGCCTCTGCATATATACTGCAGATATTCTGCCCTGTGTTAAGACAAGCTGTTCCATGTCCTGCAAACAGAGTCCTTTTCGAGGACATACTACACAAAACTGTACTTTCCATTCTGAATGGAGGTGTTAGGCTATATTTGTAAAACATAATGGAAAGGAAAAAGAGCTGCAATTGTCTATTGTAGTGCATTTTGTAGAGGGTAGATGAGATGACCGAAATAATTATAGTCTGCTTAGATGAACTTCCGCTCTTGGCAAAATTGCAGAAAAGCTGATGCAACATAAAAATACTAAAGAAATAAAGTTTGGTGGTTTAATTAGTGCCAATCAGCACAGTTTTATGGAAAACAGAGCTCATCAGAACTTTTGATGAGGCTACAAGTTCAGTTCACAGAGGAAAGGGTGTTGACATAATATGACTTCTGTAAGGACACTTATCTGCACAACATTCAGATTAAAAATTAGCACTACACAAAATTCCCTGTAGCACATAATAATCCTTTGAAACTTGTTCACTGGCTAATCTCAGAAAACAGCTGTTAACTGGGAACCATTATGCAAAAAGAAATTTTTAGTGGGCTAGTGCAAAGAACTTGAACTATATAATAGTCATTATTCCAGGATTTGCACATTCATGGTAGCAAAAATTTGCAGTTGACAAAAAAAATGGTGGAATGATGAACACTCATGAGGAACAGACATTTTTACACATATACATACAATACAAAATAAAGCAGATGTTAAAAATAATACATTTAGAAATATCTTAGAATGAGGAAGAAGGAACACACATCACAGGTTTTCTGATGGATGCTTGAATTTTGGAAACATAGAACCACAAATCATTGAATGGTTGGAGTTGGAAGGGACCTAAAAGATCACCCAGTTCCAGTACCTCTCCCATGGGCAGTGACATCTCCACTAGACGTGATTGCTCAGAGCTCCATACAATCTGACCTTGAACACTTCCAGAGAAGAGGCATCCACAACCTCTCTGGACAACCTGTTCCAGTGTCTCATCACTATCACACAAAATAATTTCTTCCTAAAATTGAATTTAACCTACTTTCTTTCATTTTGAAAGAAATCCCTGTTTTTCTGTCACTACATGTTCTAAAGTCTTTCCCATCTCTCTTGTACTTCAGGTACTGGAAGGCTGCAATTAGATCACACCAAAACTGTCTCTTTTCAAGTCTTAACAAACCCAGTCCTCTCAGCTTTTCCTCTTAGGAGAGGTGCTCCACACCTCTAATCAACTTGGTGGCTTCTTCTGGGCTCACTCCAACAGGTCCATGTCTTTCCTGTGCCTGGGACCCCAGAGCTGGATGCAGTTTTCCAGGTGGGGTCTCACCAGAGCAGAGGGGCAGAATCCCTTCCCTGGCCCTGCTGCCCATGCTGCTTTGGATGGGGCCCAGGACACGTTTGGCTTTCTGGGCTGGGTGTGCCCATGGCTGGGTCATGTCCAACTTCTCATCCACCAGCACCCCCAAGTCCTCAGCAGGACTGCTCTCAATCTGTTCACCCCCAGCCCATGTTGATACCCAGGTTTGCCTCAACCCAGGTACATCACCTAGCACTTGGTCTTGTTAAACCATGAGATTCCCATGGACCCAATTTTCCAGAGTGCCCAGGTCCTTCTGGATGGCATGGGGTTCTTCAGATGTGTTGACAACACTGCTCTGCTTGATGTCATCTGCAAATTTGTTGAAGGTGCACTCAATACCTTAGTCTAAGTCATTAACGAATACATTAATTAGCACAGGTCCCAATAGAGACCCCTGAGGGACACCAGTTGTCAGTAATGTCCATCAGTACTCTGAGACATTGGTCACTACTCTCTGGGTGCAACCATCCAACTGTTTTTTTATCCATTTAAAAGTCTACTCAAAAAATCTGTCTATCTCAAACACAGAGAGTAGGAAAATCATTCTCATTAAGGATTTTGAGATCTATAGTGATCAATGAATTAGAATTCATAGAATCAAATAATGAATAATAAAATACAAATCCCTGAAAATATATGTAGTATGTTAATGTTTGGACTGGACTTTTTATTTGCCTTGTTTTTTACATTGCTGTGACTATTACTGAGAAACAGCTCTCATATCTCACTTTCAAATGGAAATTGAAAAAGAAAAGAGTTCTGTGAAGAGCTCAAAAAGTTATTCTGGATCTAGAAATCCTGAATTACAGAGAGAAGTTTAAGAATTTTAATCTATATCACTTAATCATTTAATAGCAGTAATTTTATAGTTGACACTTGGGAAAGATGATACAGGACAAGTGGTACAGGAAGGAAGACAATATAAATATGAACAGAACATTTCTGACAAGACACTGAGTTTAGCAGACAAAAGCATAACAAGATGCACAGGATGAAAGTAGAAGATAAATAAATTCAGGTGAGATAGGAGTACTGTTTTAATCCTAGAGATACCTACTCAGTAAAACAGAGAACAATGGATTTTCCATCACTTAAAATCTTTTTAGACTACAATGAGTTTCTTTTCATAAGATAAGAGAAGCTCCATCAGAATCTGAAAAATTACACCGTGAATTTCAAAGGAACGCCTTATTCAAAAGATCAAACTAGAGGATCATAACAGGCTCTAACAATCTTAAAATGGATTACTTACAGCTCTGCTTTCAGTAAGTAATTTTAAGCAGAAGAATATGTAGCAAGTGTAAAAGCAAAGTTGCCCTAGGAACACTTTGACCCTTTTACTATTTCCCCACAAAATATGGGTCTATTTTCTTCCTCAGTATGAGTTACCATTCTAATAACTTTTTCTGACAGACAATATATATGATGAGGCAAAGCAGGGCCAAATTAAAAGATTTTCCCATTAAAAAGCACCACAAATCTATGAATATAATATTTTTGTTAAGAAAAGTCCCATTATTTTTAAACTGGGTTACTTAATTATGTTATCTTTACAGTAACAATAAAAATCTATTTCTCTCTCATGTAAAATAATTTTATAGCTCTTTTTGTGCAGCATTGAAGATCTCCTGTAATTCTTTTCAACTCTCTTTTTTCCTTAACTTCCTTTCTTTTCATATAATATAATTTTCAAAAGCAGGTGACTACTTGCAGTATTGTTCCACTTATTACATTATAATTACTGAGAATACTCTAAATTTAAATTTATGTCTGCAGCCTTTGAAAAGAATAAGAAAAACAAGATGTTTTTAAATTAATTTTCTTAATAATCACAAGCTACGTCCTCAGAAGTAAAAACTTTACATCATGTTATGACAAAACATCATTGTTTTGTATAGTCTTTAAGTTAAAAAGAGAACCTTAAAGTATTTCAACAAAAAGATGTGCTACAACAGATCAGTACATTTCCACTACAAGTCTGAAGATTTGATACTAGAATTACAAAAGACTAAATACATGGCTCCAATTTTAATTTTTCTAGATATTTTCTAGATAAAAAAAAAAAGAACACAAAATTCAGTATAGAATCTGAAGGCATAAACAGTGCCTTCTTTTATCATGCCACTACCCAGGCAAAGATTTAATGAGATATTTTATGTCCTTTACATCTCAGACCTGTCAGTAAAGGTTTTCTCCAAAATGGTGCCTAATAATTTTCACAGAATTTTAAAAGTGTAATTCACTAAATAATGCCAAAGATTAGACAAGGAAAAGTCATCCCTCTACCTGTTCATTTATTTGTACCAACAGTGTGATGAGGCAACAAAAGAATATACATACACAAATTTTGTCAATAAAACAGGAATACCCTAAAATATCAGACCTGTTGAAGAATTTTTTTTTTTCTGCATAGAATATTTTATACATCAGTTTTTATTATTTTAAACCTGTCCCCTACATAGCTTGTGTGCTAGTATGTACACCATAAAAGTCACCCCATGCACAACCATCATCATTCCCACACAACCAACCAACCAACCCATATCCAGAATCCATTATTTGAACTATTTGGAAGTGCGTATTAAGCAAAGACGAAATGTGTAAACTTCTTTATTGCATAACTTGTTCAAGAATATTTTGACTTATTCCACCAAACATTCCCCCTGTCTTGAGGCTTATGATTAAGTTCTACTTTTGGCTGTGAGATATCATCTGATGTTAAAAAAAATATTGCCATTTCAGAAGCAGGAATCTGAAAGTTAAAATTCACATAATATTTAATCTACATGAAAATATATTCAATGGACTTGCCAATACAGTGCATTTTTATTGCGGCAAGTGTTATTTATGTCTACAGTGCTAAAATCTTATATTCCATGAAAAAGAAAAATTTTGGTGTTAACCACCAAATCAGTTCTCTAAAAATATTTAGATATTTTTAGTGTTGCACCATTATCATAGAAAAAATTTATTCTTATATTTTGCATATGTCAAAAAGATTTTTAGCAGTCCAACAAATTACTAACAATTACCACTAAGATGCAGATAGTTTTTCCAGTTACTGCAGCATTTGAATGTTATAACCTAAATCAGAAGAGGAGACATCATTTTATCTTCTGCCATCATAAGTGCACTGCATATTGGAAAGCCTAAACAAAGACATAAAATGACCTATTATAAGCCAAGTACTGTATATGTAGTTTTTGATGGCCTTTTATATATGATGACTTTAAATCATTACCATATTTCAGCATTTAATTCAAGATCTAAGTAGTCATCACTGGTACCTTTTTTTCATATAGCAAAAATGACATTTTCTTCAGAAAAATACCATAGTATGACTTAGGATTTTCTTCTCATAGCTTAATAGTTATTTTAAATGTATTGCCTATCATTTAAGCTGTGCAATTAATGTCAATGTACTGAAAACAGAAAAGACTCTTAATTCAATGTTTTCAGAATTTTACCTTCATTAGTTTGTTTGGAGTATTTTTAACATTTCTATGAAGTTATAAAAATAAATTGAGATTCCTCCTAAACCAGCCTACAGTGTATTTACAGCCTGAGTGCTTTGTACACGCTAAGACATTAGGCACAAAAGCTGCAAAAGGAACTGGTGAAAGGAAGGTATCTCAATATTAAAGGGGAGATATGCTAAGTTCCCCAGCAATTCATATCACATACAAACTGATGCTATCACTCTGGCCTATCATTCCTTCATCTTCTCTTCTACATCACATATCAGCAAGGTGGCTCCACTTCCTTAGCCTGCAATCCTATGTTGTTGAAGGCAAAATTCCATTAACTAAAGGGAGGGAATAAAATACAATAATTTAAATCCTCCCTTCCCCCAACACTTTCAATACTCAGATCATGAATGGCAATAATCTGTATAAAGACTTCCAAGACAAGCAATCTTCAAGCAGGAGGAAGCATGGCTCAGTCTGTTAGCATGAATTCACTGGACACTCTCTTACAATGGTGCTTCAAAGTAAGGATAATTGTGCTCAAAGCATGGCTTTTTTAAAGGTAATGCATTTAGTCTCTAGTAGGGAAATGGACTGAAAGCAGTCTTTCCAACTTGGGGAGCTAATCTGTCACAGATGGAGCACTGAGCTCTAGCAGAAAGCTCACAAATTAAAAACATCCATGTGATACCATCTGGTAGTAGAAATATCTACCATTGGATAGGTTAATGGGTTCTTTTTTTTCTGGTGTTCCACTGCAGCCTTCTGATTGTGCATTAGGACATAACTATGGATAATACATGACAGAATAGGAAAAACAAAGTAAAACATAAAATGTTCATAAATTAACATTTCTTCATAAGAATTTTTATTACATTCTGTGCTTAAAAATCAAGAAATCAGGGAAAAAAAATCTACTTTACCCTTTTAATACTGTCCTTTAAATCTCATATTGCTTGGAGTCAATGTTAGTATAGATTATTTGCCTTGTTATTCTATGCAGACTGAAGAAATTCCAAGCAACAGAATTTACATATCTGGAAGAGTTTAAACAGCTTATAGTCATCAAATCAGTTTCTCATTTTATGCATGCAGTTCTTATTACACTATTTTCATTAATGTAAGGAAAAATCTGAATGCTGTCAACAGTATTTTAGAATGTGTGTTGATTAGATAAGAAATACAGAATACTCCTACAGTTGTCTTTCTTAAAAATTAAGCATCTTCTTTCAGTGGCAGGTTTTAATGAAGCTGTAACATTTAGAGAAATTATAGGAATCCACAAAAAGTAGATATATTTCCCTTGCAATATTTTACCCTTTGCATGTATTAGGATATACATTTATTAACATTTTATGGTGGCTGTAATGCTGATCATTACAAATGCTTCATCTGGCTTAAAACATTAAGTTGCCTAAAATTTTCTTAGTTTCCTGAGAAAATGCAATATTTTTTGCTAACTCTGTTATGAGTTAACTGAAAAGATTAGCATGAACTAGTGAAAGAAAAATCGCCACAACAATTTAACAAGTTCACAACACAGTAGCTGCAGGAGAATATTAAAATTTACAAAACAACAAAAAAAAACCCAACAATGTTGTTGTTCCTATATTAGCTGTTCCTACAGAAAAAGTATTATTAGTGTTGATTCAACAAGGCTCTGATTGTTTATTGTGCATACAGAAACACTCCTTCAGTGAATCTTCACTGTGCTAATCCCCTTGGAATGAAGCATTTATCACCTACCAAACAAGTGTAAAATATTTCTGTCCAGAAGGATTATCACCACTGTCTTCCTCTCTGCTTTACTGAAGCAGAAGAGGAGAGGGAGGGTAGGCAAGCAGAGTGATTCATCAGCTACAAACAAAAATCCAGTTACTAGTAAATTCCTAAATAATTTGGTTCAGCTGTCTTTATCCTTCAGTTTTTTTTTTATGATGAATATTTTATTTCTATTTTAAGAGGAAAACATTTACAAGCAATAAATCAGAACACTTTCTATTTCATGAAAACCAAAACACACGAGAACCATAGCCTAAGCTGAAACTATAGTCCCGACAATGTAAGTGTAAAAACAATACTCCAGGAAAATATTCCTTACTCCAAGAACTTATGACAGTCATTCATCCACCATGAAACCAATCTAGCATCCTTTTTCCTTAGACAATTTCATACATTATTTCTGTTACAAATGAGCAGAATTTGTTGCATTACCTAACACGAATTCGCTGTGGTTTATGTCAGTAGTACAACATTACTTGCCTGGTGATCTGTTCCTCTCCTAGCAAGTTTTAAGATTGTTTTTTCAGTGTTGAATTGATGATTTCAAAGAACTAGTCACATGATAAATAGTAACAGGTAATTTAGAGGCATTTATCATCAGGGCCAACTTGTCCTATCAGCCACTTTGCAAAATACAAAGATTGTGAGATTGTTCTGCAAATCTACCTAGACTCTTAACTTTGCAAGCCTGAAGTTCTTGATATACTCAACTCTTTCTGTAACCTTTTTTTATTCATCATTTTTGCTTGAGCAGTGCTGAACATCCTGCTGGAGAAAAGGTTAATACAGATCTTGCTAGGATACATTAGCCAATTCAACCCATGTGGAAGTTCTCTCTTTGTTTTCTATTTTTTGTATCCTATCTGCTATTTGATTACCAAATAACATTTTAATTTAAAAAAATAAGTTAAAAGGGATATAAACAGCATTTCATTTGGAGAGTATTATACAGCAAAATCCCTGGCTTTCTATTTGATAACATTTGCACCACTGAAATGACATTACTCTCGAGGTGTTCTTTCCCATGGAAAACCTTCAGGTCTCCTGGAGCTGTAGGTGGAGGCCACACTGGGCTGAAAAATAATCAATTTTCTGATAGATTTCCCTTTACTGATGGTTCTGATAAATTGTCTCATGCTTAAGTGTTTGTGATTGCTAAAGATCTCATCATATTTTTATAGAGAGGCATTGGCCTCTGTAGCAAGGTAGATGACCAGAAATATTTAATAATATCTAATATGGATATATCATTATCTGCGTATCTAAATTATTTTTCTGATTCTATCTCTCTTCTTTAATCTAAAAATGATTGTTCATACCTACTGCTATGGTTCAGCTACAGATTATATGATTTCTATATCTGTTTACAATAATTCATAATAGAAAATATGTTTATGCCTAAACATAGATCAGACTTTCTTTTTCCCCCCTGAGATTCTTGTTAAAAAAGTCAGCTGTACTTCATTTCATGTCATAGGAATGACTACTAAACTTCCTTTACTCAAAGTGATTTTCCATATTATTTATCAGGGGAAATCACCTTTTCTGTAGGAAAATATGACACCTTAAAAATGATAAACAGAAACTTTCAGGGAATGAGTATTCATTTAAATTGATTGCTGTTGATCTTTATGATTTAAGACAGAATATTTATTTTAAGAACTTATAATATTGTACAAATGTTCACCTTGCATAATCACTAAAGTAAATATAATTTAATAGCTTTATGCAACTGTCACTGAAATTCTAAAAGAATCTTGTTCAGTTTATCATGCTCTTTTTTCCTCTGTGCCACAAAAAAAGAAATGAAACATAGATATAAGGATTCATTTAACCCAGAAGACTGCATTGTGAATGAGTTTTTATCTTTACTTGAGTGGGTAAGCATACTGTTTCCAGAAAAATATTGTTCATATCACTTCTATAACAAAAACACAAATGTAAAAAGAAAAAAAAAAAAAAAGCCCAGTTACAGATGCATGTATAAACCAAACCAAAATGTTGGTCTGTTCTCCAAGTCTGTTTTCCAGATCTGACCACCCAAAATTTTGCCCAGGCAAAAGTTTCATTTCTTTTTTTGCCTGGGCAAAAGTTTCCCAGGCAAAAGATTAAAAACCATTACAAGGACCCTGCCACGTATTCGCTACCTGTATTGTTTCATTGACTGTCATTCTTGTAAACCCAATACGCCAAATACGCATGTAATCCAATTATAATAATCAAATCAGTAAAAAAATAATTTGAAGTTATGATAAAGTCATCACAAACATTAGCATGAGAGTGATTAATTATATTGCTGACTAGTTTTCTTATTAGCAGTAGGCTGAAGATGTCCTGAGAAAGGGAAAAATTCATACATGAGAAAACTTAAAGGGACCTGTTTATATCATCAAGGCTTCAAGTAATTCCACTTTCATGAACAGGACTAGACATGGTGAACCAGCAGAGTGGGGTGTCTCCACTAATACTGTGAAGCACTTGAGGAATACTAATTTAACCTCACTATGGTGGTTTCCTTTTCATGCAAGCAGCTGCAAGCATCTTGTTTTACAGTAGCAGGAACTGACAGCAAAAGCTGAAGCTCTGATTTGCAGGAAATCTGAGTCACAGCTGAAAAGTGGACTTAAATCTCCCAAAGTTCAGTAAAGTGATTCGAACTACAAAGTTGTGCTTCAGTTCCACAATTAAATAACTGGCTTATTTGGTGAGCAGATTATATTTAATAAATTAACAAATGTTTGCTTCTTCATGTAATATTCAGCTCCTCTAAGATTTTCAGATCTTTTATATTCCAGTTGCATAGAAATATGAAAGCAAAAAATCAAAACAGAACTCATACTATTACTCATATATCTATCTGTGTTTTGTGACGATAAGTACATCATTTTCACTAATCTAAATTAACAACATTTTGGTGAGGATGGAAATTATCTATGAATGGCTTACATGGTGTCAGTTTAGACAATGAATGCTTTCATGATGCATGCTCCATAACATGATTTCCATATCAATGAAATGAAAATATTCTTTTCCATTATGAAATTGTTTTTGATGTGCAGAATTCTTGAGACATCATCCTGCTTTTATGGATGAAACTTGGCACTTTGAGAACCCCTGTTGAAGTCAATGATCTCACCTGAAGTTTCTGACTTAAAAAAAAAAAGGGAAAAAAAACCTGAACAAATTAAAGAAAAAGCTGATGAAGCAACTGTAGAGTCTCAGAAAGACAGCCATTGTTTTCACGGTTTTAGAAAAGTGAATTAGTAATTTATCTTGAGGTTCTGTAACAAATTTTTTAATCCATCAATTCCTGTGCATCCATGAAATAGTAAAATAAATATGAGTTATCAAGAGCAATTCTTCCTAAAATCACTGTCCTTCTTCTGTGACAGGTAATTTGGATGTGGTTTTGGAGAGGCAGAACAGTAGATAGGACCTAACTTATTCCATCTTATGACACTAGGCTGTGTGATGTCCCTTATATACAAAGAAATTGCATAGTGCATGTAAATCACCAGAACAACTTCCACAGCTGCTTTAAAAACTGTTCACAAAAAAAAAAAATTCATCAATGTTCGGGTGTTAAGCTGAGAAAAGGTTTGAAGAGGAAGGTGAGTGTCCACTCCATATTCAACTCATTTTTTCAGTAATTATTGGATGATAGAGTTTAACACTTTATATAGTGCAGAAAAATGATAGCAAATGCTGCAGAGGGCAGAACTCAGCAAACTGAAGAACAACAAGGGGAATTAAATAAAGAAAAGAGCAAAGTGTTTCTTGTCGGCAGGAAAAATCAGACAGAATGGGAGCAAGTAAGATTTGGCAAGGCAGGAAAACATGGTAGAGAACTGCAGGAGATTGTAGTAGTGACTCAGAAATGAAAACCAAGCATTGGGCAAAATCAAGAAAATCTTATACAGTAACATGTAATGGTAGTTTTATAATAAAATACTAAATGTCCTATAGGTAAGCTTTATTTGGTACTGGGGAAGTCTTAACTGAAATAGCTTTTTTTTCTTTAAATACTCCATGCTAAAAAAACAGCAGAATATATGGAAAGAATACAGAGGACTAGAATAAGAATAAAATGCATAGAAAATATGAGTAATAAGAAAATGTGAAAAAAATCCACCTTGTCAACAGCAGTGAAGAAAAATGAAGAATCAACAAAATAAATATGGTTTAAAATGTAAATGGTAAAATAAAGGGAATGTTTATCCTGCTTGTTAAGAATAAATGCCTGATAGTCAGTAAAATAATTTTTCTTGGATACTAGGAAAGACTACGTGCATGCAAAACCAGGTTACATGGTAATGATACACATTACTATGTAATGTACACATTAATTTTAGTAGTTTATAAGAAATCAGTAAGCTAACCAAGTGTTAAAGAAAGGTCAAATAGTGTTATAAATTTCTATGTCCAAGAAATATTTCAAATATTATAAGCAGATATCTTCAATCTTCATGTTTCTGTAACTCTATTTTTGGGCAAGTTAACATCACCTTAATAGAGGAGAAAAAGAGACAGGACATTTTGGGGTCATAGGTGTTTTTTCAAAATTTAGGAATAACACATGAATATGTAATTTGGTTATCTGTTGGGTTTTTTTTTCTTTTTCATTCTAATGATAAAGTAAATAATCCCAAAGGAGTTTATATTTAACATAATTCCATGTGACTTTTCATGTGCAAAATACAGGAGTTCTATATTTCTGCACTTTGATATTAATTTAAAAAAATAAAATAAAATATTTATTTGCTCAAGGACTTACATAGTCAAAAGTTTTCCTTTTTCTCCTTTTTACCTGATCTAAGATGTAGCATGTAGCCCATCACAAAGGAAATACTACAGAAAAGAAACAGACATTAATAAAATGTAGTCTTAAATTTTTCGGTATGCTGAATATATGTCCCTTCCTCAGTATTGGGAATCTTCATATCAGATCCTGTGCTTTGAATTTTCACACAGTCTTTCAATTTTTCTTGTTATAAGCGTCTTCTATAGTCCAATCAATACAGAGACAAAAATTCTTGACACTGCTCTTTGCTTTGAAGCATGTACTTTACTTCATTTGCCTTTTTAAGGATTTCAGGTTTTGAAATTCGGTATTCCATGTTCTGAACCGAAAGCTTATTATCCATATGAATGTCAGTAAGATGTTTTTTATTAGGTTTTCAAAATTGACTCCCACTGTTTCATGAGTACGGTAGGCAGGTTTTTAATTTATTTCACGTGCAGCATCACTGCCTTACTCTGAAACAAAATTATAATCAATGAAGGAGTTGAATCAAATAAACTCTGTAATTCCAACTGAAAACAAGAAGCAGTTTGCAGTGCGTCTATAAAGGAAATCTCCACCATTGCCATTCTTTCTCCTTTTCTTGAAGGCAAATCAATAAATGCAAGATTTTCAAGAAAGGATAAGAACTCAAGCCTATTTTTTCAGAAATTACTAACAGACTAAACACTTAAATTTCTATTTAAATGAAATTTAGGCTCCATGCCACCAGATTTTTAAATATATTAGGAGCTCATTTTAAAGGAAGGTATCCTGTTAGTGCCTAAGTACCATGAATTCAGCAGGTAATAAGCACTTCGGGTTGGATTCAGCTCATTTAACTTCAGCTGCCTAGAAGTCAGGTATCTCCTGTAAGCTATGTTGGCAGTCTAGGCAAAGAAGCAGGGATCTCCAAGAAATGTTACAGCCCAGCACCACCTGCATGAGGCTGGTGTCCAGGAAAACAGGGGAAATGTAAAAGGAAGGAGTAAGAGAGAGTGAAGAATTACACAGGGAAAGGGGCATGTTATATGGGTATGGGAGGTTAGCAGGACACAAGAACATGTCCTGCTGAGAAGGAAGATTATTTGAGTATTTGAAAATAATTTTTAGACTTAGGATTATCAAAGATCTAAGTTAAATGTGAAACACTCATTACCAATTTGCCACAAGTTCTCTTAGTATTTTGCACTGCCTCTATGAGATGGTGCTTGACACTTACCAACTTTGAAAGCATGACTCCTTATGAAAGGAAACAAAGGAGTCCTGTCTTATAGGTCACACAGAGATATCAGTGTAAAAAAAAGATATTATTTTTATAAATTGTTTTTAATGGAGATATTACTGTGCTAATGAAAAAATGAAAATATTGCCTAAAGCTAAATAAAATGTGCACAGGAATCAAAGAAATTTCCCATATAAGCTTTTTCAATAAACTTTAGTCTTCAGTGATTTTTCATATACCAACAACTTTTCTCTGCAGAAACTATCATTAATGCTACATGCTGTGACACAGACAAACATCCTTTAATGGCAAGTTAAAGAATGAGTGCTACACTCATCTTCACTTTGAGACCAGAATGAGAATAAAGGCTATTATCTCCTGGAGATGTTTTGCCAGAAATTTTACATCAAAATTAATCTATAGTCTGCTACAAGCTCCTGCTTTCACTATGAAGGCAGAGACATTTCTTGAAGTTATCCCTATGACTTTTGATTTGTACCTTACACTATTTCCAAGTGTGAAAACCCAAGAGTCTGACAATTATCATTATATTCTCATTCCTGTAGCAGGTTGTATATGCTAATGAAGAGAAAAAACCCATAATTATAGAGTATCATAGTCTGTTGTTACTGAGCTCTCCTGTAGCCTCCTATTCCAAACAGCTGTCTGAGCTCATGACTTTTTCCTTTATTAAAAATTAAAACCACAGAATTCAGGAAGGAAAACACAACAACCAGAAGTTGTAGTTTTAGGAAACATCTCATAGTTTTAACCCTGTCATTTTTTATCAACCATGAGAAATGCACATTTAGAAGCTTCAAAGATTTCTAATTCTGTGTAAATTATGCTACATTAAATATCCTTGTGCTGAGTTGGATGTAGTTTTGTGATTGAAATACTTTAAAAGAAGTGGAAAACACCGATCTAATATGTATGTATGTATGTATTATGTATGAATGTATAAGTCTGTTTTTCAATAAAAGTGAGTGGTTAGTTCTCTAGGCTTAAGAAGAAGCTTTTGCAGTGGAGGAACCTCTCAGTATTGCTCTTGGCAGTGTTTCTTACATGGCCATTTGAACACCTAGGATTATGTACAATTGGGTAGATGATAATCATGGATAAGCTTAGCATAACCCTCAATATAAATTTTTACATAATTCTTATGTGAATAATTGTGCAAGTAGTTTTTATACTGCATATTACTTTGATTATATCAGCAATATATTCAACAATGTTTCATTACAATTTCTATCATTATGCCATACACAGTATGACATAAACTTCATAATGGCATTCCAATGAGGAAAAAATATGTCTTTAAGTCAAACTTTAAGATAAATATGTTCCAACTGCTTAACTTCTTCACCTAATGCGAATCAATCTCCATCATTGCAGCTGCAGGACAAAGGTCTTGTGATCTAAGAGCATTTGTGGGACACTTTGAATCAAATGCATTTGGTTAGAATGGGCAGTCAAGAGCAACTACAGTTAGTGTGTTCTGTAAATGGTGGTTAAGAGAAATAGTTAAATGGACATGCACTCAAATACCGTGTTTCCTGTGCTCCCAAATAAAAAACACTCCTGGCCAGTTTAGCCAAATCAAGATAGAATACTTCTGGATGTGCTAAGTGTCAGTGGAATGTGCCAGAGGTGAGCAAAGGCAAGATAAAAAGTGGTCAGCTTTAATAAGCTGACAGAGGAAAAGAGAGAAGTGACAAGTATAAAATTGCCAGGAAAAGAGAGAGAGGATGTGCTCCATGCATCTGATTGGAAGTCACAGAAGGATGCCTTCTATGAGGCTGTCCTATGAAAGGAGAGCCCTTCACATTTATGATATGAAAAAAAGCTTGACAAATGTAACCCCTTTAAGTTTTTCGTTTGAATAATGAGGTATATCTCAAATTATCTATAGATGAAGTTCTTTAGATATTTTTTAACACTCTTAGTCTCCTTCTGCATTGCAAACAACAGCTTTTCTATAAAAGGATTTATTGGCAGTTTAAAGATACCAGTGAGATACTTCTATGCAGCACATTACTGATCACCTCATTATTGCTGAATTACCCACCTGTTGTAGGATGGAAGAAAAATAGCCTTAGTTATACTGTGGCCTGCTGAAGAACAGGCTTTTAGTGTGAAACCCTCAATAAACCACACTTTAGTTCAATTCCTAAGGTTACTCAATCAATCAAATCCTACCTTCAAAACAGGGAATCCAATTTCTAAATAAACAGGCATTTGTGGTAGTCTGATAGGAGGTATGTGGTACCATCCTACAGCACTCCTGAACAGATAGGATGCCCCTTGAAATTACTGTAATTGAAGTAGCAGCAGCAACTTTTGAAAACAACACTAGAGTAAATTTATCCTCTGGGGATAAATTCACTAAGGCCACCATTGAGTTTAATGGGTTATTAGGAAAGGACATCAAATATTTTTCATATATAGTGTTTCATTCTGAGCGTAGAGAATCGACAAAATAAAATCAGTTGTGAGTGTGCTGTCAACTGCAGTGCGACAGCACTGAAGTCAATGGGAGAGAATATTTTTTCTGTTTATTACAGACAATAATCAGAATTATCAGATCACTGCCATTCAGTACCAGTTTTGGAGACATTCCTTTCATGTGAATAAGAAAGGAAGAAAATTACATTAAGAGATTACTAATATTTAAAATATTTCTAGTTTTGCAAGAGGAAAATTAATTTTTGTTTTGTCTTGAATAGCTACATTCCAACATGCTTCTTGAAATTTGAAATACCTGTTTAAAAGTTCAAGGAAATTTATCTAGTGAGTATAAATTCTCTTGTGGTGCAGAAAGCGTAGCGTGGCTCTATGACTAGGTAGACATTCACTTTGAAATATCTGTGTCAGTTTAAACCCATTACTGTCTCCTTAGCACCTTTTGTAGGAGCTACTCACATGCTTTAGTGCAAAGTTGTGTCTATGTAAGAATTAATTTTATTTGGCTTCTCAAAGTGCCTTAAGGCACACCTATATTTTCAGCCCAGAGACAGACCATGAATGTTCAGTGGCAGGACCATGGGAGTGGAGTGGGGACCTCCAGCAGAAGGACATCTGCAAATATAGAGTGCTATAAGATGATGAACTGCTGTAAGAGGTGATTAGCCACCACAGCCATTTTCAGTGAATGGCCTGTGAGCCTGTTGCTACCCCTGCAGTGGTGAGAAAGGAGTGTGGGGTTTCTATATTAAACAGGATCAAAAATGGAGAGTACTTCACACTGCTCATGCAGCTCACACTGCTTTCCCAGGTTCAAAAAATGCTTATCCATATGTAAAAAGATGCTGAAGGCAATGCAGAATTTCATTTTCCTACTGGATTAACCCTGGCATAACTTTTAGTGACATAAGGATCAGAATGGCTTCCTTCAGAAATTCCAAACAGCACAAAGTGGAAAATGCATGGGTTTAGTGCTGCCTTGAAATTTTTGGTAGTCCATATTGGTTTACAATATGGACTTTATTTGATAGATTCTAACAAGGTCAATTATATTTAGAGGAAGAGTAGAGGAAAGTGTATTCTAACCATTGCATATTTAGAACAAAATATTTCTAACAAGAAAAATGGTTAGTGTCTATGTTAAACTATTGCACCCATACCCCAAAAGAATAAATAATGTCACAAGGCTGACACCATGAGACAATTAAAATTAAAAAGCAGAGCATATTTTGGTATGCTTTTATACTTTCACAAAAGACGAGTGGTTGCTCTGGCAAACTCCCCTGCTTTCAAGTATGGTAAATCCCCTTCAGGCCTTGTCCAAAGCTGACTTATATAGCCACAGTAAAGGTATTGTGTATGGGAGGCATGGGCAATGCTCAGACAAGCTGTCACAGCAAACATGCATTCTGTAGTTGTGATCTTCTGAGCATCTGCCTGACTAGAAATAAAGTTAGCTTCTGATCTTCAATTTTAAGCAAAATCTACAGTTTTTCCCCCAGTGCCTTGAACAACTGGTGAAGTGCTAGCAATGCTGCACTGCAGCATACAGAAGTGTTTTCCTCACTAAATTGACCATAAAATGCTGCAAGAGTAGGGCTTTGGGTCACTCAACTATCAATCCTCACAGAGATGAGAAATAGGGGAAAAATAGGACAAGAAAGTTGTGAAAATACAGACTTCATGAAGAATTCCAAAGATATAACACTGTTTTGGATTCTCACATCAATCTACTATTTTTTTGTTTCCATCTCCCATTCTCACAGAATCACATAGTAAGAGTATGTACCATTTAGGATAAGGTTTACTTATATTATGTGTGTCTAGGGCTCGCAGTATAATGGCACCCTGATACCAAAATGGGGCCACTAGATGGTACTACAATATAATTAATAAATATTAAAAAGTAATCTCATAAATAAATATTTGGATATTTTCTGCAATGTCTTGGCTGTAACATTTGAAAGACTTGCAGAAATATTCATGGCATTGTCATTAGAGATAAAGAAAAGCCTTCATGTAACTATAATGTATGCAGCTTTAAGGTACTTGCTAAAGTGCATGCTTACCAATCTTAACAGCATAACTAAGGTACTCAATATATATGTAAAGACACATATAAATCATCATACAGAATTACCATCTAACAGTCACTACATTTATTTTCATGTGTTCCGGTATTCAGTGCAAAACTATTGAATTGTGGGGAAAGTGAGCATATCTAAATCAACAGGAAGATGTATGTTTATTCATAAACTCAATATAAAATATGTACCAGGATTTTAAAAGATAAAACTGTTACAATTAGCAAAATATATGCAATCATATTTTCATATTTTTCTATATATTTTGAATGATTTGCTATCACAATTTACTTCACCATTAAAAAGATGAAAAATTCCACTGTTATCTAAATGCATTCCACCATATGCTATGTCTACAGCATTAAACAGATTACATTTTATAATCAGTTATTTTCCAGCTGGTAAAGATCTTGAGGTTCAAAAACTGCTGCAGAACTAAATTTTCTGAAACTATAAGCATGCTTAATAGTACTACCCATGAAACTACCCCCTGAATAACCTAACACTGCTGGTTGCCAGAGCTATTTTCAATTTTCATCTGTTAGATATATGATCAAGCATGTCAAATGTGCCCTAAGTAATAGAAGTGAAAAAATAAAGTCATTTACTTAAAACATTCTGATAGCTATTTATCTGAAAACCCTGGTCAGATTTATTGCTCAAAGGCATTTACCTACAAAGTTAACCAGATGCTTTGAGTTGAAAACTAATTTAATTTCTCTGTTATCTTAACAGGACATCTGTTAAAACAACATCCAAGGAAGGTAATATGTTCAAAATTAACCATTCCGCAGGATGTTTTATCAGAGTATGTATGACATTGACATTTAACTGATAATGACCACTGCTTTATAGAAATAATTAGCAAATATGGAATCAAAGCAGTATAATGATTATACCAATGGGCACATAGGAATGTAATGTAAGTTCCATCTTTTTTGCCAAGTTCATTCCTTTGTTACAACTGAGTTATGCTGAAGATGAAATATCCATTTTCTTTTTTTAGTTCTTTCCTCAGCTTCATCTATGTATGGAGCTCTCCCTTTAAAATCAGAGCATATTAGCTGCATAAAGTGTTCAGCAGTCATAGCCAGCATGTTTTTTAAGCAGCATGAGTGACAAGCTATGCAAATTATATCCTGAAGTAATTTGCATTATTGCAGTTAATTTGCATATGGATATAAACTGGATTTCAGAGAAACTAGGTATCAGTCCAAGCAGTGGTATATGAAAGTCAGACACATAGGTGGATGTGTGCTTGCCAAGGTTGGGATAGTCAAATGGAAAAATACTATTTACTACAAGGTGCCTATTTATGGCTGGTCCTTATAATTTTGTGCAATAAGACAGCAGCGACAAGTGGGAACAGTTGGAGGAAAAATAGACTCCATATATCTTCCCACCCTTTCCATTTATTTCCATCAGCAATGTAGGACTGGTGCTAATTTGTTGACAGGAGGTGCTATGACCATTGCTGCCTCTTCCTCTTCTCATTAGAGTAACCCAAAAGGAAAAGAGAAAGAATGGGCTGCCCTACAGCCACTAAAAGTCAGCTATATCTGTCTAATCCTGGACTAACATCTCAGATCAACAAGGGAAAGGAGGATTTCTTAGTCATGAAAAGTTGCTAATGGATGAGCATCATTTGTAGGTGGATTTCTAAACTTCTAATTTCTTCCTTGAGATCATTTGCATCAGCTGCTCTTCCATAGTGCAGGTAGCTGGCTGGGTCTGGCTGGAGGCAGGAGAACTGATGTTTGTATCCTGAAGTCCCTTCTGGCTTTACTTTACTATGACCCAAGACCATGAGTATATAAACACTGACTTTAAACAGTGCACATTGGCAGCTGGACATGATTTCTTATATTGTCTTTATTCCACTGATTTCATGATATGGAAAACAGACTACCTTGCACTCCAGCTACAGAGTGGGCAGTACTTGAAGATAATGAAACGGCACCAAACTCTCCCTAAATCTTCATTCCTCCACCTTTGCAGAGCTGACTCTCTCTCCAAGGGTATTCCCCAACAATGCAATGATACTGTCTTCCTACTGCTTCCTAGCAGTTACTTGGGAGCCTTCTTCACCAAGTTTTGGTTAACCCCCCTCATAACCTCAGCAGGAATAGGGAAAAGTTACATATTTGCAGCATTTTACTAGACTGCAGGGTTTATACAAAAGATTTTCAGTAGTTTGTTAAATACAATATAAGGAAACTTAAATATTAGTATAAGTTGAATTTTCTTTGAACTAAAGGACTCAAATTCGTTTTGAATGTGTTACTACTTTTTACAAATATGGACAACCTATATACATAAGATAATATATAGCTTTACATATATGTGAAGACCCTTCATTTTTCTCCCATAGTAAAGCAAAAGTGTGAGAAGTGAACTGATTAATTGCAAGATAATTACTGCTTTTCTTGTGAGGTGCAACAAACTACTTGTGGTTAGAAAACAGGAAGTCAACTACAGAAAGAACAAAGGAAAACCTAAATACTTGGCTTCACTTGAAAGCCTAAAGGGAATTCTAGAAAAGGTGGAGCATGACTCTTCTCAGGAGCACACAGTGTTCTTTCACAAGAGGCAATGCCACAGATTGCAGTAATGGAAATTTCAGCTGCATATCAGGAGAACATTTTTTACAATGAGAAGGGTTCAGAAATAGAGAAGTTATGAAACTTCTGTCCTTGAAGACTTCAAAAACTTGACTGGCTAAAAGTTTGGGCAACATGACAGAACTTTTAAGTTGATGCTGCTCTGAGCAGGAGACCGGATTAAGTGACCTTGAGAGGCCTTTTCCAGCATGAATAAGTCTGTGATTTTGTAAGTCCAAGTTATCTTATATTTCCAGTGGTGGGTAGGAGAGAAAGTGTTCAGAAACCTTTAATTTCCCTTAAAACTTCTAGCAGAAAACAACCTAATTACATATTTTCCTTTATGTTTGCATTTTAGTAACTACAGAAAATTCAATTCTGTGCATTATATTTAATTTCAATTTTAAATAAGTGCATATTTTAAACTTATTCTTTCAAATTCCCTCTGTTGCAGTACAGGGCAATATAGGAAAGGAAGTAACATGATTTGAATGCAAATAGAAATTCCTTTTCTTTTTCCTTTTTATTAAGAGCAGTTGCTTGGATCTGTATGATGAATAATGAGGAATCACAGTTTGACTACACCCAGTGATCTGTGTACAAAATATCACTTCTGTGCTTAGGGATCTTAGGTGCCAGAGTTCTGTACCTAACCTTTCACATTCTTATTCTACATGTTTTCAGATCAGACCTGAAGCACAGGATTTACATTCATATTGTTATTAAGCTTCTTCTGACAGCTGCAGTATACTGAGTAAGATGCAGTATGGCAGCCTCCACTGCCAAAACTTCATCTCTGAAATAGGCCATGTGGTACAGAGATTAAAGAAAAATATGCAGTTCTGACTTCATCATTAAAAGGTTTGTAAAAGTGAATATAGAAGAGAGCTCAATCTTGCTTATTTAAGCAATCTTAATTCTAGCATTTCTTGATATCGGACTGTTTGACTTTCAAAAGTCTAATTTTTGTGTAAAAAATATACAATATAATATACAATCTAATAATGATTTAACATAGTAAACATAAGTTTTTTCTGTAAATAAGGAAGACATCAAGAATGCCATAAAAATAGAAACTAAGTCAATTTTGACATTTAAAACGAGCTTTTCAGACGTGTATTCTTGGTCATATTCACATAGTACTCTGGGGACTACAGTAAAGTGATTCCGGAGCTCAGCCAGGCGACAGTGAGAGGAGAATTCTTGGATCTGATCACACAAATAGAGTTGAATGCAAAGACAACCAGAAGTACTGACTCAAGGATGGGACTCTGAGCAGCAAAGGCTGCTTTGGACCTTGAGGCCCAGCTGGTCCCCCCAGTCCAGCACCCCTAACTCAGCCTCTGCCTGGAGTTCAGCAGCTGACAGAGACAGAATCTCCACTCCCACGCTTGCGATGGCACCAGTGCAACCTCAGGAAAGGGTTTCTTTCAGCAAAAAGTGTTTACTCATTTCAAAACTAAAAATGAGAGTATGATAATTCTTATTCTGCTTATTTTCTGCTTGTGATTAGACATCATTAGGGGAAGCTTTCAAATGCCTTGAATCAAGAGTGCTGTTTTTAATCACATGAGTATTTTCTGCTGTTGTTCCGGGATAGCTGAATTTATCTCCTTGTGTACTTTCCTGGGTTTAAAAAAAAATCATAGGAATATTACATTTTCTCAGAAATCCTTTCTATTATGTTTTCTTTTTTTTTTTTTTTCACTACTGTACTTCAGATGTGCCTCATTCAAGATAAGAGATAATGCTTTTCATGTACTATATTTGGTTAGCCACAGGCCAAAATAAATATTACCAGTCCTGACACCTTAGAGTCCTACTTATAGAGAGTATGGCAGTCACCAGTAGTCAAAACAACACACAGACTAATTAAATATTTTTGAAGAATAATACTGAAAAGTAAGTCTGTGAAGTGGCTTTTCTAGGCATTTATTCACAGATCAACATAAAAATCAAGGTTAAGAACAATCTATTGTACTTCCTATTTGTTACAAATCATTCTAACAAAGCCATAAATATTCTATCTTGCTGTGATAGAGTATCAGCAAAGATAACTGTGCCGCAAGGACAGAAAATACTGGGTGTGACACCATTTTCCACAAGATATCTATGATTGTAAAGGTGTTTAATGCAAATGGATTTACATGGATGTTCACAAATAGTCCTTGAATCTCCTCAGTCTCTTTAGAGATGCTTATCTCATTGTTCTGAAAATTTTTTAGTCTCTATGGACCTGTTTCAATGCAATAAGGAGAAGCTGTAAAAATGTTATGACCTTTACCCCCACAAGTAAAATAAGTATATTAACAATTGAAATATGTCCTCTCAATTTTCTCAGCAGGTGATGATGTACACATCTTATTCTATGTGTACAATTGTTGTACACATAGAATAAGAGATTTGTGAAAACTTTGGAAAAAAACCCTGCTTTATTTTTATTTTATTCTGTAGCAAGCTATAAATACTACATATAAAATAAACTATACCAATCAGAACTATTATTATGCTGTAATTTTAACCTATCAATTCTTAAGGCCATGTTGCATGGGATCCTCTGTCATGGTTTACAACCTCAGAAGCATCCCCCTGGTACTTGCCTAAAGCTTGTTTTATATTCTCTAGTTCAGACCCAAGCTTTCTTCAAGGTTCTACATGCCATTTCAAACAAAGGAAATACCCAGGTTTATCACCACAGATTTAAAATTGCAGTTATTCCCAGATGAAAATATAAATAATAAAGAAGATTCAGTGCAAGATTTATGAATATGCCTGAGAAACATTACACTTGAAATTATCTATTCTGTAAGATACTTACATGTGTAAAACAGCCAGAGCCTCTGAAGGATCTAGAATGGAGGGGTATGTTATATCAGCCTGAACAGTTGGTGTCTTTGCATTAGATGTATATTTCCAAGCACTAGATCTTCTAGGATATTTCCCATGTGGGTGAGTCTTGACATAGCATTTGAATTGAAAAGGAGAGGAGAATGATGCCCCACATGTGAATTAGATCGTTTGTAGATAATGAATTGATCTCTACCAATTTTTTAAATCCATGTTTCTCTGAACTTTTCCTTTTCTCCCTCTCTTTAACAACTCTGGTGTTCTGAAAGCCAATTGAAGTGGAAAGAATATACTCTACTGGGTATTTCAAGGCAGATCATATCACTGGAGCAAATAATACCTCTAGAGACAAAATAAAAATTAAACTGCATTCAAATATAGACTTGAACCCTATGGCTGTTTGGGAAACATTCTAGATGATGATTTCTATACTTCAGAAAAAAATAATTTCAAGGTTTAGGTACTGCCTGTGGCCCGTTTTATTTCCAACTCCCACTTACTAGTGTTCTTACACTGTTTTTATACTCAATGCCCAAACAGCTGCTTCACCTTTCTCCATTTTTCTCACCCCCATTCACTTCCTGAAGCAAGATAAGCATCCCAACATTTACAAGTTTAGGAATGCAGGTGGCTGAAACAAACAGGTGGAAAGAGGGTGGATTGGGTTGAGAATAGTTGTACAACAGGTGCTGGGTTTGTTATATATCTTAGTTCTCCTGGCAACAAAGAAAGAATTTTGACCAAATAAAAGATAATATATGCAAGTTCTTTTATTTGCTATGTTTTTGCCAAGCTTTTAATGAGTTTTGGCCTGTCTGAAAGTATAAAACCAGGAAAGGGTAATGTTTTACCTGCAGAAAATTACTTTGCACCCTCAGGAAATGAAATTCTGATCCTTTTAAAGTCAGCATCTTTGACAAACAGAATACATGGGAATGAAATACCTTGTCTCTAGTAGTTTTTGTACTTTAGGGGTGATTTAAAATAAACAACATGCAAGGAAATATCTCTGCCTCATTTATTCTTCCTATAATTGTGTTTAACCTTCTGCATAAAAAGGTATCAGTAACTCACAAAGGATCAGAGGATTACATCTGTAACTTAAAGTTGAGCTAAACTCCCTATAATCAGGTAAAAAAATTAAAATCTGAGTCAAGAAGATGATATTTTGTGTTTGACACAAGGGATTCTCCTTGGTGGTCACTTCACAGCACTGGGAGCATAATTCAGCAGTAACTAGACTCAACTGAAGCATATTATCCCAAAAAAATTGTTGCCACTGCTAATCTTTTATCCCACAAATTCCCAGCTTTCTGGGAACACCTTGGAAAGTAGGAGTGTTGGTACGAGGCCATTACCAACAGCCACTTTATGCATTATCACACTGTCAATAAAACTCTATAAATATGTCATTCTTAGGAAAATATATTTTTCCTATAGATTTTTACTATGTATAAGTGTTCATGGAAAAATTCCTACCAGAAGAATAAACTTAAAAAACACCGATGAAGCCAAATGGAAATCTGTTCTGGCACCTCAGTTTACATCTTAATTTAATGAAAGATCTCTTGTTTTACAACTATTATACTGTTATCCCTGGAAGAAATCCAGTTAAGTAACAGCAAGCTAAAAGGAACAATAAATATTTCTTTGCCCCTGAGACGGCAAAGTTTTGTATTCATGATATAATTAATTAATTATATTAATTAATATCATGGGTGGAATTTGCATTGCAGGGCTACCGAGAGGTACAAAAAGAGGTAATTTCCTTTTAAAGTACAATTATTGTTCTGGGCATCAGAATGTATGCAATCATTACTGCCTGGTTTAAAAGTTTCTAACATACCCAGAATATTCCAAATTTACGTCATACTATGACATTCATTTAGGTAACACTAAAAGAATGAGTAAAACAGAGCACAGCTTGGAACATGTTAACAAAGAGTTGATGGCTCAAATGCATCTAGTGGTAAATTACCTTTGAAAGGTCTCCAGCCTCCAAATAGAAGCAGATAACAAACACGTTCCATGTAACCCAAAGGACCAGCCAGACAGCATACTGTAGGGAGGAAGAGAGAAACACGGAATTAACAATTTTACTCTCAGCTGAGTTAAATTTAGTACATTAGCTCAATCCAAGATAAAACCAGATTATAAGTATGGCGCCTATGAATAAAAATGTTACACATAAGAGAGAATTACAAATACATTCTTCCCTTTCCCTGACAGAGTGTCTAGTGACCTAGTGAGTACTCAGTCACAGAAGGAAACCTGCATCTCAGGAAACATTTGATAAATCTGACATTTTAATTTGAGACTAACCTGTATCTCTTTCTTTGTTCAAATGGGTAATGCTACAATAAAGAGGTGTGTAATATCAATTATATTAGTTATTATTAGTAATTATATAATTGTATTAATTATATTAGAAGTGCAGAATGATTATTGAACTATAACTTACTAAATAACAGCCTAATTGAATTAGCCCTGGATTTTTTTCAATACTTCAGATTTAAGCAATATAGTTTTGATTTAATGGAAGCTAATACAGCTATAAATGCTTGAATTGCTATATATAGAAGTAATTGCAGGTCATTTAAAGCATACAGATTACATATACTTTATAGGTCAGCTCTTTCTGGTCACAGATGACAGATTTATTTAGGTCAGGAGAACTCTCTGGAGGTCACCTGGTCCAATCTCTGCTCAAAGCACAACCAACATAGCACAAGTTTTTCAGGAATTTATCCAGCTGAGGTCAGAACATCTCCAGAGATGACCCAGCTAATCCACATCCACACTTTGAATGAAGGCTGCTAATAAAACTTTGGAAAATAGGAACTTAGTTCAGCTGCAGAATCTTAACAAATTCTTTTTTTTTAAAACAAAACTTGGAGATATTAAACATATTAAGTATTTAATTTTCCTGTAGATTTGTCACAGTACACCCCTCTTCACATGTAACATGAAGCTTTATAATTACAAAAAAAGAGAAGAAAACATCAATTTAGATTCAGTAATCTTAATTTGGCTTTGTAAACCAACTTTGCAGCATTTTAACTTGTTGCTTTTTGCTAATTATTGTAATTCTGTAATTCTTATGTGGAAAATAAAAACTTTCCTTCTGACACAGGAAGATAACTGGATTTCTTATAATGAAAATTCTAAATACTACATTTAGGCTGGTTTCTCAAAGATATGAATTGTGCAATTTCTGTTCCCTTGAAAAATTTTTTTGTGCTCCAGATAATTTTTTTTTAAATTGGACAAAAGAATACAAGAAGATTCGAAGATACTTTATCAACAAAATTTTCAGGAAAATGGGCATACAAATGGGAATAGACACTATTAAGTCCTTATACAGAAAAAGGCTTACAAGGTCATTGTTTATCAGTCAACATGAAAGGGGAAAAGTATGGGAGAGAGACACTGGAAACCAGGTTTCATTAGGTCAGCTGTTCATAGCACAACATGTCCCATTGGATGTAAGCAACAGCAATTAAAAAGCTCACTGTGCATAGGACATTCAACAGAACACACCAAGGAACTTTGGAACTGCTTGTGCTAGCAGAGAATCTTATTACATGAAAAAACAAAACTTTTTTTTACTGCCATGTTTATCACCAAAAAACTGACACATTTATCTGCCATATAGATACATCTTTTAAGAAGAATCTTATTATTGGACTACAGATAAAGCTAAAAATATCCTTCAAAAGTATGTTTTAAACTTCTTTCATTTGAAATGTTTTATTAAGTGCTTGTTGCCTGAATTTGGTGGATAAACACTTAGTTGCCTTGAAATAAAAGGATGTTTCTGCTTCCCATTGCTTCTTATTTCAGAGGCTTCAGATGTAGCTCATCTCTTATCTCTGCATCACACGTAGTCATAAATGCCTCTTGTTTTCTATGTGCTTTGGCAAATTGTTAAAAAGAAATTCAGCACTGAAGGTCTGTGACAGTGAACAAATCCCTCTGACACTCTCCATTATATGTATCTAATTAGAAACACATTTTATAAGAGTTCTTCAAAGGGCTATAGCTGTCTTTCTTTCTCATATGTGGGAGTTCAAGACAGCTGCATTATCTGACAGAAACCATCACAATATTACAGAAATCACATAACAGCAAGACAAGAACTTTGATGAATACACACTTGACCAAGCAGGAGATACTAAGGGGCACAGCAGTGACAATGAAGCTTATTATTTTTATGGAGATCTACACTGGAAAGAAGTATAACTAAAAGGTTAAGACTGAAACCTTGAATAGTAAACATGAATTTTTAACCCTCTGCAAAGAATTTTGAGAAGTATTAGGTATTTCATGATTTATTGATACTGTGTAGTTGCATTCACTATGAACCATCAAAAATTAATATAGGATGTATTTTTTTTTTTCTTGGGGAACAGAAAACTGAGATATTAAAATACCTGTACCAGTACTGAGAAGCTATACATTTCTCTTCACGCTTCTGTCAGAGTTCCACTAACAGTGAAATTGGAGGTCAAAGAAATTAAATCACTTAACACCTAAGCCAAATGGAAAAATGATCACAAGGGCACAAAAAGCAAAAGTTCAGGTAGGCCACTGCCTTTGATATAAACATGGTCAGCAGAGCTCACATCTAATACTCTTGTCACACTTTGCCTGAAGGAGAAATATGTCCCATACCTTTCAAGCATAAATAGTCAGGAAATGTGATAGCTATGAGTATTTTAAATTAAAGCATTATTTTTTTCCAAAGAACTTTACATGGCATTTCTATTGCTTCCAAATTCTTTTCTGATACGTGAATCAATTACAAACACATTTGTCTGGGGGATACAAGGGCTGAGACCTACATTGTGGAGTTCAAAGCAATTGGATTGTTCTTGTCATTAATGATTTGCTATTTATTTTATTTTTATAAATCTACAAAATTTTAGTTTCAGATTCTTCCAAATCTGAAAATATTCCCCAAGATCCTGCTGCATTCAGGAAAAAGAAATGGAAGGAATTTCTAAAATTATAATTACTACATTTATCACAGTAATTAAACATGTGATTATTTATGCTATCTGGACAATAATACTTGAATTGTTCAAAGATTACTGAGTCCAGCATGTCTGGGAAGAGCATCTCTTTCCAGTAATGCAGTAAGAACAGTCCCCAATATAATTATCTTTGTTCCTGAAGTTATTTCCCCTAATTTCCCCAGTCTATGAAGATATATCTCTTAGAAATACAAATTTCAGACCTATCTCCCATCAAATATGATAAAAAGTGAAATTCTTGGCATCAATATACTATCTGTGCCTCTTGTTTCCATATGGCTGGAGCTGATAGAATCACCTCGATTCCCCCGTGAAAAGCCCATCTGAAGCAGAAAGGACATCAATCTACAGCAGGACTTCACGTAGCCACTTAGTAGGCACCATCTCTGGTTTCATCTGGGCTGTGCATTTTGCTGTTTCCTTCCTGTTCCCATTGCTTGAAGCTTTTCCTGGAGAGTTGATGAGCATATTGGCAGCACAACATGGTGGAGAGATCAGTGCTAGAGCCCAGCAGCAGCCACACATCATTGGGAACCTTACAGTGCAGAGCAGGATCAGATACCACAGCCTGACTCCAAAGAGAAATCTGAAGTCTTAATTCCTATCATTAAGACTTAGATAGTTCTTGCTATGTTTTATTTTTTCATTTATTTTTAATTATGGCTATAGTATCAGAGCACTGTCCATCCTTGTGATCATCTGCTTCTAAGCAGATATGGATTGATTCTGTAGCATCCATTTTGGGTTGCTGTAGTTTTCTGTCTCAAATTGCAATGAAAGTCTAGTTTCCTGCCTCTGTTTATCAGGAAATTTTTTAACCCATTGGCATTGTGATTCCTTGACTCTTCAGTCTTTCATCAGTCACATATTTATGTATTTTTTTCTCTTTTCCTTCGTTCCCTCAGATAAAAAAAAAAAAATCTGATATTTTATTTCCTTGTCATTACACTTTAATAATTAGTGTCATCTTCCAAGACTGACTGAAAGATGTTGAACTGTCACATGCATCAGAATTGGTCACTACCAAACAGAAAATTGCTGTTGGAATGATTTTTTTTTCCTCTTGAGCAATCAGTGCTTGCAGATACAGAGCAAATGCTGCTTAAAATTTCTTTCCAGAGGCTTCCACACAGCCCATGGCTATGTACAAACTTTCAGCCTCCTTGAACTCGGTTATACGCCCTGATTTTATATTATTTATTTACTCTATTTCCCCCTCAATGTTCATGAGAAGGATTCATAAGCATAAAAGGCAGGAGGAAAGCTGAGGCACGTTCTGGCCAGGTCATAAATGGATAAAGGCATGACCCAGAGCCAAGTACATTGATCTGATGTGCAGTCAGCCCTCAATCTACTCATAGCCAGGGACCTCTAGCTTGAGTGGGGCTCACTGGGCTTCTTTCTTTTGGCTTTTTCTGGTTTTTTTCCCCTCCTCTTTGTGCCAGAATTTTTATGGGAACAGAAAGCACAGCAGAGATTTTCTTTTTGTTCTGAAGACATGGCTCCAACTCCTTTTGCATCAAATAAGTTGAATTTCTACAGAGCACATTACTGTCAGAGTACTATCCATCTGCCCACATTTAGATGTCTGCAATGCAGATGTCCTCCTCTGAGCAGCATCTAGATTCTCATTACACTCAGTTCAGAGGAAAGGCACTTTCAGAGCTCGGTTCATTTCCCAGTGTCTGACACAGATCACTCTATCCTTGCTGTTTGGAAAGCCAAACTTCTAAAAGGCAAAATTCCCAGTGTCACACAGCCCAAAAATCTTGTACTGGTGACATAAAGAATAATATAGTAATACTGCACTATGCAGATATATAGTCCTTTTTTTCCCCAATGTAAACAAAAATACCAAAGTAATTTAAACATCAATAGGGTAAAATATCACCGATGGACTGCTGAAGAGACACATTCTGAGAAGGACTGTTGCTTATATCCTACACTTCCTGATGGTCCATTAATGCTTAAGATTGAATAATTCATTTGTTCATTTCCTGTTTCTTGGGTTCCCAGCTCTTTAGGTTTTAGATGGCAAAAGATGGGAAAAAGTGGTTTTTGGTATTGACATACATTTGTTCTTCAGCTTTTAAATCGGTGCCCAACTCTACCACTGAAGATATGACCCACCAAATGACAAACTTCCATTCCAAGAAACCACAAACAACTCTGGAGATACATCAGCCTACTCATACAGCTTTCCTAAGGAAGATACTTAACATTTTCTCTATTCTTACAAACTATAATAATAATAATTTCTTTCAATATGATGTTAGAAGGGTGAATGGCCAAAATGTAGAACTTAGTTTACATTGTAGCACTGTAGCACTGTTCAGTCAAATCTACCAAGTTACAATAGGGAGTTACAAATAGTCTGGATCCCCCAAAGAAAAGTATTGCAGAACTGAGTAACTTTAAAAAAAAAATTTCTTTTAAAAGGCAACATTTTTGCCATTCTTCTTCCAAAAGAGGAGTCATGAAATTTTCTTCTTTTCATCTCAGATATTTTCTTCTTGTCTTGGTTAGGGGATTTTTTTATTATTGTTTGTTGTTTTGGTTTTTGTTTATTTCTTTGTTTTGTTTGGGACGCACTTTGGCAAGGATTTAGGTTTCTTCTGCATCAGTATGTTACAATTCTTGAGCTTTTTAACAAAAGTGTATTTTATGTATAAAGAAAGTAAGGTAAGGCAGTAATTTTAAGAGGACATATTTATTTTATCTTTTGACATAGCAGTAGAAATTTAATTGGTTTGGCTTCACTCATCATTCAATTCCTCTATATCTTTTGATCACATCTTTGCTGTGAAACATTTATCAGCAGGAAGTAACTTCAAATATCTGAAAACTCAGTGTACTGCAACACAGTATATATCCAATCAGCTGAAGACACATGAATATACATACACACATTCACAGATGGACTGATATTTTTCCTCTTATGATTTCCATACTTTTAAAGTACTCTTTCTTTTGTTTGTAGAACAGATTTAAAAGTCTCTCAAATTAGACATTTTATGTAATTAAATGTAAGTAACAGGAAAATGATAGTTCTCATTTAAATAGAACTCAAAAGGCTTTCCTTATAACAGAATTCTTGTTATATCTCTGTATTTCAAGTCATAACTTGAGCTGGTTACACAATAGTTAACCTTAAGATAGCAATGTTTTGAACCTATTTTAACCTTTCTTATTCAATTCCAATATTAATCTACCAGGACCTACTTCAAGAGCTACTACTAGCAGTAGAAATCAATGCTGTTCAAGATATAAAAACTTGAAATAATGGCTTTGAAATTACATTATTTTTTGACTAGTTCTAATCAGCTGTTAAATTTATAGTAAAGTTGGTGTAGGAAAAAAAAATAGAAACCAAAATGATGTGATTTTGTTATTTGGTTCTTAAATCACAAGGCTAGAAATATTTTGAAAGAATTTTTTCAAACCCTACCTTCTAGAACACTCCTAAAATACGAAGAATTTCAAGACCTGGATTTCCTCAGAGATAATACATAGTTTTCAGTTCAGAAACTGCATTCACAGGAATCCAAACTGCCTCTGATGGATATATTTTTTTGTAAGTAATCTTATGGGAAAATTACAGGATTTGTTGTGGTAAAATTTCACTGTAACTTGTGGCTCCTTGGAACATTTTACCAATTAATTACCAATGAAAAAGAAAATTGAGGAAGATCATTGGATATTATAAACTGCTTTATCAAAGGCTTCATCTAAGAGTCAATGCTACTATGGAATAGTAGTAGTATTGCAAAATAGAAAAAAAAACTAAAATAAAATTCTACAAATTTAGCATGAAAGAGAGAGGTGGCAGAATGGTTTTGTATGTACAAGTTTGCCTCATTTATTAAGAACTATTTGAAAACATGCTCAAGAGGATTATGTAATTGCTTTTCTGCAGAATATGTGAATACTGCCTTGCCAAGAAGTGAGGTTGCTCGCTACTTGCCATTGTGCAGTCCAGGGATCACTCTGCTAAGAGGCTCTGCTGATGGTGCCAGTTCAAGAGGCCACATGGATGGCCCAGCCCCTGTGCAGGGTAGCAGTGCTCCTCCACGTGGGCTCTGTGCTGTGCTCACCTTGCCACATGCTTGCATCCCACCCAGGGTAAACCAGGCTCACCAGCTGGGCACCACTGCCCTGAGCCCTTTTCAGCCTGAGGTAGCCTTAGGTGGAATCTGACCATTCTGTTGGCCAGCCCTCTGTAGAAATACTTTCACTTCCTCCAGTTTGAACTGGACAATGTTCAGTGAGGAAAGAAAGGTGTTCTTGTCAGCTATGTGTTCTTCATATCCTCACTGTAATCTAATGAGAAGAGCTTCTCACTGGAAAAATGGGAAGAAGTAATCTGCTTCAGACGTTTGCAGTTGATGGCGCTAGACATGTGTTGACTGTTTCCTTGGTGTCTCTGGGCTTTTCAGAAACACCCAAAAAGAAAAATCTTGATCATAATTCAGTCATTGAACAGCTTATTTTAATGGAATGTTTAGCAGCTGTTCCCATTTGAATTCTCTATTAAAAATACAAATCAGGACAATCAGAATTCTTTCAATGTTCATTTTTAACAGAGTGCAAAAAATAAAATCAATAGCTACTGTTGCTAGGAACAGAAGTCTACTGACATTTATTTAGATTCTTTTATTGATGCCTCAGTATTTGAGTGCGAACTACAACTATTTATAAAGGGAATCCATCCCCCTCAGAGAATATACTGAACTGCTTGCTAAAACTAAAACTAAGCCATTTATAATAATATCTTTTTGGTAAATGGAGATGGTTTTATTCAGCTTCCCAGGTATTGTTTTCCTCCTTCAGTTTTCTTTGTCTTAATGGCTTAACAGACTCATGAGGAGCTTGGTGGTTGAGTCCACAGAGCTTTGAGTGTGGTGTTTAATGTTCATATTCCAAAGGTATATAATATAGACATATAATTTTAACTAATGATTTACCACAGGAAAAATAAATGAGGACCACCAAATTCTTTCTTACCTCTCTCCATGGCAAAAATTGTGCTTTTTTACAGCATAATTTTTAAGAAATTCCTTAGACCACTCCAAAATTTTGGAAAAAAAATTGGGATGTGGCTAAAATAGTAGGAAACTTTGTGTTTCTGAGTTGCAGAATGGAGCACACAAACCTTCAAAGTCACTGGCTGGCAACTTTGTTTTGGGAGGTGAGTAGCTGCTTTGAGATTACCAATCAATGGCAAAGGTCACTTCCCATTTTTTGGAGATAACACACAGAACCTGGATCTGCAGAGTGTTTACAGCCAGCCATACAATGGAGCCAGACAGAATTTTGTTCATGAGGTTAGGGTAGCTGGAGGGAAAGGAGCCAAATTCCAGAAGCACAAAGCCCAGCCTCATGGAACTGCATGGGGAGTGCCGGGTTAGACACATTTTCCTTGTGTAGGGGGTGCTTACCTGCGAGAGCATCACTGTGGGATGGACTCTGGGAGGGAGTTTAATGAGCCACAGCCAAGGGAGAGAACACAAAGAATACTCCAGTTCCCTTATTCCCTTATAAATCTGGTGGGCAAGACTGCCTGATTGACATGATCAGTATGTTTTAATACAACATGGCTTTTTAAAATCTTTTTCAGTCCTGAAGGTGTTGAATAAAATAAAATGTGTTGAATTCAATACAATTGTCCGCTTTAACAATGAATATAGATATACAAACATCACTTTCAAAAAGAGGATAAAATATAAAATGGACTTAATTTTATAGTTCCTTCAGGGAGATTTAGGACTGTGTTTGTTTAAAAAAAATCATTTTGTGTTGAAACCAGACTGGATATATTCAAATGAAATGAATATTTCTATTCTATTCAATTATTTTAAAAGCATTTTCTTTATCAATCAGTCAATCAATCTCTGATTTTTTTCTCAAATCACCAAAATACATTACACTTTATTTGCTCACTGGATGCATTAGGGCCTTCCTCAAGGAGGTTTATAGCTGACTCTGTGTGCAAGTTTGTTCTGTATCACCCAGGAAACAAAGAAAGTTCCTTGTCTTAGATGATATTAGGGAAACTGCTTTTCCTTTCTCTTTCAACTGGTATCAAAAAACCATTAGCTAAAAATATTCCATGCCCTACGTTTCTGCAGTTCTGAGAAGAAACTAGAGATGAAATCAGAAAATGTTGTGGTCCTGCCCTCTTAATGTACATGGACTGGTCAAATCCTATTTCCCTAAATGTGGTACAATCAATGAATTGCATATTGTTCTTTATTCATGGCTTTGAGAGAGTTTCTTTCACGGTGTCACCTCCAAATCCTTTTATTGGTAATACTATGGTATTGTATATCTCTGATTGTATTTGATTTTCTTTCTCTTAAAGTACCTGCTGCTACTCTCCTCTGCATATCTCCAATACCCTGAAAAATACTATCACTTTCTGGAATTTTTGTTTGCTTAGTTTTGGGAGAGAACATGCACCTGTTTAGGGCTTGGAAGAAATATTGGTACTATTTCCTTTACTGCTAACCCTCTTGTTCCAAGTATCTTCTAGGTCAAGCATTGACAAAAAATTCCCTACAAATTATAAACAAACCAGGAGAAAATTTCAAACCCCATTCAGCAGTAAGGCTGGCACCTCTGTAACTACAGATGCAAAAAACTTGAGACATTTAATCGTTAAGACATCACTGACTGGGAAGCCTGCCACCAACATCCACACTTGATGCACATACATTGTCTTTTGGCTCTCTGCAGCTATGCCCATCTGCTTCAGTGGCATGGTGCCTGCTTATCAGCTAGTTGGACGATTTCAGTACACAGAGGTGCCAAAAAAAGGTTTTACATGGGTAGCCTGTGTATCCACAAAAGTGCCATTTCTTTTGTAGAAGAAATGCTAGAGCTGAGATACTAATAGACTGTCTTTGTGCTTTTTTTCTTTTTTTTTTTTTTTCACTTACTGAAAATGGGTCTTGCCATCACCATTTTTGTATCTCTTTTACAAAGAAAAATATGAGACTGGGAGTGAAGCAGAATAAAATAAGAAACCGATGAACAAAGTCACTATGAAATAAAATGGGAGTAGGCCAGGTTATGAATGTAGTTCAAGTATCGTACATCATATGCCTCTAATTCAAAGGAAACAAATAAGGTAAAAATATATACTCACCCCATTTTACAAAATTTAAAACCAGGAAAGGTTTGCAAATGGAATTGGATTAGATCGAGAGGAAAGCAAACAAATTATTATATGAGATCATAGAAAAATATGAGCTATAAAAATAATCTTCATTGTCCTAAAGATATGGCACACAATTCCAACAGAAATTTAAACATCATTTGTTGGTTTTATTTTCAGGACCATTGTCCAAAGTAGATATTATTTCAATCTAAGGCTAGACCTCATATTCTTCTTATAACACTCCTAACTCAGCAAATTGGAATCGAAGAAGATTATCAAAGCTTTAAATTAAACAAGTCTTTAAAAAATTTCTTGAGAAAAACACGATGAGGGAATTAAATTGACAGTGTACAAGATGCCTATGAACTTGTCACGTATCATAAATACAGTCAATTGCAGCATAATTTCTGATGTAAGAACATTAGGAGATACAGCAAATATAGTCAAGAAAACTAACACTGGGACTGTGGATCTATAAATTACCTTGAAACACCAGATTACAGATCTTTGCTTCACTTTTAGATAGATATTTGGTAAAATGATTATCAGGGTTTTTCCCAACCTAGCTTTTCTTCTGATTCTTTGATTCTTACATATCTTTCTTGGCATTATGACCTATGCACAGCTCTGGTGGAAAAGTATACATATTATTTTGATGAACACTCAGTGCTACAAAAAGCCTTTCCCAGCACTTTTCAGAAAAAGTAAAAATAACAGGTTGTTGAAAGGATGATAGCTCAAAAAACTATAAGGAGGTAAGAAAGGTCAACAGTGAGGGGGGATAAAGAGCTGATACTTCAAATGGGGTGAGAATGTATCCAGATGTCAAGATGGCATTTGATGACATTAGCAATGAAAGGCACAGTAGTTTCCACATTGAGGCAGAATAGCCACGTGAATTTCACTGGAGCAGCCCAACTTGCCATGCAAAATCTGAGCACGGCTGAGCCAAGAAGCCTTG
This sequence comes from Chloebia gouldiae, assembly GCA_003676055.1. Taxonomy (NCBI): domain Eukaryota; kingdom Metazoa; phylum Chordata; class Aves; order Passeriformes; family Passeridae; genus Chloebia; species Chloebia gouldiae. The sequence goes on along the minus strand of QUSF01000002.1, from coordinate 46,783,764 downwards.
CCAGTGCCCCTAGCACTGCCACATCAGAGTGACTGTGATGACAGTTTTATGACAGGAGACAAGAGCATGACAAACTGATAAATGTGCTTGGAAAAGCATTGGGTTTTTAAGCAACCAGACTGAATTATTCCAAATTCTGGAAGGCATAATGAAAATTGAATGGGTTTCTCCTGCTCTCCAATTTAATTTAAAAGTGCCAAAAGAGTGCATACTCCACCAGGTATGTGGAAATAAGTACTGAAACACCCAGTAGGAAAACAATGATATTTTCTAATTTCTGCTGCCTCAAAATCAACAAGATAATTTTATGACCATTGAAAAATCTTGTATATATGCAAGCTAAAGTTCAGGCTTATATTTCATGCTTGAATTAAATTAGGATATTCTGCTGGCCTGATTGCTTGGATATTTCAAAAGTATTTTTCTGTCCAAGCACAAAATGTATTCCATCAAAAACAAAAATAAAGAAAAGGAAATAGAAAGAAGATATTTCCAGATATTTCCAAGCATCCAAATGAAAGTTTAAGTAAAGTCCTGGAAAAAAATAGAAAAGAATGAAAAGTTACCCATTATAATTTACATCAACATCTAAATTTTTTTTCATGTATCACAATAGAGGGTTCACTGGATGTTGTTTTTAAACCTTTCTTTTTGCCTTCATCACCCAGTCCATACTTGTGCTTTATTTACTGAATATCATCCAAATTCACCTGTTTGTTGGATTTCTTAGGCTAGCTGACTTTCTGAGTGCATCTTAAGCACGGATTACCTTCCTAAAGCACTGGCTGGGAAAGATAATAGTTATTAGTCCCAGCTGAGAGATGAGAAATTTCTGCTGCAAACGAGTCTGGGGTGCTGAAGGCAACCACATTATTCATCACCAGTGCCAGAAAACCAGGTTGTCCACTAAGAAGGAGATGCTCACTTTGATCACATAATTAAGGATCGTAGCATAATTCAAAAACACAGGAGGCTTAATAAAGGTCACAGAGGCATCATCAGTTTTGGAAGTTTCTCAGTCTTGGATACCCCATTTGCAGCTTTAATAGATTCTTCTTCCAGTGCTTGAAAAAGTGTATGTGCAAGCATTTTCTCAACTGCACTTGTACTGTGGATAGTGGGTGTTACGCAGTCAAGTAGCCACAGTTAACAACGTGTGATGAGCAGTGTCTTCCACATGAGCTGATAATAGCTCCCAGATGAGTCTTCTGCTAATACATAGGTATAAATGCTTCTGTATTGTTTAAAGGACATATTGAAAACAAAAAGAAACCCAATATATAAAGCAGAAGATGTTATTGGAGAGTATTGTCACATTTTAAAGAATAAAATAATCAAAAATGTAATTTTACTCTCAGAAGAAAAAGATAATTCTAAAATGTAGACAGGATCTCTGTCTCACATAAGCACTTGTGAACAAAAACCAGAAAGATAAGTATAAAACTCCAAAATTCCAAGGGGTAAAAAGAAAGAAAAAAAAAGAGAGAAAAAGAACTGCCTGAGTACCACTATCAGGTCAGTAGTGATCAGCAAGGAATTAGACCAAAAGGATTAAGAAAACTTCCATGGCAGCTGAATTCTGTCCCAAAACACTAATGAAATGGCAAGAGAGATAAAATAACAGATAGGTAATATTTGCAATGTCAGCTGCAGGATCACCCTTCCAAACCGAATAAACAGCAAAGCAGTTTGGCATTAAAATGAAAAGAAAGAAATCTAGAACAGCCGTAGACTTGTCACATACATCTAGTTATAAAATTAGAAAACTCTCCCCTACCAGACAGAATTGGTCCAAAGGAATCAGAAAGTCTTTGCTGAGCAGTATAAATATGGATTCATCTGGGGACTTATGTAAATTCTCATTGTATTAACTGGTCTTTTTAGCAGATGCAGACCTAGAAAGAGGAAAATACTTAGAAATCTCTGTCCTTTCCATTACTAAACATTTTCTTGTCTCACCCAACCTCAGATCTCACTTGCCTGGAGATGCATGGATGGGAAGAAAATGATAATTAGTGCACCCTGGCACTCTGCTGAGCTCTCACACTTGCAGTGTCTTTGGCTGAATTAATTCTGTGGCCACCTTGTCTACTCCCAGTTTAAGTGAGAACCTGTCGTTGTGGTGACAGTGCCATGGCACTAATTTTTGAACAAAATTCTGCAGAAAGCAGATGAAACAGCATTAGAGGCTGCTGTGTAGCCTCAAATTCTAACTTATATTCCCTATTTTCCTCTAAGCACTCCTCTAAGTGTGTTGAAGATTTTGCCTACTGAACATGTATTAGGAAGCAATGAAGTGGATCTTTCTCTAGTTACCCCATGGGATATACTTGCAGAACATTCAAACTAATAGATGGCAAGTCTTAGAGAAGGTGTCAAGTGCAGATTGCAGATGTGATCCCCTACCTTTCAGTGAGAACCATACTGGTTTGTACAATCCTTTTGATTCAGCAGGGATTTCTGCTTTCATATATTATTTTGCTGTGGAAAATAAATGACTGCCATATATATAAACCTGAAGAAATTAGGCCTTAAAAAGCCTCCAGTGCAACATTTTATTGAAATGTTGAATTTTTATTATGAATGAAAATTGAAATTTTATTATGATGAAAGAAAGATATGGGAACATCCACCTAAACAAAGAAAAGTCCTGCATCTTTTACTTATAGAAATATGTTAGTCCCCTAAATTATTGATCCTGACAGGAATTGCAGTGCTAAGAATTCTTCCTCAAAATAATATGTAGCCAGTATGTATAAATCACTGATATGACAGATCAAATGAGAAGATCTGTTTGTTGTGGCAAGCTCCTTTCCATATGTTTTTTAACACTCAACCTTGTGGATCAAATGTAGCAATAAAGAACTTGCAGGAATTAAATGGAAAGAGACAATATATTGTCTAGCAAATTTGCAAATTTTTATATAATTAGTTTTCTACCTTTGTTTTCTACATGTTAGAAAGCAATTAAAAATGGATGTTAAAGTGGATAGGTAAAGTATAGAATTATGGGTAATTTTCTCATTTTATATTAATTCTAAGCAGAAGGCAAGGCTTGGGTTCATTTAGTTTCACACAGAAAGATACCAAGACTATAAGATACATAGCTATACTTTGAAACATTTGTCACAAGGGTTGTGGCATTTCTGTAGATTAACACTTAATAAAGAACAGTTTTATGAAAAACCAGCCTTGATTATAGATAAATAAATATATATATAAATGCTGCCTCTTTATGATGCTATACTCCTTTCCATTAATGGGATTTAAAATATATACATATATATAAATTATATATACGAATCTCCTAGTCCATTGTTATCTATAAGGATATTTCTGGTTTAGTTCAGTTTCATTTTAAAGGATATGATGAACACAGTGCAAATATAAAGAGCAAGGACTCCAAACATCACCTGTGCAGACAGTAACATTCAAATATCACCGAACACCTTTTCTTTCCAACACTAAGTTTACAACTGGTTTTTAATTTTTTTATTCTGTTGTCAGACATGATGTTGAAATATTTTTTAGTTTGTTTTTAGTTTTGCTGTACTCCAAGAATAATTTTACATTTGTCAGTTGCTTCTGGCATATTTAGAGATTTCCCAGCAGTATGAGATTTCCTGCTTTGTGTTGCTATCCTAAGAAAGATCAGGTAAGCAGTCTTCAATGTTTTCCCTCTCTTAGTAACTACTTATTTTCTTTTTTTTTCTTTTTATTCCCATAACAATGCCTTCTTATTTTCTTCTTGTAATTTCCTTATAAAAAAATCCAACACTTGCCTCCCCCAAAAGTCTAAAGTTTTATCTTGAAACTTCTGCTTCTTTGTGACAATGTATGTGAGGAGCTTTGATGGCTTTATTGACTCATTTTCAAGAATAAGAACCAGAAAAAAAAATGTTACCATATTTTCAAAGAGAGTTCATAAATTTAAAAAAAGGCAAGCAAACAAACAACAGCCTCATCTTATTATGATTACTGGCAGAAATTCCTCAAGCCTTTTCTAAAACAGCAAAAGTTCAAATGATGATGATGGTTTCTACTTTCATAACAGAACCCTTGTGTTTCCCACCACCCACACAAGCATTCACTTGTTTTGTTTAATTTCTTGTCACCCAGGATTTTCCCTTTTGCTGCTCAAATGCGTTAATGATAAAACCTGACTCACAGTTCACTGGTTTCAAGAGCTGAAAATCAGAGACACAATACTGCAATTTATAATAATTTCTTTGCAAAGTTCTCATTTCTTAGTGACCCATAGTGGAATTGCTGTGGAACAGTTTACTTCTGTTTATACTCTGTGCATGTGTGTGCCACACCTCACTCCTGCCTGTCCATTTGTGTTTCCCCTTCAGTAAGCCCCACACAGCACAAAATTTAGCAGTACATTTTTCTATGTGATAAGAAAAGTGGAAAAATATTAAGCTGGCAGTGAAAACATTTACACAGCATGCTCAGGAATTTCACACTGGATCCTAAATGTAGGTCCAAACCTATAAAGATTTAAAAGTGGACAAATCAAAGATTTCTTAACCATTTTTCTTCTATGGCAGGATCAAACAGCTTCAGTTAGCAGCAATAAATGAAGGAATTCTGGGGTCATCATCAGGTAATATCTACTGCATGGGTAAAGATCCTCTACACTTTTTTGTTGTCTAATGCTTTAAATGAGCACGATAAACTTAATCCTCATTTGAAAATACATGTAAATATAAATTATTAACTCCAACAAAGTGCATTGGAATCATTGGAACTTAAGTACTCACTAAGCATGAGATAGCTGGCAGAACAAAACATAATGCTAAATGTTATACTATTGAAGAATGAACTTTGGGTTTTGGTTTTATTAAATTCAGTGGCTGTCTAACAGACACTACATATCAAAACTTAATTACTTTACCAGTGTTTGCAATGATGTTATGAAACCTCTTCTATACAACAACACAACAAAATAGAATAAGAAGAAACAAACAGAAAGGAAAAAACAAAACCAAAGAAAAATATATATTAAATATCTTTCTAAAGCAGCAGATTATTTCGGAAGAAAGATTTTATGCTTCTATCTATATATTTATTTTTCAGAAATATGACCTAATTTTCTGTTTTAAAATGTTGATAATGTGAAATATTCGTGAAGCATTTAAAAACTACAGTATCGAGTGCTGTGAAAATATCTATTTTGACCAGATTATATGTGACAGACAGGCCAAAGATTCTGTCATGGAAAATTTACATACATTACTATTGGAACTAATCCACTCTTCCACCTATTGGCCTAGGATGAGCTACCTGTCAGGTTATAATGCAGATGCTAACACAGATGCCAATTACAGTATGCTCATGGCTGTACAGAGTATAAAAAAAAACATGACTTAATTTTTAATGCTATCAGTTTGCCTCTTTCCATGATAATTAAATTCCTGTAACAAAAATAAAAAGCAGGTCCTGAACTAAATTCTGTACCTGCAATATCATGAGATTTTGAAAGGGAGGAAGGTGTTGACAAAATAGATACTGGTTATTTTCAGGCTCTAATACAAGTACTCCTACAGTTATGCTGCTAATTTGGTGGTGATGTTGTTATTTCTTTTCATTTACAATAGGGAAAAAAGCCCACAGGAAAAAAAACCCTTCTTATCAGCATTACTTTTAGCCCTTAACAACAAATTCTTAGCTAGAACATTCAGTTAAGTTCCAGTGAAAGCAATAGCTTCCCATGTATTTACACCAGGGCTATAATCCAGACAAGGATTTTAAATCCTTGTGTCTGTTGGCCTGTGATAACTGTGTCATCTCTTTGTGACATCCTGTATCTGATACAGGCTAGACATTTAATAACGTATATGGCATCTAATATGTCATCTTGTTAGAAAAGGAGACAAAGCTGCAAAGACACTTATCTGCAAGCTCTTATTTTTAAGATAATCAATAAACTCTTCCATAATAATTATATTCCAGCAGGCTTAAAACAGCAGACACCGGACAGAGTCACAGTGATCCCTCTCTGATCCCCAGGCAAATGAGGTAAAACTTCAGAGGGATTCTCCTGCCTTTACAATCACAGAAAGAAGCCAGACAAGGAACATCAGAGCCTGCGACCTTTCTGCAGTTATGACTAGAATCTGCTGTGCTGAGATTCTGCATCTCAATGCTCTTCTCTTCTGCTCCAGCAGCATCTCCTTGCACGCTGAGAGTATGCATGGGGTGATGCTCCCACTTCCAGAGTCTCCAGGGAGCTTGACAATCACAGGAAATCATAACAAAAATCCAGTCTCATCTAGTGCATGGTTATTAGGTGTTAGGATCCAAGCCAGGGGATCCCTTTGCAAAATGGCAATCTGGTGCACATCTGCCATAAAACGCAGGTGTCTCCTCATTCAGGTTCTTGCCTTTGGCTCTGTGATTGCTGTGTTCTCTCGCTTTTAACTTTTCTCTCCAAGTGAATACCTTATCCCACCATTACTATATTTATACACTGCTTAGCACAACAGAGCATCTTCTTGGCTAGTGCTTAGACTTTACTTCAACAAAAGTGATTAATAATGATATTAACAGGAGCAACTTTACAGGCCATGCATTTTATTGTGTGATAATTCAAATTCCAGCATTCTGACAAGAAAGCTTAGTTAAACTAAAAGGTGTGAAATTAGCCTGCAATTTTCCATAGAATGTATAATTTATTACTCATATAAGTGCTGATAATGCTCAGAAATGCCTTTTCAAAATTGCAAATGCATAGAAACAAAATTTTGTACGCTGGACATTTTTACATCACAATTAATCAAAAGATACTTTTGTAAATATATTCTCATATAGGACAATTTCTTGATACACTGGCTACTAGATACCAAACTTAACAGTAATACTTTATTCCTCTCTGTAGTTTTGCTGAAGAGAGTACCTAGTTCTGTAGTTCAGGTTGTTTCAGAACTCACATGAAAGCAAAGCTGCTTTACTTATGTGAACAATTAATACCATGAACTAAGAATATTCCAAATAAATGCAGGATTTGCTTTCAACTTCAACTAATATTCAAATGTACAGGATTATAATCATCAGATTGTTTTGTCTCTCAGTATTGAAGTTTCATGTTTATTAAGGTAATTTAAAGGAATACTCCCAGGGAGGGAAGATATGGAGAGCAATGTAAATTATTTGATATGTTGCATAAATATTACCAAAAGTGTTTTAGCAAGATCAACCATATATATTGGTTTGGTAAGATATCTTCAAAATTCCTGCTACAAGTGCATATCTTCCATATATCTGAAATGCAAATTCATCATTCTTTTTATAAGGGTTAGAGAGCTCAGTAGGCAAAAAATCCTCTCACATTGTCGATTTGCATTTAAATTTGATTTTATTTAAAAAGAGAAGTTTTTATTTTTCTGTTCTGTGTTACTTGTATATTAAATTCCAGTAGAAATTCTCTTTTCAGCCAATTATATTGTGGATCAGAATTTATGAACACAATTCTCCAAATGTGGTCATGCTTATCTTTATACCTAAGTAATCCTGCTAAGTGCTGTGTTTTCCTGATAAATAAAAAGCTAAAATGTGCACGTAGGTGTGTGTAGGATTGATTAGTTAGTTGTCTGAATGTCTTTGTTCACCTCAGCAAGCATCTCATGACTCCACACAGCTGTCTATTCACAGAAAATTAAAGAACAGGTAGTTCAACTACATTAATAAATAAGTGAAATTAAAAACTTCTAATTAGATCTTGTGTTAACATCAACATTAATCTTTTTTTTTACCTCTAACATTCTTAGTAGCTTGTTACAATACTTGTGATATTTGCTAAAGTCTGTGGAAACTAGTAAAATAGTGATATTCGGTACCCATTTTATTCTTCAAAAAGGGCCCTTAAACTTTTGAAGGAAAAGATAGAAGTAAATATTCAAGTTATGCATGGCATTTTGAGGACTGCAATTTTTACTAGAATCATGTTGAGGTCACATTAATTTAGTTACAGCAAAATTCTCCTCATTTGGTAAAAACAGAGGCAAATTTTTGGCTAAGTGTTTATTCTGGAAGGACGTATATTGTAGCATCCCATGAACTCTCTCCACTTAGTCAGTTCCCAAGCCTACTGCCCTGGAAAGGGCAGTGACTCTACCTACCATGGAGTCATATCTCCTATGGGAAAAAAAAAACCAAACAAAATAAACAAACAAACAAAAAAAAAGAAACCAACAAGCAAAAAAAACCCAAAACCCAACCAAAAAAAAAAAACCCACCAACACTCCCACATGGATTTTGGCTTTACAACTTCCCCTGGTTTCCCCTTTCCCTGGTTTGGTAGCCCTGGTGGCCGCCCCTCTCCCCTGGAGACCAATCCCCTTTTCCCTGTCCTTAGCGCTGTCCCCCCCAACCCCTTCCCCTTTTTAAGCTGCCTACACCGCATGGTTGCTCTCTTTCTTGCCAGGTTCCCTTCAGGTACCACATGTGATACTTCACTAAAATAAAACTTTGCAAGAAGGAACCTTCGAGCCTGTCTCACTGAACCAACCGTGGTGAATGTTGTGTGCAGATCTGACTGCACTGCCTGAATGTTAACCCAAGCTCCTTTTCTACAGGAGAGGTTTGTTGGGACCAGATAATAGGCAGCTGCACCCACCTTTTAACTCCCACACTTTTAATACATTGAGAGAAAACTTAAAATTTGAGAAGCATTTTAAAATAAGTAGCTAGCCAAAATACAGCTATTTATTGTTTAAGATGTTGTTTATTCCCTGGAATAGTGAAAGGAAAAAAAAGAGAATTTCAATTACAAGTGTTATCTGGTATGTATATCAAAAGCTTTCCATTTTCACTAGTGACAACCACAGCATACACACAGCTATTGACTAAAAGCCTTTCCTAAGGAGTGGATTAATAGTATTTCTCCTTCTGGTAGGTATAAATATTTCATCTATAGCTCAGGAAAACTTCAAATAGTTAAACCATTAATGATGTCATTCTCCATTCTCTTACCATGCTACCGCTCACAGAAGCTTTACAACAGGGAATCCTTAGACAGGTGAGAATAAGATTTCACTGCAGCATAGCATAGTCATTATATGCTTTTCTAAATGTCCCCTTGTCATGTGGTTTTCTTGGGTTAGGTAATTAGAACTATAACTGAAAGCAGTGTAGTCTAATTTCAAGTGGAGACATAGTAAGACAGAACTCAGCACAGAATCATTTATGTGGGGAAAAACTTCCAAGATCATTGAGTACAACCTTTGACTGGTCACACTTTTGTCAACTAGACCACGGTACTAAGCACCACTCCCAGTTGTTTCTTGAATGCCTCCAGGTATAGTCACTCCACAACCTCCCTGGTCAGTCTATTCCAATATTTAACAACCCTTTCAGTGAAGGAATTCCTCCTATTTGACATCCTACTTGAAATTCCCCCTGGTGTAGCTTGAGGCCATGTCCTCTTGTCACATCACTAATCGTCTGGAAGAAAATATCAATGCCCACCTTGCTACAACCTCCTTTCAGGAAGTTGTGGAAGGCAATAAGGTCATCCCTGAGCTTCCATGATGAACAACCCTAGTTGTCCCAGCTGCTGCTCATAAGTCTTGTGATCCAGACCTTTCATCAGCTCCACTGCCCTTCTCTGGACACACTTTGACACCTCAGTGTCTTTCTTGAAGTGAGTGCCCCAGAACTGGACATGGTATAGTGGAGGTGTGGCCTCTCCAGTGCTGAGTACAGAGAATCAGTCACTTCCCTGGTCCTGCTGGTCACACTGTTCTTGATACAAGCCAGGATGTCACTGGTCTTCTTGGCAAATCCCTTATCAAGGTCCTGCCATAATCCTGTCCTTAAAGGTATGGGAGTAACCCTCTTTTCACAAGAGTTGGTGCAAACCTCTACCACTTTGAATAATTAGAAAAGAGTTTTTACTTTTGGTATAAAAGATCAAAAAAAAGCAATGTGATTCCCTATCTATGCTATACTGAGCAGCTAACAAGTCCTAACAGGCAGTAGATATTTGAAGAATATAAATAAATATACTAAGCCATTAATTTCCATATGTAAGTTATCAAAAAACATTGATAAGTGTAAATGCTTTCTAATAAGTGAGAATAGTTCCAAGTATCAGTGAAATGAAATAGCAAACTATGCACAAGCATATTAATGAATATTTCTGGCTGTTCTTAACAGAGTTGTCATTGACATTCAGCACTCAGCACTCACCATGCAGCTTCAAATAGATTATATAAAAATGATGGAGAGAGAGATGATAGATTATTTATTGAGAGTCAAGCCCTACAGGAAGAGGGCTAACATTTCTCTGATTTTTGTACTCCCTCAGGATAAAGGTTACACTGTAAAGAAATGGAAACTGTCATCTCATTCAACTAAAGGCAGGATCCAACTGTGACCAACTTGATAGATGTAAATTAAATGGGAAGCAACAAATGCTACAGTTAGTCTGAAACCTCACTCAAAAGTCCAAACTCAAACTTGCAAACAATTCTCCACAGGATACTTAACACCAAAGCTGCCCTCCCACCCCCCAAAAAAGAAAAACAACAAAAACAACCCTTTCCAATTAGGCAAAATGAGACTTCATATTTGAGGTTTGTTTTCAAGGTGTATTGAAGAAAGAAAAAAAAAAAAACAATCCAGCAAACTAAACAAAAAAATGTAAAAAAGATAATGAAACAGAAGTCATTAAGAAACTGGCCTTATAATACAGCATGAGCTCAGGATGTGTAGGAGCAATTCAAAGCCTTAGATCTTTTTCCTTCATATCTCAGCTGAACAATTATTATTGCATTGAGTAGTTCTACTTTCCAGCACTAGCCTCCCCACATAGCTAGAAAGTAATTCATTGTCAAAACAAATATGTTACTATGCCAAATTTAAATTATAATAAAATTAGGCTTCAAGCAATAACAAAAAACAAATGAAAAATTCTAGTGAATGAGACCTGTTTCGGGTCTGTCATGAGGACTCACAGTTCAATTAGCAAACAAATGCAGCTTGAAGCATTCCTATCTCCACCCAGATTTCATAGAAAGAGACTGATGAAAGCAAATCTAACTATTAAGATCAATACATACAATTTTCTGTGAAAATTTACACTACTGGTAATAAAAGCAAATTGCAGTATTTGTTGGGCTAAACCTGTATAGTTGCTAGATGTCAAAGCTGATATGGGATCTCTAAGTTAGTGCTTTGAAAACACATAAACATACTGAAATATTTTGACATACAAATAATGTCAAAATACTTAGGTACTATTTGGCAACTAATTTAAAAATACTGTCTGTCCAACCTACTCTTCTCCACTGTACTCCAAACTCCCTGGGAATATGTGACTGGAGCACTCTGGATTTCTGATCATAAGACAATATTTTGCAGCTCATCTCATCAGAATTGTTTTAATGACCTAATGAATAAAAAATATGAAACTCAAGGTGTCTACCACTTTGTCTGGAATATATATATATGAATGAGTCAAAATTCAGATGTGGAACTGAAGTCAGTTATGTTCAACATGTACAACACCATATTTGAACCACATTCAGAGAAAATTAGTGAGGAGTAACCCAATCATAAAAAGTAGTAATTATGTCAAGGAGGCAGTCAAACAAACAAACAAACAAACAAAAAAAAACAAACCAAAAGCAGTCAAACAAAAAAATTGCTATCCCATTTGGTTTGTAGAGAAAACTTGAATTTCCAAAACACAACTGATGCTGAAAGATGATGAAAAACTATGATACTTTATCATAGGGACTTGTAAGAAAGTTCAGTGGAGACACAAAGATCAGTAAGGGGATTAAAAGAAATGGAAAAACAGAAGGAACAAAAAACTCACAGAGTTGAACCTTGAAATAATAATTTTTACAGACAGGTTAACTACAGCACTGGTCCATAGGCAGCACTACTGTGTAGACTCCATTTTTGAGAATGGGAAGGGAGCAGAGAATTTGCACCACAGCGAAGTCCAGGAGAGCAGAGATGGCAGAGTATCTCATTATTGCCTACATTAAGGAGCACAAGATCTAATACAGTGACCTAAGATATTGAAAGGTGAAAAGAGAACATCCATTAAATTTTGCAACTACTAAATGAAGGTTTTCTATAGACAAACAGGGCCAAGAGTAATACAGTGTAACCAAGTCCATATTCTATTTATTTGATTTTACTCTCAGGATCACTCTGGTGATACACACTCCTTTAAGGCAATAAAAAAATAAAAAAAAAACTCATGTATTTCAATGAGTTTCAGCCCTCATGGTTTTTAATGCCAGAACTTGGCAGTTCTGTTTCCCAGATGACAGAAGGGGATAAATCTGAGAGTCTCATCATCTCTCCTACTAGTGGAATGAAGACTAGTTTTATGGGAAAGTCAACATTGTATTTAAAATTCCAAGTCTTTGTCATGCATGAACATAGACGACACTTCCCTGACTTAACCAGAGCTTTTAAGTTTCTACAGACTCTCCATGATGTGGTTTGTGCAGGAATCTTCCTACTATGCACATCTTTTAAAGTACAAGTGAGTGCAAATCACAGCATATAAGGATCAAAACTTTTTTACTTCATTCTATGGTCAGTGCCTGTTTTCAGGCATTTTGTGACCATAAATAAATCTGGCCGTTTTTAGAATCTGTTATCCTAGAACTCAAATATCAAATGGTAAAAAAGTCAATGTCAATAAAGTCGTCAAAGACACTTCTCACACAGAAACAGCAACGTATTTTAGAAACAGACACATCACAAAAGGCTGCTTATTCACAAAAGTGTCTACACCTATGTGAATTTAACAATGACATCGTTATGAGAGAAAAGCACTGTCAATCACCCAAGATACGCAGATAAATGCATTAATATTGGTAGTAATTAAATTTATTACAAGGGTAAGTCTCTCAAGGCAGAAATAGGATCTAATTTTGCTATGGAATTCAGAGCATCAATATGAAATAAAAAATTGGCTTAAGAAGACAACTAAGAGGTGTAGGACCCAAAACTTTTGTACCATTTATGTCACTAAAAATATTTCAAATCTATGTATACGCATTTCAACAAGACTAAAGATAGAAGAGTGCTTCTTGTTTCACAGAATGTAGAAGTAGTAACTAGGTAAAAAAAAAACTCATAAATAAAATCAGCGACAGGCTTGTTTCAACATTAAATTTCAAACAGGAATTTGCTCTTCAGGCAGATGCAAAATTAAATATGTAGAGTGCTCAGTGCCATAGGCTATGAATAACTTTTTGGTTTTTACTTGCAACAGAAACATTTTGAAGATTACTTTAGATCTAGATTAAAAAAGCCAAATTGATTAACAGTGAGCTGATAAAATAAATGATGCCAATTTAAAATTCATGATTTTGTTTTCAAACTTATAACCCATTCAAACTATTTAGCAAAGGACACATGGCTGTGATGATTTTGCTTGTTTATTCATTACTTCCATAATGCTATCCTTTAACAAAATTGTTATCCAAGGAACAACATATGTGCTCTTCCAAAAGATGGTGTTTTAATAAACTTGAAAATTCCTGTAGATATTCCTAATGAGTTCTGCCTTTTTCCAGTTGGACAGTAAACCCACCAGCTAAATGTTTAATTTTGTGAGCCATAAATGAAAGGAAAAACATTCACTGTTTCAGGGCACAATCAGCACAGAATCTTTAACCGGCCTACTAGCTGATAAAAAACAGCATGAAACCCAAAATTATTTATGTCTCATTCACCCAAAATTGATATTGAAATCAATGAAAACAGCTGCAGAGCTTAATATAATAAATAAATAAATGGAAATCTAACAAAAAGGATGATTGACAATAGTTAAGAAATTACAGCTAGGAACCAAACTCAGCAGCAGCACTATTGGTAGCTCAAACTGGCATTGGGGGAATCACGCCATTTAATTGTAGAACTAAAATGTTACTTTACTAGACTTGTATAGAAGTAAAATCAATATTGATATGCAAAATTCTGTCCTTAGAGGCATTTATAATTCAAATCTTACCTGCCGAGTTCATAGCACGTAAAATGCTGCTTCACTATGATCTAACCAACATGACTGTATGCAGCAATAACGTCTATGCCTAATATACATAATAACCCATAAAATAAAATGCAAATAAATAGTGCCCTTGACAGCTAAATTATAGAGGTAGGGTGCATTGGAAATTTTAGAACATGCTTAATAGTGCATTTTACAGCTCTACTCATTGTTTATCCTGCCTTTCAGTGTCATTCAGAAAATGTATCTTTATTGGTAATGTTCTCACAGCAACAGGTAAAACTTGAAAGAAGTACCATGTTTCCTGTGGAGCTTTGGGAGTTGAAAACAATAATGAAAACATCAAAAATTTTAAAAGGTAAGTACAGATGGGAAGAGAAAAGCATCTCTGAAGTTCTGAAATGAAGATTTGTGACAAGGTTTACAAATTATTTTTATGTAGGTTCTTGTTCAGGTGGGAAAAAAAAAGGCCACATTTGGAATATAACTGAAGAAAAGAATCTCTGTCTTCTCTCAGAATTGGAAATGGGGATTTGTAAATGAATAGGGTAGTATAGCTTTGTATGATTCTCAATGCACCTTTCTTGTAGCATAACTCAGGGTGACAATGAAGCTCACAAAAAAGAACCAGCCACATTTCCTAGAAAAAAAAAAAAAACCTCTTGAAAAAAATATGAGGGTGAACTCCAGGTACTGTCAGGTCACCCTGTGCAGAGATATAAGACAACTATGACTAAAGTCAGATTCACTCAAATTACTCAAATTACTAAGCTTGCATAAATCTTAACAGTTGCCAGAAGAACTTGGTTTCAGTACAGCACTGGCAAGCAGGGCTACTCAGACTTAATTTAATTTAAAGCTAAAATTTCATTTTAGCTGCACTCGGTACAATGCCATTTCAAATATACATGTAGAGATTAGCAACTGAATCAAGGTGGAGAGATTAGAGGGAGACATAGAACTACAGAAGGAGCTGGAATAGAAAGAGCAGCAGCAGAGTTTTTGTTCTATGATGGTATTCCACAAGAAGCCCAGAGCCAGGAGCCAGGAGCCAGTTACAAAGGAAAGGCAGCAGAACAGGGGAATGTGAGATTTAAGCAGGTAGTTTGGACTAAAGGCAATGTTTCCTGTTTTTTTTTTTTTTCTAATGTATATTTCACTGTGCTATAAACTGTTAATTAAAATCTATTAATCCCTTGGAAGAAGCACAACATGGGTTACCAGTAGCCATTGCAACAGCCACGGAGTCTGAAAAAAGAGTTATCACAAAGCCAGGTTCAGACGTCAGCAGCTTTTCCCTTGCTGAAAGAATGTTCCAGCTTTGTCTGGGATAGTTTTCTTCAGAGTAGCTGGTATGAAGCTATGTTTTGGGTTGGTGCTGAAAACAGTGTTTATAATATAAAGATGATTTTGTTGTTGCTGAGCAGAACTTGCAGCCCATCAAGGCCTTTTCTGCCTCTCACCCAGCTCACCAGCAGGGAGGCTGGGAGTGCACAAGAAGCTGGGAAGGGACACAGCCAGGACAGCCAACCCCAGCTGACCCTGGGAACATTCCATGCCATATGACATCATGCTCAGTATATAAAGTGGGGGCAAGAAAGGAAGAGGGGGATGTTGTCAGGCATGATGGTGCTTTGCTTTCCTGGGAATAGCTGAGCTCCTCCCTGTCCATGAGAACCAGCAAATGAATTAGTTTCAATTGTCTTCCCCATCCCAGCAGAGAGGAGTGGCTGTGTGGGGCATAGCTGACATATGGGACAGAGAGACAGAGAGATACTGTTCAAAGACTTTTTTTTTTTTTTTGGTTTTTTTTTTTTTTTTTCCCCTCACAGAAGTATTCCACACTGTTAGCTGTGATTCCAGTCTTTATTCCTAGACTTTATAGACAGTTTGTGACATCCCTATGTTTGCTGGATGCACTGGGTAAAACATTGGCTTGTAACTTGAGAAAAATGGATTCACATGATTATCTGTCACAGCCTTTCATCTGATAATGAGAAAATGCCTCAGACCTTTAATGTGTCAGCTCCCACATTTTAAAGCAGTGTGGAGAAAATACTTCCCTACTCCAGTAGTGTGACACTATGGCAGAGACATTAAAAGCTTGGAGGTGGAAAGATATCTCCATGAATTCATGCTATAAACACATAAAATATAAAAAGATAGAGCTATAACCTTTTAGACAAGCAAATGTCAGTATAATTGATATACAGCAAGCAGAAAAAAATAATAAAAATACTAAATAAACAACGTGAAAGTCCACAGTAACAAATACAGGTGTAAGTCTGGAAAACACAAGGAAACCTGATTATGCTGAAGAGAAATATTCAGCACTGAACTACAGAGGTCATCTCAGATCAGTGGAAACATTACCTTATCCTTGCTTGATTTTTAATTATTTCTAACTGGCCAGGGCTATTGGGTGCTTAAGAGAATTTTAATGCTTTCCAATGCAGTTTAGATTGAGGTAGTAAACCCCATGGATTTAATCTCTAATCTCTTCCTCTATGTATCTGTTTAAAGACTTCATCAGCTAAACCATTCACTCTCCATGCTCTTTGTAATATTTCAACTAAGTGCCAATTAGACATTATTTTAATAGAAAGGGTTGCTACCTCTTCTAAAGATAAAAAAAAAAAAACCAAAAAACAAAAACAAAGCACAGACCCCACTGTAGAAAAACCCACGAGTTATTACAGTGACAAAACAGAGGATCTAATCTAAAGAAACTAAATGCAGAGGAACTTAATCTTTTCAACTTTCCATGGTGAGATCTCTGGTTTGAATGCAAATAAAATACAATATTCATTATACATTGTTTTCAGTTCTACATGGAACTTTACTCCTCAGTGGTGACTTCCTGGAAAACCATCTTCCTTTTCTGTGGAATGGGAGAGGGAGAGCCATTTTGAATGTGAACACAATTCATTGTAAGGGAGTAAAAGCTCTAGGGAAGGATTAATGTAGCTGTATTCT
The DNA here is from genome assembly GCA_003676055.1 of Chloebia gouldiae. Lineage (NCBI taxonomy): Eukaryota > Metazoa > Chordata > Aves > Passeriformes > Passeridae > Chloebia > Chloebia gouldiae. The sequence continues at coordinate 46,766,801 of QUSF01000002.1, read as the reverse complement.
ACACCAGTCTGACCTGCCATGACACTAATAAATGTGGATTTAAATTAAAAGTATCAGTCATTTTCCTGCACCAAACATGTTCTGCATAAAGTTTCTTGGGAACCAAAGTTGCATTTATGATGCAAATTATAATCTTTCATCTTCTAATAATCAGCATTTTAATGACTTTAAAAAACAGTATTGGCTAAGTGTCTTTAAAAGGACATTTTTATAATGGAAAGCTTAAAACACACTCTGAAAATTAGTGAAAATCCATCTCAGTCTGAAAGAAAACAAAACTCCATACTGTTAAAGTAAATGCTGTACTGGAGTCTTGTCCAAAGTGTTTTTAGTGATACTTTCTAAAAATATATCCAATTAATTTTCAGGAATCAGTGGCTCTAAGAATCTAATAGATTTCATGTTAAAATAAGGGAAAAAAGTATACTGTGTTTTTAAAATGCTTGCTTTTTTAAAAGCCTCTTGGAGTCTGGAAATTTCTCTTTTGCTCTTTAGAAGTGTTTTCTGACAGCAGGAACTTCTGAGAAAGTAAAGTCCTACTAAAAACTTAGAGGAATTAGAGACTAAGGAGATCCTATATGAGATCCTTTCCTTTTTATGTCTTGACTAGTTCTCTGATCAGAAGGGGGTTTCTGTTGTTTTTTAGTAGTTTTATTTTTTTTGTTGTTGTTTTTTTTTCCCCATTGTGCTTTCCTAGGGCTGGCAGTTTAACTGTCTGAGAATTCTTTAATCTTCAAAGAATATGTTACACTTTTTAAAGAAGAGCCATCCTTTACAAAATTTCCTTTATATTAATTATTTGTACCCTCAGTGCCTCATACCTAAATAAGTCCCAGTGAAGAGAGCAGATGAAAGTAGTCAAACTTCACCCAGACAATTATAGGGAAAAAATATACTCTATCCTAAATAATAAGAAACGTTTACAATCAAGAGCCAAAAAATGACTGAAAATGAAGAGAAATGTACTGTAGACTATCTTCTTTCATCAACTTCCATACAGTCAAGACAGATATACTCTGTATAATATTATACTGGAAGTGATTCTTAAACATATTTATTCAAGGCTTAGCTGAGTCTCCAGGGCTTAAGAATTTGAAATCCATTGAGATTTCTTGCAAGTTATCAAAATATATCTAAAAGGAGAGGTCAAAAGCCCAGGGTCATCAAATTTAGACCAACTTTCTGGACTGATTATCATGTAAAAAACAAATTGTTTTAAACTTGTATTTAGTACTCCACCAATAAACTAACTAACTGATAAGCATACAGAAAGAATTACTTCTTGAACACTGGAATAGTTAAGCTTTTGTTTGATCAAGGTCTGTATGGTTAGCCATCAGACTCAAAATTTGGATTAGTCCTATGACACTGACCAGACAGCTATTCACAAACTTCTACTTCCTTCACATTTTCATCCCTACCCTAAATCAGGCTAGATTCAGTTACAAAAGTAAACTGCTAAGCCTATACTGTTAAATATAAATTAAAGTACATTTGAATCCACAGCATACTAAAATCTAGTCTTTTGACCCAACAGCAGCAAAAGCACTGTATTAAACAGCATACCTCCCTGTGAATAAAAATCCCTTTCAGCATATGTTGTTCAAAGTCCAAAGGGCAATTTTCTTCTTACATCCCTACTGATTTTTCACAGCATCTCCCAGACATGAGGAAAACCCTCCAATAAAATAACAGTTAGCCAAGTTTACAAAGGTCATTTGTATTGAGGTAGCATCAGTAGTAAAAGGACAGACTATAAAAAGAATCCCAAACTCTATTCTTCCTTGGCATCCAAATTGTCACTAATCTTTTACGAGAATTTTTAAGAGAAAAAACTTGCAATAATTGCAAGTGCTCTTGTTCCAGGTATTTCTGAACATGGAAATATTTCAGAAAACACTGACAAGACTTGAGGAAGAACTCCTGAAAAGGTGACCAGAATAAAAGATATTTTTTAAGAAGAGCTTTGACAAACATTTTTATTGAGCAAATATATTAATGAGCAAGCATTCCTCAACCAAAATATTAAGTATAAATTCTAGAATGAAAAGAATGCTATCATATTGAATACGTATCATGGAAAATGCTAAGGAGAATTTATGCTGCTATTCATGGCATGGAAAGCATTTCAAGAAAATGCTTCTATGCAGAAACTAGTACAGCATAAAATACCAGTGCTTCATTAGCATCAATTTATCTGGCATAACAAAAATTAAGCCATGAATGAAGCAAAACTAATTCAGGGATGAGGTGGATTCTCCAGCAGTGTAAGAGTCTTAATTCATGTAATGGAGTTTTATCATTGTCCCAAGTATGTTTCTGCAAGGTTTACTAGTGCTCTTTTAAGCTTTCTAGTTTTAGTTTGTATTTTTTCTTTGTCCTCATCCTCTTGGTCACACATTTTGCACTTCAAAGCTTTTATTTACTTAAATGCAATCCTATGCTGCATTATACTTTTAGCAACCTTATATCTCCATTTACATCATCAGACACAACCTTTCACAGAAATGTTTATTATAGTTAACTATTTCTACGAACTAGCTATACAAGAGTGCTGTTTCTCCCTTACTTTGTCCCCTCAGTGGTGTGTTTTGCCATGTTAGGTTAATGGATGGACTTAATGATAATACAGGCCACTTCCAATCTTAATGATTCTATCATTCATTGGTTTTTAACAAAGATGAGGATTAACAAAAAATGTTTGTTTCTTGATATTTCCTGAGCCACAGTGACCAGCAATATTTTAGTCACTGTTAATTGATGACTAGATATAATTATGTTTTTAAAAACTCATCTGGTTTTCTTTCAGCTGAAGAAAAACTATTTACATACCTAATTTTTAATCAACAGCCCCGAGAATAAAACAAGTTAGCACTGAGGAAGTATTTTGTTAAAATTTCACCTGAGCATTTGTTCTATTTAGATGTAGGCAGAGCTTTCCGTAATTGTCACTTTGGGGGTGGCTATCACCTCCTCGATCTTGCATAATTTGTATTTTCTGAATCTTTTTGATCTTTCTGATTGAAAATGAATTGGTAGTGTGCTTATGATACAGCAACTTGAAATGAACAGACGAAGACCTTCACTTTTCCTTCTCAAGTGTAAGAACATCTTAATACACATACAGTTCTCCAAAAATAAGCTGTTCTGTCCTCCCTGTTAGGGCACATATGAAGTTTAATTCCTGGCATTCTATGAAATCTGGAGAAATTACTATTCTGTCATCATTGTCTTTCATTGCTTACCCCTGAGATACGTCTCTTGTTTGGTTTTTTTTTATCTTTTCCAGTGGGTAGGTGTATATTTGGATTACTCTTGACATTTTAGTAATTACTTGAATAAAACTGACACAGATTTTCTTACTAACATAGAGATATAACTGTGGTCACACACTTCCTGGTTGATCTGGCTTGTAAGTACGAAAATATAAATCACCTTGCATTGCACTATTTTCTACCTGAGTGAAACAAATAAATCCTGAAAATGTCTACACTGAGAACAGCATGGATAATGAAAAATGTTTCATACAAGTACCATTTCCAGTTTTAAGTGGATTTACTTCACTCTTGTTCAGCTTGCTTTCTAGCTCACATTTAGCAAAGATTTTAGTAAATAGAGTGACAGAATGTCCTAAAACTTAATTATTCTGTTGCTGGAATTAGTGATAGCTGCAGGAAATTGTTTTTTTCAAGCCCATTTGTGCCAGCAATACAAGTCTAAGGGGCTGGTCTTCTCTGACATACAGTAGATATAATAGCTAACTGTTTTGTTACTCACATTACAAAGAAAATTATCAGAAATCTATGTGAGTAATAGAAATAATTTATTTATTAACTAAATACATTGAAATACAGAAATGAATATATAGCTATGAACACATAAACAAGGCACAGAAAAAGACAGGGGTGTTCAATGCATTCATTCCCTCATTCCTCAACATGGAGGATGGACCAAGAGGGTCTCAGTGCTCTGACCTGGAGGACCATGACTGTGAGAATGATCAACTCCCAGTTGATCCTGAACTTCTGTGGGATCTGTTGCTCCAGCTGTATCCCTACAAATATATAGGACCTGATGGGATTAATCCAGATTCCTCAAAGAGCTACCTGATGACACTGCAAAGCCTCTCTGGATGATTTTTGAGTGGTCTTGGAAATCCAGAGAGGTTGACTTCCAGTTGACTGAAAGCTAGCTAACATTGTTCCAATCTTCAAAATAAAAAGAAGGAGGATCCTGGAAACTATATGACTACATGTCTGTCAGTCTCACTTCAGTCTGGTAAAATCATGGAAAATATTATTCTGGGAGATATTGAAAAATGCCTGGAGGACAACACAGTCATTAGTTACAGCCATGAAGGGCAAATCCTGGTTGTCAAACCTGATTTCCTTCTACAACAGGGTAACCCACCTTGTTGATATAGAAATGCAAGGAAATGTATTCTTTTTGGACTTCAGCAAAGCTTTTGATACTGTTTCCCACAGCAAACTTCTGGACAAAATGTCCAGCTCACAGCTGGATAACTGTGCTATGTGACGGGGGAGCAACACCCTCATGAGTTGGGTACAACGGTTTATAGTGAATGGGGTGACATCAGGCTTGTGTCTTGTCACTAGTGGGTTTCCATAGGGCTCCATCCTCAGCCCTGTGCTCTTCAATATCTTCATTTATTATATATTCATTTACTTGGATGCAGGACTCAAAGGAATAGTAAGTTTGGCAAGAACACCAGACTGGGAGGAGCCACTCCCTCAAGGGCAGAGAGTTCCTGCAGAGAGACTTTGCAAATTCGAGAGATGGGCAATCAGCAGCCATACGACATTTAAGAAGGGCAAGTGCCAAATTCTGCATCAGGAATCGAGCAATCCTGGGTGTGTTTATTGACTGGGGAATGAGAGGCTGGAGAGCAATGCCTTGGAAAGGGACCTGGGGGTCCTGGTCGATGGCAAGTTGAACATGAATCAGCACTGGCGAGGAGCCAGCTCTATCCTGGGATGCATCAGGCACAGCATCACCAGCTGGGCAAGGGAGGGGATTGTCCTACTCTGCTCTGCACTGGGGCAGCTTCACCCTGTGCGCAGTTTCAAGTGCCACAATATAAAAGAGACATTGAGTTATTAAAGAACATCCAAAGGAGTGACAGAAGGATGGGGAAGAGTCTGGAGCCCCTTATGAAGAGGGGGTGAGGTCACTTGCTTTGTTCAGTCTAGAAAACAGGAAACTGAGGGGAGACCTCATTTTGGACTTCAACATCCTCACAAGGGGAAGTGGAAGGATAGGCTCTCATCTCTTTGGTAACCTGTGACAGGACATAAGGAAATGGCATAAAGCTGAGATGGAGGAAGTTCAGACTGGATATCAGAAAAAGGTTTTTCACCCAGAGGGTGGTTGAGTACTGGAACAGGCTCCCCAAGGAAATGGTTACAGCACCAGCTTGTCTGAGTTCAGGAAGCACTTGGACAATGCTCTCAGGAAAATGTTGTACGTCTTGGGATGTCTTATCTAGGGCCAAAAATTGAACTCAAATATCCTGACAAGTTTCCTCCAACTCAGCACATTCTATGGTTCTATGATTCTAAGAACAACAGAAAAAATATTCCCATTCATTATTATCCATGACAAACTACTGAATCAAGGAAGAAACTGAAGAATACTATTATGCATGCTTGAACAAACTTGAAGAAACAAATCATCTTTCCAATGGCACAGTTGGAAACAGAATCAGTATCTTGATTCACAGCCTCCTGTGACAGCCACCAGACAGAGATACTACTAAAATGTTCAAGGTCATTTACTTAATTGTACTTATAATATTATTGGGCATTAGCTCAAAATGATTATGCAGAAAATTATTGCTTATGTTCCCAAATTATCATTTGCTCTGAAAAGTTGTGTAGAGCAGAGAAGTAATTTCCATGTCTGTGTGCCTCCTTCTATAAATAAATGTCTACATTTCAGTTGCAACACAGCAAGTACAATTAAGCTGAAGGACTGGATGGTTTGTCTCAAAACGGAAAAGTACTTCCTAAAAAACCTTTTACAGAGAGCAGATTCAGGTAGGAGTCTGACTTCATAGACTTAAAAATTTTGTGTCTTGCAGGCTGACAAGAATGCCCAATGACAATTCTATTTAATTTCATCATCCTTTTTATTAAATGGTTTTACATATAGTTTTTTTCCCTAACAGATATTATGAAAGCAGGAGTAAAATAAGAGGCAAAACTTGTTTACTGTGCAGATGAATGAGCAGTAGGAAAAGTTGCTCAGAGAGGTTGCAGAGTCACCCTCACTGGAGATATTAAAAAAACCATCTGGATGCAATCCTGTGCCATGCACTCTAGGATGACCCTGCTTGAGTTGAGAAGTTGGACAGATCCACTGTGGTCCCTTCTAACCTTACCCATTCTGGTATTCTGTGAAAATATATTTTTTAACAATTTCTTTGATGAGCTTGAGTACACACACTTTCTTATTATAAATCAAACCATTATCTGGAGGATAAATCAAATTATGTCAATAAGGTGTATTAATGCCAGAACTCACTTATGAAAAATATTAAGCATAAGAATCCTTTTATTATAAATGACTGTTTTATCTGAAAATTGGTTTTCTTAACACGATTTAGCAACACAGTGTTCTGAAATTTTTTTTTCACCAAAAATCATGGCCAAATCATTCACCATATGGAGACTGTCTTACTATCTTTAAAATTCAGAAAGGTAGCTCAGAGGCTTTACAATTTCCCATGGCATGATTACAGTTGTTGGATAGTATCCTACATATGGGAGATAAAATGCTGCACATTTTCATGTACTAGTTTAAATATTTTTTTTAAAAAAAAGGAAGACAATAAATTTCAATTTACAACACAAATATTCCAAACCTGAGTTGGTAGAGTCAGGACTACTTGTCATATAAGATATTAAGTAGATCCCACTAGGTGTGTTGAGCAATTGACCATGTCTAGTGTTTAAAAAGACATGGATTAACTTAACTGTACTCACTGGGGCCTAATGGTTTGGCAGACTGATGATGCTGCAAGAAGCTCAGACATAAGGTAATTGCCTCTTTCTCTCTCTTTTTTTTTTTTTTCCACATGTATATCAGCAATTATGTGTTAAGTAATGTACTACTAATAATCTATCCTTTTCTCACAGACTTAATATGACCAGGTATAAGCTTGGAAGGGGCCTTTAAAAATACTTTAATCCCCTGCCATCGGCATGGATATTTTTCTCTAGATTAGATTTTTCAAAGTCCTATCCAACATGGCCTTGAACACTTCCAAGGATGGGGCATACACAAATTCTCTGATCTATTTCAGTGTCTTGGCATCCTCATTGTAAACATTTTCTTCCTTATGTTCAATCTAACCCTGCCTTCTTTCAGTTTAGACCTGTTGCTCCTTTTTCAGTCACTACAGGCCCTGGTAAAGAGACCTTCTCTCTCTTTAAGTCCCCTTTTTATATTGAAAGGCCACAATAAGCTTTGCCCAGAGCTTTCTCTTCTCCAGGCTGAACAATTCCAACTCTCTCAGGCTGCCTCCAGAGGAGAGATGTTCTACTTTATTGACTGTTTTAATGGTCGTCCTCTGGACCTGTTCTAACAGGTCTATGTCTTTTTTTTACTGTGGGCCACAGAGCTCCTTTGTTGATCCAACTAAGTAAAGGATGAAATTTTTATCACTGTCTTCTTATTCAAACAGTCTGTGATAACTGGCACATTCAGGTGTTTTTTATAAACTCTGAACAAGACAGCTCAATCTTAGATTGGTTCTATCAAAATCAATGAGATGATCCAGAGAGGCAAACTCACAAAGCCAGATGGGCTCCACAGTTGGGGTGAGCTCTAAGAAAAATGTGTGTGAAAATTAGTTAGAATAGTGTTGCACCAACCATATCATTCAGAAACTCATGTGAATGCATGCAATTTATAAAGCTGGTGTTCTTCCCCATTCACAATGCACTTATCATAGTAGCAGAACATTTAAGCATAATTTTTTGTATCCAATTTATGCTCATGGTTCATTTTATGCCACAGAATAGTCTTGAGATGGAATATTTAACCCCTTTTTCTTTAGTGGATGTTTGAATTTTGCATTTTTATTTTCAAGTCTCTTGTACTGGTCAAAGTACCAGAAATCAAAGGAAACTCCAGTTCAAATGACTCCCAGTGTTGTAACTTGAAGGAAAACTAAATATTTAAGGCTTTCAACATACTTGTCAATGTTGACAGTAAATTTTTTGGAATATATTAATTTGTGTGCATGCATAAAGGCATCACACATGTGGATACAAATTTTCTGCATACAGGAGATCACAGAGACAGAAACACAGACACAAATGTTAATGTATTTCTCCCAGCATCACAGTAATGCAATATGGATGGTAGCACAGGGGTAAAAGCAAAATCTTTCTATATTCTGAGTGACTGCTGGTATATGAGGCAACAATTAAGAGAGAGACTTTGCAGAAGAGGGTACAGATTCACTGGAGTTAACAGAGACAAGGGGTAAAGGCTTTAAACTGAAAGAGTAAACTGAGAGTAGGTTTAGATTAGAAATTAGGAAATCTTCACTGTGAGGCTGGTGAGGCACTAGAACACATTGTCCAGAGAAGTTGTGGATTCCCCATTCCCAGAAGGGTTCAAGAGCAGGTTGCAGGGGAGTTTAAAGCAATCTGGTCTACTGAAAGGCACCCCTGCCAGGCTGGAACCAGGTGATCTTTAAGCTTGCCTCCAATTCAAACCACTCTATCATTTTAAGATCCCCTTGTTTTCATCTGACATGAAAATATGGTTATGTATGGGAAAATTTTTCAGCTCCTATCTCTCAAATGTATACAAGCTTTACATGAATTCATAGTCAATTTTGACAGCAATATTGTTATAAAAATCTAACAAAGGTATGAATTATGGTTTTCGGAGTTGTTGTTATTCTTTCTTTGTAGAAGTACAAATGGAAAAAACCCCACAAATCCAGAGTATGAAAAGAGGATTTAATTAATACTGCATTATGCCAGAGAGTACAGACATACTAAGTCTCTGTATAAGGAAAGAAATGGATTAAAAATATTAATTAAGGTCCAAATCCTTATTTTCATACTCTAGCCCTCAGTCCATTATTTCTTACCATAACACCATATCTCACTTTCAGGTTGGATTATAAATTCTAGGAGGCATGTACATAACAGATAAGCACTCTAGCAACATAAGTTAATAACAATAATGAATAACTATAATGAATCATGCCTCTATTGGGGAGGTCCAATGTATCCAGGAAAGTTATGGCTAACATTTAGACTAGCTCTAAATTCCCCTAATACTGAAGACATAGTTTGTTGTTTTAATTTTTAAGATTTTCTAAAGCTTTTTGAGTTTACATTTTGTTAGAGAACTTTCCCACACAATTTCTGTAAATAACATATTGTTTTTCATTCCTTCATGGGGATGGAGAAAGTTAATGTACTAGTAGTTTATCCAATGTCTTTGGAGAGGTGGCCCAATGTAGGGCCAATCCGCTACCACCTTTAAAAAAATATAAAATTAGAGTCAAAGAATAAACTACCCTCTTCTTTACCTTACAATAGCAGTGGTTCATGTTGTGCTTTCACGTGTCCTACAGCAACAGTAGTTCCTTAAGCTGACTCTATGTTCATATTGTCAGGCACTTAATGACCATATTGACTTTTAAATTTTAGAGACAGTAAGTAAATGTAAAAATGTTACGGAAGAAAAACCAAGATAAGATTTCTATTTGCTTTAAGAACGATCCTGTTTGTAGTGTTTTTCACTTTGTTTTTTTTTTCACATGCACATCAAAGTAAGTAAATAAAATCAAATACTCACTCCTGTTATGTAACGAGGTCTATACTGGATGGTTCCAAATAAGCCAAGTATGACTATAATAATGTGTATAAAATTTGCGAGGATGGGTGCCCACTGATAACCAAGGAAGTCAAATATCTGCCTCTCGAGCACAGAAACCTATGATTAAAAAGCAAAAGCATAAATAGATTAGAACAAACCAGAAAACATATATAAAGGTATTTCCCCTTTCCATATCCAAGACAATTGATTTGAGTTAAATAAATACTTGTGAGAAGTAAAATGAGTTTCAAATGTTTCAGCCTCTAGTTTCAATGAAAGCTGCACTTCTGACTGGTTATTGAGTTATATTCTACCAAGATACAAAACTGTTCACCTGTGATGGTCTGTTTGCAGGAGGAGAAACACAAAGCACTCTTATATACACCAGCAAATGTTTTAGGGTATCAGTGCTGAAAACATGTGATAGGTTTATGACATCTTCTCAGCTACATTATTTCCATTTACAACATCATACTTTAGCCTGGTCCTGTCTCTTCCACGATTTCACTGCATTTTGATTTTTACCTCTTCTCTCTACCCCAGCTATTCTGTCAGTGGGCTTTTACCTTTAACCAAATACATACAACTTTTTGACCTGGTTCTACTGATAATGACTACAGTTGACTTTCTTCCATTGTCACAAACACCAGCTGAAGTATAAAATTCCCCAAGACTCTAGATAAATAATATTAAAAATCAATTGAGAACCATCCCAGGCTGATGACTACTGTTTATAAGCAATACCATCACAAACAGACAGATCAGATATTAGAAAAAATGCCTTGCTAACAATAGAAATAATTTCACAATTACAATAGTAAGTGTCCCTTTACTGGTGTTCTAACATTATGTAAAAATACACTAAATACACTACTGCAGCCCAACCCATAGGTAGAATGACATGTTTTGACAAAAATAGTGTTTATGTTAATATTAGAAGACAATATAATGGTAAAGTGAATCTAGACAGAAAGATAAAGGAGTTTCTTTGACAGCATTCCAACAACTTCACTAACTGGAGCAGTGAATTAATGAACTTAATGAAGATGTAAATAATGAAAATAAAATTTAAAAAAATATGAATAATAATTAAAATAACAGCAATGTAGACACCACACACAGAAAAAAGAGAAGGCGAAAGGAAGAAAAAGAAAGGAAGAAAAAGAAAGAAGGGAAGAAGGGAAGAAGGGAAGAAAGAAAGAAGGAAAGAGAGAAGGAAAGAAAGAAGGAAAGAAGGAAAGAAAGAAAGAAAGAGAAAGAAAGAAAAAGAGAGCAGGTGGTTGTTTCTTGATTAAGTTTCATTAAATAACAGGTGACTATTTACTGAGTTTATGTTATGCTGTGGATGAACTGAATTAGTTTTCTGTGCCAACCACTCTGTTTATTTAAAAAATAACACCTTTTGAAATCAAGTACTAAATGAGCAATTAACAGCTGCTTTTTTATGATACAGCTATCAGAGAATTCTTCATTTTCATGCCACAGTCCACTATCACATGAACACTTTCTTTTTGAAATTAAATAAGAAAACTTTTCATTAAAAGACAGCCTCCATTCACATCAGCATTGCAAATGTAAAACGCCTGTTAATTATATGCTATGTTCAACACTTGTTGAACTTTGAGATGGAGACTGCCAAGATAATCCTGGGAAAGTTTGCCAGCTATGTAATTTCAAATTTGAGTGTTCAGGTTTCATGTCAAACATTGAATTTCTCTTTTCAACAAAGACTTCTTTCACTCAATGCACCCTTCTTATAACCAGTCTTAGTATTTTGATTGCCATTTTATATATTTACTACATTATCAAACATTTCTGAACTATTTGTGCTATCCTACAACTCTTCTAGAAGAGGACAGTCACAGAATCCCAAGACATGTCTAATAGTGACAATGGGATGAAGAAATAAAGAAGAAATAAAAGGAAGATCAAGCTGTATTGGGAACTTCATAAAAACTCGGATTGTCTATGCTTCTAAGTTTATTATTAAGAAATACTTCCTTGACTACAGACACAGTATTTTATATTAAAAAAAAGGCCAGCATGTGGCAGGAAGCAGTATTACATAGGTCAATGTGAAGTCTATTAGGTGTATCAGCAAAAAACCTCTTACACCTAAGTGCTGTTAAACAGGTATTAGAGGGAAAATGTTCTCTCTGAGCAGAGCTCTCATTTTCATCAGATAAACAAAGAGTAAATGAGAATAGCAAAGCAGTAGCAAAAAGAGTACAGACTGTGCACTAGACTGCTTCTAGTTTAGTCACAGTAGAGATTCAGCAAGCAAAAAACAATACATGGGAAGATGCAAATCATTCAAACAGCAGGAGATCATCCAGTTAAGTATGCCAATTATAGAGGGAAATTGCAGCATGCTAGTTAATTATATAAAAAGTAGAAAACCTCATATCCCTGACACGACTTATAGTCAAAAATGAAACTGTGCTACCATGCATCAACATGTTTTGTTTTGCTTGTCTTGGTGAAAGATGCAGTTCCACCAAAACTTGCATATGGGACTGCATAAGATAAATGGCTACTCTGTGAGGATATTTCCTTTTCATACACCAATGTACTCTTTGTTTTTTTCCCATTACTAGCAATTCCTTCAGTACCAAGCAACCACTTTCAGATTTTGTGGTCATATTGAATTTGGGGTGAGTAAATACCAGAAAGCAGGGCACGCAAGACAGGGGGTAAATACAGAAGAAAAAGACAAGTCTGCACCATTTCTATCCATGTATATATACCTCTCATTTGCCACAGGCAGACTTGCTATTGGATTTTCTCATGTCACTTCAAGGAATTAGATGTGTGCAGGAGCTGCTGGATATGTGAAATGGCAGCACTCTGGTAGGTATGCACAGATGAAAAGCTGTGGAAATGCAACTCTTCCTTAGAAGATCACACTAACCTGGCAAGGTGCATTGTGGATTTATGTAATGAAAATTACAGGGCAGGACTAGATCTATATTCTTACTTCCTAAAGAGATGAAGGTGCAGAGAAACTAAAACGTATCCATAAACAAACATAAATAAAATACAGACTTTCTACATGAGTTACTTTTTAAAAAATCTCACTCTGTGTTTCTAAAAGGAGAAAAGTGGAAAGTAGGACAAAGTAATAATAAAGACTATTAAAATATTATTATGTAGCTTCCTCTTCTTCCACAGATGTCAGAATCATAAGGGATTTCCTTACATAGCAAGAGAAAATAGAGATCTGATTTTGAAAGCATTTTATCCCTTTATTTCAAAATTTTTGGTTAAACAACTGCACTTCTTCAAATCACACCTGCTAGCTTCAAATGTTTAATGATGTTTCAAGGATATTACAGAGGGAAAGGAAAGAACTAACAAATAAATATTAATTTTTAAAGTAAAGGAATTTTCCTTCTTCTTCCTCAGGGGCTGGTATTGGCACTTTCAACATTTTTGTTATTGACGTGGGCAGTGGGGTTTTATGCACCTGCGGCGAGTTTGCTGATGACACCCAGCTGTTTGCTGTCCCACCCACACGCTGGAGGGAAGGGATGACATCCAAAGGGACCTTGACAAGCTTCAGAGGTCCATTTGTGTGAAGCTCATAAAGTTCAACAAGGCCAAGTTCAAGGTCCTCCACCGGGATTCGAGCAATTCCAAGCCCACAGGCTGTGCAGAGAATGGATTGAGAGCAGCCCTGGGTGTTGCTTGTGGGCAAGAAGCAAAACACAAGCTGGCAAAGTGCACTTGCAGCCCAGAAAGCCAGCCCCATCCTAGAGTGCATCAACAACCAGTATGGTCTGCAGGGCAAGGGAAGGGATTCTGTCCTTCTACTCTGCTCTGGGAGACTCCAGCTGGAGTGCTGCATCCAGCTCTGGGGTCCTCAATGCAGGAAAGACATTGACTGGTTGGAACAAGTTCACTAAGGCCACTCACAGGACTCGAACACCTCTCCTGTGAAGACAGGCAGGGAGAGTTGGGACTCTCCAGCCTGGAGAAGAGAAGGTTTCAGGGAGGCCTCATAGCAGCCTCCCAGTAGCAGAGGGGCTTACAAGAAACCTGGAGAGGGATTTTTTTTAACAAGGGCACGTAATGACTTGACAAGGGGAAATGGCTTTAAGCTGAAAGAGGGTAGGTTTAGATTAGATATTAGGAATTCTAAGAAACTCGTTCTTGTGAGGGTGGCAAGGTACTGGAACAGGTGGCCCAGAGCAGTTGTGGACTCCTCAGTCTCTAGAAGTGTTTAAAACCAGGCTGGATGGTGCTTTGAGAAATGTGGTCTAGTGCAAGATGTCCCTGCCCACGATAGGGGTGTTGGAACTAGATAATATTTAAGGTCCCTTCCAACCTAAACCATCCTGTGATTCTATGATTCTGGGAAAGAGTTTAAACTGAGAAAAGCAAAAAAGGAAAAATGGATGCTTTGGATGAAAAAATATAATATGGTTGGAAAAGAAAAATATGTTTTAATTCAATTCCACTCTAATAATGCAGTGAACTCAGAATGCAGGGTTATGGACAGTCAGATTCTAATGTTAGAAGATAAACACCCACCACATTGTCTTCTTAGGCAGATTATTCAATACATTCACTGATAAAATTACAGAAGACTTTATTTAAAGGAGCTATTTTTGTAAATTGTTGTAAAAATAAATACAAAATAAAACGAGCCCATATAGTGTCAAATTGGCATAGCTCAAAAACTATTTCCAGATTACTGTCAGAGGTTGGTTGTTAATAGGTTAACAGTGTTACTGACCTTGAGGGATCTATGAATTGAATTTCCAGAGGAAAATGAAAAATATTTGGAGATGATTCTTAATGTATATGATTGGACTAGAATTTCAGACAGGAACCACAAAGAAGAAACCAGTCAAAAGATGATTTATAACACAAACTCCAAAATGGAAAATGACTAAGTGCCTTTGCTCAGAAAGCTCCTTGAGAAAAAACTCAACCACAACTACTTTACAATGATATAGAATCTAAACTTTGCACTGATATAAATTAAAGTTCACATAGGCAGAGACACACAAAAGGATATGGAGAGCCCCTGCCAGCCAAGGTCCTTGGACAGCAAACACAGCACGCAGGCACTCAGCACACCAGGGCTGGGGCAGGGTCACACAGCTGGCTGAATGGTGGTAACAGGCTCTCAGCAAACTCCAAATGAAGAAGAGTATTAGCTTAAATTACAGCGCAGGAGAATTAAGCAACCATGGTTTACATCATTGAATGGCTCACACTAAGAATGAGCTAAAGAAATTAAGCTCTAATCAATAACTCATTAAGTCCCCTCAGCAAAACTATGTTGTATCAGATGCCCACACCATCTAATAATTCACTTCTCTTTTTATGTTAGCTTTTAAGCTTTTTAAAGACTTTCAGTTCTTGCTCTATGGCATAAAAAAATTAAAAAGAGTCAAATAAATACAAGTATTTTTTGGCCTTTGGCTTATGAATGATTTCTAATGCTAAAGCCTTCCTGCATGAGTACAATATCCCCAGCTAACACTCCTCCAGCCCTTCCATCATTTTGAAGCAGAATGCATTTATTTGTGTCCTTCCTTAGAGAGGTTCATTTAATTTTTCATCAAAATTTCAGATAGTATCCTGAGATAGAGGGCCCAGTTACTCAGAAAATTCTCCACAGTCACCCAGCAGAAAAACAGATTAATATTTTGAAAGTCAAATCTATATGAAATACACATACACATCTGCAAGTGTGCATGTGCATGTGAATCAAGTCCTTTACTGCAAGACATCAGGGTAGATAAAAACATTTTTCTTTTTGTAAGAAGAAAGGCAAAAAAAGGCAGCACAAATGAAAGCCTGTGAAGAGCTGCAAACACAATAGTGTTCTTGGCACATCTAATATAAACCATCAAAGCCATAGCAAGAACAGGTAATTCAAGTTAAAATCAAGAAGGAATTAGTTTCCACTTGTCCATTCGTTCCTCAGAGGAATCACATATATAATACTAAACCACCATCCTTAATCTGTTTGATGTTGCTGAGAAAAGGAATAGGCCTTCACCACTCTTGATAAGAATGTAATCATAGTTTTTAAAAAACGTATGTAGGACCACATTCCTGCATCGTCCTGCGCCTAAGTGAATTTCTACTGTGACCTACTAAGGACAACAAATCTCTCCTCAGGCACAGAGTGCATTCTTTGTCTCAGCTGTTGCCTTCCCTGAGTACATCAATAATAAAAAAATGGCAAGTACAAGTTTTCTACAGTAGGTTTGCTGATATGTAGTAGTGAGAAGCATATCTACACAGCATTGTACAGATAATTGTGCCTCAAATGGCTATAGTTTTTTCCTGTACAAGACCAAATTGACTTTTGCTAATATTTAAAACAACAAAAATCCAGAATTTGTGAGGCACATTAGAGTTTAATACTCTAGGAAGCAGGATAGTATTTCAGTTCATTTATTCGTTACTAAGTTTTATACACAATTGAACACTCAATCCCAATGACTTGCTTAGATGGGTTAGAGTCTCAAGTTCATGAAACAATTCAGATCACAAATACTAAAATCAGGGTACAGCAAATTGTGTGTGTGTGTGCATATGTGTATGCTTTAAGTCAACAGAATTTCTTGTGTCTGGTTGGCCACCAGTAGCAAGACTTAGAGATGTGTCAGAACACATTCTTTTGTGTGTCTGAAAGAAAACTTAAAAAATCCATCTCACGTAAACTCTTCTACCCATGACACTATCAAGAAGTTAGGAGTTCAGCTACAGGATGAACTTTAGCAACAGGAGCTAAAAGTTTTAGTCTCTGTAGTGTATTTTATTTCCTGCTCATGAACGCTTGTAATAACAATTTGTGAATTATTTAATATGACATATTTACACGCCACCAAACCCAGGGAAGGTGCATAAAAGTGGTTTGCTCTTAAAGTGATAAATTGGGTCAAGTTATGAGGTTCTGTTTTACCTTAAAAACCAAGATAATGTTAGAATACAAAATAATCAGCTGCCAAATGCCAGCAAGATGGTGTAACAAGAAGGCTGTGACTCTGGCCAAAGGAGGGATCATAACCAATGGGTTAGCGACCACCAGTGGGAATTAGTTTAAACACTGCCAACATATGAGTTTCCTTCCATCTCTTTGGTTGACCCTTATTTCTCCCTCCATCTCTCTCTCTTAATCTTTCTGTCTCTCTTCCCTGTCCACATCCTTCTAGCAAGACTGTTGGAGCACTGGCACCCACAGCTTGTTTTAAGGTGGAAAAATTCAATTTTACTGACACTGCTGAGAAAGCTTGAACCACTTCTAAATGTCAAAATGCTTTTGAATCAAGATTTAATAATAATTTATAATTTAATAATCTGAATTGGCCTGCAGTAAAGCCTGAAGGCAAAATCAAGCATGCAGAGATCATTGAGAAAGACTAGCCTGATCAAATATTTTCAAATTGTTTCTGTCTTTATGGAGATATTTATCAATAAAATAGGTCTTGGCTTAATTCAACTAATTTCTACACATTGGTTCATATTATGCTATATTACATCTGTAAACTCAAGAAAGATGTGATAATGCCGTCATGGAATTTACAGAAGGAAGTATCTCAGGTATCTTCAGGTAATGAACCTATCTGCTGTGTATGATTCTCAGACCAGAACAAACTCTGGCTTAATACCTGAAAAAAAATTACCCTATAACAACAGCAAAAATTAGTCTCTAGTTCTCAGCAGGAAGGGCACACCTGTTAGAAATCTCATTAGCCAAATTATTTTGAGTGGAGTTGGCAGGGATCACTCATTATCTCATCAGGTCTGAGTCTCATCATAATAATAAGAACCAGGCATTTAGTATCAGAGTGAAAATCAAGTGAAAATAGCCAATTTAGAGTCACCAGTTGTTGTGTCCTGGTGGTTTTATTTGTATGCAGGCATATAAGTGTCCACAAAGCAAGAGAGAGAATGACATGGTGAGAGAATGTCAAGTAGTCCATATCAGAAATGTAAGGCACAGAGAACTCCTTTGTAATTTCTCATTCCACAACTAAACCTGGATAAGCAGAATGCTGACTTTATTGTCCTTACAGAAATCTCTTATGATTCTTCTACTGGAGTAATCATTATTATACACAGAATGTTTGAAGCACCTGCTACATTTCCATGCCTTGGCATCACCTGAAAACTGATATTTAAACTATGGAAATCACTTTATGGAAGAAAGATAATTGACATCAATTATAGACAAAGTTTCTACTTGCTAAACTTTGCCTATTACCTGTGTAAAAGGTAATAGGTAAGGTAAAAGGAGCTTCAAGTACTGTGGAAGGAATGAAGGCATCTTATCTGAAGCATGGCTACCTTACAGTCAGACTTGTCATCTAGTCCCTACACAGAGTCTAAGAAAGAAGCACAAGGTCTCAGATCTCATCTTCCAGATGTCCAGTGTTCCCAATTCCCAGGTCCAGAGTCATTAAATTCAATGGCAGCTGGGGAACACCAATTATTGTCTACAACCCAGTTCTACAAACATATATTTCTATCCAAAGCATCAAAGTTTTTGTGGCTTTTTTTTTTTTGTTAAT
This sequence comes from Chloebia gouldiae, assembly GCA_003676055.1. Taxonomy (NCBI): domain Eukaryota; kingdom Metazoa; phylum Chordata; class Aves; order Passeriformes; family Passeridae; genus Chloebia; species Chloebia gouldiae. The sequence continues at coordinate 46,748,397 of QUSF01000002.1, read as the reverse complement.
AAAGAAAATGTGGTATTCTCATAGGCTAGCTCAATACTTAATTCAACTCAAGAATTTTTGCTTGGAACTGGCTAATTTGCATCATATTTCAATAGTACATCATTTTTATTCAATCTTTTTTGGAACACGATTATAAGGGGGGAAAGGCAGCATATGAAGCACTCTGTTATTGTCATTACAGGAAAACTCTAACTCCCATGGACAGCTAAAGTGACTCAGTCAGACACTGCTCCTATTGAATATTTCAAGGAAAACACAAAGAGGTGGGTTTTTCCTGATTTTGTGAAACAATATATTTAAATGATTGGGATCCTGAGCTTTCTGTTTTGAAAAAAATATAAAACCTATCACCTGCCCCTGAAAACACAGCCTCGGTAATATAAGTAAGCAGTACAGATTATAGTCTCATTCTCTAGCCTTTTCCAACATTAACACTTCAATAAAATTAAGAAGCAGTCTGATTATTCCTTTTCCCTAGCCCCTATTAAAAATGCAATGAATATAAAGCTAGTCTGTAATGAGTAATGTACTAATTAGGTGTGCTGAACTCCTTTTTAGTAGCCAATTCATATATGGATATAAATATTTCTTTCTCTTAATACATTCTTTCTGAAATACTGTCTATTTGCATCTAAACTTTATCAACTTAAAAACTAGCAAATACAGAAAAAGGGAGAGCTATAATAAAGTTACAACTTGGTGAGATGCAAAGCTCTCCTCCTAGTCTGTTATATGGGAAAGTTAAAATGTGAGTGACACAGAAAAGGATAGATGCAAAGCTCTGACAAAAGAATAAACACACAAGATGAATGCTTTATATATTATATAGAGCTAAGAGGTGTTAATAGTGATGAGAATGGTGTAAAAATATACACTTCCATGCAAGTAGATTGTCCAGAAAAAAATGTATTTGGAATAAAATTAATAGTTTCAAAATAAAAGGAGGTCAAAAACAGTCAAAGCAGTCAAAAACATTTATCTGAGAATAATTTACATCAACTTATTTGAGACTAAAGTCAGATTTTTACTGGACGTTTATTCCATGTATTGAAGGCTAGTGTTGTGTCCTGGATTAAACTAATCTGTTCACCCCAACTATGCACTCAAGCACAGCAGCACATTCTCAGAAGATATGTTAATGATGACAATATTGTTAAATATCTAAAATAAGACTTTTTTTAAACTTTCCTTCTGTTCTTCATATGGCAAAAACCTGACAAAAATTATTATACTTCTCTGTATTGAAAGAAGAATAGCATGCATTTGCTGGCACCAGTTGGTACCTTAACATTGCGAGGAAGGCTGGAGAGGGCTGCCTAACAATTCTGCGTGGCTGACATGACAGTGTTTGTGGCAGGTTTTTTTCTTCATAAGGAGAGACAATCATATACAGTAAACCAAAAATTGGTTCCTTGTCAGATTTTATCCTCTACCCTTCTGCATTTGCCTTCAAATCTTTGTTTTCCCCACCTCCCAATTTGCTTTCTTTAATTCAGTGCCCACAGCAGTTCCTCCTGGAAGCAGCAAAAGCTATAATCTAGCACTGCTGTAAGCTCTCCCCCAGCAGAGGCCTATCCCTGCCAATAGCTGTCATCATTCAAGTAGCACTTGCTGGCAAGATAGCACAGAGTTGCAGCAATTTCTTTCCACTTTTTCATACCTCATATCCCCAGCTGTTCCAAGGGGGTGATCACCTTGCTGGCTTCACGAGGTCTAGAAAACACAGCAATAATTATTGTGCTGGCAGTGCTGAAGGCAGCCAGCATCACTAAGGCAGGAATTGGAATGCAGCCCAACCAACACAGCAGAATCTACTCATTTGTTGCACTGAATATTTTGTTGTAAGAAATAATCATGAGCCTTGTGATAAGACTATGAAAGGCAAATTACATTGCCTGAGCCAGAGCCTTCTACAGTGCCTAGCAAAAATAAAAAAAAAAAAAGCAAACAAAACCCAAAAAACCCAAAACAACAACAGCAAATCCCAGAAGCAAAACCGAACATGCCAATTTTGCGTTAGCTGCTTAAATCTAGCCTTTTAAATGCCCTGGCTTGTCAGTAAATTACTGCCTTGAATTTACAAAAAAAACCCCAATCTTCTATCTAGTAATGACCTGTCAAAAAAGAGGTGTTTATAATTGATTTTGGCCAATTTTGTGTATATTACACTAGGAGAGGAAGGCTAAGAGTGTTCACTTTAACTTGACATCACATGATACCTTACAGAAAATTGTAAAAAATTTGACAGGTAACCTTTCTTCCTATAAACCTATTAATCAATGTTTTAAATGATGCATGTCTATGACTTTCTAATCTCTGCTAGACAGCAGATTTTAATACAATTATTTGAGGGTAACTACAACATCTTTTCCAAAGCAAATTCCTATTATTAATGGAAAAATAGGAAAAAAATAACATTTACATAAAACCAAATGCCTGAGCATTTCTTAGTGGTATAGGTGACCTCTCTGGAGAGAGTATTTTTAACTCAAGGAAAAGATAATCTGATAATATTGTGCTTGCTGCCTCTCTGCTAAGGCAACAGCATACCTTTATGCAATGAATGCAGCACCTGCTGGTTCCTGCTTTGTGCTGTATGGCACTGCTTTTACTGTGGTAACGGTTTACCCAGTGGTTTTCCTCTAGCCTGATGACATTCTGATTGGAATTCCATTTACAGTGAAGACATGGGAAACTGCTGTCCTTGGCAAACAATGCAGTTATGTGGAAAAGGAACTTTGGTTAGTGAGAGCCACCTTCTTTCTAAGCAGGAAAAAGTAACTGAAGCAGAATCAACCTCTTTTACCCCTCCTGCTCTGTTACCTCAGCCAAGAAAATAAAGGATCAAAGTCCATTCAAGATGCCCTGATATTGACAGGTAATACTACATTGGAGAGAAAAAGGAATAGATAAAGCTTGTGCACATCTGAGAATATAGGAGGAAAAAACAGGAGTCATCAAATTTTCCAGTAACATATCTCACTATACAAAGTAAATTATGGTGAAAAATACAATTTTAGGGTAAAGACAACTTTGTACTCTGGGAAACTAATTAAAGATTTCTTATATTTCTGTTGAGAACTGACAATGGTTGTCAGCACCAATAATATTTTTAGAGATGTTCATATCCTCACTTTCTGAGACACTTAGATAGGAACCATTGGCTCCTGCACAGCTGCTCTCCTCTAGATGGAACTGTCTTCCCTGCTCTGGGCACTGCTGCTAAACTGAAAGTCTCTTCCTTCATCCCCTACCTAGCAGGTTTCACCCCACACATGGCTGTAAAACCCTTTGAGCTAAGCAAATACACCTTCCTCCTGTACAGATACTATCTTAGAAAAGAAGCCACTGGCCCATCCCAATCATAACTTCTGTCTACAAAGCAGAGGTGAGATCTAATATACCTAATCTAGATCTCTAGCTTCTACCCACATTTTAGGTATTGAATCTCCACCAAATTTCTGGTGTACTAAATAAAAGTGTGTGTCACTGTAGGCCTCCAGAGGCAAATCCATTCTGACTAAGTACAGGTACCTAAGCAAGACAAAATGAATATAATCCATCCATTTTATCTAAGAGAACTGTAATTATTACTAAATTAATCAATACATGTGATAGTCCAGGAATAGACTACTAGGGTCTATACTGTTCTAGGGACTGCCACAGATTCCCAATGGGATTCAGACAAATTCTTTTAGCTTCAAGGTAACACAGTTAGGCAGTATTTAAATCCTGATCTCAAAATGGAGCCTATGGAACTCTAGATTTCATTGAGTTTCTCTACTAAGTTCCTAGTTTAATTAAGTAATTGTGAATATTTTATTTTGTTTAATCTGTAAGGTGAAGGATGTTCAAAGGCAATTATTAACTTTCAGCATGGAGTTCCTCTTCCACTCTTGTAAAAGTACGCCAGGAGTCAGAGGTGAGACCAACAAATGTCAACAATTGGTGTGATGGTGTATAAATCTGCTCAAATACTATTTGACCAGTTTCTTCTCTTCCTGTATGGAAGATTACAGGTTAGATTGTGGAAAAAAATTGATTAATGCAATTTGTTATGGGAGAATTAACACTATTTTTGCTAAAAGATGTTAAGAATCAGTGACTGAACCTTCCCAGTATAAAATCTTTCATAAAGCTTCAGCAACACTTAATACTCAAAGGAAGTATGTTTTAATGGGAAGTTATCTGGGAAAGTGCAGAAACTTTAGGTGTATCCAAATCTGCAAGGTAGACAATATTAAAATTGCCTGAATATTGTTAGAAAGGATATTAGAACAGTGAATGAGTAGGCATCAAAATGACATATGAAATAAAGTCCTGATAAATGCAAAATTATGTACCTCCATGGGAAAGAATATTTACCATACACAGTGGATGATTCTAAATTAACAATCACTACTCAGGATATTATAAAATTATTCCAGAAAATTAGCATAAAATGTCATCTTGATGATAAACAAACCCCAAATTTCAGAAATCATTAAGAAAGAGTGGGCAATGAAACAAAAACCTGCACTATTGAAGAGAGCACCACACTTGCAACAGTAGATACAGTGAAGCTAGAAAAGTACAAAGGAATATAACAGGGATTATCAGAATAGTAGAAGATTTCTACTAAGGACAGACAAAACCAATTAGGACTCTTGAAGTTAGAAAAGAGAGCTGTAAGGGAATATGAAAAACTCTTAAAAATCAAGGATTACATAGAGTAAATAGGTAAGGAGCAAGTTTTATTACTTTTTCTAGCACTAGTCATAGAGGCAGTTGGCTGCAATGAAGTGAGAAAAACTGAACAGAAAAAAAGAAATATACTTTTACAAGGTTAATAATGAACCTGGGAAATATATTTCCACAGGCTTTTGTGTTTTAGACAGAAAGGATGCAGATAATTTCATGGAAAATTAGTCCATTGATAGCAGATAAAAATTATGGTCTAGCTATAGCCTTTGGTTTAAGAAGTCTCACAATTATCAACTGCTGAAAGCTGAGAGGGTAAATTGAAGGAATGACCATGCTCTACAGGGTCCTGCACTGTTCACTAGGCAACTGCAACTCTCTGCTTCTTGAGGCAGATTTCCGTGCTTAGGTGATCTTTTGTTCTTATCTAATATAGCTTTTTTATCTTCCATTTGAAATAGCTTACAGGTTTGGGTTTGATTGGGGTTTTTTTTGTTTGTTTGTTTGTTTTTTCAATTTAAACTGCAATGACATGACTGCAAAATCGCAAATCTTATTAAAATTATGCCCATTGATGGCATATGATAATATGTATACTTAAGTCACAGAACATTATTCTATCAGACACATGAATTCTGAAGTGTTAAGATTTAATTTGGGTCAGGAACAAACTCAATATGATCTACAATCATATTGCCTGAATTTATTTATAAAATTACTTTCAAACATGATCATTTTGGTGACATTCCCTGTTTACATTTCAGGAACTCTGCAGGATGGTCATCTCTTTCAGGTCCTGTAGAAAGATGCTCTCTAGTGGCTAATAGGAAAGACCAAGAATTAGGAGAGTATAAAATGAAGTCACTTCCTTTATTTACAAATCCGCATCCATTTGTTTTCATTTTTAGCTTATTGCACACATACATAGCCATGATATTGAACAGCACTATTTCAAAACTTTTGAATAATACTGTAAAAGGCTCCATCTACTTAGACGTCAAGATACAGGGGGAGCAAAGAGAGAAGGCAAAGCTGAGGAACAACTCATTTTATTTGTGGATAAAATGAGACTAGAAGAAATCAACCTCAAGCTTGGATTTAGTAATCCTTTGTGATGGGTAACTCCTGTGTATCCTGGGATAGGTATTGCAGCACTGATCCTACTCAGCTATTTCTCTTCAATTATTCACATCCTCTGTGGTCATTAGGAAGCCCACATATATAATTAAATAAATTTCGAATTCTGTAACTATTTCTTTTATCCAAAGACAATTATAAAAGAACACAAAACACCACCATCTTAATTTTAAAAATAAGGACTTGAAGAACAAGTAGGCTACAGATCTACCAAAATTCACCCAGTTACACCAGTGTGGAGCTGACAGTGAAGTATGTAGTCTCTGCTTGCACTGAAGAGAACTGTTAGGTGGCACTTTTCTTTTGTTATCAAGAACATGAAGAGAGCAATCTATCCATTTATAATAATCTGTTTCTAAACATCTGGCTCTAATAATGCATGCCATGAAAAAATGCAAGATTGTCAGGTGCATTATAAATAAATTGATGGCAATACTGAAGCTTTAAAAGCATACAAAATATGAACAATTCCTTATTTTAATGAGCCTCTTCATATCAGCATAGCTAGCATGGCAGTAAGAGGTGGCACATCTGGTAGCTGCTACAGGACACACCCCCACTCAATACTGACATTGCAATAAGAACAAACCAGTCAGTGTATTTTGAAATGAAAAAAATATCTCTCAGATATGGCAGATTAGTGCCACACATGCAAGCTGGAGCACAAGGCAGAAAAAATTTTTGCAAGCTTAAAGTGAAATATTTTGAAGAGAAAATATATACTATTAAGTCTGGATAGGAAGAAAAGAATGGCAGATGGAAAACTCCACTGCATGCTTCATGAGCCACCCACCAACCACTGAATGTTGGCCAGTATAAAAGGTACACCTTATTAAGGTTTAAAAGGGAAGGTGAATTTGGCACTAGTGCAGAAGCACAGTAATTTTGGTGAATTTGATGAATAGTTGCCTCTAAACAAAAGCAATTCACGTTCTGCTTTGAAAAGAGCAGACATAACTGAAATAATAAGTTTGGGGCAAGGCACACAAAACACTGCAGAAAACCATCCTTTTAAGTCTTTCTATACAACTAATCTTAAATTTGAAGCTTTTCATACCTAAACTAGCAATCCATTTGCTTTGGGCCAAAGAACATGAATGAACATGAACTCATAAGTTGGATGGATAAGGGAGTTTCCTAGGACTTTGCACAGTTTCCTTGAGAGGAAGGTAGCTAAGAATTTTAGACTCCCTGGCTTTATAAAACTACATTTTATTATGCTACATAATACATATCTCTTAGAAGAACAGAAACGTTAAAATGAAAAAGGTTATTTTAAGAGTCTTCTAAATCACAAGTACAACTCTTTCTTCTTGTGAATCCACAAATAGAAGGTACTAAAGATAACAGAAAATACAGTTGGTATCAAAAGTCTATAGAAAACCTGCATTATTGTGGCAATAATACAACAATTTCATTGCCTTGGAAAGCAGCAGTGATATCAATGGCAAACAGGTAATGATTAATAACAACACAAATCTGGACACAGATCTGGACAAGATAGGGAATCAAACTGCTTTTCCTGCTATTTAAAGGCAGAAAACATGGATTTAAGCTGAACTATGCTGACACTCAGAATTTGCAACAAAAAAAGAACTTGTGTATATGTATAATTGGGCTTTCAAATCCGTGCTTATGATTGTGGTTTTTTACCCATTCAGTTCATTAATCTAGGCAATGGGCAATATAATTCCACTTGTGTCTAGATATAATGACTACCATAACAGGCAAGCTATTAATATTGTCTGAGGGATAACATCATCAGATATCTCAACAGAATCAAAATAATATGAAACAATACACTACACTGTAGAAAAAAATTCACTTTTTTTTCATGAATACTTGAGAAACTGTTAAGATACAGAGAGATTTATGATCTTATGATATATGTTAACATTATAGTTTATATTTCCAATATGTTTTTTAAATTGTGCTGTTCCGCCATATCCCTGTGCTCGTCTTTCTGTCCTTCACTGGAAAAACTATGTAGAGTTGAGGAACCCCATGCTGTCCTTCCAGAGTGCGTATTATGGGATATTGCCTAACACAAGTTTGTGTGACTCTGCAATACTGCTAGAGCAGCATTTCATCACTAAATCTGATTAAACTATTGTAATCCCGTTGTCACAAAAACAGACATTGTCACAAAACCAGAAATCATACTAAACTGGTACTATTCACTCTCTATATGCTTTCTTCAGGAGAATTTTTATGAGAAATTCCTCAGGTTTTGGTGATTACCTTTTAATTTATTTAACTTACCCCCTATAAATTAAGAAATATGTCATTAGTGAACAAAATTAAAAGCCTCATAGTTACGAGAAGTATGAAGCCTAGCCACAAAAAAAAAAACAGATGAAACAAATTCTCTATAACCCAGACTGTTTTTATTCAAGTACAGTTAATTAACTCACATTTTACTTATAAACTTGTGCTGGATGCTCAGGCAGTGGGGGACCTGCCCTGTGCCAGACATGGCCAGTTCCAGTGGGTTCCAACTCACCCATCCTAGGGCAAGGCTGAGCCCCCCAGATGTGATGGCAGTGCCTCGGGGGAAGTGAGTGTAGGGATGGGCAGGACACAGCACATGAGCAATTAATGAGGGGAAGAAGGTGTGACAAACAACCTTTGAGGCCCAGGATGGAGGTGGGGAGGAGGAGTTGTTCCATGTGCCTGCACGAGTTCCCTGCAGTCCCTGGAGAGGCCAGGCTGGAGCACAGAAACAGCATAAGGCAGGAGAGGGGAGAGGATCTGTCATGGGCTGCTCCTAATCCCCTATTCCCCATCCCCAAGCACCAGTCCGACTGGGGAGGTAGAGGAGTTGGGAATGACAGAATGAAGTTGAGACTCGGAAAAAAAGCCAGGCAGAGGGTGTTTAGTTTTTGTTTCCCACCATCCAAATCCACTTTAATTGGCAATAAATTTAGATAATTTTTCCCCAAATTACACGCTTTCTCTTTGACAATAATTGGTGAGTGATCTCATTGCCTTTATCTTGGCCCATGTACTTTTTAATCTAATTTTTTTGCCCTGGTTCTGTTGAGGAAGGGGAGTGAGAACAATATAGTGAGCACATGGCAGCTGGCCAAGGTCAGCCCACCACATCACTATGGACAACCTAAAACCAGGACAAAAAATACTGCTCTTATTATGTATGATTCTCATTAAAGATATCTTAGGATTTTTATAATGGTTCACTATTTCTGTAGAAGACCATAAAAACTGTAGCTAGTGGTTCAGTACCTCCACAGCTCTCAAATTTAAAAAAAAAAATCTTTTTTCAGAAATGGTTTATACTAATTACATGCATACATAGCATAACAGCTTGTATTATCATAAAAGTAATATCATTGATCAAAATGTATTTGAAAGATAATTTCTGTGGCTTATCAAAATTTGAGCTGTTTTACCAAACTGCATGACAAACACATTTTTAAAATCAGGAACTATAGTGCTGCTGGAGCCATAGTGAATCTATTCTACCCTGGCTTACCTGACTTATTCTCTGAAGCCTTCAATTATTTTGGTTGAGCTGGCCTTGTCTTGCTGGCCTTTATAGAAAACAGAAGGCACAAAAGATAACTGATGTTTCCCCATCTGTTTCCTTAATAAATGCCCTTTGCTACAAAGGACTGGTGTGCAGACAAGAAAATAGGACTCACTTATCAAATGATACACTCAATGCCACCAGAGATCCAAGCTGTGTTTTGATAAGGATTTCCTGGTTGATGTGACAAAATTCTGCCTGAATCTCAGAGGTATGTTAGGCATCTGGCAAAAACATTTCATCCAGATCATGAAAACAAATCACTTTTAATTAGTTAAATCCTAAGCCCATCTCTCCTCACCCCCAGAAAAAAAAACCAAAACAAAACAAAACAAAATAAACCAAAAATCAACTTAAATAAAATACCTCTGGCTCTGACATTTGGAAACATGATGCCATGCTATTTCCTAAAAGCCCAAATGACAAGACTAAATAACAGGAAAAAAAGCCAAAATCAAAGCCTGACTTGTATGAAAACATAAAACCTTCAATTTGCAATCAGAAAAATCCATAAGTGATTACTCCAGTAGATGCTCACAAATTATTAGTCTAGTTTTGAATATATTTTTAAATACAGCTGTATGAAATCATGAAATGTTCTCAAACACACACAGCTAACAGCATTTTTTTCTGGTCAGATATTTTATTACAGATAAAGCCCTGTATCTTTAAACAAAAAGAAAGAAGAATTTGAATATCCCCTTTATTTAAACTTCCTTACTGTAACTCTTTTCAACATACTAGTTCTCTCCAATGTAATTGGCCAAAAGTGCTTTTTATGCCAATGCTGTGATTGCAAAGTACTCTACCAAAGATGCTGCAGTCCCTGCACCTTGCATGGAGGACAGATTTTGTTGGGATCTATCCTCTATCATGTATGTGGCTTTCACCAGCTCTTCATCTTTTCTGCCTCAGACAAAGGAAATCCAGACAATGGGCTCTCAGACATGCTGCAGTCATAGGCGCACCAGTTACAAAAATAATTTTTAAAAATATTCACAGTCAAGTTGAAAGAATCAAATTAACCTGTTTCACTCAGAATAATCCAATTGTTCAGGTGCCATGTGTATGATGTCTTTTTTGGCACTGTGTTATAAACCACTGCCAGAGGCAGAACTTTGAAATAAATCAATGATCATTCCCACATGCCAAACCAAGAACCTGTCAGTAGGGTGAGGCACACTCCACTTTAAATGCCTACAGCACCTTCCCTATGTCTTAGTAAGGAGTGGGGGTCTCTGACTGGATTAGTCCTAATAGCTTGGGAAGGAAGCAATACATTTCCCAGAGATCTATCACTTTGGAGAAAGTAGGAAGGAGAGAAAAAGGGTTTACAAAGCTCTTTGGCAAAAGGTCAAACAGTAGATGAGTATAATTCTTCAAGGAGAAAAGACAAGAAGAGATTGAAAATGTTCCTTTACAAAGCAAAAGAAAAAGCAAACTCACAAACTGATGAAAGAGCTGAGATAAAAAGAAATTTGTGACATAACAATTATAAAATTTAGCCGTGCCTTTCTTGATAGATGGAAGTTTCTGGATTTGAAATCGTTCTTTTGGAAAAAGATTTCCTTAATGGGTTTTATAGATTAGTTTTCTGGATACAGATCACTCCAACAACTTTCAGAACTGCAAGAGTGAGGATAATTGTAATTCTCATACAGTGGATTATTGTCTCTGCTATTCCTGAAAATGGATCAAAAAATTAATCTAACATCTGAAATGAGAACAAAAAAAAAGCCTGTTTTCTTGCTCTTCTTGTGAAGACAAGAGATTTTGTGACCTTTTTTCTCTTTACTTTTTACCTTACAGAAAAAAAAGTATTAATACCTTAGAGCGGCACAGCATGAAAACAGTTTTCAATTCTGAATTCTTCCTGAGATCAACATATACAGGGTTGTGTTTTTCTTTTGCATGTACTTTGTGTTGTGTAAAAATGGCAACTTTTTAATAATCTTTGTTGAAATAAGTTCATTGTATAATTATACTTCGTTGTCAATGAATCTTTTTAAGCCCATAAAATATCTCTCTCTCCTTTTTTTTTTCTTTTTTTTTTTTTTGAACTTCATAGGATTGAAAAAGGGTAACCAAAACATGCCTATCTCAGAGTTTTCTAAAGCAGGCCTAACTCACACCTTTAGCAAGCATAGAAGATTAATTGAAACATCCTTGAAGCCATTGCTGCATTGACATTTACAGCACGGATTTCTTTGTGCTGTACACATTGCTACCTTGGTTTCAATACAACTTCTCTGACCTGAAGAAAAAGGATTGATATATAGACATTAAACCTGACCAGCTGTAGTGATGGGCAGACCATCTAAATCACTGTCCTTAAACCATCACTGTCACAATAGCCATGATCCTTGTTCTGCCCTTTATGACCTTCTGATTGTCTAGCAATAAGTCCAGGTACTAATGTCAACCTAGAGTCTCCAAAAGCACTCTGTATCTCCCTTCCCAGGGCTCCCAGCAATGACATGAGGAAAAGACAAGATTACACTGTGGTGGTTCTGAGTTATACTGGTACTGAAAGGTGCATATGAAGGCACACTGAATGAGTACTGCTGAATTAATGCCACCAAGCAGGCAGGAAGCAACACTTAGAAGATCAAGACAAGAGATGCACCTCAAACAGAATGCAAAATTTCGTGTGCAATGTTAATATATATCCTTTAAAAAAATGCTCTGTCATTTGAATGAGCTTGTTCTAAACAATTAGGGTTATTAAATTGCTCTTAGATTTCTTGTTTTGCACTTTCCCTCCTCTTACATCCTTGGTAACAAATTCAGAATACATTCCTGATTCTGTAAAAGTTCAGACTTCAACTTCATTTTACATCTACTCCAACACAAGACCTGAATAAAACCAAGCTTTGTGGAGAAGAATGGCAGCTTGGGTTATTTGACCAATACCTAGTGATGTACACTTTTCAGTAAAATACTCAGTCAAACATAATCAAAACAGCAAAAAGCATACTGATTTTAAAAACTCATGCTGGATAGAATTTATTCCAGAACAGATGGCTGGAATAATGCCAGTGCCCTTAGTGAAGAACTCTTATGCTTATAGACCATTCTGACATCCAGAGATCCCTGCTGCTTAAAAAACTGTACAAGAATGTAACACATAAAACAATGTCTTCATTTGCCAAACAACATGTGATGCGAATGACTTTCTAAAGAAAATAGAGCAGAGCAGTCTTAACATCAGGCTGAGGATATTGACCAATGTTTCCAGATTTTTGAAAGACTTGCCACAGTACACCTTCACACAGTTATAAATATTTTTTTCTAAATTAAGAAGACTGCTTAATATTCTAAGGATTCCAGAACAATAATATTGGCATTCTTCTACTGTGTGCAGCTTTCTCAAAAAAGCAGTGGGGTGGCCCTTGCACTGCTCTTTTACTTTTTCAGTGTGTAGTAGGAGAAAGTAAAATCTTTGGATTTAGAAATATTTGCCGAGGTACCAGGAAAGAATATTTAGGATTACACTTTGTTGCCTTGGCAGCAAAGGTTTGATTATTTTGCCTAAACTCAAATGTGGTCCCCAAGCCAAGTTCCAGCAACTCATTTTTCCAGCTGCCTAATTCTAAAGGTGGTTAAAGTAACCAGGTTAGTTTATCCTGCTTATTCATCTCTGCATGCTCAGAACTGCCTCAAAGGGCATGGGAGACGACATTTCTTAACCAAAACTCCACTATAGTCTAGAATCAAGCAACTAGACAGTATTTAAATTCGATTAAAATGGAGCTTATCACCTGTTTAACAGCACAGTAGTTAAGCACAGCTCCAGAAAGCAGCCAGCATCCATTCTAAGCTGCACACAGCCTCTGGTACTCCCCAAAAGTGCATTACATGGAGCAGGGCCATGTAAGAACTCCTAGTCAAGTGCAGAACCAAAGCACTCACACTAGGCTGGCTAAAGCATCCATACCCACACTGCAGGTCTTCAGTTGCCTGTTGCCTCTTCCTTTTCAAGAATTTTAGGTAGTCAGCATGGCAGCTAGAGATGCTAGTCAGCTTTAGAGTATACTGACACCTGAGACAGACAGAGGCAAACTTTTGATGTGGAAGTTGATGTTGGGCTTCTTAAAGACTAGATAAGGTTTTGCTTTAAATTTAAAATGCATAATAGGAAAAAAAAAAAAAAGAAAAACACAAGTTAAAAAAAATAAAAGCAAGGCTTAAAGTCTCTATACTTTCTTGAATAAAATTAACCAGACAGCTGAATTTCTACTGTGATGCATAATGAGTTCCATAATGACCTTTGCAGAGGCAAGCTAATCCATGCCTCTCTCTTTACCCAGTCCTTTTCTAACCAAACCAGGTGCCCAATCCCATGAAGTGTGTGTGGTATGAGAATTGAGGGTGTACAAACTACAGCATTTAAGCCACTTATAGTAAAAAAAAAAAAAAAAAAAGTCAGGAATAATAAAATAACTAAATTTGGAGGCAGACCTCACCTCAAGATACAACAGCCCAATGACCATTAATCACTAATCCAGGAAATGGGACTTGTGATGATGAGACAGAAAAGGTGGGAACAACATGCTTGTATCCCAGGCATGTAAAGGATTTGATTTCTAATACAGAGCAGGTAGGTAATGATATGGCTTCCATAAAAATAATTAAGTTTTAGGTCCTCACTGACAGAGGGTGTGTCTTCATAACTATAATTGTGTGGATTTTTCCTTGTTCACTCTCCCTTCATAAATCTTGTCTTCTTGGCTTTTTGGTGTAAGGAAGACACAGAAAAACATGAGAAAATATGAAGAGAAACAGGGAAGAAAAATTATGGAGTGAAGAGAACAAGAAAAAGGAGCTGAGGGTAAAAAGCTTAAATTTATAATCCACAAAAAGATAAATCATTATTTCAGTCTATAAATACATTCAAGTTAACAATATAAGTATATGGGTATGTGAACACAGAAAGAAGGAGTAACAGCCTGTTGTTGCTAAAAAAAAAAATTAAGCAGAACATAAAATAATGCCTTCCCAAGAATACTACGGAAAAGAAATAGATTCCTCAAGGAAAACAGGCATGACAAAAAGTTCGTACATGTTCAACAACTATTCAAACTTTTCACTAGTGAACTACTAACAACATTATCAAATGGAATAAAAGTGGCTTTTGGAGAATGATCATAATTAGTTAACTATTTATGTGATAAAAGAACTAGGACTCATGCAGTGCTAGAGTTGAGAATTTATGCAATTACTCATAAAAAAAAATTAAAAAATTAAGACTTACAGCACCTTAAGCTTAGACATACTGTATCTGATAAAAATCCATATGGAAAAATAGAAAAGATTATTAGGGTATTTTAATAGGGAACAAAGAAGTTTTTAATTAAAACCAAGACATGAAATATAGCAAATTAAAACATATATCATAGTAATTGAATCCACAAAAAGTTCTGAATACAAACATTAAAAAAATAAGGATCTAGTGAAATCAATAAATTAACACACAATTATTATTAGGATTTTTTTCTTAAACTGATGTTAGAACACATTGATGACAGAAAATTAATCTTTAAAATATAACATGAATATGTATACATAGACAGACAGGTAAATGCTGAAGAGAACTTGATAAGAAATTTAACGTAGCGTTACAAATGCAGATAAATTATCTATAATTCATTATTAGACTATACATTAGTAAAACAGAAAAACTGAAAGCATGATAACATACGTGATTACACTGAGCCTCAGTTAATGATATGATTTCTGATTGTCTTAATTGTGCAAGTCTAAACTTGGAACTGAACCACTGAGCAGCACAATTGTATTTTGATTTACAAATTGCTCTTATTCTATTCCATTGGAGAAAAATGAATTTCAAAGGTAAAACAGTAAGACAGTGTTTCAGATATACTTGGTATTTCAGACAGTCTATAAGAACAAATTCCATGTTCTGTATGATTTGTCTTTTAAGTTCTAAAATTATAATTACATTTAAATTACTCTCCAATTCCATTGCATTATCATAATTGCGTGTCAACTAACAAGATGTACTTATTAAATGGAGAATTTCTGGCCAATTTACACATGTAATAACATGTTATTGTTAAATTTATTGTACACCTAACAATACTTTGCCTAGCAACTCAGTCTCACTGAAAATGGTGTCACTAAATAACAGCAGCTCTATTTCCTGTTGACCTCAACAAGCTCCTTAGTGCTCTGTAAAGAATGCAAAACTTCACATTGTGCTACTGCACTTCTCTAAAGAAAAGCATACACTTTAAACACAAGTCTAGGGTAAACATTGCCTTAAAACTGAAACACTCTCTTCATGCTAGGAAGGAATATTGCCTTTGCAACACATGCAGTAAAAGGAAGAGTTAAGTTTTGCTTTAATTTTGTGCCAGATTAGTAAATTATTAAAATTATTGAAATTAAACTAGGCAATTTCAGTGGTTTGGTGCTGAACCCAGGAACAAAATTTTTCTTCTTACCCCTACTAGTACTAGCAAAAGCTCACAATTAATTTATTTCCTCTTTCAAAACTGGGCCTTCAAAGTGAGAATTTAATCATCCTAGTGCAAACTCTTAATTTGGCTAATCTATATACACACACACACACATATATACATATACTTATTTAAGCAAAAATTGTAAAACCTTCATCCAAAGCCTTGGTGCAAATTCAGAAAAAGTGTCTGATGATCGGAAATATTATTAGGTTACCATTTACTTGCTTTTCCATCCCAGTGCAGAATTGCTTACAAGAGTATAAATGTTTCTGAAAGCAAAAATGTACATATGGAGTGCTTGGCTTCTGTGAAACACTGTTAATTCTAAAAAGTTCTGTGAATTTTGAATGGTCTGCTTGCATGTTATCTCTTGCAAAACTCTATCTTTACCTAAAAGACAATAAATCCACAAGTCTACAGTCCTGATATATTTTATTGTTTAAATACTGATTTCTCCATGAAAGCAAACACATGTATTTCTGATGCAGCAGTCTGGAGATTTTTCTGTTCTACTCCCAAAGCAACACTTTACATTCATAAATGTCATAGAAGATGCCTTGATTTTATTTGTTAGTAAAGTTTCTCACGGCAAATTGAATGTACCCATTTTTCACAGACAAGTTTGTCTATTTTTTGGGATTGTACCAAAAGAAAAAGTAAATACTTCTCTAGTTCTAAATTTTTCTCAAAAGTTCTTGGATATATGCTACTAGTTTCAAGAAACTGCTAATTTCTTTGAGTCAAATATTCAATCAGAATGAATATTCAACAGAATATTCAACCATAAAATTAAATCTCCCATTAACAATCAAAGGGTATGCACAATTTACGGGCGAGCGGTTGTTGTAATTAAAAGGAAAAAGTGGAATAGAAAGTGACTTTAATCTGAAAATAGCTACTGAACATTTTCACTAGCTACTTTGCTAATCCATGCATTCAGAAGGGCAGCCACACTGAAGATGCCATACCAGACAGAAGAACAGCAGAAGGGCTGGCACTCCAAGAAGCAGGGAGGGGAAAAATGCTTATTAAATCTCTTCCTTTCACTGTCAATTTGTTCCTTATTTTTCCTCAGTAGCACATTGTATCTGGTTTTAAATATCCCAAGAGATGAGGCTACCACCTTTTCTCTAAAGAGCTATCTCTAAGTCAAAAGGAAGAGGTGAATTTTATCCTTTTTGATATTGTATACCAGCACTCTTACAGTAATGCTATCAGTATGCATCACATCAAAAACAATAATGGAAAAGAAAAATTAAATTTTCAGATACTTATACCATGTTTCCCTTTGGTTATGAAAGGAACATTGTAAGAATTTATGGGCTCATTGACTTTAATATAGTGCTAGTTCAGGTAATTTATTTTGTAAAGTAAATATGTGTTGTTGTTGTTGTTGTTGTTGTTGTTGTTGTTATTATTATTATTATTTTCTTCAAAGCAGTTAGTTTCTGGCTTTTCTATTTCTGATAGAAAGCTTTAAACACAAACTTGTCATGTTTAGAAATTTATTAATTTCCAGGTTGAAATAATTAAGTGACAGTTTATATTCAACTAATTTTCTTGGTAAAACTAATTCTAACTTTGTAATTTTTTTCCTATTCTGTATTTACCTTTTTTGTGGATTTATAGAAAATAATAATGTATGCTTTCAGCTTTAGTTTTTTTCCAGCTTCTTGGTATCTTCTACTTTGCTGCCTCTTTCCCCATATTGATTCTTTTGGGATGCTTTCATTCATCAGTTACACTGTGAATTCATTTTTCATTAGATTTAGTAACCTTAATTTTACAAAGCTTTTCAGATGAGGCCTTAATACTACTTTACACAATGACATTACCATTTTTTAATTTTCAGAACCAACCCTTATACTAAATTTGCTTTCTTCTTGTCTGAATGATTTTGAAGATTAAATCATCTAATACACCCAATTGTTTTCCCCCTTCACTTACTGAACATCTCCTACTGTAAAAATTTGTAACAGTCCCTAAATATATTACTGTCCATTGCACTGATGAATTTAATTCCATGTACCCATTGTTATAATTTAAGCTTTCAGATTTTTAAAATGGTTTCTTTTCCCTATGGCAGTTTTTTTTTTAATTGACCATATGTAC
The DNA here is from genome assembly GCA_003676055.1 of Chloebia gouldiae. NCBI lineage: Eukaryota > Metazoa > Chordata > Aves > Passeriformes > Passeridae > Chloebia > Chloebia gouldiae. Next base: position 46,730,436 of record QUSF01000002.1, on the reverse strand, counting down.
TGGAGACAAAACCAATGACATACTTTTACCTTTCAGACTGAGGACATTAAGGAAAACACTAAATTAGAACACAACAAAATGCTAAAAATCACCTGCAGTAACCCCCTTCCCCTTCAGTGTATCTTATCTATTTTAATATCACACATGATTTTCTCCCCTTTAGTAATTTGCTTGAAAGACATTAAAATTCTTGTAACAATCCTATTTTTAATTTACTCTTTGGCACTGAGTCAAATATTTAACTGAAGTACAAATAGATGAGTTTTACTGCATGTCATTTGCCTAGAAACTTATTTATCAAAGAAAAATTGCAGTTAAAAACATGTCCTACTTTGTCCTATTTCTAATTGCCTTCATACATTTCATTATAATTGCCATTTAGATTTGTTCTAAAACTTTGCATGTGATAAAGGCCAGATGAATCCACTATCCCAAATCTCTAAGTTCAATGCAAGACCCTCACTAAATTTAAAGTGTAGGCTTTAGCATTGTTCTCTGAGTATATGATATCTGCTGGAAAAGGTTTGACTAAGAATAGGTTAATTTAATAGATCTGTGGTTTTAAACATGTTTCTAAATTTCTGGAATTAAGACTTTCTAATTCTCCCCATCTACATCATATGGAATTTTTAAAGCTGTTTTTCCTCTGTGAAACAGTAAGTCACATTTCCATGTCCTCATTTTATTAATATTCTCCATATTAAGCATCTTTGTCTTTAGAGAAAGCTTTGATAAGATTTTTATTTAGAATTTAGGGCAAAAAAAAAAAACATTTAACCATCTGTCTAATACTAGAATAAAACCCCTTTACCCCTTTTCCTTCCTTTTTTTTCCTTAATTTTACATGGCTAAAGAGTGTTTTGATTACCTTTTGTATGCTGCAGCTTGGCTTGGATTTTGACAATTCTCACACTCCTAGTGTGTGCCAAGTTCTAATATGTAGCTTTCATATTGAAAAGTTAAAAAAAAGCTGTCTTATTATGATCATTAAAAAAAAAAAAAAGTAAAAAAAAGAGGAGTTCTTTATTTATCTGTTGTGAACTTAAACTATTCCTAATGAAATATGTTCCCTTAAGTATTTTTTGCATTCATGCTTAAGGAAATTCTAACTCTTCTTAATTTTTAAATTCTGGAACTGTTTGGTCCACTTAGTTTTACTAGACAGTCTACATAATTATTCACATTTCCTCTTCTAAAATTAAGTACATTGTATATATTCTTTACATAATCCAGGAAATTGATCCATTCTAGGAACACTCACATGCCGGGTTGTTTTAAACAATAGGTTTTATAGAATGACTGGTCAACGTAAGATATGGAGTACTTTTTTGTTGGTAAATTGATTATGTGGTGTAAAAATACATAAAACCTACTATAATTTACAGCAGTTCTTCTTTAATCAGGCAACTTCAAATATCCCAAAGGAAATTTATTCCTGTAATACTAACAGTATTGCACCAAACCTTTTACAACCTAACACTGGCAATCTGTAACAACTCTCAAATTAGACCTCTGAGACTTTTCCACACTTCTGTCACATATCTTGACCTACAGATACTCAATTTTTAATGATCACTGGCCTTTATTACCTCAGCACTTTGTAAACAGTCCTGCTTTAGTATCTTTGCATTTACATATTTTCTTACTAACCAGTTCTCTAAGTTTTTGGATGCCTTCTCTCTGCTAAATATATTTTCATTTCCTGTCAATTTTAGTTATCTATGAATTTCACTTACATGTCATCTGGTTCTTTGAAATCATTAATTTGGATGTTAAATCAGAGAGTGCCCTGCAAGAACCTAAGTACTTATCTTTAACCTTGCAGATTCTCACTGCATAATATCAGATATTTTGTACCTTTTCACCTGCACATGCATATATAAAAAGTATAAAAGTCTCTGACATCTGAGGTTTCAATTATAGTATTCAGTGAGTTGCTGAGGGACATCCTTTACCCTCCATCCCACTTGTCTTTTCTTTCACTGTTGGCTCAAGTACCAGCCTCAATTATCAAGATCATTTCTCTCTCATCAGCCACAAGGACTGAGTTCTGCCACTGATTAGCTCATGATCCAAGACTTCACCCAGTTACTATGTTTTAAAAAAATCTGTTTCTCTTCTCCCTGTTTTGCTTTTCAGATCTTGGAAGATTTCCTTGTAAACACAGGCAGAACTATCTCATTATTCTCCTTCATGCCCTTTTATAATTTTTTTTCTTTTCCTTGAAGCCATCACAAAGTTAGATTGTTAATATACTACCTATCATACTCATCACCTTTGCCTCTTTCATCTCTGATAGGGCAGTTTCCTGACACACAATCAGACCTTTAAGGTACCAAATGTCATTTTGTTTGGTATTTGCACATAGAGTCCTAAGCTATGACAGAGTTTTCTACAAAATATTAAAAACAATAAACAAATAAGCCCAGCAAAATAGACACACACAGACACACAAGAAACCTCAGGACTTTCCTTCACCTGATTTTTATTGCCATTATATTTTTTAAGTCTTATAGCTAGTAGTTAACCAAACTAAGAGTATTCCTCTTCCAGCCGATAAGAAGCCTTGCAATATGTTTTTTTCCAGTGAACAGATGCTGTGTCCAATCTTTTGCTTTCACAAAAAAAAAAAAAATCTAAATTACGGGAAATTATCATATGACTTAGCATGGTAGTCATGGACTGGAAATAGCAAATACTGGAGGCACAGTATTTATCACAAACTGATAAATAGTGGTGCTTCTGTAGACAATTTTCCAGAAAGAGAAATTTTGCCCTCACCATGAGAACTTACCTATGAGAATATTTTTCATGGTATTTCTGTGAATAGCCCCTTTTACCTTTAGAAAGTGCATTTTTGAGGTGAAACAATGGAATAACCCTGTATCCTACTGCAACCTGACAAATTTTAAGTTTTGTGGCATTGATTGTTATGATGCAAAATCTACAGTCCATATTTCACTAGGAAATTGTTGAAGGGATAAATTATAAAGCTATCACATTAAACACATAGTATTTAAAAAACTAAGTTTTACATGGTGCATTTAGCTAAGCCAGTGGCATAAGCAAGATAAATTTCAATGCAGCCAGTGATTCAAAGTTGAGTATCCTGAATGCATAAATACCTGTGCAACTCCTGGATGAATAACTGGCAACACTGGGTCCAGAAGATTGCTATGTATCCCCAGACAACCCATTCAAATTATGTTTGGTTCAAATTCATAGAAATAAAGGTCTCAAACTAACACTAACCTTTTTAAGCTACAGAGATAATTTTCTAGGACTAATGAAACAAAGCAAAGATTTTCTGAATCATTCTGTCAACTTCTCTGCCTTTGGAACTTTTCTGCCTTTATGGGCACACTGAAGCTTAGCCAATAAACCATGATAAGACCAACTCCTTACTGGTTATTTGGTTTAGTGGTCTGAAGAATGGAATGAAAACATCCCTATCCATGGGGTGTATTAGGGAATCAAGTAATCAAACAGTCCCCATTCTGACATTTCTTACTCTCTTGTTATCTTTACCTCCCTATTTGATCAATATTGAATTGCAATGTAAAGTCAGTTGCAGATTCTGGGAAAAGAAGAAAAAGGGCTACCTAGGTTTTTAACCTGTCAAAAAAAAAAAAAAAATTCAGAACCACCTATATATGAAGAGTTTTCTAATAATTTCTAATCATTTTCATAACTGATATATGTAGTTGCACTTCATACAATTCTTTTCTAGATATAATTTTAAATTTAGAATAAATACAGAACTAAATTCATCATGACAGAGTAAAAAATACTCTAAAATGTGCAGCCAACTTGATTTGAAAACTTTTTTCTTCTCATGTCCTCATTTCTTTATTTTCTTCAGAGCATAAAAAGAAGAAATTGAAATAATTGAAAGATCAGTTATTACATTTCTGACTAAATAACTTGGTTTTTGAATTACATCACTGTCATAGTCATATTGTCCTCTGAAATACAGAAAGCCTTTTGCTTTATATTATTTAACCCTTTTTTTTTTTCTTCAAATTGCCCCTTCACATCATTTTAGCAGAGATTTCAATATTTAAACAGAGCTATTTTTTCTTTCTGTGTACACACAGGGATTCTTACTGATTCATGTCAGATTATATTTTGTATTTATGCAGTCAGTAGAATTTTACAGATGTCAAAATTATTCTAGAAAGGTAGAAAAGATGGTACTTCTCCTTCAAACATGAAAAGGTCTTGTAAACCAAGAAAACTCCATAATTCACAGAAGGACATATGCTGCAGAGGCCGAGTGATGGGTGAGTATATGGTAGAGAATTCTGGTGTAAAGATCAGGATGTAGGAGGATTTTGACAGTTGGGAGAAAGGGAGAGGATGCCAGGTCCTCTCTCCTGCTGCTGCTACAGCCACACAGCACAGTGAGGAGCCCCCCAGAAGCTGGTTGACAATAAATGCTGTTTCTCTCAACGATGCAATATTCAGAGGGCTTCTCTGAAAAAACCCAAAGGCTTTCCCCTCTGTGTGTCCTTCCACTACCTGACTTACTCTAGGTGTTAAATATGAGCAAAAAATATTACCTTATTTGAAAAACAATACATACTTACATACTTGTAAGGCTCAGCCTCATAAATTCCCACACCCCACAGAAGCAGAATATCTGATGGCAATCAAGACGGTAAGCTTTTAGTTCAGAGCTTGGACATTCTGAATCTTCAAAAACAAGCATATTAAAAAATGTGCTTGTTTTCCACAACATTAGAATAAATGTGCCTGTAAGTGTATTTCTATTAAAACTGAATAAACAGAGAGTATCCTTTTCGCATAAAGAGATGTATTTAAAATTTCTCCCTCTTAGTCCCCAGACAACTGATACTACCAATTTTAGGACTGTTTCTTTAACATCAAGTTAAAGTAATGAAAGTACATCCCTACTAGCAGAGCAGAATGAATCAGAGCTTACAGTAACTACAACTAAGCTGTCAGAACTACTAAGCTCCCATTCTATCCTGGCCGACAGCCCCACTACCACAAAGCCAGAGTCAAAACATAATTTTACCCAATATTTCCTTTAATTAAGAGATGTCTAATCCTTTTTTTATGCTGAATTCTCAGACATTATTTCAAACAATAGTTTTTGGATTGTTCAAGAACTTACTCACATGGGGTTTTTTCTGTTTTCAAACCTGGGAAAATTGCTTTAAATACATCAAAATATTCTGAGTGACAGAGATACGTTCAAAGTGCTATCTTCCAAATCTCTTTGTTTTAGATCTAGTGTACAAATTTCCCTTGCATTATTATCCTTTCACTGCAAAGTGCACTTACGTTTGACCACAGAAGCAAGCACACCAACTACAGTTTAAATCCCATCCTGACTAGGTCTTATAGATAGAGTTTTTTAAGTAACACTTACTTCCTTTAATTAAGATCTTTGTGTCATGGTGAGCTTAATCCCCATCTCAGAGATTCCTCAGAAAAGGACTGTTGGAATGGAATTCAGTATATCCAGGAAAGAGATTTGACTACAGCTTAAGACTATAAATCATACCAAGAAAAGGTATTTAAATAGAATAGAAAACTGTGGTGTTTGTTTTTAAAAGAATACATACCATTCTTTATTTGGGGTCACTATAGACAAAGGACGCACATCAGCAGGTCCAAAAGGCTCATGGTCTCACTGAAATCAAGGCATTTTTCCTCATCTTTTCCGTTATTTATTTTTCATTACACTTTTCACCTTTTTGAAGTGAAGAGCTGAACTGCACGGATAATCTCTTTATTAGTGTATCTATTAAAGTACAAACTGAACAAGCACAAGCTATAAAATGGTCCATAAGAGAAACATGTGTCTTCAGAAGATAATACATCCATCTGCTGGAGTTCTGCACAGAGCATTTGCGGAGTTCAGCAGAGGAGAAGGAGCACATGGGTTGATCAGTTCCTGCCACATGAGCCATCCTTAACAGCAAACCATGGGAAATATGGATAAATGCAAGTGCTAATTTTGCTGGGTGGCACACAAAAGAAGACTTTAAAACAAAGTGACTATGTTCATGACAATACATTTCAAGGAATTACTTTGTCATCTGAGAAGGCTATTTTTCCAAATAATTTAAATAAATTGCCCATTCAGCTATAAGCAGTGTGGAAATGTCCCAGCTCAGGAAGAAAGTATTGCCACTTTCTCACTAATAAGGATGTGGTTCAGATGGTATCTGCTTGAGGTTACTTGCACTGCTATTTGTCCAACTTTTATTGGAGTAAGCAGTCACTCAGGTACTCAGCATTAAAAGGAGAGATTTATTGCAGGTACTAACCAAGCTTTCTTTTTGATATTAAGTATCAAAAAATAGCTCTTTTATGAATATTAGTTTGGTTTTTTTTTTAAAGATGGATATCAGTTTATTCCTCAAAGTATTTGTGGTAACAACTTTCTCATTCTCAACTTACATCAGTATTTGTTTCTGGAAACTTGACCATTGGAAAAGAAAGAAAAAAAGAGAGTTGTCCTGCTGATTTGGCAACTGCACACATGCTTTGAAGCATAAAGGCCATAAGCTGCCCTGACTAATCTGCAACAGCTCAGCTTCTTTCCCTACCTCATCAACACCATGGCACTAAAATGACATGTCCTATTAGAGACCTATTCAAGCTTGAGTTAAATAGGATCTTCCATGACCTAATGGCTTTTAGATGATGTCCTAGATCTCCTCTTCTCAAATACAGAAATGTTTGGGCATTTTGGTAAAGAACCATCAGATCTATCAAGTGACTGAAGAACTGATGCAAAAGCAACACAATTAGGCATTGCTTGACCTATTGTAATACACAGCACAAGTACAAGGTCACCTTTTAAACACACAAGTTGTCATGGTTTAACTCCAGACAGCAACCAAATCCCACAGAGCCACTCAGTCCCCCACCAGTAAGATTGGAAATAAAATTAGAAGGGTAAAAGTAAAAAAAAAAAAGAGAATTGGAACAAAGGCAGTTTAATAGAGAAAGCAGAAGATGCACACACAAGCAAATCAAAACAAGGATTTGATTCACACTTCCCATGGACAGGTAGTGGTTCATCCATCTCCAGGAGAGCAGGGCCCCATCACCTGTAATGATTACTTTGGAAGAAAAATGTCATCACTCCAAAGGTCTCCCCTCTTCCTCCTTTTCTCTACACTTAATATACTGAATATGATGTCATATAGTCTGGAATATCCCTTTGGTCAGTTGGGGTCTCCTGTCCAGCCTGTGTCTCCTCCCAGCTGCCGGTGAGGCTCCAACTTCCCTTGTCAGCCATGGCAGTATGAGAATCAGAAAAGGCTGTGGCTCTGTGCAAGCCCTGCTCATCAATAACAAAAACATCTCTATATTATCAACTTTGTCCAGCACAAATCCAAAACACAGCCCCATACCAGACACTGTGAAGAAAATGAATCCTACCCCAGCCAAAACCAGCACACAATGCTGTGATCATTGATGTTACATGCTGCCTAGAGCATGGATTAAAGAGATCTAGGCCCAAATGCCCTTTGTCACAAACACAACACACATTGGATTTGTAGATCTAAGTCTATAAGTTGTTGTTCTTCAATTGGCCAGATGGCCAAGTTCAGTGTGGTCCTAGTGTTAATGCTGTCTCTTCTTGGTCGAAATGGGTTAGAGAGCAGCAACCTATTTTATTATGCTGCTAGATATAAAAGCAAGCAAGCTTCTGGAAAGCAGAGAGATGTAGGGTCAAGAATTATCCCACCTTCAGCTGCTAAAATCAGAAAAAGCAAGACTGACTTTTTGACTTAACACCTTTCAGTCAGGTTGACGCTATGACTTGTGATAGGCTGATAAAGAATTCCAGGGCAGTTTTGACCTTCCACAGATTTGGTAATATAATGGAGTTATCTGTCATGCCTTTAACAACAGTTGCACTGATATATCACAAACTCAGGAACACAAGTTAAAATCAACCCTGTAAAATTTGCTACACTGTATCCTTTGAGACATGGTAGGGAAATAACAATAAAGGAAAAATACTTTGTATGAAATAAAAGGGGAAAAAATTGATCTTTATTTCCTATCCAAAATGGAAATGTTTAGCAGAATGCAACATCAAACACAGATGAAGACAAATTACTCAAGAGCTTGATTGTGCTTCATTCAGCATAAGTGCTTAAAGATTACAAAGAAAACATACACCAAGGCTTTCACAATTTGAAGTATTAGGTCTTCAGTCAAGTCCCACTGCCTATTGTCTAACTACTCAGGACAAAATTAATATCTTTCCTAGGGGAAGCACATGGATCTGTAAGCCAGAAGAATGCATTCTCTCCCTGCCTATCCTGAAAGCTATTTATACTTCCATGAGGAGCTTTGTTGAGGGTAAGATGGGGTTAAAAGGCTGGTCACCATTGCCTCATATTAGTCCTAGCTTGTAGTGCTGCATGAGGAAGCTAATATCCAGTCTGAACTGAGAATTTAGAGAATTCTTGACACTGCTGAATGTGACCTCAATCCAGTAGTCTCATGCAGTGCCTCACACAGCAAATGTATGAAGTTTGTACGGAGTTTCTATTAGACTACTTGGTATTATTTCTTAGCTAGCTAGGCTATTAGCTATGCCATTATTATGAAATTACAGTAGCCCTTACTTTGACTGACAGAAGCTTGCAATGATAAATAGTTTTTAAATTATGAACCTGTATACAGCTTTGGAGTATACATAAAATATTTCAGATTCATAGACTTTTTAAAATTTATTTTTGCAGCCTATGTTATTTTTCAAGCTAAGAAAATATTCTAAATAAAATATAATATATTAGAAACTGTAAAAAACTTAGTTTAACTCTACACAAAAAAATATGGTAACTGGCAATCTTGACAAGCAATATTTCACTTTAGGGAGCAAACAGGAAAGACTCACCTAGTAATAGCTGAATGAGAGTTTGGGGATGGCTCAGTTTCCTCAAAACTTTGCTCAAGGTAATTTGAAATAACTACTTATGCATGATGAGGAGGAACAGCTGTAGAATTTCCTGCTCTCTTTCATGTTGTGGCTTAAGGTACAGACTGACAGAAGAAATCCCTGATTTAGCATCTTGATGCAAAATCCCTGTTTGAGCCCCTGTTTGGGTGCTCAAACAGAGATTTAGCATCAAGATGTTTGACAAGGTAAATTATTTCTAGGAGAATGGGGTGAGAAAGGGAATATGGCACACTGATGAGGCAAAAATGGTACGTTAGCTGACATAAAAATATGTTGGCTTAAAATTTATAAAAGACCTAATACCTTTTTTAAAAATTATTTTGATAAAACAAGCAGTACGCTGTAAAGTTCTAGCAAAGTTTAATACCACTGCTATTAGACACATGATACTTGTTTAGAATCATCTGTTCATCATCTATTTATAATTCTTACATTTTGCTATTGATGTGGCATATTGGTGACCCTTTATTAGAGAAAATTATTGGTGTTTACTATGCTTTCTTAAAAAGGGTACCATCACTGTTATACTTCCTCCTGCTAGCAAGAACTAACAGGTATTTATTTTTCAAAACTGCCTAAAGTTCATCAATACAGATTACAATTGAAAATTTATAATTGTATAAATATTAGAGTTACGAGAGATACTTCATATAGAATGTTCAAGTTCATGTCACATAAGGGTTTCTATTATGTGTTCCCATCTGTGTGTTCTAGCTTTAAGAAAAGTATGCCTTGCTTGCTTAACTGGTCTAGGGTAAATCACAGAGTAGTGAAGGCCTTTTGTGCATTCAGTAAGTCAACGGCAAAATCTCTTGTTAAGACATGCAATTTGAAAAAAAAAAAAAAACACACTACTTTATGTCATCCAGTCCCCTTCAGCAAAAATTAGTATCATGTGTGGGAGTACTTTAAGTTGTAATATATGTAGTGCATGCTACAATTTAGGCAGACTGAATAACATGGCTTAGCATATTTGTGAAACTTTTTCAACTCAACATTTTGAATACATCATTTAATAAACCTTTATACTCGGTTTAAAAAGAACTGGCATAGTACATACTTAGGAAGTGCAATTTGGGATCTCAAAAAGTTCAGTAATTCCTTCATGGCAATGAAGGTTTTTATAATGATTCGTGTTGCTGAGGCTTACTGGACAGGGTTGGGATTTTTTTTTTTTTCAGTCCTGCAGTACAAAGGACTGATTAACTTGAAATAAAAAGCATGGATATTTAATCCACTGAAGATAACAGCATGAACGTTCTTGATCCATTCATTTTATCCGGTAATTTTATGAGCGGTTCTTTGTACAGCAGTGCATCTTGCAGGAGTTGTAAGCCATTTTTACACTTCATTTATGTAACACAGGAGATGTGATTTGAGGATATAATAATGCAGAGAATCTCTCTATATTCAAGTAGAATTCTAATTGAGGGTATGAAGTTGCTGCATCATTAAACAGCTCAGAGTATATGATATCAAGGCAATGCCATGGGTATCCTGGGCCAGGAATAATAAAATCTTAACAGCTCTCATTCAAATGGCATCATTCTAGGAAAACAGACTACCAAAGACTAAGTAAAACATTAGATAATAGGAATAATTTTTTTCCTGTAAGGGTGAACAGGTTGCCCAGAGAAATTGTGGATGCCCCATCCCTGCAGGTGTTCAAGGCTGGGCTGGATGGAGCTATAAGCAAACTGGGTCCAGTGAAAGGTGCCCCTGCCCATGGAAGGGTGGTTGATACTAGATGATCTTCCAGGTCCCTCCCAAACACAAGATTTCTATGATTTTATGATTCTATGAAAGACTTCCTGCTCCAAGGAGGTAATAGCTTGGTTCAATAGAGAACAAATATGGCACATTCTGAGAATGTGACTAAATCAGAAATACTTGCACAGTACTAAATGAGCAACAATTTAGCACATATTAAAAAAAAATAAACAAAATTCTGAAATAGTTGGTTTTAATAAAAGTCATAATTTTACTGTAGATAGTCCACAGTATGAGCAAACTCACTCATATCAGCTTGCCTGGCTGTCAGACTCAGTGATGCGTGTATCCTACTGCAACCTGAGAATCAGATACACAGTCATTACTTGCTTGGTGGAAGTTCATTTCTATAATATTTTTGTATGGTATGTTATAAGGTAGAGAAAAAAATTATTACTTTTTAAAGAAAATTTTTCATATGTAAAAAAATTGCAATGTCCATGATATACCTATCTGAAACACAGTGCCACCTGTGCAGCCTCAGAATAACAGATTGCCAATTGCAGTCAAGTAGCAGGATTTACTGTGCATAGCCACTCTGCCCTTAGCAAAATATAATTTCAACAGCTAATTACTTCAGGTGAGAAGTATTAAAACACACTAACACAGAAATGTAAAATAGTTTCAACTTTTCTATAGCAGCTTTCTAAAACAAATCAAGTTTTCCAATTACTGCTTTTTAGCATGTGCAAAGGCAGACACTAAAGTCTTAACACCTGACTTGAAAGAGATATAGAGTTTTTTTATGTATGGAGTTACAGCTTGCAATCACAATTGATAAAAAGAAACAAAAAAAATTTTTTTTGCTCTTTTTTTCTTTTTTTTTCTTTAGACAGAAAGATAGAAATATAGGTATTTGCAAGGGATCACTGAAAGTGCTCTAGTCCAAATTCCTGCTCATGTCTGGGCAAACTTTAAAATTACATAAGTTGCACAGAGCAGGGTCTTAGGATGAATTTTGGAAATCTCTAAGGGTGAAGATTCCCCAGATTCTCAGAACATTTTCTCCACTGTCAAACCACTCTCAGAAAGACCCATTTTTCTCATAATTCACCATAATTTCCATTAATGCAACCTGCAACTGTTCTTTGTCTGCACTGCTAAAGAGTCTGTTTTTGTCTGCAATCTGCATTTGAAATAGAAGAGTGGAGTTATCTTCCCCCTTCCCATCTCTTCTCCTCTTCAGGCTAAACTGGCCCAGCTCTTTCAGCTCTTTCTGTGTGTCTTGTGCTGCAGTTACCTGACAGCCTTAGTGATCATCCTTCAGACTCTTTCAAACCTGTCAATGTTTCTACTTGCCCAAAACATGAACCAGTACTCAAGATGTAATTCTATCAGTCCTTTGTTGAAAGAATAATCATGTTCCTTGACCAGCGGGCTCCACTCTTGCTAATATAGGCTGTTATTGGATGGGACTACTAATATGGTGTTTTCATTACCACAAAGTCACATTGCTAAAACATGCTTAGTTTGGTCCACCAGAATGCCCAGATCCTTTTCTTTAGAGTTGCTCCTATCTACTCAGTCCCCAGAAAATACTTCTTCATGGGTTATTCTATCACAGAAGCAAATATTTACATTTATTTTTGTTGTGTTTTGGTGAGATTAGAAGAAGAATTCGTTCCTCTAATTTGCTGAGGTCCTCCTCTATGGCAGACCTTTCATCCATCATTTCAACTATTCTCCCCAGTGCAGAGGCATCTGCCTTCATCTGTAGATTTGATGAACATCTAATCACTCCTGCAGTTGCTGATTATTTTTTGTCTTGTCTTTCTTTTTACCTTTGGTTTCATGCCATCTTCATGTACCCTCTGGAATCTACATTTCTCCTGACAGCAGTCCTCTTGTCAAGTTCACTTGGTCCATGCTATCTGGCCTTTCCTTTCCTATATACCTTATCTATCCTACAACAAACAGTGTTGCTATAAACCTTGCTTTCATACTCTCCATATTTATCTCACCTAAATTATTTCTGATATTTACCCCATGATGACATAGCCAAGATTTTGTGTGGGTGGCACCTGAAAACTGGGAGGGAGAGATGGAGGGAGGGAGGGAAAAAAGAAGGGAGGGAATCAGGAAGGGAGAGAGGATGGTGGTTTGGTTTAAATACACAGGAGCAAAGACAGCACCCTGTGGAGATACAATTAGCTTTTCAAACACAATACACTCATGCAGACTTTGATAAAAAGTGAAAATTGGTTGACAGAACATTAAATTGGCAATTATTCATTGCTAATTATGGTAAAACCTTGTATTCTCCAGTTATATTTTGTTTCAGATGCAATACTGTCAGGACCAAGTAAAATGCTAGATATGACTAGATGTCCCTCTTTCATTGTTAAAAAATCACCACTTTCAGCAGTTTATGAAGCTTCTGGTTGTTGCTGTTTCAAGTTATGTGTTTGTATGAAGCCAGACCCACCCTTCACACTCAGTAATGTAAAGGCTTCTTCCAGAGAAAGCTTATGTGCAACAGAGGCCATACCATAACAGAGAAAAGAAGGGTGATTTGATTTTAATTTGAACAATTTAACTTTAGCTATGCAGTCAGAGAGGAGGTAAGAATAGAAGTATAATAAGATGGTTAAAATAAAACAAGCAAACAAACAAAAAAACTACCCCAAAACAACCCCCAAAAGACTCCAAGACACCCCAAATCTGGAACTCCAGCAATTATTATAAGAAATATAATGGAGTTTATTTCTCTTCCTTTTCAAGGGTCAAGTAAGAGATTAAATTCATGTAAAATTAATTTTCCTTCATCAAAAATCAGAGATTCGAAAGTTCAAATTTAACTTCTTATCTCTTGAGCATATGAATATTTTATGTACCTTTTAATTACATAATGATATACTACCCTTTTACTCAGGTCTCTCTTTATTAAGGGAATGTTATTTTTAAACCAATTAAATATTTTGAGCTGTCTTAATATTATAATTCCCATAGAAGAAAGCCTTTTCCCTAGAAATAATATAATAAAACAGAAACTCCAAGTGGAACTCCAAGAAGAGCTAATACTTAGCAAAATGGTAGATATGGACCTGCAGGAGAGCAGGAGAAAGCCTGCTGGCATTTTCACTCGCAAACATACAGATTTTCAAATATATTTATTGACAAAATGTCATATATGAGATTGAGCTACACTTCAAAGATCATTTGTAAGGAGATCCCAAATGAAACTGTATTGGAGAAAGTGCTAAGTTCTGAAGAGTAGAAATATGGTTAGAAGATATTCTTAGCTCTTCTTGCTTCAGGCTGATTGATTTGCACTAATTGCATCACTTTGTTTTCTTCCATTATGACTCTTTCATAAAATCTAGATGCATTTTACAGAAACTCATCTTCATGAGTTTATATAATATATTCACTCTTGATAGAAAGAAGGATGCTTCAGAGCACATAAATTCTATAAAAAAACAGCTTGCCTTTTGGGTGATTCTTCAAATGGATAGGCTTTAACACAGAAACTATTTAATCTATTTCTATATTCAAAGTTTGATTGATATTGCAAATTCCATTTCATTTGTGATATTCTAAGTTAATGGCAGCTTCTGAAACTGCCACCAATAACCGGTGCAAACATTACAAATAGTGATATGAGGTTCACCCTTTTTTAACTCAGCATATTTGAAATATTTTTCTGCTAAATTTGCAAATATTCAAATTGTGGGATGTGCACATGCTGTTTAAACCCACCTGTCAGCTTTCAATATCTAAAAAGGCTATTGTTTCACAACTGATGTAGAAGAGACATCTTACAAAAATATTAAAGAAAGGAGTAGCATAAGAAGAGACTGTAATCTGTCTTTCCCTCGAGAATTAACAGTAAATGTCATTCTTGCTTGGAATTATGAGCAAAATATAAAGATGTCTTTATTTGAACAAGGCAACTACTATAGCTGAAATGTATATGGAAAATATATATTTCCTTCAGAAAGCACTGAGAGCCAAAGCATTTGACAGAAGTAATTTTCTTTCGGTATCTGGGCCTTAATTCTTAGAAATAGGGCTTGGAGAATCTGTACAAAGACACCACAGGTCCTAATCAGCTCATGCAGGAATCCCCTTGAGTTACAGTTTCCCACAAAACAGGCCTTTACTTCTAAAAACAAAACCTTGATAATCCTCAGAGGTCATAGAAACATAAAACAAAGCCAAAAGCTCAACTTTGTGGGACTTATTTTCTCTCTTAGGGGCTAATTAGCTATTTTAGTTTAATCTCAAAGTAGGAAGGTTGTTAATCCTTGACTTCAAAGACCCCCGAATCTAAAATATAATTAAAGGGAGCAACCCATTCTTCCAGTCTGGGAAGCGTTGACTTAACATTTCTGTTTCCTTTCTTTCCCTGCTTCCAAAAGAGACTTGATTTGCAGGAATCCCTCCCTGCCATTTAGCTCCTTGAACAGTGCTTAGGGAGGTAGGGCTACGTGAATATTAGATTTAGTTTTTACCCTTTCTAGCTGTGGGTTTCAGGTACTGGTGCAAAGCAAAAACACAGAGTGGAAATACAGCAACAACATGGAAGAATACAGCACTGTCAGTGGTGGAAGGAGAAAATACAAGCACATACTGTAATTTAACTTCATAGGTAGTATCAACATAGTACAATCTTCTGACTTTCAACTGAAAACAAAGACTTTTTTAAACTGCAGATTATTTTCCCAGAATATGTTTTTAGTGAATTTCAACAGTACATAGAAGCATAACACTTATTTGTATGGATTTTTTTATTGGAGAATCCGTTACATTTTGTGAAGTAAAAAGTAAATCAGTGTTAGATCTTTTAACTTGCAACAAATTATAGCAAGTCAGATCTCTAGTTACCATGGTTACAGGTCCCAACAGACCATTCTTTAAGAATTTTCTCCTCCACCCAAGATAGTATCAGTCTTTTAAAAATATTATTTACACAACAGCAAAAGACGACTTATAGAATATTTACGCTGATATGCAAATTGACAGAGCATTTGTTAATGAGACTGCCAAAAGCATGGGCAAAAGCATGAGCATCCTTATACTAAGACTGACAGCTGCTGGAAATTATAGACCTTAATTTTAAATAAACCATGAACACTCTAAAAATAAAATCCACAGAATTTTAGCTTGACAAATATGAAAAATATTTCTTGTAACTATCAGACTAATCTATTAGAAAATCCAACAGAGTGACCCACTAATGTTCATCTCTGACAGGTGCCTCAGTTCTATTTTGCACTAATCTATAATTCTGATAACTGTCACCATAATTAGTAAGCACCTTTACTCACAGCTTTTTACTACACAATTTAAACTGTATGTTACAAGGGATTTTTCTGTATATTTTTCTTATCTTCTGGAGCTTTCATACAGGCTCAAAGGAAAGGAATTTAGTACAAATTACAAACAAAACATCCCAATTAATTTAAAGGGAAGGTTGTTCATTATTTTTTTCAAGATAATCACAAGGAATAATATAAAGAATGGATTTGCAAGCAAACTATTTCAACAGGTGTGAAGCTTCACTACAATACCCAGGTGCACTCACTGCGTTGTCAGTTCACCCAGATTTTCCTTTCAGTTGTAACCACCAGACATACACTGAGGAGACACAATTCTCAGATTTCTAGAAAGAATGGCTTGAAATAACAGCAATAATAATAAATGTTAATGCCTAAGCCAAAACTGACATTTGCCAGTCTTTTTCAGAAAAAAAAAATGATAAATACCTAATGCTAATATTATTTGCTGCAAATTTAAGAATGTCAAAGAAACTGAATGCGTTTTAGCTGCTGATGGCTTTGTCTGGCACACATGTTTGATTCCCTATTATGTTATCCTGGCAATAAAATAAAAAAATATGCAATATTTATCTAGAATGTATTAAAATGAAGGAACAGATATAAAAGTATTTTTGAAATTTACAGTATTTACTATGTG
This sequence comes from Chloebia gouldiae, assembly GCA_003676055.1. Taxonomy (NCBI): domain Eukaryota; kingdom Metazoa; phylum Chordata; class Aves; order Passeriformes; family Passeridae; genus Chloebia; species Chloebia gouldiae. The sequence goes on along the minus strand of QUSF01000002.1, from coordinate 46,713,785 downwards.
TCTTCCATTGCACAAAGATTGCTTCATATATACAAATAACTGAAAAAAAGTGATGCAAAATCTATCCACCCATTAAATTTCTTCTAACTATTGTGTTTTCTGATTTCCTTCATATCAAGATTTTTTCAGTCCATCACTAGCACTCCTTATCGTTTCTTACAGCTTCTATGAATTCCTGGTAAATTTCTATAAACAAATCATTTTTCTACTAATCTAATCTTAATGTGCCAATATGTTTGTTTTGTTTCTAATACAGGACACAATAGAAAACATTGGTGACATTAAAAAAGCAGTTAAATAATCAGGTAAATATTAATTCAGCAATTCATCAAGACACTAGACTACCTACTCAAGACTAAAGAATTCCTTATCATTGACAATGATGGGAGAGAGTGTGGGCAGCACCTACTTGCTGTAATGCCATTCAGGTAGATGCATTTTCAGTTGTAGGAGAGAAGTCATCATCCCATGTTCATTTAACAAACCAGATCAGCTATCTAAATTGTTGTTTAAGTACCTCAGATCCATCTTAGGTCAACATCGATATACTCCACTTTCTAACTTAGGGTGAGTGTGTTTTTCACTCTCCCTCTTTGAGCCAGACTGTGAGTAGCCAGGCATGGACAAGTCAAGAGCCAGACAAACAGAGTTATCAAGAAAAAACATAATTCTAGCAGAGTGTTTGGCACTGAACTGGCTCCTGGATACTGCTGCAGTACTATTTCTTTGTCTAAAGCATTCCTCAGTGGAGAATGTTCCTGTTCATGGGACTGACCAGGAATCCAGTAGTGTCTATGGTCATAAGGAGAGAATCTCTCCTCTCCATTGAGCTGTGAATCATTGCTTCTGCGCTTCTGCGGCATAAAGTGGAGAGAGAAGCACATCTTCATTCAGAATAGGGATTAGGACATAAGGTCATGTGTTCAATCTTTTTTGAAATGAATAGTGCCAAGAGACTCCAGGCAAGTGGGGCTTCTCCTGCCAGACAGTGAAGGTGGTCAGAAGTAGCAGCAGTAAGGTATTATCAGACCCCAATGGGTGCATGTTCATAGTAGAAGATTCTGCCAAATAAAGCTCAAGGAGATATGAACAAAACACTGAGTCCTGGCTTTCTACGCTTGAGATAGGCATCTGACTTAAAAAAGACTGGACTGCCTCTTCCTATTGCCTGAACTGCATGTCTTCAGGAGTAGGAGAATTTTTATGATTCAATTCATAGGGTTCTTGTATGTGGTTTATTTTTTCCCTTCTTCTCTTGGCTATTTCTCGGGAGTTAAAAAATATTTATATGACATGTAACCTGCACCTGCAACACTTGTGTGCTTACTATTTCATAACTTAGCTAGCTAGAATTCCCATAACAATTATAAACTTTACTCAAAGATAATAATGGAGTTATTGTGCTTCCACTGTAAATTGCTGGAGAATTTTAATCACTGATTAACGTTAATGTCTATGGCCATTCCATCATTTTTGTTTTGAGCAGAGAAGTATTTTAAAAGGTAATGAATACAACAACAGCAACAGGCGAAAATTCTCCAAAGCTCTATCTAAAGATTCAGATGTATGTTCTGAAAGTGATTCTATCCTCTGGTCCCTTAATTGTTGGAGCTGTAAACTACACCATGTCTCCTTTATGGCTGATGAACCGAAATTTTCTGTCTGTGGTTGATACTATGTTGATCCCACCTTGGCTGGAAGTCAAGTTACAGGAAGGACATATTGCACAGATCTTTTTGCTGTGGACACGCAGTCCATCTTATAGCAACTGTACCAAGCCAGGGCAGGGTAAAACAGGAATAACTCAGGAGAAAGTACCAATACAACAAGCATTGAAATATGAAAGTGATATTTAATTGTGACAGCAAAGAGACAGAGAGAGTTCATAGGAAGAGCACATGTTACTTTACACTGTAGGCATAGTTAGTGAGTAATTTTCCTACTGCCAAAAATTTTCCCAGTACTGCTACACAAGTAAAAATAAATATAATCCTAGACCTAAGCACATTTATCCTTTACCTATTAAGATAAAAATATTACACTTTATCAAAGACTCCTTTTAAGTGTTCATTGAATACTGAGCACAAATTCATCTGAATCACACCCACTAGGCTGGAAGGAGCTGCCCAACAGTACATCCCAGTGTTAGTGGAGATGTCCCTAATATGAGCAGAGCCTCATACGGTTTATTTGTTCTGTAAGAAACCATGAGTTTCTGACTGGGTGGTGCAGGCATTGCACTGTCAATAACTGAATTATAATTCTAAAAAAAAGGATTTGTTTTTACTGTCATGAAAAAAACCTGAAAACAATAAAGCTTATTTATTTCATTGCTTGAGACATCCATACCCTTTACCTAAAAAACAACAGTTTTCCTAGAAATTATCATTACAATCTGCATATTCATGGAGTAATTTATTGTAATTTCTAATACTTTTTAATATTTAAAACAGAATAATTATTTCTATCTTCCACAAGTAGAAGTGTATGTTATTATTTAATTTTCAGTTATTAAGCCTTATTAACTGGTTGAGATAGAAACTGAGAAATGGAGTTGTATGTACTGAGACTCATAATACAGACAACTGTAGCACTCCCAAATTAATGCCACCAACAACAGAAAGCTAATTTCCTTTAACTTCAATGATTCTTATTAAAATTTACTATAATAGCTGGCTTTTTAAAATCTAAAGGTTGCTTCACAGTACGCTTCCAATATCAATTATCTTAGTGTAACACTTCTGAAAAGCCAAAGTTCAGCAGCTTCAATTATTTATTAAAAACAGGTGTGTACACACAAATATGTTATTAAGGCAGAAAAGAAAATGAGACTGAGAGAATTGTATTAGATTTGTCTGATTTTCAGCTAAGGATTTTCTCATAAAATGAAACAAGAGAGAGCTATCACAACAATCATAAACTCCTAATTTTCTAACAATTCCCTAACTTATTTTCACTGTTGCATATAAACAGATGCATTTTAAGAGAATGCAGAAACAAAAGTTATTGCAAGGGTTGGAAGCATTAAATAAGGTGCTGGAAGAATAGCAGAAAATTGGTTACATAGAATAAAACTAATGAACCTTGGCAGCCTGGAAGCCCTGTCTGGGTAATCTCTTTTTTTTTCTTCTTTACTTTTTCATTCTCATCCAGTTTAGGGCTACTATTAAAAAAAAAAAAAACCAAAAAACCAACCAAAAAAACCAAAACAAAAACAAAAAAAACCAAAAAAAAAACCCAGAAAACTGTAAGTCTAGTAATTTTATAGTGCCTGAATTCTCAATATGGAATGAAAAAGCATCTTTGGTACCTAACAGTCTTCTGTGAGTTGCTTTCCTTTTGTTCCAGTGGCCTGCTTCTGTATTCATCTTCTGGTCTAAGCAGCAAAATCCTTTGCTTCCTAGTTGTACAGGAGATGGCTGTTCTCTCATGACAAGGCTATTTTCAGTGCTGGTTAATTAGGAAGCACATGATCACAGAGCTGTCCATCTTGCCCTTTACCACATAAACCTGACATTTTTATGCAGCACATGAGGCAAATTTAAGATTAGGATAAGTCTTGCAGTGGTAATCAAGTTCTTATAGCTGATTTTTTTTTTAATGGTAATAATCTTTTTCTGAAGTTCCACCTATCTATTCATTAAGCAATGAAGTGTCAGGGCACAGAGGGGAGTAATATTTTATGTTGTCTAAACATAATTTAACTCTTAATTCAGAAGCTGGAAAAGCATGAATACAGTGCATTAGTGTTTTTTTACCTCCTCTACGATCTGTGCTGTAATAGAAGCCTTGCAGCTTTTCAATTTATACCCTAGACAGCAAAATCAGTGACTGAGAAGTCTACAACACCAGCCTTTGCACAGAAGAGTCCTAGAGTATGCAAAGTGTGAAAATATTACAAGAAGCTACAAAAAATGCAGAGGTCTGAGTGTCTATTCTAAAAATATTCTAGGATACTATTCATCACACTTAATCTCATTCTTATATAAAATCTGTGCAAAACATGTCAAAGTGAATAATAACCAAAATCCTGTATTTTGTTCCATAAATGTGACTAATAATATTCAAAACTCTGCTTAAAAAAGTTTCAAATATTATGCTACTTCTTTTGAGAAAATGAACTTCATAAATTTACTTATGTGATTAATATGATGGATTGAATAGTATACAATGAATTCTACATGTATTTGTTAATGTACTGAATATCAATAAGTTTCATTTTATACATTAGAGAAATATTACATTTTATCAAATAAATTAAGATATTTCAAATACACATGTTAAGTTAGATTTTTAAGAAAGAGTTCTCATTTTAAAATGTCTCAAGACAGAAGGTTTATAGTAACTACTTTTTCTTCCTTGTCAAATAAGTTTTGAGTGGGCCAATTTTAGGAAGATTTAGCAAAGAGGAAAAGGCTCAAAAAGAACTTGACTTTCTAAAAAGTCAAGACTTTCTAAAAGATGTTATAAATTTGGAAACTAGAAAACTGGGAGGTAGACAGATAACTGGACACAGATACATCCTGAGATACAATATCCTGAGAGGAAGGTAGGCAGAATGTAACAGCTACACACCCTATCTGAAGGCAGCTGGGCCAGGCAATCTGGACATATCTAGTTGCAGACTAACGACAAAATGCTTTATCTGCAGGGGTGTCACAGAGAGATTCAGGAAGGAACAGATGTTGTTTCCATGGAAGACAGATCTGAGCGATTAAAGGACAAAAGTCAGTAGGAAACCAGGCACTGTCATTAGCTCTACAGCTGATACAACAACTAGTAAGAACACTCAGTAGCATATTCAGTAGCATGCTTAAGACACCGTCCTAGGTGTCTGAGTAGAAACCATTTAACAGCCTGTCATAGGTGATGTGTGTCATAGATGATGTGACAGATAATCACAGCATTTCTTCTTGTGTGGTTGACATAGAAGAAGGACACATGGTGTTCCCTCAAACTGAGAGGCATTCCTGCAGTTCTTATTTGAAGACCACATCAGACAACAGAAAAGACTCAAAGGGCTTTGTTGTCCCTTGCAATATTTAATAAACAACAATTCTCATACTCCTGTTACCTACAGCTTGACTGACTCCATGGTGCAGATCCTACTACAGGATTGATGACTGGTCACTAAATTTAATTTCTCTTCAAGGCACAAACACAAAGATCTCCAGCTCTTAAAATTACACAAAATATTGAGACCTGTCTTCATTGGAGACTGTCTGCGATGGACAACTTGTGTTTCACATTTAGATACACTGGGAGTCACAATACAGGTAACGGCTGTGCTCACAAATCACTGCAACAATAAACAGCCAACTTCCTTCAAGCATGTCATAAAGACATGCTTGCCACAGGATAGGTGGGCAGCCCTTTTCAATGTATTCTTCTTGTTCCTAACAGAGAAAGAATACTTGCATAACAATAGGTAAATTAAACTTTTTTATCTTGGAATCAAAAATATTTAAACTGTTTTCTTGGTGACTGCAAGACTAATTTTGTTCAATTATGTTTAAATTTGCAAGGCTTTCCTAGGCACTAAAGTTTCCTTTTACAAAGGATAGAAAAGTCAATAGCGTTAATAGTCAGTGGAAAAAAAGTAGAATCAGTCAAAGTATATGTACTATAAACATGCTGTCCCTTTCCAGTATAAATTTGTTATGAACTGCTGAAAAATACAAGTGTGTGTATATATACTTTTTTTTTTCTTTCCAATACAACTGCTTTAGGAACACTGAAATCATTGGTATTCTATTTCATTGTATTTAACAATGTTCCTAACTTCCTAATAGCTGATGTACTTTTCTGTTCTTGGTGGAGTATTTTAACTATTCAAAGAGTAGCTGTACTACATTAATATCATGAAAGATGATTTCCAGCTTCTAGAAGAAGTCCTGGATTATCTGATCAATATCCTTAAGAAGAACAAAAGTGTATTTTTCTCAAACACTTCCCTGACACTTTTTTAGTCTTCTACAGACTCTGAACTGAATTTACTGCTGATCTTCAGAATAAGTTTTATTTTCTATGTTGAGAAAAGTGACTGATTTTACATGAGGCCTTAACTTGCTTTTTCATCATTTGCTAAAAATTTCTGAAAATTTTCCTGGCTTTAGGGAAGATTGACCATCTTTTGTAATTAGAATTGTATGAAAAAAAGGACTGAGGCAAGCATTGGTTGGAATTTCTCAATCTTACATCAATTATTGTCCATTTAAGAGACAAGCAGCAGTTGCCAGTTTAATCGTTTTATGAGACTTCATTTATCATTCATGTTAAAATGGCCCTGGGTAGGTTCTTTTTATCCCTTATAAATCAAAATAAATAATGAATAATGATAAGTAATTGCAACTAATGAATCAGACATGGCATTCCTTTTTCCCACTACATCAACTCTACTCCTGTGCACGGCTTAGAAGAGGCAGAACTATCTTCATAAATAGCAAAAAATAGCAAAGACGGCAACACTGTTATTTCAAAGAGCTTTTGCAGCAATACAGTATTTGGCACATGTAAAAAACTTGGAATTAATGTGGATGCTTTAAAAACAAAGTAAGAGAACAGTTCTGATTTTCTTGTTGCAGAACTCTGAGGTGGACTTTTATCATGAGTGAATAGTTTTTGACACAGATATTATTAGTGTGTGGGCTACAACATGAGAAATAGTACTAGGGGGTACACTGCTTAAAATTTTTCATAGCATTTACAAAAACCCTTAGTTCCATAAAAATAGATTTGTAGATCCTTGTCAGATATTCTTAAATACATTTCATGCTTACAAAAGCAGACCTGTAATTAACACTTTTTCCATTGACAGTTTAGGCTAATATGGTGGTGAATGAAGTTTACAAACTATGAAGCACTCTCGGTGTTGGGAGTAGCAAAGGAATTCTAATGATAGAAAGAGAAGACAAAAATAAGTACAAGAAGAAAAAAATAAGTAGTTGATATACAAGTGCTTTTCATTTCTTTATAAAACTTCTAGGTCACCCAAAATACAGTATGTACAAAGGCCTTAATTAAAGGAGCATATGAATATTAGAGAAGCATTTTACTCATCTTCATTAAAGTGTAGTATCCCAAGATATTTGATACAGTAGGAATCTAAATAATAGACATAGCAATTCTTCATGCAATGTAAATTGAGCCATGATCACACTGTTTGGCAGATAAATACTCTATTTTATAATACATTTTGAAAATAAAAAAACTTAAAAGACAAATTAGGAAAAAAAATAGAATTAAAAAAAAAAGTTAAGAAAATATTTCAATTGATTTAATGTTAAACTCACTTCTTTTTGTCAAAAACTTGAGAAATAATGACTTTTTTAGAAAAAAGTATTTTGAGATGATAAATGGGAATAGCCCTTTTCAAGACATATAGTTTTTAGGTTTTCATTTTTTCAAATCCTGTGAAACCAATTTTCTAAATTTGATACAAATTGTTTACCTCAATAAAATGGATAACCATGCCTCATTGGAAAGTGGTATGTCAGAAAATTACTTCTCCTATAAAATATGTCAAAAGGAGCTTTATGAAAGTAGTTGTGGTGATATTGGAGGAACAGTTGAATGATACGAATGTCTTCGTTATAGCCTTAGTCATAATGGAGTACTATCATGAGGGGAAAATATAAATACATTAATTTGACATTTTAAAGTAACACAGGAAAATAACTGATGTTTGATTTCAAAGAAAACAGAAATAAGAACAATTATTTGAATGGTACTTTTAATAAAAAAGGGTATGCAGATTTTTTCCTACATTTCATCCATGATTTATCAGAGACCCTTTTCACAACAATGAAGAGTTATCCAGCAAGGAACTAAAGGCTTGCTTGAACAAAATCAATTGCATCCTCCAAATATCCACTGGTTTTGCCATGATTATTTTCCCAAGGCACTGCATTGATCATTGCTGTGTTGATCACTATGCACTCCATTCAAGCATAAACAATATTTGACTTGTCTTCATTCAATTTTCAAAGCACTACCTATACTATTCCTTTCCTATGTATTGTTTTCATTTGTCAGTTTCTATCCCTGACGAAATTATGACACTGGTATTGCTACTAGATGTATTTTCAAACATACAAATTCTTCATAATTTTCTCTAATGTCTAATAGGAGCTTACTGTAAGCATCCACAAAGATTTCTCTTTAACCTTATTTAAGTTCTTCCTTGAAACAGTGGTGCCCGACAGTGATTAAGTTGCTGGAAGTCTGGTAATGACACCCCTCCATCTAAGCAAGTCCACCTTGTTTCACCCTTGCCCACTGGCTGCACCAACCTGCCATCTCTTGTCTTCTAAACCTATCTGAGTGACATTTTCATGCCATGTTGATATACTACCTGGTGCAATGGGATTCTGATGCATGAGTGAAAATGTAAGTTTGATCAAATACTGACAGAACATTCATAAAAAATATACATAAATAAAAAGTGATATGGTTTTGAGTTAAGCTTTTGTTTTTTAATTAAAGCAAAATGTTCAGCACCGCAGAGAAAATGGAAGCAAGTCTGGCTGTAAAATGTCACTGTTCTCTGGGGTCTGTGGGCTTAGCATAAAGTGTGGTTATACTCTATATAGAACTGGGAAGAGAGGAAGTTTTCTCAGGTAGGGCTTACAGAACTCATTATCATCAGACCCACAGAAAATGCAGAGAACTTAATCAATGGTGCATTAATATGCTTTCCTTGCCTCAAGAATTGTTAACCAGGACCCACAAGAGCCCACTGGCACAAAATTGAATGTGTTCATTCCATTGTCACTGTGGAAAGGAATTTCCGTAGTACAGGATGGAAAAATTACCACGGTCATTCTGACACAGAGGTATGCTAAGTTTGCATGAGGATCTGTCCTTCAAAGCTGGAAGAGAAACAAAATATTTGTCCATCCTACTTTATCAAAAGGAGTTACTTAGAAGGCAATGTGTAAAATTTCCTTTGTTGTAGGTGGGCAAGGCACAGATGTCAGTACCTTGTTTGGAGTCTCTGCTCTCCTAAGTCAGTATTAATAAGCACAAGTGGTAGAACTGAAAGAATATTCTCAAAGTAATTAATTTATACTGGCTGGAAAATTAGACAGAAGCACTGAGTCTTTCATTGTCCCAGAATGAAGAAATCTCTTGCACAGGAATGAAATTATGAAAGCATAACAAACAAAAGTCATGCATCTGACATGACATCTGTATTTACAGGATAGAAGACAGAGTTTCCAACTGATAGATTATATATATATATATATATATATATATATATATATATATATAAAATTACTTACTTGTTATATTTACAAAACATTATCTGAATACATCTTCTTTTTTGGTCTGTAATAGGAAACAGTAGAGGCGCCTTTGTAAATCAGACCTGAATTATTAAACCAGGGAACTTGACATGCAATGGAAAACACAGAAGCTAATATTATTCTAATTCTCCATGATAACTTGCAAGTGTTTTTTGAAACCAAGAAAAGTGTTCTAGAAAAAAAAAGGAAAAAAACAAAAAAAAAAACCCAAGCCATGTCACAGTCTTCCATAGTCTTCCCTCAACTAATAAAAACTCAAGTTACATGACACAAACAATTTTTCAGTGAGCTATAAAAAGATTTTAAAAGCAGCAATTTTCCATACCCTACAGATAAACCAGTTATTTATCACAGTCTAATGAATACCTTAAATGACAGTGGCTTGTTATATGAAGGTACTTAAAGAAGCATATTTGCTATTTCAACTGGCAAAAGTTCATGATAAATACCTCAGGTCAGGTCAGTTTTGCATTTACTCTTTATTTACCAGTTCAAAAGAAGAAAAAATCATTAATTGCTAACATTTATTTTTCCTTTTTAGTACATGGGTCCATCAAGAAAATACTTATGACTATGGTCAATGCAAGTATTGGCATTGATTCAGAGAAACTATTTCAGTAAAAGTCAAAGCTTTGAGCAGTTATTGATTGTTCATGAGTCTACATCATTATTGGTGCTGACAACTTAGATATATTTCTGACACCTTAGGTATTCTTACCTAATTTACAAAGCTATTCAATAATCCTGCATTAAACTACCAAAACATATTTACATACAAGAAAGTGCTTCATCCTCTTATTTTAATGGTAGTTCTGGAAAGAAGAATCCAACAATTCAATAGTCTTAAATTATTTATAATAATTATAATTCTTCAGGAGGTCATCATCAATCTTAATAAAGCTCTTACTATACAGATGAATCTTTTTTATGGAGCACCTGTGTAAGTAAATAACTCACTGCTGTAATGATAAAGCCTCATCTAAGCAAAAACAAAATCAAAAACTATTCAAGATAGAATAGATAGAACATATCAGTCCTTCTCTTTAAATGCTTGAATTTTCCCTTGTAGCAAAATTGCTGAAGAGGAAACAACATATGAAATGTCAAATTGACCTGGGGCAGATAATATTACTGGATTTTAGCCATCAAATATTTCCTTTTATCTTAATTGGCTATTAGTCTCTATGAACACAAAATGCTCAGGAGAAAATAAAGCTTTTATCTTTGCTTTTCTCTTGAAGATTTGGTCATAAAGAGTGCATAAACCCCTGTAAACCGTCACATAATGTACACCAGGTTCTTTGTGGAGTATGAGACTTTGAGGATTTATTCTTCTTCTGAACACAAAGGATCAGAATACAAAGAACAGCAAGGCTAGCTAAAACAATTGCTTGTGCTACCCATGTGAGCTGCATATTTTCACTTCCAAGTAATTATCTTTTATAACTAGCAGTTAGTGCAAATAAAGAAGCTCAAATCAAATGATGGTTATAGCGTCTAATCAAATGCCCAGATGGTTAGTAAACAATATACCACTGTGATTAAACAGGACCTAGGAATGAGTGTGTCCATTTCAGGCTTTTTGTAAAATAACTCTAAAAATTGATTCCAGCTACGGTTAATAGCTACCTATGGAAAGTTAAAGTCAATGGAAATTATTACTTTAAACTGAATAAACAATATATGAACTCCTGTTTACTCAGAATCTATGTCTTGCAAATTTAATAATGAGGAAGGCTTGAACAACTGCTGTGTTGTTCAAGTTTTATGTTTCTGTCACTGCATAAAATTACACCATTGTAAAACTAGAAATTATTAAGCTTCTAGCATTTGAATTTCTCTAACAAACAGTATGAGGCTATGCATTTTAGTAGAGCTTTGGAGCTTCTCTAATACAGAATCAAGTGAAAGCTCAACCAGAACATTTAAACTAATACGCCAGCATGCTATGACAGACAAAAAAACCCCTGATGGAATAGAAATTGCACATTTCTGCTAGCTGAAGGCCTTACAGATATGGCAAAATGTCTAAAAGCTCTGGCCAGGAAGTCTTGAACACAGTATGAGCAAGACATCTTGTCCCAAAATAATAAATTGACTAGCAGAAGTAATTTCAATTCCAAAATCCTTATTAAAAAAAAAAAAAAAGACAAAATAACAGAATTACCGTTACTGTCTTAAGTTGCTGCAAGTTGGCTGATACTTTTGGATCAACTTAAGACCAGCAAAATCAAAGAAAAACCTTTAATTTTTCTGACAATTACAAATTGCTCTATCATATTATGTGGTATTTTTAATTTAAAGCGATAAAGAGCTCATTTCTTCCCTTTAATTTTTAAATAATAGCTTTGCTTGTGAAAGAATACATTATAACTGCAAATGTGCCTATTTGAATAATTACAGATACTGTATTCCATTGTTTAGTTACAACAGAGATGAATGCAGGCAGCATAGAAACAGGCACTAAACAACACCCAACACCTCCCCCCACTTAGTTTTACAAAGCTTATCTCGTCTGACATCTCTTACCAGGTCAAAATAAGCCTAACATAAAATCCAGCATATATTTTTTTGGGGGAAGTAAAGACTGGGTTCTGTATCATTTGTATTTTGGCTTTGGAACATGCTTCCTCTTGAACCTCTTAGAGAATATTTAATTCTGTCAAAATAATATTAACCATTTAATGATACATTTGGGTACTAAGAAAGGAGTTCTAAGGAAGATTTAGCTGAATGGAAATGGTGATAATAAACACAGCATGTTGGTAAAAAATGTAATGAATCTAATGTCTGCTACTTTCATATTGCTATTTTGATTGGATTTTATGGTGCTTGCATGCTACTTAATCCTGACAGTATATGAGTCAATATAATCTCAATTCTCTAAGGTACTTAACACATGTACTAGGTTCCTCTGAAATCAACCACTTGTGCCTGAAAACTGGGCTTGTTCTTAACAACTTGCTGAATAGCAGTCTCACTTACTTTTCATTAAAGTTGATGGAAGGGTTCCTACTCAATTCTGACAATATCCAAGTCTTAAACCCCACATCTCGTTGTGAATTATGCACTATACATCTGTATCCCACTGTTATTGGTCAGGCATAATATTATGTCATTGCACCTTTATCTATTTCTCACACACTGGAGAGCTGGCAAGGCAGTTGCATTTTGTCCCTAACCTGTCTCTTCTCCACTGTCCCACCACCCTCCACCATGGTCCCACAGCAGGTGATCTGACTACACCAGTGGAAGATATCAACTGACTACAATCCCCTTGATATTAAAAGTGCTTCAGTACTTAAATTTATTCCCTTGCTCATCCAAATGAAATATTAAAGACAGCATTAGCTGCCTCTTTGGCCTTTGCAAAAATTAAGGGAAATTGGAGCCTTCCAGGTAAGTAATGAGGTAAAACCAGTAGGGTGACAGAGGAGCTACCCACAGTAAACCAGTAACAAGTGCTAAGGGTGCAGCAGAACTCCTGCCCAGGCTCAAATGCAATTCAATAAATGTACTTTCGATTTTATAATTTCCCACTACAGAAAAGCCCTGCATTATAAAGTATTTTGGAGACTTTAAGACCTAATTTTTTAAATAAAAGGAAGTTACAAAGTCCCATCACATCACTAAAAGTCTGTTGCAGTGAATAGTTTCAGATTAGAACTAGTGAAGTAACTTGCACCTTTCCATTAAGAACTACCCCTTCTGTAAGAAAAAAAACAAGAGTGAGGTGGTTAATTTGCTGTATGCCTCACCATAACAGGAAGCATTATGTCATTCACCCTCTTTTCAAATACAGGAACTAGGAAGTAACAAATGAAACTTAAGAAGTTGCGAACCAAGGGAAATTCTGATGAAATGTGTAGTTAGTCCATGGAAATACTTTTTCAGAAGTAAATAGACGATAAATAGTTAGATGAATAAAAAGGAAGACTACACAAGTTAAGAGAGAAAGAACTGTCAGATCTAGTAAATAGAAAGGTAGTCTCTTAAACAAATGTCTTGGTTTGGAAAGACAGGTGTCTGCTAAGGAAGGTAGGAGCCTCCCCTGAAACGGGGACACTTTCCCTCCGAATTGTTATAAATTTGAAATTTAGGGGGGCTCTCAAGCAAAAATATGGGAACAGAAATAACAGTTCTTTATTAGGGAAGAAACTAAAAAGATAAAATAAACAATGCAGTGAACAAAAACAACATTGACAGAGTCAGAATACAACTTGACACCCTATTAGGGTGTTGGAAGCAGTCCAATTGGGAATTATGGCTGCAGTCCTCCTGGAGCATCAGGTGTGGTTCTGTTGGAGCAGTGATCCTGTAGAAAAGGGTATAGTCTTCCTGCAGTGGAAGAGGCAGCTGTTCCTCCGGGAAATCCAGTGCAGAAAAAGCCATGCTGGTGTTCCAGAAACTCAGGACTATATCCAGGTAGAAATGCTTGGCTCCTCCCTCTGGGCAGAGTATCTCACAATAGGATGTTACAGTTCTTATCAGACATTCAGTAGCCCCTTACCAGCAGATGTCTCCCCTGAGAGAGGATTGGTTGTGGAAGAGAGAAAGAAAACTGCCCCCTTAACAGAAGACAACTGCCATACAGATGGCAAATGCAATACATCTTGCCTTTCAGTCTGGGACAACATAATGGCTGATATTATTCTGAAGAATTGTTTTGACCTGCTTATTCTGACTCTGTCAATTTACATTTGATAACCACTAAAGATTAGAGTATAATAAGTTAAAGTAACTCTTCCCTAATCTTGATTCCATGGAAGTGATCAAAAAACCTGACACTCAACTGAATTCAGGGAGGCAGGATAACCTTCCAAATTTTCTATGTTATATCTAGTATTAGAGCATGAACAAAGAGGAGACCTTATTTTCCTGAGTACTGAAATAACATGAGAAATTATTCCTGTAAGGGGCCACAGACCACCAGAGTTTCTGTTCTTGTGTAGCAGCCCACATCAACAGTTGCAGAATCCAATAAGCAAAGGGCAACAAGTGTGTAAAGCTTTGATTTCAAATTCTAAAATAACACTGAAGAAAAAAGGGATCATAAAAACTATTAATTAAATACACTTCAAATATTTCTGACTGCTCTTCAGTCTCTCATCAATAGATTGGATAATTAATTGCAAGTATCTTAAATGCTTCACTATGTTTTTGAATGTTTTGGTTGTCTTTATGTTTCAGGTGAATAATATTTTTATTTTCCCAACCAATTTTTAAAGAAAAAGAAGTTCTAAAACAACAACATTTTTAAAATGACCTTTTAATTTGTGAAACATTTGAGAGCCTCTTTTTGAATTCAAAAATAATTTGAGTTGAAGAAGATTCAAAAATGGGAAGTCAAGCCAGTCCTTTTATTGTATGAGTTGTATTTCCTTTGGCTGTTGAACCTTTTTCCTGCTTTCTGTATTGCTTCTAGTCTCTATTCTCAGTTATTTGTATCATTGATATACAGCAAGTGAACTAGAGCATAACTCCATCTTTGATAGGAGGCAAGGCAAGAATTTGTAGGAATGACTGTCTCAAAGCTTAAGTTACATCGTCTGAAAAATGCTTTAACATAGTCAGCCCTAATGTCATTGAAAATGTTACATTCAAAACACTGCACAGTGTACTTTTATTAAAAAGTTGTAACACTGGTTAATTCCAGAAACCTGTCTCAGAGAGCATAATAAAATGCCTTATGGAAATAATGAACAGCTATAGAATAATCTGCCTATTGGGAATGTTTCTTCTTAACTCTTAAGCCTGAAGGCATATTGCTTGCAAAATCTTTATTTGATATAATACAAAGTCAAAAGAAGCATGCAAATGTCTAATTCATTTACAAACTGTATTAAGATCTTGGCCTCAATTTTACTGGGCCTGTGAAAATGAGATTTACACATAGTTTGTGTTTACAAAATTTGTATTTTAGAAAAGTGTATTTTTGTTCTTTATTTTCTTTTAGTTATCCATTCTTTTTTATACCATAACAAATTAGGTATGAGAGAGTACTTTATCTTCCTTGTGTGTATCTATATTATATAATTTATTTTCTTTAATAATTTCTAAATAAAAATAATACATTGGGTCTTTGTATGTAAGTCTTTATATTCAGTCTCCCTTCAAAAACCAACTTAGTGGCCTTTCTCATATAAACCAGCCTTCTCTGATGGAGTAAATACGTCAGTAGACAAGGGAAGGGCAGAAACATCTTTCTCTCTGAATTGAAGAGAAATGGGATCAGCTGATAGACTGTTAGATGGATAAGAAATCAATTGGATGGCTGCATCCAGAGAATATAAGAAATCAGTTGGATGGCTCAGAGTCACAATGGACATCGGTGACTAGTGGTGTCCCTCAGTGCTCTGTACTGACACCACTGTTATTTACTATCTTCATTATTAACATAAATGATGGGATTAAGTGCATTCAGCAAACTTACAGATGACAAGTGTTGCCACTGACACACCTGAAGGATCGGGTACCCTCCAGAAGGACCTGGGCAAGGTTGAGAAGTGGGGTCATGGGAATCTTGTGTGGTTTAACTCGATCATCAGCAAAGTGCTGCACCCGAGTTAGGGCAACCCCAGTATCAACACAGGCTGGGGATGAACAGATGAAGAGCAGCAACGCCCAGAAGCACTTGGGGATGCTGGTGGAGGTGGATGAGAGCCTGGATATGAGCTGGCAATATGTCCTTGCAGCTCAGAAGACCAACCATATCCCAGGGTGCATCAAAAGAGGAATGACCAGCAGGTTGAACAAGGTATTCTTCCCTTCTGCTCTGCTCTGGTGAGATCACACCTGGAGTATTTAATTCAGTTTTAGCATCCCCAGAATATGAAGGACACTGATGTGTTGGAGAGAGTCCAGAGGAGGGCCACCAAGATGATTAGAAGTATGGAGCACCTCCCATATGAGGAAGGGCTGAGAGCATTGAAACTGTTCAACCTGGAAAAGAGAAGGCCTCAGTGTGACCTAACTGTGGTCCTACAGTACCCAAATGAAGCCTACAAGAAAGATGGATTTCCAACAGACAAGAGGGAATAGATTCAAATTGAGAGTAGAGGTTTAGATTAGGTATTAAGAAAAAAAAAATTACTGTGAGTCACTGGAACAGATTGCCCAGAGAAGTTGTGCAGGCTCATCCCTGGAAGTGTTTAAAGCCAGGTTGGATGCAGCTCTGAGCAAGTTGGTCTAGTGGAAGGCATCCATACCTATGGCATGGGGATTGGAACTAGATGGTCTGCCCCATCCAATCCAAGCCATTCTATGATTCTATTATATACCTACTCCCTTTTCTGAATTATCTTCTTTGACCAGAACTGTCTTATTCCAGCTGAGTTATAATTGATTTATGTGTAACACAGCACTATTTTCTGTCTGTTTAAGCACCCTGTTTCCTTCTTCACTTCCTGCTGCAGTCATTGAACAATCTTTGACAACAACAAGTCTCCACTGCTCAGTTAGAACCCAGCAATGTGTATAGCTAGCTCAAATTATGCCTCCCAATGAGCTCTAACTTTCACTTGTCAACTATGAGGATGCAAACACTGAGATAATCACTCAGCTGGCACTGATATGCCTCTCCATACTTTTCCAGCTACCAAAGGTTTGCAATCTTATGAGTTATAAAACTGGCCCTATTTTTTCCCGGTCAGCCACATCTGAGAGAGCCAAAGAGATACAGTTAGAGCACTGACACATTTGGCTGGTTATAGTTGACCTGCTGTAAAAGGGCTTCAGGAGACAGCTTTGTCAAAACATTCATGCTATAAAAGAGGTTCTACTGTCTCTGCTCGCCTATAGAATTCTGGTTCACTGAAACTGCTTCATGGAGATTATTCAGTTTTTGCCAATTTACTGGAACACCCATGTTTTCCAATTCCACCTGCCAGCTTCCAATACTCAACTGAATATCTTGATCTTCCAGGTCTTACATTGTACTGTAGGCAGAAAAGAAGACAAGAGCTGTTCATTTCTGTAGGCAGAAAAGACGACAAGAGCTGAGACACTAAAAGTTGTCTCAAAAGCTCTAAATTATCCTATAGCCTAGCTAAAATTCAAGGATGAGTTTTGGTGAATGCAGAAGCTCTGGATACATGCTTCTGAACAATCTCAAGACTTCAAGCATGGGTGGAAGCCACCACTTTTGCATTTTCTGTGTCTTGTGATTCTGAAATGTGTAATTCTCCTTTCAGGCATCCAGATTTTTTTTTTTTTTTAATATTTCACTCCACATCAGAATGAACTCAATCTTTAAAACCAAATTCTTTACTGTAAATTTCTACTTCAACTTTACAAGTAAATTGAATATTTCTGATGAAAACAGGGCTTCCTATACATTTTTATCTCATAATCTTGTAATACATTTTGACAGGACTGAGAAAACTGTGCTCAAATACATAACCAGTACAACTGCTAAACCTGCATAACTTTTGATAAAAGCTTATATGCTCAGAAAGTGACTTCCTATTACTTGTTATAAATTAATTTTTGTATCAAATAAATACTTTTATTCTATGGCTTAGATAAAGGGCTGGAACAACTTGAACAGATAAGAAAATTTTTGACAGAAAAATTTCCATCAGAAAATAAATATGATTGTAAAAAACTACTTAAAAAGTCATAGTGTCAATAATGAAACTTATTACACCAGTGTACACTTTCATATCAAATTTCATTTTGGGAATGGAACACCTGTTTTTAAGTTCACAGAAAACTTATTGTTTCAGCACGTTCCTATGTTACAGCAACATATCTTTTTAAAGGTTAATTATGTTTTTAATTTTTTATTGTAATTTTAATTTCAATTCTCTCCATTTGAAGCTTGCCAATTTACTTTGCAGAATACTATGCAAAATTGAAATTTTAGTTTGTTACAATTCTAGTCAGAGTAGATTTTCAGGTTCTTCAGTACCTGTTTCAAGAGGAGACTGCAGCCACTGCAAGCAATCTTAGCTTCTAAGCATCAAAATATGGTATTGCTATTATACATTTTTACAAGCCATATTGGTTGGGAGTCCTCGTACACTGGGAATAAATATGGGTGGAAATACTGATTGCTAACCTTTCTCTGACTTAGATGAAAAGCCTTCATGCATTTCTGGCAGGCTCTGCAATAAATGGCAGTTATGACTACTTGGCAAAAGATGGGATTGCAATGTTTTCAAAATAAGGGCAGGATGTGCCCTTCCTCTGGCAAACCCACGTCCAGCAGTAGCCATTTAAAAATTTTTGTCCAGTTCTGAATTAATTTTTGTAACATTGGTGCCCAAATTTTCTTCTGCATCATCTTCACAAATTAAGCTTTTTCTAACTCTACGGCACTTAGAAAAGGCAGACTAACACCCTGGAGGAATGTGCAAACACACACACAAACTTTCGGTTTTCTGTCTTTGACACTATTTCAAACTGCAGAACTGCTGTTCTGCTGCAAGCCAATCTATATTCAAATCTTACGTGAGCTTTTAGTGTGGCTTTTAAAACCATTTAGCACTTTGTGTGAATCGCTTTTTGGGCAGAATCCACAGACAAACATGGCAATAGTATTGAATCTACACTTACCTTGACAATTTACAGCTCGTTTTTTTTAACTTGTACATGTCGAAGGGGGGAATAATAATAATAACAACCTGAAAACTAGAGACTTCAGAATGGCCAGAAAAGGTCATCTGACATACACAATGTTATCTCCAGTGTCAGGACAAAACCTTAACCGTCAAAACACTAAGAAAGCCAACTTAGTTTATTAAGAAACTTAATAGAAAATGCATTGAAAGTTAGCCTCAAATAATTTATAACAGTATTAACACTTGTGGTGAAAAGGCTGTTATAATCATGCTCGACTAGTAAAATTCAAGCCTGGATTGAGCCCCAGGGGTCTACTAAAACTAAAGCTTGAATTGGAAAAAATCTAGTTCGTTACTGAAACAGAATGTAATCACCCAATTAGAATCAGTGTAATAAACATTTGTGCAGAAATATACACAGATTTATGCACACATGAGTTTTATGAAACAAAATTCTCATCAAAGAACATTAAAACAGTTGCAAGGTTGAGTACTCAAATGCAAGGCAATTCCAGGGGCTGTATTTTCTATAGACCCTTCTGCATATGAACATGATTATGTCTTCGACTGCATGCTGTTTTTTTTCCACATAATCCCCACTTTATTTGGGACTCCTTATGGACAGTACACACCTGAATAAGTAATAATTCAATGTTTTCCTTTCTTTTTGGTTTTCAACACATGTTCTCCATTCATTACTAACAGCACACTATTCACATCCTGCTCTGAAGACACAGGTTTTAATTTCTTCTAAGAGTTATTAATTTTCTCATAGTTATTTTCCTGGTGCTTTTTTCCACATGTGATATTAAAAAAAATTCATTAATTTATTTTCATAGTAGCCTTTACATTACTGGCTACAATTTTAGCACAGAGAGATCAATGTCAAGGCTTTCTTTATTTTCTGGGGGTCAGGATGAGATACTTAACACTTGATTTTCAAAGTCTCAGCACATACAACATTTCATACATTGAAGCCCATTTTCCACACCTGTAAATCTGTATCTTAGATTGGGAATCTTAAAATGAGGAACATACAATCATGTCTAAAAAAAATCTGCTGTCATCTCTTGTCAGGCGTAAGATAGGAACTTGGTGTTAGTGACAGCTTAGAATACAATTTCTCAGAGCGAGTGCCATCTCCTCCTATCCTGAAGTGAACACCATTTTTTTTGCCTACTTAGCCTCGACTTTCCAACCTTTGCAACAAGTGATGCAGAAGTCAGTTAAAAAATATACACTTTGGTTTCATTACCTGGTATGGATGAATTCCTGGAGTAGGACCATCCTTCTCTTTGCCTAAAGTGTGAACAAGAAAAAACCTAACTGGTGTGTTAGAAGGGGAGGACACTGACATTGCAGAAGCATCTAGAGCATTCTAATTTCTAAATTCTAAGCTCTGCTTTCATCACTTTAGTTGTAGTCTTATTTCTGCAACTGATTTCTCAGTTGTCTAGCTTGACTTTAAAAGCAGAGTGCAAAACAATAACCTATTACCCAATATTTAACTCAAATTTATGTTCCAGTATTAGCTATTTGGGGAACTTTTAGATCTCCCACATAGTGTTTCTGGTTAAGGCAGCAGAGCAAGTCGCAGCGTCAGTGG
Organism: Chloebia gouldiae; assembly: GCA_003676055.1. Classification (NCBI taxonomy): domain Eukaryota; kingdom Metazoa; phylum Chordata; class Aves; order Passeriformes; family Passeridae; genus Chloebia; species Chloebia gouldiae. The sequence continues at coordinate 46,693,308 of QUSF01000002.1, read as the reverse complement.
ACAGGTGACTGCTGGTCACCACCAACTGAAACATCAGTCCAGAATCTGCTGGAGATTTATAGAAACATTTATAGCTACCAGAACAACTATGTTCAGGCTCTGTAGGCCATCTCAAGGCGCTGACCATCTGGGGAACAGACCCTTCTGCCTGATCTTCATAGGCCTGATGTTTCCTTCCATTCTTTTTGCAATCAGCTCTTCTCCACCTCCTGGAAAAGATGTCAGTCCATGACTTGGACAGATGTGCTCTTCACTGGGTCAAGAAGTGTCTGAGTGGCCGGGCCCAGAGAGAGGTGGTGAATGGTGAAGACACTTCATGTTTGCTCAGTAGTGGTATCCCCCTGGGATCTGTGTGGGGCAGAGCTGTTCAATACCTTTACTGAAAATCTGGATGAGAGGATTGTGTGAAGCCTTAGTAAACTTGCAGATCACAACAAGCTGGGTTAAAGTGTTGGTCTGCTGAAGGGTAGGGGAGCTCTGCAGAGGGACATGGACAGGCTGGATTGACAGGCTGAGACCAACAGCATGACATTCAACAAGACCAAGTGATGGGGTCTGCACCTTGGCCACAATAACCCCCTTCGGTGCTACAGCCTGGGTGTGGAATTGTTGGAAAGCAGCCCAGAGAAAAAGGACCTGGGGATGTTGGTTGACAGCAGTTGGTTGAATTCTCTATAACTACCTGCAAGGAGACTGTAGACAGGTAGGAGTCAAGTTCAATTGACTTGTTATGAGATTTTCTTTGAGGTAAAGTACAAAAGTGCCAGGTATCTAATGGTAAATGCTTACTGGTCATAGATTTAATACAGTAAAAACTGATTGTGTAAAAACAATTCAATGATGTAAGTTTGGATTTGGGCATACCTGTCAAGTGTTACAATTTGGAAGTTCAAGCTAAATTTTGCAACTACATCTAAAATTTAATGATATCATGCATCACGTGGGCCTCGTACTGCTCAAGAACTTGTTACGATATTAAGGTAATCCCTTTGTTACAAGAATCTATGAGTGGAGAGAAGCCATACAAATATTTAGGGAATAAAGCACATCACACTAAGTGACTTTCTACAGTACATTTATTAATTTATACTACTGAGATCAAAATTATATCCTTCAGTTCCATTGTATCACACCTTACATTAAAAAAGTAATAAATCTCTACTTGAGCCACAAGACATTATACTAAAAAGATATTTCTGCTGCTTTCAAGGAGCATATCCCCGAGCCATTAGAAAAGAAATAGGACATGAATTTCTCATGAACTCTAACACAACAGGCCAAGAACTGCCACTCCCCTAAAAAAGGTTGCAACTGAGTTTATTGTAAGTCTAAATTAATCCTTCCTAAAAATACATTCTTCTTTCAGTAGTAAATTAAATTTAGGACCTAAATAAATTTTTGTACAAAAGTTGAAGTGACTTGAAGAGGTTTCTGAAACAATATTTTATACTTTACTGCAGAGTAGCAGAGAAAAAGAGTAAATAGAATATTTAGAAGAATAGAAAATTTAAAAGGCAGGTTAACTGCATTTGTCTACACAAAATGCAGACATCAAATAATGTTAAAAAGCATTTATTAAAATAAATATATTCAATATGGCTAACAGTTATAGAATGTGTTAAACACTAGAGATCTGAAATTGTATTTGGCAATAATTAAAATCATTCCTTCCTTTCATCTGCTCAGGGATTTGGTAGTGTAACCATCCCTGCAGGTATTTAAAAAATATTTAGATGTGGCTCTTGGGGACCTGGTTTAGTGGTGGAGTTGTTAGTGTCAGGTTAACAGTTGAACTTGATCTTAAAGGTCTTGTCTAACCTAAATGCTGCTATGATCTCCAAAGATAAAATATTAAGTTCACAAACTCAAATCATCAATATGAATACAGGTCACCAAAGTGGTCATCTAGTACAAATCCACAAGAGAATGCTCTGCTGGAACAAAGTATACCAAGAGGTTGCCATCTTCTACCATTCTCTCTGAGAAATGTGCCCACTGTCAATATTTCACAGTTATTTGCTAACATAAGGGTTTTGAGATAGCATGTGCTTTGCTTAGCCCTCCTGCTCTCTTTCTCACTTTTTAGTTCCAGCATCCTTCTCTGGGATCCTAACTTTGAAATCTCTGGGACCCTAATTTTGAAATCCTCCTACTGCCATTCTCTCTACCAGAGGCATAGATGTAAACTTAGATTCTTCCTAATCTGAATTCACTATTTCAAAACAAGTTTATAACCACAATCTGGTATATCCTAAAATATCCTATTAAAGTTGTTTCCTGATGTATGCCGACTGAAAGCTTGCAGAGAACACTAAGGGACATGAATCCCAATGTTTCAGTTCCTGTGCCCCCAGCACTCCTGCACATGACAAGACCTGCAGTTGTAGGGAGTGCACAGCTGTTGCAGATTTTTGTGAAGGTGCCTTCAACACCTATTGAAATGCCAAAGAATCTGACAGGAGCAAATTCATATTTCTGAAGACTTGGGTGCTTGTTCCTCTAGTCTTGGCCCATGAACTGAACACCTGCTTCTCAATCTCCCTCTCTCCTCTCACAGCCTCTGTCTTCATATAGACAGTGGGCATCAATCTCTTTCTCCCTCCGCCTTTTTTTCCCCTTGTCTCCAAGTAACTCCATCAGAGGATTGTAGAGCTGCCCAGCGTAGATGAGGGTATGGGAAGCAATACAAACATAAAGGAGACAGGGTTCCTGATCTTTCCATTTGAGTCAGGCCACCCGGTTGTCCATCTTTGGATACTGATAAAATTAATTATGTAGAAGTCTTAACAGGTCTTTAGTATCGACTCTTTAAATCTTCCTTTGAAGTTTATGTCTGCAGTGGTCACTATGACAAAGGCACTTTGGGAAGAAATAAATTTAAAATCTGTGTTTCTGAACATACATTATATATACAAGGGTAGATATGCAGATACATTCATACATGTGCAGATTTCTTCCTTCTCTTACTCAGGCTTTGAACTCAGCTGTTCTGTTGTACTAGCTCACCTTTTAGGGGGAAGGAAGTCAGAATCAAAAAGATAAAAATTAATCCTAAACAAACCAGATTATTCATCATAAATTGCATACCCTTATGTGGTCTGATCACTTGTTTATCTTAGATTAAAAGTCTCCAAGTGATTTTAAACACTGATCCTCCAGATAACACCAGGATGAGCAAACCCAGCAGCTTCAGATGTTTTATTCTAATGTGAGATGTGTATCTCATTAATAAAATCCTGTGAAGCTTCTCAAGGCATTTCTGCCTTGGCACTTCCAATGGCAAGGAAAGCAATAATTCCCAATCTATGCTTCTTTAAAGCAGTTAAAGGTCATGAATAAATTACTGAAAACTTCAGCATGGAAAGAAAATAGACTGGTGCTAAAATGAAAACATAAAGATGTATTATAATTAAAATCCTCATCACACAGAAACATTCCTTTACAATATTTAACATTTTGATACCAAGGAGGACAAGGTTATAATGCCATAGCAAATCATGACCTTTACTTTTCTCTGTGAACAATAAATAAGCAGGCAAAATGCAAAACACCGCTTTCTGCATTTATCTATATTAGCCATTTCATTAGTATAGTTTCTCTTATGCTTTCAAATTCTTTGTTTTCCCATACATCTGCATAGAAAGCACTTAATAAAATGTCTAAAGTCAAGCTGTCTTCATTAGGTGGGAATTAAAAAGGCAAAATTATAATATTAAGTAAATAAAAAAATCTCCCAAATGGCTTCACATTCATTATCAAGTGTATTTCAAAGATCACTTCATGTAGCCATTTTTACTTGAATTACTGTGATTTATTTTGTTCCAGAAATAGAGTGTAGTTTTCCTCAAGGAACCTCCCTGAAACCCCCCCCAGTTACCATTGAGCGTCTTAGTGTCTACTGTTGGCCTCTGCAGCCATCAATCCCAGGGAACTTCAGCAATTAAAAAGATTGAACATGAAGGTTCTAGAATTTGTGAGGCTTTTTCTCACAGCTTTGTGACAAGCTATGTCTTCGTTACAGAGCAAGAATTCTATCTGGTGTAGTAACACAACACTCTGTTTTGTGTTTCTACAACAATAATTTTTAGAATTTCTTTCTTTTACAACTTAACGTAGGCCTGTGAAAATCTCAAACCATCTGGAGACTGACATCTCCTAATTTCAGTTAGACATTACAACATTAAAGGAAGACAAAAGCTATTTGACTGCTATAATTATAGTGAAAGAAAAAAAAATAAAAAGGTGTAATAGCAGAGAATGAAGAGCAGAGAAAAATGAGCAGAGAAAAATGAGATTCTCACCACAACAGGAAAACCCAGCCTGACTCACTGAGTTTCAACACTGAACAGAGCATCTTACCTTACCTTCCATCTGCAGTCCACATTCCTAAATATTTTTCAAGGCAGGTAATGAAAGCCATCATTAGATCAATCAAGCAAACCAATTTAAAATCAGATACTAAGTGTCACGTTAGTTCAGACCTTTTTTCTCATTCTGAAGTCCTCTTGGGTGTCTCTAAGGAAGCCAAGAATTTGTCTAACTCTGCTGTGGAGAAGTAATTAAAAAGATGCAAGGAGACAGTGTTTGCTGCTTCAGGACAGCGAGTGCTATGCAAAGTGCACGGCTCTGCTCAGAAGCTGGCCTAGGATAGGATCCCACTCGTGCCAGAGCTTTGCAGACCACTGGAGCTGGGCTCCCACCGCTCCTCCCGTCCTCTCCCTCTGCCCCTTACAGTCCCAGCTCACGGCCACCAGCTCCACACAGGGCTGGACCCCATTCCTGTCCTGCCCACAACTTCATGGCCACCAGGGGAGCTGAGGCAAGAATTCAAGTCCATAAGGGCGGAAGAAAGTTGAGGTCTTCCAACTGACATAGAAATCTCCCTCATCTCCTCCAGTGTGAATGAGGCTCTCAGTATTTTCTGCCAAACTGCATTTAATGTGGGATAGAAATAGTAGGGATATAGACAAACAAGGATGCATTTTTGACTATGACTTGTGGGGAGTTCTGAATTAATCCTAAATTCTTGCTGGAATTTCTACCTTACAATTTTAAATCTTATGCATATTAGCATGAATGGGAAATGAACCCTGTCCCAAATAATGAAGTATATTTACTGGTCTAAAATGAGGAACATGCAGTAATATACTACCTCACTATCAATAAAAATCCATTAAAGACAGAACGTATTTTTGATATTTCTGTCCCCATTTTTTGAGCATTATATTGTTAATAGAAATTTATATGTGAAAAAAATAGTCTTTGAGAAGCATTTGAGAAATGGTTAACAGAATTCTGTCTTAGATCGTCTTTTAGAGCCTACAGCAAACATGTATTAACAAAGCCCAGCTCCAAACATATCCAGATAGAGACATATATTAAAGGAACACCATATGATTATCTGCTGCTTAACCAAAATCCCAATATATAGGTCAGCAGTCTTGGCACCACCAGCACCTACACTGCAGTAAACTACTATGCTGTGCCAGTGCTAAAAGCACTTCTTATTGATTTTTTTTTTCTTCTAAGAAAAGGATGTGAAAGTAGTAAGAAAAAATTAGGCAACAGAAAGCTAAAGGCAATAGTCAGAAAAAAGAAAAAAGTAATTCATAGTGGAACACCATCAAAGTGAAAAAACAAAGTGTGTAATACATCACCAGTCTGGAAATACACAAGTAAGCTTTCCACAATTCTTTCAAGTTTTCAGGTGACCACAACTAATTGCCAAAAAAGAAGTCATAAATCTTCTATGAAACAAATATAATAATACACACAAACAATGTGTGCCCCATTCTTCCCTTTCTTGCCTGCTTGCTGCTCCTGCTGATTTCTGTGAGTGGTGAGTATATGTACATGAGAATATTTGGTCTCTGCTGCTCATAATAGAAGAGAGGATGACAGAATTGCTGAACTGAGACCTAGTATGGCCTGTTAATCTGATTCTAAATCCAGTGTGAATAAAGCACTTGAATTGCTGAAGCTTCACCTAGACACATCAACCTTCACTTTCCCCTCCTCCCCCCTAGCAAGGATGTGGATGTTATATGTGTTAGTGTTATAGGGTCCTACAGCATTAAAAAGCTAATTTTGTGTTAGCAAATGGTGTTGGATTTACAGCAGTGGAGGATAAAATGATTTAAAATGGGTAAATAATTTGACGTTTATACAGTGACTTTCGTCCTGAAGATTTGCTACAACGTGCTTATCAAACTGTACACATTTGGTGGCCCTGAAATACAGCCAATTTGGTGTGCAGCCCAGAGCACAACAAAGCAAGATGAGAAGGAAGGTATTTAACTAAGTACACCAGGGAAAACCTACTCTCAAAACCATTTTTTTTTTTGGAAATGCAGTGTTCATATTGACCAGAGGGAACTGTGGATTTCAAAGTTTCAACCCCAAGGCTGTCACAAAGACGACTACAAAACAGGTTTGCATTTTCCCTCTCTCATTAAGACATATACAGCTGTCTATATACAATTACACAGTTTTCTATTTTTAAGTGTGGACCATTAAGAACTCAGTTTATACTAAGATGGTGTGCAAACTGCAGAATAGCCTTTACATGCCTTCTTGCTGCCAATCAGCTCATATTTGTTCACCAGTACAAAATATCTCAAACTTTAAATTGGTATTTCTAGTAGGCATAGGTAATTTCTGTTCTGTATCCCACTTCACATGCAATTTCTCAGCCAAGACCACAAGCAAAAAAAGGTGGAAAATGAGAGTGAGTTTTGTGCCTCTGGTCCTGAACTAGCAAAATTTGAAAGATAGAATACCCAAATATCATACTAATACAAAATATCAACTTAATTCAATCCACTCTGAATTTGCTGCAATCCCTCCAAATTTCCCAATAGTCTCTACTTGCACAAAAATGTGAATGGACACACATGTACATATAAATGCACACACATATTTCATATGTTTAGTTACATTTTCAAGAAAGCATATAAATAATACATAATAGTTAGTTGTTCATATAAATAACACAAAGTAGGGTTAAGTCATGGACTTCCACAAATGTGATAACAGCAATGCATAATCTAACAGGACCAGGCTGCAGTCTGTCAGAATGATCCAAGAAAAGGATATAGAAACTAGGAGTGAAATTTAGATGCCTGTTTAGAATGTGTAGGACCTAGGATTGAATGATTCCGGCTCCTAGAGAACTTTCACACTGTTTTGGGGGATTTTTTTTCGTTAATTTGGAAAACTGAATGAACTTTTTGATATTAAACCCATGCTTTCAAAATGGAAACTGCTGTGGTTTGCAGTACATTTCTCTAGGATTTTTTTCTGAAAAACTGAACTACAGTACTGATAAAGTTTAAAGAAGAAGAAAAGAGTTTGAAGTTGATATAAAGAGGCTTATATAACCATTTCCAGCAAGAAATGGATGAAAGAAGTCTCCTAGTCCACATACCTCTGATTTGCTTTTGAAATATCCCATCTTTAGTTTCATTCCATTTGAATCTCTGTGATAATTGTATGAAAGTTTCTCTATTTTTGCTCATGGAGAAAGCAGGCCTCTGAATAAGGTCACACACTTTTTCCCCTCAGTCTTCCTTCCATGACCAATAGACAATCAAGTGGGACCATGATGACTTTTCACTGCCAAATGCACACAGAGCACAGATTTGACATACTACACCGTAGTTACACCTTCTACTGAGAGGAATTTTTTGGGGGGTAAGGTGGGGGGAAGATTTACGTTCATGAACTTTACCAGCATTGAAAGTAAGCTTCTGCAGGTGTCAGTTCTTTAACATCTTGGATAGTGATGAGAGAAATCATCTAGGAATAGAGCCTTAGACTATCAAAAGTTATTTATAGTAATTTGATTAACCAGTAAGGCTTCAGAGACACTACTTTACCTCCCTCCAATAAACCTCCCAGTCATTCATTAAAATTAATACACATTAAAAAATCCATTTAAATTACAAGGTTGTATTTGAGATATTAAGACTGAATCTAATCACATATTTTACAAGTAAAAGATATTAATTTGGCTTTCAGGAAGTCAAGCAAGATAGTAGCTATATAATATTACCCAGAATATTCTGTTTTTATTTGCAGACTTATTTATGTTTTACAAGTTAAAGTGTCATTACTTAGCAGCTGATTATTTGGCGTTCATACAAAATATGCTCAGCCTGAAAATGTTCTTAGCTCCTTGAAAACAGTGAAGTCCAGCCATACTTCTCTCCAGAAATATGTTGTCCTAATGCGAAAGCACACATAAACAGGTTATCAAGTTTACTCGTCACTAATGTTGATGAAACCATCTGTGATCACAACACACTCTAGAAATCTTCTGATGGAGCCCAGTTACAAGTAAAAACTCAAACTGATTCTGCTTGGAAGCTTCAGCACATATATCCTGTGGAATGCACCATCACCAGAATTTTCTGACTTCCACACTCAAGAGAGAATTTTCAAGGGAAAATCAGCATGTCAGCTGACCTCTGAAGAAGCCTGGCCATCAGTGTCACCATGGGCCACACTTTTGATAACCTGAAAACAGGAATTTAACTTTTTTTATCTGTGACCCACAAATGGACATTGAGAGCCTAGAAATGTGACCCAGGACTCTTTTGAATGCATTCAAGTGTCAATGAAAATAATTTTCTTTTGGCCAGAGAGGAGTCAAGAACAGAAAAAAATTTCACAAATACCTATCTGAATCTTCAGGTACATAAACTCCACTGTATCCTTTTACATCTACAAAATATTTAAGACTACCAGCATTATCAGAAAGGATTCTCATAATCTGAGACTTTTTTTTGTTTCAGTTATACACTGTGGGATTGGAGATTTGCATCAAGCATGCCAGGATTGTCAGTCAAACAGATATATAAAGCAAAGAGCACAAGATTTCAGCTCTTAGAGTTATCTGGTCAATGTATAGATCACTAGATTAGGGCCTTTGATCTCCAGATTTGAGGATTGGATGGAATTTGTCATGTCAGGGCCTGTCTCCAAAGTCCAAGCATGATGAGGACAGCACACTTGCAGGCATGCAGGGAGGCAGTTATGACACTAGCAATGCCTTTATTCTCTTCTTTACACTTCTTTTAGTGTGACACACTAGTTGGGGTTGTTTGGTTGTTTGGGTTTTTTGTTTGGTTTGGTTTTGCTTTAATTTCTATCTTCAATCCTTTAAGCCTTGGAATTGATATAAGCTCGTGGAAAATGCTTTGTGTCCAGTTTTGTAGGGGCAGACGTTTTGTGAACCATCATGGTATGTGTAGCTGCTTGCTGCCTGCCTGCTGTTGTAGAGTACTGAACATAAAGACCTCCTTAGAAATCTCCAACAGCCTTCTGTTTCTACCAATTTTCATATTAATTTTATAACTACTGTTCAAATGCATTCTTAAATGTTAATATTTCTTCCATTAACATCATAGCCTATGAAATATAATTCTATTCTAGTGATATTGTTTTGATTGAGTAGGTTTAAAAGGAGGAAGAATTTTTTTTTACATCAATTTGAAATAATTGTGCTTGTTCAAGCAACCAGTTTGTATGAAACAAAATTTGCCTACTTAGGAATCAAATATTGTATTCTCTTTAGAAATAAATTTTTGAGAATTTTTTTAAAAGTTCATCTTGAAAATATGTCCTTCATTATATGTAAGCTATCCACTATCTCAATGAATTCTTTTAAATTAAAAAAATTCATTAAAAATTTGTAAATAGTCTCAGTCAGGTTGTGTTTATTCTTTAAAAGAAACAAAGTTTTCAATAAAAACAAAGTGGTCCAATACCATTTTGGACTCTCTTCATGTTTTCATATGTGGTAACTACAACACCACCTAATAAGTTTCATGAAGCCTATTTCAAGCAATTGGCTCCCTATATTTTTTTTTAGCCAGTCTGTCAGTACCAGAGTTTATGACACCAGCATAGATGGCAATAATAAGCAAAATTAACAAATATGTACTTTGATCTTCTGCATTGCTATTAAAAAATGTAAATGTCTAATTTGCACAAAGAATATAAGCAGCAATAGATTATAATAAGTTTTACCTCAATCTGTTCAGCTTTTCCTCAAATGTAATGACAACTAATTTGATATTAAGGCAGCATAAACACTTTTCTTTTTGGATAGCACCATATGGATTTTGTATTCTCAGAAGACAAGACAATGGCTAGAAGTAAATCTCCAACGTCACATGCACTTCTATAAACATTACATTGTACTGATTCAGGGGTATGAATACAAGAGCATAGCTAATTAAATAAAACAAATTAATCCATAAATGAAACATTAAATGCATACAAGTGCATCGACTTTGTCAGATGCCAAGTAATCTTCATCAGCTACAACATGATCAGTTTAAAAAATCGTATCATGTTTCAAGTAAGACTTTAAAATGAGAATTTAGAAGGCTACAGCAAAGATATTCTCTTCACTCATTATTTTCTTTTGCCTTGTGGAAAAAAAAGTATTTAGCACTTTAAGCAACTATCATATATTAGACTGTGCATTATCAAAAAAGCTCTCTAGATGGCAGAAACCATTCCTCAAATCCTCTTCACCAAAATATAGACACAGAGAGGACAGGACAGAGAGTATCTGGAGTCACTTGCTTTCTTGTTCTTTTTTTTGTTTCCTTCTCCCAGAACTCCAGTTTTGGTAAAAATTGCTATAGGAACAACATTCAGAGGAGAATGTCAGTATCAGAAGAGACGAATCATTTGAGCTAAAAGCAGGAGTAATAGAAATGACAATCTGAATAAGATCAACTAATGACTAACAAAATTTATATGACAAATCCAAGATCTTAGAAAAAGACAAGATTATAAAATTTGGTGGATTAGTAAATTATAAGTGATAAATATAATGTGGGCGCAAAGATTGGAAATTAAACCCTACTCTCACTCTGGTAAAGGAAATATTAAAGGCAGTCAACAGGGCACTGGCTGGACTAAACCATGAATATTACATTCAGTCCTGATCAATTATTCTCACAAAAGTCAAAGTGAAAGTTACTCCTACTTTCATTATATATATTATTAATTGAAAGAGAGAGAGAGAGTGAGAAAGAACGATATAGTCAAGTACTATGTTTACAGGTTTTTTTTAAATTTTACTGATTTTTTTCCCTCCCTCTTCTACTTCCTGCCATGAATGAAGTTAGAAGAGAGATTTCTAGTCTTTACAGAGATGAAGAACTTATACTATGATACACAAAGAACATGAAGAGTACTTCTACCAGGATGTCTAATCTCTTAGGTCAAAGGAGCACAATTTGCCATGAAAACTTATCTGGTATTTAAAAGTCAAGGAAAGCAAACCCTCTTTCTCCACAAATTCTTGGCTGAATCAACTAAGGAAAAAAAAAACCAAAAAAAACCCAACCCCAACAACAAAAACAAACAAACAAAAACTAACCAAAACAAATAAACAAACAAACAACCCCCCAAGCCAAACAAAAAAAAAACCAAATCAAAACAAAAAACCCCCAAGAAAAAGACAGAAAACCCAATGACTCCCATCACAGCACCGGTGAAACGCAAAAAATCACCCCCTGGATAGGTTCAGCCCCTCAGGTAAAGATACAGAATATTATCCCCATGGTTAAAGATTTATTAATAGAAACATTATTCCTGCTTCTTGAAACTACAGATCTTCCCAACCTTTTATTCTACTTATTTGGAGAAAGACTTCAAACCTAGTAGAACTGGAAAATAAAGCCTCTGGGAAGATGATCAACAGTATCAACCTGCACAGATATCAGTGCAAGTATCTCTTTGTGTCAGAGAGATCTCCTTGGTGTGGATACTCTTAACTGTTCTCAAAGACACTGACTGGATTCCTTCAATGAAACAAATAATCTCATGATGCTGTGTGCCGCCAAACATAGGAATATCATGGGTAGTGTTATGTTGTACTCTTTAAGGCAAAAAAATGTTGTAAAGGCCTACATATAAAAAAAAAAAATCTTCACATTTAAAACCATAAAATAACAGATAAAGAATAATTTTTGCTCCATAGAGTAAAAAAACCCAAGGACTCTCATAGAAAGGACACATGGATACAGCATAAACCACAGAGAGATAATTGCAACCAGCCTTTACTATTTTTTCTCTTAAGGAAGGTTGAGGAGAAAGCCATCAAGCTTCTCATGTGTATGTAGGAGAAGTCAAACTCCCTTTAAAATGCATATTCAGGAAAAATACATATGACTGAAAAGAATATTTAACACCTTGGTACAACTGTCTTATTCAGATTTACACTGAGATTTCTAGTAGCAGCTAATGACATTAAAATATTTAAGAACTCTAATCCTGTGAGATTTGTAACAGCTAAAATGCATTCATTAAACAAATCACTGATGGTGGATAGACACCATGGGGAAAAATAAACCTGATACAAATGAACTTACTCCCCAGATTAAATATATATATGCCTACAAGATTCTGCCTCTGCCCAGTGCTACTTTCAAAACATGAATTATGCCCTGGAAAAGGTGGAACAGTCACCATAAATACACATCCTTTAAAAGATTTCATCCAAGAAATGAATGAAGACAGTTATATACTTATGACTTTGGTAATATGTACTGGTTTTTTTTGAAAACTGTGTCATGTCATAGATGGAAATGATCATAGATAAGATGTTTATATGCTCAAGTTGCAATTCACAGTTATCCTGATCTAAATATTGTATGTGCCAAAGAGAATCTACCCCTTATCCACATATCTCTGTAGATACAATCTGGTTTAGTGTACCAAGAATAAATCTGTCCTTCATCTTGTGTTGACACTCCACTGGATGGATTTCTATGGTAAAATGTAGAAAAAGTAGAATACGGCATATTAAAGATAACCTATGTAAAACTGGGAATTGGCCTGTCAGAAAAAAATAATAAAACTTGCATTCTGTAAGCCATCATTTTCTAAAGCCAAAATTTAATCAGAGCTTAATCTGTCTGGCAGGTCTGGCAAAAAGACAAAGAAAGTGGTGGTGCAGGACAGGGTGCATAACTCACTACATAACTCACTTAGTGCACTAGAACCGTTCTGTTCACTTGCTCAGTAACAGAAATGCATTGAATTATATCTGGATTTCAGTCCTGTGGTATGGACTTAACTGCGTCTTGAAATGCCCTTGAAATGCTTCCTCCTGGGGTGGAACCAAGGCTGAGGTAATATGCCAGGGCAGAGTGATTCCCACAGGCTAGGAAACAAGATGATGCCTTCCTCAGGAGAAAAACACATCCTCTCAGAGGTTTTCCAGCAGTGTACTCAATACATATGCATGATTCCTTTCAGTAACAGCAAGTGCAATGGGGACAGTCATCTGGGAGGGCTGTATAAAATCTACTTTGCATCATCTGGATGCAGATTCATCTTCTGTAACTAAGACTAGCAACTAGCAACACAGTCATTGCCAGCAAACAGAAAATATAGATATACAGTCCTAGAACAGTACCAGAACATGATAAATCAACATTGTCCTTTCTCGAGGTTGTGGCAGCCACTATTAGAGACACAATGTAAGGATGTTGGCATGATGAAATATAGGACATGCAAGGCTGCATCAAGCAGCAAGAGGGACATTATATAATTTATGATAATCATTTCCTAAAGGTAAAGATTACTTTTGTTAACAATTATTTTGATCACTAAACATAACTGCTCTGAGATTTTCCACTGTGATAAATCATTTCATGACAATAGTTTAATTGTCACTACTCTTTCTGAGTGACAGGTGATCAATTTCATTAACTCCTCTTCAGTTGCACTTGTACTCTTCTTCATCCAGGTATCCTTGACTGATTGTCTTTTTCATCTCATCACAAATCTCAGTTTACTGACTTGCTTTCTATTTGATACAGTTTTCTGTCACACAATTCTATTTATGAAAACTGACCCAGCCAGTAGACTTTCTCAGTGGCCATTCACCTCTAAACAATTCTCTGTAAGACCTAGTTTCAAGCGCCTATTAAAAAAAAATAAAATGAAATTTTAAAAATTCTGGTGGTGCTGCACTCTGACTCCAAAAGATAAATTTTACATTAAAGTTGAACAGTCCTCGATAAACCTGCCGGGGCTTTCTTTACTGCATCAGGTAATAACATAGCCTATATACCAAACTTTCAATATTAATAGAACACTCTCCCTCTCCATCAGATTCCTGCTCCTTTCTCTTTTGTCTGCTTTGTTTTGGCTATTGAGTGCAAATCTATACTATTTTCCTATGATATGCATCCTTTTGTTCAACTACAATCTTTCATTCATCATCTTATGAAGTATATGAATTTTTTATAATTCATGTACCTCCAATTACTGGAAAATCTATTGTTCATCTTGAAAGATCTCTAAATCCTTCCAGCACCTTTTCTCGTTTCTCTTTGTGTGTTGAATAAATGAGGAGGCATTGCACATCCTCACTTTAGCCCTTTACCAACAGCAACCCCTTTATTAATATTGCTTCCACTTCTTAGATAACTTAAACTAAGTTTCTCTGGTTCTTGAAGGACTCATTTTAAACCCTAAGTACTATTGTTAATCTGTATATAAAGAAATCTTCTAAATAAAACATGGTCTTTTACTATTTTTTGTAATGCTGTTTTCTTCCTCATAACTATGGATCTCTTTTAAAATTTTAAATACATTCCTACTTTTGTTGTAAAAAATCATGTAGTCAAAGAAGGTTTGAGTGAAAAGAGAGCAAGTACTTAGATTACCAGCAAGGAAAATATTTAATTATTATGTATGAAGGACTCCATGGCACAAGGACATATAGGTGATGTAGCAAAAAATGTTGACTGTGCAACTGGTTATATCTCTAAAGGATGCTGAAAGTTACACACAATCAGAAAACCTTGTACAGGCACTTTGAAGGGCTTAATCTTACTGTCATATATATGGGTGACCACCACTGACAACAGAATCAGCTGAAGATGCTTTCAAATGCATTTTTTATTCAGACCAGATGGAACTATCAATATTGGAAAAGGGTTTAGAATGTATTTAGAATTTGTCACCACAGGTAGATTCAGGTACTTTACAGTTTGAACTTGCAGTGATGTAGGAAAAAAATCAAATCTGTTTAGATAAGTGCATGGACCAGACTGAGAATTTTTTGAAGTCACTCAAGATTTTAATGAAAACAGACAGAAACAGCAATTCACATGAATAAACCAATGCTGAGCCCTGAGAGAGAGATTTTCCTCTAATCTGAAACCTTTGATAGCTGATTACATTGCTTTTCATTTCCTATTTAGCTGTAAACTTTGGAACTTCCTGTGCTAATACATCCAGCTGTGGACCCTACCACACCTTTGAAAAAAAGCCTTTCAAAACAAAACCAACATCAGGACCAGCATCAGCATAAATCCAGTTTCAAATAACTCTTCTACCTCTATGCCTGAAAAACATATTTCTCGCAAGAAATTTTTCTTTACTAAGTGTTAAAGGTATAAAATATATCAGGGATGGAATACAGTAGCCATTCCCATGAGAAACACAACCTGTAGACACTGGTCTGTAACATTTGATCTGGGATGTGACACTGTATGAAGATAACTAGCTTGATTTGCTTGATAGCTTTGTTGTTTCCTCCTTGAAGTGAAAGCATGTGCTGGATTTTAGCTGGTTTATATGCTGTTCTGCATGGAAAAGATATATCAAAACCAGAATTTCTTATTAGCTTTAGTGTCCATGACTATTTAACATAATGTGGGTGTATTAGATGATGTTATTGCCTTGCATCGTAATGGGCTACCTCTGGTCAAACACAGATGCTTGTATATAAGTAAAATATTAATATTTTATAATATTAAAGAGAAGGACCATGTGAAGCTAATGTCATCACTTATCTGCTGGAAAGCTGACCTGAAAGTTTTCACACTTCAGCATGCTTCTGACAGAGTAGCTACACTGATGCAACCAGACAGCTAGTGTCAGAAAAGAGAAAAGATCACCATCAACACATTAAATTTTTCATAACTTTCCTTAAGTCTCCCATAGGAATCAATAACTGGAGAGAGATGGGGGAAGGAGGCTTGAGTTTTGGTTTTTTTAAAATTACTGTGTTCAGTATTTTCCCCACTGTTTTTGATTTAGGCTGTTTTTGAATAGAATGCAAAAAAAGCAGTATTCAAGTTTAAATCATAGTAGTGCTTTTCAATACAGAGTAGATGAGATTATTTTAAACTAGACAAAAATCAGCAAGAATAGAAAGTGCTAAATGCGTTTCTGCCAAGTCACTTTCCATGGCACAATTATTTTGGTCTTTTCTAAAAATCTGAAATATGGGAGATTTTGCTAGCTGCCTAATGCTATACATCTTTAGAAAGTTTAATTCCTTCCAAAATACACATACCATTTCCCAGCTTTAAGTGTCTCTGAATTGCTACAAGAACACATAGTTTCAAAAGGTGACAGAAAGCCTTTGCTAACAGAACTATAGCTCTCTTTCCTTTGTGGTATTATTCATCTCTCTCAATGGTGTGAAGTTGGAGAGAGCTAAAGAGAACCCTGTGACCCTGTCTGTAGGTTTGGACCAGGACATACTGCTGCCATTAAAGCTCATTGTGTGGGAGGTGAAATTTTCTGTATGCAAGTAAAATGCAGGGTTCTTTCCGGCTTTCCTTTCTGAAGCTTGCATTTAAGCTAAATTTTCACACTTTTAACTCGATTGCCATTCAGCAAATGCAACCTTACTAGTTTTGCAGCACGTGGGAGTCAGAATGTGTACCTTATCTTGTCTTTCCATCACATACAAGGAGAATATTTTTAGCCTTCAGCACCTAATTAACAAAGGTGAAGCTGACATCTTCTTCCACACGTGTGCTAGTTGACACGAAGCATTGCAAATGACTCTGCTGGGCAGAGGGAAGGTGAGCTTTGTCTAGCTTTGTGCTTCAATTACAGTCCCATGCTGGCAGGCAATTTATTCCCATTGCCAAAGCCCTTGTTTTCCCACATCCCGTGCCCTGGTTACAGAGACCAGAAGCTCCGCTGGTCTTTGGCTATGAGCAACATGAAGGAAAATCTTGCCTTTGCTAGAATGAAAGAGGAATTAATGGTTAGATCTCAGAGGGAATGAAGGCGACATTAATTACTGCCCTGATCCCAATGGAATTTAAGAGATGGTTTGAACTCTCATGCTGCTGCTAAACCACCTCAAAACTTTGGGATTAACCAACATTGTTTTTGTTCCATAAATAAGAAGCATTAATTTACATTAATTTCCACTCCCAACTGCACATGTTTAGAGCATTTGCTTGATAATTTCTATAAAATGTACTAGGCAGCTATCTTTTTTCCCTATACTTAATTGTCTTATTTTATTATGATTATCTTGTATTATCTTGCACTTTCTTAATATACCCAAAGATTTTAAATAATGGAAAAAACAGATTAATAATAATTACTTTTATTACAGTATTTTGGAAATTATTGGAAATGTTATAGATCTTATTTTAAGAATATAAAATTGTATACAATGACTTTAAAAATGGGATTAGATTTCCTTTGTTAACAGCAACATAAGAATAACATACTAAAAATGTAGATTTTATTATCCCAGTATATTATAATTTCAAAGTGCTTTCTGCAGAACTGCTTTAAAGTAGTTGCTCATCAGCACCATGTTGCTACACAACCTGAAGTATATAATTTGCTTGCTTTAGAAAAGGTGCCCTTGTTCTTCTGGGTCAAGGAGGCATAATACCAATTAAAGTACTAAGAGAAGGCAACATAGTCTATTAGACAGCTGCATTTATCTTTAAAAAGCAAGAAGAAAATAATACATCAAAAAACCACAAACTCAAGTGGTAAAAAAGAAAAAAAAGTCCTAAGCAAAATAAGAAATATATTCTAACTTGTTTCTTTTTTTTTTTTTTACATTTATGTTTAAGACCCTTTAATATTACTTTTTAAATGCAAATGCATTAAAAAAGACAAAATAAAAAGACCAAAACAAAGACCAAAAAAGACAAAATACTGTGGTCATGTTTAAAACAGATGTAAGCAAACAGGGAGTAGAAAAGGCAAGTTGTGGTGAGAAAGAAGAGATGCACAAATAAGAGAGACAAGTAATTAACAATTAAATGTTAAAAAGTAACTAGAGTGATGTTACAGCAGTAGCAGCACTTGGGGACCATAGCTAAAAGAACAATTAGATTTCTGCTGTTAACAATAACAATACACATAAGCGTGAAAGTCTACAGGGAAGGACGGAATTCTTCAAACAGTTGCCTTACTGAGACTTCAAATGTAGGAGAGCATCCCGATTCCTAAGAGCACCTCCATGAATAAAAATGAACTGCCCTTAACCCCTACATGTCAGTATTTTACACTACAAGTCAGATTCATCAGGAAAGAGTCAGTACTGAAAAAAAATAAGAGATTGATCTTAAGTTAAGGTCTCCTAGAGAGGCATCCCTTTTAATCCCATCCTGACCTCTGGACTCCCTCTGTACCCAAAAAGGACAAAATGTTCCTGCCTAGAGGACTAGGTTGGGGTACTTGCTAAAGGTCAGGTGAGTGAATCCTAGTTGGAATATTTTCAGAGAAGGCACAAGGAAGTGACTCTTTTTTCATATGATCCTGAAATAGTTTGCTGAACCACCTTGGATAAATCAAGGACCTAGACTTAACCATTAACAAAACAAAGCCAGACATAAAATCTAAAAAAATGTTGCTTTTCATATTACCAAGGAAGTTGGTACAATGCAGAGAGCAGCAACAGAGCAGGAGAGATGAACAAAGAAACTAATATTTTTATTGGCATCAGAAATTCAGTGATCACTTCTTCCATTGCATAATACTTTTCTCATAAAACCTGCCAGAAACTTGTATTGAAAATTATTGTTCTCTCAAATTAATAAACAAGTCCTTTAGCTACTCTTAACATAAAGAAATTTTTGTTTTCCTAAAATAGGATGCCACTGTACTAGTTTTTCTGATTTTTTTTTTTTTGTTTATTATATTTGGCAGAAGTAATTAAGTTGATGCTGGGTAAATTGTGTCAAGCTAACAGTAAAAGAAGATTCAAGTAGATGTCAAATCAGCCAATAGCCCAATATGGCCAGCAGTAGCAAGGATTTTTTCAAAAACTAACTCATTAAATTTACTTTTGTACATGTTTTTTTTGCTCAGGATGTGCCGTAAGCACTCTGAACTGGTAGTTGCAGAGAAGGTGTCTGCTTGAGGCTCACAAAGTGTTGGGTCAAATGAGATAGAGACAGGAGGACTCATAGCAAATTTCCTACAAGCACCCTAACTTCCCAAGCTGAGAAAGGAGCACTTTGCTTCCCAGAGGGAAAGGGATGTTGGAAGAGTGCAGTCACCGCTGCCAAGCCAGCTCTTTGGTGGGCATCTATCCCCAGCCTCTCTAGTTTCCTCTTATCACTGCCAGCAGAAATGTGCAACAGAATGTTAAGGAGCATTACAGTCCAAACTCAACACAAATAACAATAAACAAAACACCCCAAACACTTAGTTACTGTAGCGCTTCATTATGCAGTCATTAGAGCAAAAAGGAACATAACTCTGCTTAGGTCACTGGAAGCAAAAAGTCAAACCATAAGTTTTTTCCAAGCACTCCTTTCAAGTATTGAGAAGGAGAGAATTTTTTGTATTTTAAGTGTGGTCTGCATGGTTATCACTAGAAGGATTTTGAAAGTAACTTGCAGTTTCCATTAGTTCAGGTTTGTTTGATCTGAAAGCATCCAAAGAAACTACAATTAAGTTGAATTTGTAGTGCACCGTAAGTAGTCAGAACACCCATAAGAACATGATTGTTTTATTCAGCTTTTCGTGATTAATTTTTCTTTTCAATGTTTGAATCTTTGTTTACAAATTGACAGGTTAAATTGTTCCTAAATGGCTTTCAATACTACTTTAGAATGGGAGAACCATATAGGTAGTTCCTTTTATTTTTATTTGTGACTACACTTCAAAATATTCACTGCTTTCAGTTTATGGTCTCAGAGATCATCTCCCACTGAGTCTTGAATATTTGCATTTAGGGCCTATTAAAGTACGAAAATGCCATGTAACTCCTCTTTATGACATAAACTATGATGCAGCTTGAAGCATAATAGAGAGTACGGTGAATATAGACTTTAAAAAAAACAAGTTTAGGGCTTTTCAGGAAATATCTGTGTTCTTTCTGTTTATGTGTTTCTAGACTACTTTTCTATATTCACATTTTAATTGGACATGTCATAATCATAATCCCGTTCAGAAAGTAAGTGATGTGTAAAAACAGAAGTTTTGTTCAGAGGTCTATCTTTCACTAGAAGTGCCTGCTTCACTCTTATTTGTAGAACATAGATATGCATTATACTTCTACTGCAGTTCACCTGCTTATTTAAATATTTATTTATGGGAACTGTACTTCTTTCACAATAATCAGATATAAGACATATTAGATATCATGAATATTCATAGGTTTTCAACCCCACTATAAATAGCAATACAGCAACCTGCCTTCATGAAGGAAAGGAGATCTTAAATATAGATTATTAAGAAGAATATATGCATGCCTCATTAGTTAGTTGAATTTGCATCTACATCCATTTAGCACATCCTATATAAATAATAACTTAAAAACCTGGAATCAATACAAAAAAAAAAAGAACCTGTCAACCTGAGTTCTTAAGCAGTGCAACAGGTCACATTATAAAAGGAAAAATATCTGCAGAACAGGGATCTTGTTTTGCATCCTAATCAAGTCCTAGTACAACAAATTCAGCATAAAAATTATTTTATATATCCTTGTTAAATACAGTACTATGATGACTAGTGGGAAAAATTTCTTGCACTGTTTAAAAATTTAATCCTTTTCTTGAGTTAATTATTTTTATTATTTCACTAACACTACTAAAACTACAGAAAAACATTACAAATTCTTCTCAGAGACTACTACAAATAAAACACAGCGAGCTGAGAAGGTGCAGGTTTTATTCCAATGACTTTTGTCCTTAGCATCCATGTGCAGTCTCGCCACTGTGTCTGCCTTAAAACTGATATCTCTACCAGTCTCCCTGTGACTTCTTTGTCCTCAGATTTTGTCATAAAACAGGCAAAACAAATTAAGCATTACCAGTTCTCTGAAATATTGCAGTTATGAGAAAATTATTGCTTATTTCCCCACTATATTTTTTTCATGAAACAATGGCCTAGAAGTTCAAACAGCTTTGCTACTGAGATACCATGAATTTAGTGATTTTTCTTTCCTTCCATTTATTATGTATTTGAGCAGCATATGAGGCTAAGCGGTCAGAGGAAAATTTAAATCTCATATAGAAGAGTTATCTCAAATTATAGCAGTCCTGGCAACATATTTTTCATTATTTTCTGTAATAATGCTCTGAAAAATATCTGTTTTGCTTGTCATCTGCTAAAACACAGCATCAGTCTTAAAAATTAGGCAAAAAATATACTGAGAGTCATTAAAACTAGAAATATCTTTAGTGTATTTCTATTTATGCACCTCAGAAATATTTTAACTTTCTTTTAATGGTATTTTGTGTTTTTTTTCTTTAACCCTCTCTATTAGAACATTTCTGACACATCAAATTCCTTAATCTTCCATTCATTGATTGGTTTGTCCAGAATGAATGAGAAATAATTCAAAGTGACCATATGTGCTCACAATATATTCTGATATTAGTTCAAAGCTTCATCTCCTTCCAAAAATTCTTCTGTTGACGAGATGAAACCTCAGCAAGTTCTTTATCACATTCAGTTTATGCCATGCAGCATACAGATGTACATACTTCATTAACTCTAAGCCTGAAAGTTCTACTTTATGCTTAAAGCCTTATCTCCAAATAATGTAGGTGTTTGCTCTTTATAATTGCCATTAATATTAGTGAAAGTAAGCATGCATTTTATGCAAACCTCAAAGCAACAGGTACATGACTTCTATGTTTCTATGAAAATACTAATAGGAATTTTCTGAAACACTATCTGGGAATTCAATGATTTTTCTTCCGAGTATGCTGAAAATAATTAATATTATTTTTTATTTCTAGAAAACAGGAAGAATGTTTTTGAAAATGTATACCCAATTTAACACTATACACTGTTCTTATCTGTATAAAGTGCCTTTTAAAAATGTGCTTCAGTTACTTCTTCTAAAGGGCTTAATGTCAGCCCCTGAAATGCCATTGCAACAATGATGCAAAGGGCATTTTAGGACATGGTGGTGTTGAGGAAAATGCTTCAGAACCTATTCAAATTTTCAATTAGATGAAGGATAAATTCAGGATTCCACCAGAAGAAAAACAGAGAACGTGAATTTAACTTAATGTTTCACTATATCTTCTAAAAAGTGTAAATTGAAGGAAAATTGATGCTACATGTCTTTTTAATTGATTTGTTGTGGTAGATTCAGCTAAAGTATTTCAGATTTTTTCCCTCCCACAATCTACAATGAATTAGTTTTGAGATTGTTACTAAATTGAATTCCAAAAGTTAATACAACAAAACTAAGAATTCAGTTTCAATGAAAAGTGAATCTGGAATAGGATTTTTGTTGGTAGCATGTTTAATGTAGAAGGCCATAATAATCTTTAGCTCAACTAAAAGAAAGTTTCTTGATTATGATAGGAGGCAAAAAGAGATGCCTTGTTTTAATTTCATTTTCTTGTTAGAGCCTTTCTTTAATATGTATTAATTACATGGTGAATCTTAACCAGCTTTTAAATAAAATGTCTGTTACAGAACAAGGAGAAAAACAAACTTCACCACTGATAATTTCAGCAGGTATCAGTAATTCAGCTATCTCAGATAGGGCCAAACCTCAAATGCTCTTCCATAAAAGTGATCATAGTCAATGGGCATAGCTGCAAGGCAAGGAGATTTGTCCCCACTTCACTCACACTATCACTAATGAGATTGTGGAGGGTGATAATTAAATGGAAGTAAAATTTCTGTGACCATACACAGTCTTGAATGGGATTAGGACACTTGACACAGATGTAAGGAAAAGACAAAAATTGGAAGAACTGAGGGCACTGTTTTTGCTTCGGTTTGGGCATCTGTAAATGTCCCCTAATTATTAAGGATCTGTAGTGATGGAAGAAGTCTTATTTAAGGAAGAAAAAGATTTCAGAAAGGTGGAATAAAAGGAAATTTTCTTTCTAATAAGCTACAAAAATGTAGAGGAGAAAAGGAAAAAAAAAAGAGAAAAAAGCAGAGGGGGAAGATGATGGCACAAAGGTGCCAATGGCATTGCAATTTAGTGTATGGTCAGTGGTTTATATACATATGTATACATATGTATACAGTAACAGAATAATGCAGACTATCTTCATGATGTCATATTTTATTTTTGAGGTCAGATTGGCATTTGTATAAAAAACACAAGTTTAGATATCAAGGATGTGCAAAAAGACAAGAGCAAATGAGGCCTCATATGAAATGAAAACCATGGTTTAAGCATCTCCTGAACAGCAAAAATGCCTTCTCTTTTACAAGAATTCCAGTAATGTATTGAGAAATAGATAGTCCTTGAGATGCCAAACATCCAGGACAGATGGACATCAAAATCCAGACTGATTTAGCTTCAAATTTCCTGTGTGAAAGCATCAACAAAATTTCTGACACATCAAATTCCTTAATCTTCCATTCATTGATTGGTTTGTCCAGAATGAATGAGAAATAATTCAAAGTGACCATATGTGCTCACAATAAATTCTCTCTGTAAATGTTCTAGTGAACAGAAATGCTAAATAACTTCAGTGTCATGCTTGGCTACTATCAATAATAGTCTTTGTAGAACTGAATAATCACTAACTAATTAATCCAGACAATAGCTTTGATGCAACAATTAAGCATTTCCCCACTGCAAGGGAAAAAAAGAGAAAAAATATAGAATTTTAATTGTATAATGGCTTTTTTATTTATAATAATGGAAGTGTGGACAACGAGGTACACTTATCATCTGTAAGTTAGTGCCTCATATTCTTTAATTATTTATTCTGATTTTTTATCTATCAAGCTACTTGAGAGTCTCTTGTGTAGTAATTTCATTGGTCCTAAGATGCCGTCCAGAGACATCAGAATTGTATCTTAGTTATACTAAGGCAAAATAGGTGATCTCTTTCTCCTAGTCCTGATGCAGTGCAGTACCAGCAAGTCCAGAGAAACACTACTTACATGAACAGGAGCTCCAGAATAATTGCACAAATGCAGTATATATATTTTTTAAAATAATATTTACTAGTTATTTTGATAAGGCAAAATATTAAATAAATTATGTTACGACTTAAAACATTTTTTTATACTTTGAACATCTTCAGAAGTTGAAATATTTTTTTAAATCTACAGAAATGAAAGAAATGAAATTTCTTTGGCAAAGATGTATGGCATATTTTTTTAGTCTTCAAACCACACTTCTCAGTGACAGAAGAAACATATGCAGGAAAAAGGGTTTGTGTGCCAGAAATCTTGTCTGACTCCCTCCACCAACTCTATCAGCTGCTCTAATAAAATATAGATTCCCTACAAGCATTTCCCTACTTACATCATTAAACAATCACAGCTATACAATCATTACTCACTCCACAAAAAAACATAACACATACACAATTCATGTTTCATTAAAATGTTTGTCAGATGTTTAATTATTTCTTTCATGATGAAAAATACCATTTCTTAGATAGAAAATACTTACTTTTGGACTTCTGAAGATAAAATATAAACATAAAATATCCCCCAAACACAATTTCTTTTAATGAAGCAAATACCTTGGTGCGAATTCTCTGGTTTAACTTGCTTCCTCCATTTGAAAAGGGTTCCTTCATTCCTTTTTGGGTTTGGCTTTGACAAAATGATTGCATTATGTTTCTTAGCAGTTTTAGTATTTACGACTTGTCATACTGGTAGATGAACATCCATAATTTACTAACAGTACAACTTAAGGATTATGAAACTTCAGGAGGCATCTAGGTTGGCTCTAAAAATATGCAATAAAAATACAACACGCAATTACACATGGTTGCCTCAAAGCAAAATACAGATTAATTCTTTCATCAGGCTGTGTCCTGCTGTGTTATCCTTGGTACAGAGATAGGAGTGGGAGCTTTGACTGTACAAGGAAAGGGGTACTGTGCACACATTAAGGAAACACTCTTCGGTTGCACCAGCAAATGGAAAATAAAATGATTGCATCTGTATCTATCAAGCAGTGCCACAGAAATGAAATCATGGTAATGGGACTGTTATCATGGGATCAATGCTGCCTGTTTTGAAATTTCTTCTGATTCACCTTGTGGCCTCAGCCTTTATGCAGCAGCAAAAAGCCATTATCTGTTCTATTTCAGTGACATTTACTCTTTTTCTTCATCTGATCAAATGTCCATTCTTTGATGGCTCTAGTGTATCATGCATTTTGTCCTCTAGTAGATATTTACGCCAACATTTTCAACGACTTGAATGCTTTGTGTGAAAGAGGTTTTTTTTCCTTTTTCTCAAAACTTCATCATAGTTTAAATTCTGTTGGTCTAATTAAATGATTGCATTTTCTTTATCTAGTTAGAAACTCCATGAAATCATATTAGTGCAGTACCATAACTGGATCACCTAGAAAAGCTTTCTCATCACTAAAACATCGTCCAAATAAACTAGAAACCATAATTTAAATAAATTACAAAAACACTAGGCTAGTTGTAAAAGTAGTTCCTGGAAAGTACAAATGAACTTGGAATTTCCAGTTGCTCACAGAGTTCACTGTATCTGTTACTTTACAAGGATCATAGGTTTGTGCTAGGAAAAAAAAAACAAAAAACAAAACAAACAAAAAAGAAAAACCCAAAGTACAACTGGCATTGGGAGTAACTCTACACAGAAATCAGGCAGTGTTTCTGTATTATTTATGAAGAAGGTAGGATATCTGGGAAAAATTGTGTAGGCCAGCTGAAAATTAGCCTTTTCCTGTAATCTTCAAGGATAATGTAATGATTAGATATAGGCTTGGAGTTCCTTAGATTAATTTTGTTCCTTTTTGAAACAGGAGGGGCATAGGTTTTTCACTGAAACTTGAAAGTACACTGACGTCTTCTTCTAACCTAATCTCTGAAACTGCAGAGAAACTGGCTGTGAATCCATAGTAGTTATCATAGGTACTACTCTTTAAGTATAGCATTAATATCCCCCCCAAAGAGCAAACATGAAAGACAACACAACTCTCAAATATTCAAAATAGCAATTTAACTATAGCAAAATGACTGTTTTACTAGTACAACTACCAGTACCAACGCTCATTTTAATTTATGTAATTAGCGGTGACATAAACAGAATATGGATATTCTGTAGAGTTTACAATTTTTTTTCCTCACACTGGCAAATTGGTTCTATGATTTTTATTATTCAAATTCAAAAGGCTAAGCCTTTGACCTTTGGAAGAAAAAAAATACTGACATAGCAAAAAAAGGGTGCAATTTATACAGTGGAAGTCTAAAACAGCAGGTGCAGAAGAGAGACAAACAGCTTTTAGATTTTTAGTGCATTTTCTTTGCAAAAACAGGTCCTCAATCAGCACAAAAAAACCTGCCTGTTCATTGAGGATGACAGCAGCAGCACAGCTGTTGCTCCAGGGAAAGCACCAAGCAAGGAAGGCTGTCAGGGGTTGTTACAGCCACTTCAACCACCAGAGACACCTCAAAGGTAGCCCTGTTACCTGAAAATGAAAACACCCTTCAACGATACAATGTTTATAATTTCAAATTTAGTTCACTAATTATACTCACCAGACAGTTACCATACCAAGAAAACATGAGTGAGACTAAGATGTACAGCACAGAATATATATGCTAGAACTGCAGTTGCCAGCCCTGAGACTTGGTTTGCCTGCTGCTTGTAGATTCTGCTACACAGCCACTGCTGGTGCAATCCCAGTATGGTGCAGGAGAACACCAAATCAGCACAAGTGACAGGATGGATTATGGAGTGATGCCACATCTCAACTGCAGTTTGTGCACATTAAGAGAAGAAGCACCATGTTCATCTACTTTTTAAAGAAATGTATCAACTTTATTTTCCACTTGTGGATGTCCCATCCCTGGAAATATTCAAGACCAATCAGGTTAGAGCAAACTGGTCTAGTGGAAGGTTGGAATTAGATGATCTTTAAGGTCCCCTTTCAACCCAAACCACTCAGTGGTCCTGTGATTATGAATTGTATCTAGAAGAAATCAGCATGAGAACCTCAGGTACTCTAATGAAAAAATCAGTTATAGGTTAACTATTCAATTAATGATTAAAATAAGATAATGACACATTTATAAAGCATATGAAGGTAAACAAATTCAACTGCAGATGGGAAAAAATGACAAATTAGGTGGCATATAAAATGGTCATTAAATAGGAAATAAGACTAAAACCGCTGATGCTTTCCAGAAACGCTGCACCAAATAGTATAATGTAATGATTGCGATGGTCTCTATTTGAAGAAGATTTGCATGATATAGAAAAATGTAACAAGATTACATCACTACTGTTAAACATGCTGTTCTCAGAACACAGCAGGCTAAGGAAGTTGTCATAGGATTTTGAACACCACCGCCAAGAACAGTAGATCAATGATAAAGACAGCCAGGTAAGAAACAATAACATGCTCTCAACATTTAGCTAAAATTTGGTCGATATAAATTTGTTTCATATTCAGTGCAAAATTTACAAGTGTTTGATTAGCTATAGATTATTTAAAACAATGCAACAGTGCAGCCATTTTTTTACCTTGTTCCTGTCTCTCTTTGTTAGGCTGACATTCCTAGTGGGAGGAAGAAAACACCTTTTTTTTTCTGAAGGAAACTGAGCATGTCTGCCTGGGAGAAACTTCTGCAGAGCCAATGGGGCTGTTGATCAGAAGGGAAAAGGAGGCAGGCAACATGTTGTTGGGACACTGCTCTGAGAAGTAAAAAGTTTCCTGAAGCGGTGAGACAGCCCTGAGAACAGACAGAAAGCAAGGGATCCTGGATCAACTGGAAAATTAGCTGGATGCAGAAAGGATCTGCAGGGCTTTGTTTTCAGTAGGTCTCAATCAGACAGCAAGTCAGTATGACAAATTACTTATGATCTACCTACAAGTTTATTTCCCTTTTATGGAACACTATTGAAGACTTGGGAGCCTTTTGGTATCTTTAGCTTGCTCTCTGTGAAACCAAGCCAGGTGCTTCCATTCTCAGCCTGGGGCCAATTCGGGAATTTTTTGCAAATTCCAAAATTCTTTGTACCTAGGCAAAGTTGTCTTGAAATGAGACATGATTAAGTTGTCTAGAAACAACTTTGTCTTTCTAAACACTCAGATTACTTAGACAATTACTTGACAGATTTAAATGGATTGATGCTCTTTCATTTTATACTTAACAACTATGAAAATTTATGTCTGATTATCATAAAAACCCTTGATAAACTTCACACATTGCTGGTCAGTACCCACTTATTAAAAGGTCTGGCGTTTTTCCTTCAGTGAAAGGCTTTACAGAACTGCAAAAATTACACATGCAATAGAAATTGGGTAGGAAAACTGTCCTTTATCTAGGCCAATGGAATTATGCTTTACTCCTATACTTTCTTCTCAATTTTCTCCCATCTTCAAGGGTGTATCTGAAAATGAACATTTAATCTCTGTCCATGTCAGAAAGCAGCCCCATGCTGCTTAGAGAAAGCATTTCTAGGGATCTTAAATAATTGCTATTTTTGCTACGGTTTAGGAACTCAAAGAAACGTTATGCAAAAGTATCACTGGTGGGACATTCTTCTTAAATTAATGGTACAATCCTGGATGAAAAAGAAAATGTACACATAAGTTCATAGAACAAGAAACAGTATGTTCTACAGTAAAACAAACAACTAGCTTGGTCTATCTTGTAAGAGGACAATTAGCATAAATTAATTTTCCATTAAAAAACAGCTGTGAATGTATGCCAGCATGAGCTGTTTGCCTACTCATAAGGACTTTTTTTTAATTGAAAAAACTGACAGGTGGGGCTACACACCTTCTTCTTCTGTATCCTAATTTGTTTAAATCTAGACAACAACCTCAGCAACTTTGCAAGGAGTTACAGTTTGCAAAGACAACATTACAATGCATCATGATCTAATGCAGAGCAGAGTACTGCAAGACATCAGAGGTAGGAGGAAAGCTGAAACTCTAGTCTATCATTTTCATTTCCTCTGTCAATCAGTTTAACAAATAGACAGAGCAATGACTTATTCATACAAATATATTTGTTTACTTCATTAGCTAACCATTTACTTGTTTCTTGGTGGTTTTGTTTTGGTTTTGATTTGGTTTTGCTTTTTTTTTGTGGGGGGGCGGAGGTGAGAGTGGCACAGGTGATGGTGTTCCTTTTTCTTTTGTGTTTCCTAAACTAAGCTTTCCCAGCTCCTACAAATGATCTTGTGTAGTTCACAAACCACCCATGAAAACGATACGATCAAAGGACAAGCAGAGATTTGAAAAATGCTCGTGAGCGGGTATGAATGTGCAGCAGCCACACAAAGAGGAGCACTCACATTACAGCGTACATGCTCCAGCTTCACCAACTGCTATTTCCAATGGCACAGCAGCCATTATCACAGTACATCTAACAGCACCCCTGGGAACTCCTGAATCTGATGTTTAATACAAAGCAGATTGCTGAAGAACCTGATCACTTCCTACTCTTTTTCCAAAAGGAAGAGAATAAAATTGGAGTTCTTAACAGCTGTTTCTTGTATAGCGACAGACCGAAGGCTTCTCATACTACTCTTACAGAAGAAGGAATGTTCAGTAAAATATGTAGATATGCTTAAACAATAGAGTGCAAATTTACAAGAAGAGGCAATAACAAGATAGTAGATGCTTGAGGATATGAGTGCATTTAGAACAATTAAACACATCTGTACAGTTTTTGTCTCCTACCTGCCTGATAAAAGCAACTGCTCATTCACTCATTCCCATGAGAGATGTTTTAACATTTCCAATCACTAAACAGCTTCATAGCACCTTCTGCATGCAAAAGAGTTTCCACATGTTAAACATTTTCTTTTAAAACCCACGTATTCTTTCTCCTGGGAACAAAGATTTTTTTTAATATTAGCAACAACAAAAAAACCCCAACACAACAACAGTAAAAACCCAATCAGGAAACAAAATAAAAAATTAAACCCCCCCAAAACAACCTTAGAAACACAAACACAATTTTAATATTACAGAAAAAAAACTTGAACAAAACCAAACACAATTCAAGTGGTGTGACTTGTGCTCTTGAAGAAATAGATTATGTTTAATGAAGTATAAAACCCTAAAGGAATCAGCATATTCTAGTTTGTAATCAAGGTAGAAATTATTTTTTAAGCTATGTAGAAGCTCAAGAAAATGGACTTTAAAGCATGTTTTGCATTACTTTGCTACACAGCGATCAATCTTATTGTATATGATAATGATAGAGATGTTTTCATATTACTGCAATTCATGTGATATTCATATTACATATTCATATGATTCATTTTACTCAGACCAAGAAAAACTAAGGCATGTGTCTTTTCAGTCATTAAGATGTGAAATACAGCTCAAACTGGAATTAAAGCAGTAACCCTTACCATAAACAAAAGTAAACCCTAAAATCTTTGAAACTGTGAAAAGCTTTCAAGATATAAAAAATCCCTAGCAAAAACAAACAAAAACCCAAACCAAATGCAAACTGAGAATTAAGCATATTTTCAAGTTCAAATAAGACAAACTGATTATGTTGGTCTGTTCATTATTTTATTTTTATTGGAAACTTCTACCTTGCAAAACATAAGAAAATCAGTACTGTGCCACTGATTTAGGAAAGTGACACTAGGCCTCATAAATTAGGATGCCTGCCTCACAGGAAAGTGGGAAGGCATTCTATATTACTCCTGGAGTAATTTAAATTCTACCATGAAGGATCTCCTCTTCCTGCTTGCCTGTCATACCCCTTCCCATATGAGCTTTACATTCTTGCCTCCATGTGAAACAATGGCTCTGGGCTTGCACTGATAATTGACTTCAAGACATCTAGAGGCTCCCAAAACGTTGGCAAGCTTGTGTACAGTGCCACAGACCAGCCTCTGCCCCAGTGAGAAGGCTCTGTGTGAAGCCACAAGTCTCATCCTTTCATGGAACACGAACTGTTGCCTTCACAGAGACAAGACAACAGTAATCAAATAATCAATATCACAACAAACAGTGGCTCCTATCTCCTGCGGTGCACGGGCTCCTGTAAAGTCAGTTAACAGGAACCAGGAGGCATCGATCCCACAGGAGCAGAGTAACTTCAACAGCTGCCTGGAACACTCTTGCCACAATATGTCACTGCTTATAGAATAGAAAAAAACCAGGGGCATAGCATCTGCCCTAATCTGGAAACTGGGTAGATATCACCCAGCGCTAAATTACCAGTATTATACACAGTGCAGTCCCAGTAGTTTCTTGCTCAAACACTGAACTCTGCTAAAGCCCAGGAAATACTTGTGTTCCAAAAGAATGGCAGATGAATATTGACAGAATTTAGATGAATATATTTCAAAGTGACAGACCAGCCTTATAAACACAAAACAGCACTTAAGAACAACATTTTGTCCCATACTGGACAAAGTCACTATCTGCTTTTAGCCTTAGCATTCTTTGGGTAGGCAACCAAGGGTACAGCAATGCAACCTGAAGAAAACTGCAATACAGAGGAGCAGAGGCATAAACAGGTTAACTTCAGAAGTTAATATATAAAAAATACAAATCTCCCTCCTCAGGAAAGCTATAATAATTATATCATTAAGAACATATCCAGCCTTCAAACATGGCAATACTAAGTCTCTGGTACTTCAGCCAGAGAAACAGAAAATATATTTTTTTATGATTTTTAGAAAATGATAATTCTTCTGTTCATACAGTCAAAATATTACCTTGTTCCTCGCATCTTGCATTTCATATTGGTCAATTTGGGACTTAATAAAAATAACAGAAAACTTGAGGCTGTATCAGTGTGGCAAAAGTATCTAGTCTTTTTTCTCAAGGACAAAATATGAGACATTGAAATATTTAACTGATTATTGATGCTAAATTAAAGTGCAGCAGTGTACAATCTGAAGGAAGTGGGCACAGCATTGCCACCCCAGTGAAGGGTGGAAATGCAGTGCTTTGCTTATTACCAGCATAAGATGTGTCCCACAACCTCCAGCCTCTCCTTAAATGTGCATGCCAGTGCACAGCATGACCACAGCAGTGAATATGGATAAATGGGGATAACAACTTTTTTTTCTCAAGCAAAGTAGCAACAGGGCACACAGACAATTCCAACTCCACTAAAATATTAATGCCAACCTCAGTTAAAAATGCCATTGTACCCATTAAAATTGAAGGAAGTTTTCAGTGGAAAAAAAGAACTGACTGGGTCTAGCATTTTATTATATGTATAAAGACATAACAGGAACAGGAACAAAAGAGTTTCTCCTTTCTTTCAAGGTTTTTATTTAAAAAAAAACCAGGAATCCTTAGAAAACTCAGAAGATAATATCCCATTGGTAAAACTAATATAGTCTCCAGGAATTCAGTAGTAATTCTTTCTATACCTCATAGAAATTAAGGTGTACAAGATGCAATAGACAATGGGACCTTGTAAGATCTCTAAGGTCAAACACATAAGAAAAAAGCTTTTCCTAAAGTGGTTATAGTGCACTATATACAACTACAGGAAGAATACTTTAGCTGATAGTGTTAAAAATAAGTGTGTTTTTAAAGCAACAAACATTCCCAGATAGATCTCTGTAGAAATACTTCCCTATGTTTGTCTTTGAAGTAGGAGAGCAGCCCTTGGTCCATAACATACAGAAACCATTAAAAAGCACTATAGAGATCATATTTGCTATTGTATGCATGTGTCAACATCAGGAGGATGCTGATTACCCCTTTCAGCACACACACATTTTTTGTTTACACCCTCTCCATATCAGCTGGGATTGATTTCTCCTGAAGCACTGAAAATCATTCACTTATATATCCACAGAATATCCAAACTAGGAATCAACACATTTGTGTGTTTTGTTTTTGTTTTGTTTTTTTCTAAAATCTCTCTATACTTTGAATGATGTAAAAATAATTAAATTTACACCCATTTAAAGTGTAGATAGAACAGTGTGTCTAACTGAGCACTTGTATGCATGCACATTTCTTACTGGCAATCTCAATGTTTGTTAAAAGGTAGCATTGTTACTTTTAGCACTATTGTTACTCTGCCATCATACACAGGTCTTATTGTTTCAGAACACTGCTGTGCTTATTTAATCCTTGCACTTCAAGCCTCTTAATTTACACATTTATTACATTATTTTAAGGTTGCTAAGATATTCCTATTTAGAAGCTATTTTTTCCCAAGACATATATTTCTTCTTATAAAAACTCTGAAAAACTTATTCCACAGCAATGCACCGCCTTACAAATGAAAAGAAGCTTCCTAAGAAGTGACTCATGGACAG
The DNA here is from genome assembly GCA_003676055.1 of Chloebia gouldiae. Classification (NCBI taxonomy): domain Eukaryota; kingdom Metazoa; phylum Chordata; class Aves; order Passeriformes; family Passeridae; genus Chloebia; species Chloebia gouldiae. Next base: position 46,659,846 of record QUSF01000002.1, on the reverse strand, counting down.
AAAATGTATAGATTTTTCAATTCAGAGCCAGCATAAAAAAATCCCCACGGTAATGCGATTGCAAATGCTAATTGCATTCCAGTAAATTGCTTTACATTCATCAAACAACAATCAATGGGAGACACTGTTATCTTCTTTTATTGTAGTGATGCTGTTCTCAGCTATACAGATAAGCTAGTGTCAGATAGCTATAATCTTTCCCCTTTCTATTTTTGGGGGTTTATAATTTCAGAATAAAAATTTATGCTGAAATTTAGTAGCTCAGCCCAAGAGTTTTTCTTTTTAATTGAAAAATGTGCTAGCATGTATCTTGGAGAGATAAAGGAAGACTAAGACAAATATTCCAATTCAAATGCCTAAACTAAACTAATTGAAACATATCATTAGAAAAGCATAATTTTTTCCTGTCTAAATTTTAGAGGTACTCATCCAAAACTCCTTTGAAAACACCAACCTTCTATTCTAAACATGCTTTTCTTTGTTTTACTTGAACAGCAAGGTCAGAAAGTAAGCCTGTGTGATTTGGAGGTTATATTCAGAGCTGCTAACCATTCCAGTTTATTAAGATTTGTTACAAATTAGCAGCCCTGTGTCTACATGTATGGTGCTCATGTCTATAACTTTTAAAAAGCTGTGTAGATGTGTAAACACACATGTACATGCACGCAGAAATGTATGTGTATGCATATAAAATAAAGTTGCCAACTGTTTTTATTTCTAAATGTCACCTCAATTTCAAGGGTCACTATTGGCAGTATTTTATTACCCAAATTTCAAAATATCTTGGGATCCATTGTCTCCCAAGATAGAACAATGGACATGATTCACCAGATGGTCACACTCTCAAGTAAGGAAAATACTAACAGAGGGATACCACAATCCATATAAATCTTAGCTATGTGAATGAGCTTAAAGCAGTAGATGATCATCAAAACTTTTTTAAAAAGAAAGAAAAAGAGAGAGTTGAGGGGAATGGAAAATGAACACACAAATACTCCCAGCTGTTTCCTCATACTTTTACTAAAATAAGACCCCAAAGCTAGTGAGATATTCAGATAAGATAATAACCAAAAAGAATTTTTTACTACTTGAAGTACAAATTCTACACAGAGAACATTGTACAAACAGGGAATGTGAGGCATAAATAAGAACACTAGAGAGTGAGTATCTGCAAACACAGAAAAAATATTATTATGAATGTGTCAGAGTGGGTAACATAGAGGAAATATTTAATTTGCACGATTTTCTTTCTTTTTGCTGTTTCTTGTGTTCTGCTAGAGTGAGCACCTTGCAAAATGTTACTTTGGAGATGCAAGAGCATGGACATTCTCTTCAGCTGTAGTGTCTCCTGAAGTTGAGCTAATGGCACTGTATCATGGAAACCTTGACTGGTTTTCACCTGCCCCCTCTACTCCTCATACCTCAATAAATTTTCTTGTTTACTGACACTTGCTTTTATCTATTATTTTTTAACAAAGTGCTTGAATTCTGTGCATCCATCTACCCTCAAAATTTGTCACAATCCCTCAGGTGAACTTCTGCTGCTTTCTTTTCTTCAAGTGGGACTTGCATAGCCCACTGGGTAGGACAGCTCTGACAGGAGTGGGAAGAGAAATTTCTTTCTTCTGTTGGCAGGCAGTCATTCAGTCAGCTGAGCAACGTGTGAGCTGGTGCCAGATCAGTGTCTCGTGAAACCCTTCCATGAAAGGGGTATTACACAGAGCCTATGCTCCTCAGGAAGGAGTCTCAAAGCTCAGAGATGGTCTTCCAAATACTATTTATGCTCATCAGATTAAAACACAGCAGCTCAAGGGACAGAACTGCCACAGTAGGTCAAGGAAGCCCACAGAAGGAATATAGGTTGGTGCCTCAAATTCAGAGATGCTTCAGGAGACCAAGGAGTTGTACTGCAGACAGCAGCACTTACAGTTAGGCACCTATACAGTAGTAGAAAAGAAAGGGTAGAAGAATAAAAGTAGAGGGAAAAAGTAGGGGCAACCCCCTAAAATACAGGTTCTTAAAGTTCAGAATTTCATAAGATCACAGAATGGTTTGTGCTGAAATAAAGCTTTAAAGCTCATCTAGCAATAACATTGAACACAAAAACTGAAAAAAAGTTAGTGAGCTGAATTGCACCCAGTTCTTATCATTGCTTTATGCCAATGATAAGTTCCAGAGCAAGCAAGGGAAAAGTCCACAAGGTGTAAGATGAGACGGAGAGAGAAGCTTTGCCTGCCCCTTAGGCAGGTTTAAATTGTTATATTAAATCAGTTTTAATGGTTAACATTCACTCTGGAAGCGATCTATTGGTTTTGCCTGCATAAGCAAAATGGTAAGTTAAAAGTTCTGATTTAACAAAACCTTTAGAGAATATGATTAAAAAGCACTTATAAAAATGTAGTTTCATTCTAATAATTTCTTTTAAAATTTGGATACTTTGGATGGTGGATATTTACTATTTTATCTATTATTAGTTTGTGGAAACGGAATGCAGAACTCATAAAAAACTGGCATTAATGGGCAACTCTTACAAGACATACTCTCTATATTAGTTCCTGTAGTAAACAATTTTCTTCAGAATTTATAGTTTAGTGTTTTAAAACTGAAGTTTCTGCTGTTGGCTGTCAATTAGATTTCTGTTTTTAATTTCATGACATTTAAAAATGTTATAATTTACTTTCTATCAGCACAGACAATTAATGATTTCTGTCAATACACTTCAGTACAACTGATGTTGCCAGTAACATTAATTATAAAACATAATATATTCACATTTGTCATCTTATCAGATTTTAAGTTTTTATATAAAACCATAGGAAGTATTTTCCTTTACAATGGAAAAGAATGTTCCAGTTTTTGGTCCAGACGTTCCTGCCAGGTAGCATCACTGTATACTTATAAGGTCAGTTGTGTGTTGGCATAATTAACTTCCAGGTCTAGGTGAACTAGCTAAAATGAGAACTAATATAGTAACTTTTAAAGCCCATTCAGTACATGAAAATAGCAGCCTCCCCCACATTCATGGTCTCTAATGGAGACTATGGCTGATAATTTGTTCTATGTAGATTGTCATCTAAAAGAAAGAAAATAGCAATAATAATGCTTCTACACCAATTCTCTAACAGCATTTATAAGATGACCAGCATTAGCAATTTAGTTATAAAATAAGATGCTGCAAAACTACAGTCTAATACACCCTCTAATGCACATTTTTCTATAGATATTCTAATCTGATCAGCTGGGAATTAGCTGGTTTGTAACTAAATGTTTGCATCATAAAACATCACTTTAATTAAGAAAATACTCCGACTTCCCGCATTACATATTTCCCCCATACTTATTTCCAAGTGAGTCCTTTTGCACTCCAGAACTCATGTTTAAAGCAAATCCACAACTCCCAAAACACAGGCTGAAAACTACTTCCCATTCATATCCTCAAAGAAATAGTCTGGAACTCAAAATAGTCAAACCAAACAAAAGTATTTGTATACTATTAGTACTGATCCAAGAGTTGAAATTTCTACATGCTGAGCATACTACCCTTTTTCTCTTGCAAGATATTTACGTCCTGTACTTAAAGCATGTAAATGTTTTCACAGAGGTCAACAGCATTCTAAAAATACCACTAGTTACAGGCTGCAGTACTTAAACCTCATGGAAAACCCCCGCTGTCCACTGCAGGTCATTCTCTTCCTATTATGACACTACAGGGACCTGTCTAGAAAAGTGTGGTGCACTGTTTGAGCTGCAAAGCTCTCTTCCTGAACTAAATATCCAGGCTTAAAACTCCCACAGAATCCACTGATTCATTTTCCTGCGCATTATTTATGTATTTTGTTCTTGTTGATGGGAAGAGTGGAGAATAGTTATTAAAGTACAGCTGCAAAGTAGGCTCCTGTGATGAATATACCACATAAATTCATTTTCATAGGACTGATTCAGTGGGAGTAGTACCAGTACGTATCAGCATCAAGATGATCTCCATTTTACATTGCTTTTCCTAAAGACTTCTGCACACCTTCCAGGCAGTCCAAAAAGGACCAGTTTCAAAACCACATGACACAAATGTGTAGCAACCCTCAGTTACACAAAAATTCCCTGCTTACCAAGAGCCACATCTGAGTGGGAGACCATAAGGACATGTGGACTACAGAAGGAGAAGGTGTTCTTGCATGTTTATCTAATTTCTAGAGGTCCTTTATGCAGCTCACAACTCTGCAGGGAAAAATCTCACCAGCATGCCTCATCTCCTTTATCAGCAGACACAAATGAACCAGATCAGCTAATTTTAAACTGTAGAGCTCCAAGGGTGGTAAAAGTTAGGCACTCAACATCAACCAGCAGTTGGGGAGTATTGTCTGCAGTGAACAGCTGAATTTCGAAGACTGCACCTGTCCCTGTATTAATTTCTAAGCTTATTTAGAGATGAAATGTTGCAAATCCAAGTAATTTAAAAATTAGCTTTAACTGCTACAGAGCATGGCCCTGGCCATCCCTCACCATCACCTAGGCTGGGACAGAAAAAAAGTCATCTAAGGTACGGCTTGGAAAACTGGATAGGCATTGGTAGCCTGGATTCTGGTGTACTGCCATCAAAGATACTATCCCAAAGCAAATACAAAAAATTAAAACTCATTGTGGCATAGACCTAAAGGTGGGAAGAAGGAACCAGATTGTCACAGTGATCACCAGCATGAGTAACACCAGAGCTGTTATCATGCATTGCCATGTTTCACGGTTGCAATTTGACTACACAACATGTGCTCAGGCAGGGGTGCTGGGGCTGGCAGATATCCCCCTGCCTCCACCACCAGCTGCTGCCAGAACCAGGACCCAGTCTAAGAAAGCTGCCAAAAGGGCACAGGTTCCTGGCATTTTCTCTGGAAGTGGCATGCAAGTCTTGGATCTTTTGCACAGGGCCACACAACTATCTGGATATAAGCATACTGCATATGCCAAGGCTGATGATTATTTCTGCTGTATCTTTCTTAATGTCTTCTGGGGTTTGTGTGAAACCCAGGAGGAAAAAAGCTGTTCACTTCAATCCACCTACGCTCCTTACACATGCAAGCTATATATTTCTAATTTTATTCCATATATTACAGGACTGTGGTGGGTTGACTCCAGCTGGATGCCAGGTGAACACCAAAGCTGCTCTCCTCAGCTGGACAAGGAAGAGAAACTATTAAGAAAGGTTCACAGGACAAGGTAGGAACAGGGAAAGACCACTCAGCAGTTACCATCATGGGCAAAACAGACTCAGCTTGGGGAAATTAATTTATTACCAATCAAACCTGAGCAGGAAAATCAGAAAAAAAACTAAATCATGCAACACCTTTCCTCCACCTCTCCCTTCTTCCTAGGCTCAACCTCACTGCTGGTTCAATACCTCCTCCCCACTAGCCATGCAGGGCGATGGGAATGGGGGTTGCAGTCATTTTATCACGTGTTGTCTCTGGCACTCCTTCCTCCTTAGCAGCAGGACTCCTCACATGCTTCTCTCATGCCAGCATGGGGCCCCTAATAGATGAGATAATCCTCCACCAACTTGTTCAGTGTGATTCATTTCCACAGGCTGCAGTTTTTCACAGACTGCTCCAGCGTGGGTTCCCCATGGGGTCACAATTCCTGCCAAAAAACCTGCACCCCTGTGAAAACATCTCTCCATGGGCCCACAGATCCTGACCCATGGACTTCTCCTGGTCCACAGCCTTCTTTGAACATCCACTTGATCTGGTGTGGAGTCCTTCATGGGCTGCAGGTGGATCTCTGCTTCAGAGTCTGGAGCACCTCCTCCCTCTCCTTCTTCCCTGACCCTGCAGAACTCTCTCTACCTGTTGGTGACAAGCTCAGCCTTGACCAGCACAGGGTCCATCTTGGAGCTTGTTGGTATTGTCTCTGTCACTGGAGAAGCTTCTGGCAGCTTCTCAGAGAATCCAACCCTGTAGCACTCCCACTACTAAAACTTTGCCACACAAACTGAATACAAGGAAATTTGCTTGCAATTTTGAAGTAGTTCTTCTGCCTACTCTTAACAAATATTTTCAGTAACCATTCCTACCATTGTGCTCCTTGGTTCATACCTTAACCACAGCCTTGGTAGTACTCACATGTTCTCCCTTCCACACATGTTCATTACACATTGATTATTACTCATTAGAAATGACTCATCTGGACTTCTATAATTTGATGGTATACAGTCTAAGAACATGTGTTAATTTCTTCCCCCCACCTCTCAGTTCCACTGAACAGCCCCACAGGCAGTTTTAATACCCTATAAAAATATTCCAATATCTGTATCCCGGCCTTCGCTCCCCAGCCTTCCACTCCAAAAGCAACACTGAGAGGATTCTTTGATCTAGGCAAAACACACTGACAGCGATAACCCAGTCCCCTAGAAAGAAAAAAGCATCAATGTAAGAACCAGAAGAGGTATTGACTTTTCCAGCAGCAAAGCCACAAACTGTGCAGGGTCAGGGAAAGGCAGACCTCATCTCTCAGATGGTCCCTGCAGAACAAGGCTGCTGTAAGAGATTGGAATAGTTGGCACTATTTCTGACTAAACAGGTCTGTTGTTTTCTGGTCATGCTGAGTGGATAGAGGCCAAAGCTCTTCCTACTCCACCTTCAATGAAGAGTAAATTTAAAATTATTTATAAATTAATGTGCTTCCTCCCTCCTCTCACTCTGTAAATAATTGCAGCTTTCGATTTATCTGTGTGAGAAAATAATTAAAGCTGGAGAGAGTTTGATGCTAGAGGAAAATAAGCTAAGCAGATGATGATAAAAGGAAAAAGGAGAGAATATAACATCAGCTCTGTTGATTAGCATAAGAAAGGCAAGCCTCTAAAGAATAATTCTTCATACAGTGAAAGGTTGTCATGTGGGAAGAGGTGGGTGCTGAGGTGTACAAACACAGCAGTGATGTGCCTGTGCTCTGTTCCTCCACCTCCCAGACATGGTTCCCCAGCACCACTGACACCCCCTCACTCTGCTGCTGTTGGCTTCCAGACACAGGGGAGCTGGGAAGCCCAGGAGGAGAAGGGGCATGATGAGGAAACCAGATGCTTTAAATGAGCTCAGGAACCCCACATCCATAAAGTGCCTGGTGCCTCATCTGCTGCACTTGCTCAAGGCACCACTGGAAGAAGGAGTCAGCATTTAATGATATAAATTACTTTTGGAGAAAGGAGCACATAGGTCATGCTTTTTTCTTTTCAGACTCACTAATTGTCCAACTCAATATGAAAATGAAGCTATGTGAACCATATTGCATGTATGTGTGTATGCATAAATAAATGCCAAGAAGCACATAATTTTTCTCTGTGTTAAAATTCTAATTTTTGCAAATATAATTACAATAACCATGTCAATTAAAATCTGTTAAAGAAACTCCAAGATCTTTGATCAATGTGATTAAGCTCTATATTGCTACTTCTGAAGTCAAATTTTACAAATAGCTTGTCAATGCTTTAATAATAATCAAATTATTATAACATAGCACTGTTTTTAAAACAGTACTAAAATAATCACAGAATGGATCAGGTTAGAAGGAACCACAGTAGGTCATCTGGTCCAACCTCCCTGCTCAGGCAGGATCATCCTAGAGCACACTGCACAGGACTGTATCAGACAGCTCCTGAATATCTCCAGTTGTGGAGACAGAAACTCCACAATCTCTCTGGACAATCTGTTCCAGGGCTGAGTAGAGGGGCAGGATCACCTCCCTTGACCTGCTGGGAATGCTCTTTTAGTGCACCCTGGGATACCTTCTTGGCCACGTGGGCACACTGCTGCCACATGGACGGCTTGTTGCCATAAGACCCCCCAGGTCCTTCTCTGCAGAATTACTTTCCAGCAGATCAGCCCCCAGCCTGTACTGGTGCTTGGAATTATTCATCCTAAATTGCAGGACCCTGCATTTGCCTTTACTGAATTTCTAGCAGTTACTCTTTGCTCATCTCTCTGACCAGTTGCGCTCCTTCTGAAAGCCCCTGGGGGATTGGCCACTCCCCCCAGCTTTGTGATAATAATGATTAAAACACAAACAAACCTCACAATTTTAAACTTAATATGGCCTGGTGTTTCCATCTTTGTGATAAAATTACATGAGGGAGAGGGGCTGGCCAGTTCATAAGATGTCAACTGGAAATACAACAACAGATTTAAACATGTAAAAAGGCTGCATCACTCAGGAGAATTAACTGCCCTCTCATTCCACTGTGGACAAGTAGAAAATGGGCTTGTAAATCCTGTGAAGGAGTTTTAAGTTGCCTGGATATATAATCATACTCAGATATAAATAGATACCTGTGTGTATATCCTGCTGACAAACACACTGAAGTACTGTAACAGATTGCATGGAAAAGTTGTAATTGCCTCCAACATCAGAGGCTTTCAAGATCTTGCAAGTAAGATGGATGAAGATGTGATGCCTTCTAGGGACAGAATGATTGACTTGATGAGTGTCAATCATGTCTTTTTCTATGACTTTGCACATCTAAATATTTTTTTTTCAGTTGTATGGTACATCTTTTCTATTTGCAATGATACAACAGATGACAAAGGAAACAACAAAGAATAAAGACCTAGTACAAAGCACAAAGGGATGCAGATATCCCAACACATTTTCAATTCTCTACTCATTGCATCTATCAATGAGCAGAAACACTTAATGGCATAAAACTTTAGCTTCCATGACAAGGGAAGCCCTAGCTTTCCATCTGGAGCAGCACAACTGTGTTAGGAGGCAGGCTTTCAGTTAACCTCTGTGCATAAAGAAAAGATGGGTTGGGAGAAAGGAGAGAAGCAGTGGGGGAGAATCAACACAACAGTCATTCATAAAACTACTGTAAGCAAATGGAAAAGCTAATATGGAAATTACTTCATGTCACTTGGATAATACATGATCAAGTGAGAGGCTGCTGCTTCCAAGCAAGTCTATGAATGATTAAAATCCTAGAAGCACATTCACACCAAAGCTCTTTTATACAGTTAACATGAAGAAAAAGTACATGGAGAAAAATTCCATGTAAAACCTTAAATTCCTGTCTCCAAACTGACAGCACTACTTTAAATAGGAATATAGTTTTTGGTAGTTTAAGTATCACATAATAAAAAAGAAAGAAAAGAGCACAAAAAACTACCATGACTTTATCACTTGGGTGTGACTAATGATTAACAGAATCAGTAGATTCCCAGTAGATTAGCACTAAAACCTGAAATATCTCAGGCGATGCCAAGACTGCTACATTCCTCAATTTCCTAATAAAAACAGTTTCTCCAGTGTACTGTCAGCAGAGACTCTTCACCATGAAAAAAAAAAAGTCAGAAGCTGTTCCTTTTTCTTTTAGTAGGGTTTGAAACTTATATATAAAAAAAACCAAAAACAAACAAAAGACCCCTCTAACAATAAACAAACCACTTTTAAATGAGTGAAAACACACTGCGCTGAAGAATTGAAAGGCAATAAACTTTAGCTCCTCTTGCAATTACCGCTGCAAACTATACATATAAAATTGTCTATTCCATGAAACAAAATACCAAAATGCACCTTGAAACATTATTTCTAAATAGAAGCTTAGTAAGGATTTTGTCCAAAGACTTTTTTTTTGGTGCAAGAAGAATCACTACAGCTTTTACCATACATTACAGATTTAGACTTCTCTGTTTTAATAAAGAGACCTATAGTTTATAATGGTGATTCACTAACAGAGTAAAGCCTATTAATCAAAATGCTGTTTTGATGGGCTGTGCAAATAAATAGCAATAAAGTTATGCTTAGGGTGGCTATGGTGCATGAAAACCTGCTCCCAGAACAGCTGGAATGAAGAATTGTTCATTTACAGTTTCTAATCACATCTAGCATCTAGAATAAAAATCTGATGTTTTTTAATTGCTTTGAGTATATTATTTCATTTTTCAAAACCCTATAACACAATACCGACATTATTGGCAGAGTTTCGCATCTATAGCATTCATTTTTTCAAAATAAAATGTTTATTACCCCTCACTTTGTACTGGAAAAGTCTACCTTAGAAAATGGATACAAGGATTACTTTAAAATATGCTCCATAATAAGTTTTCATCTTTTCTGAAAAGTAAAAAAAGCAAACCCTACAGGTAAAACTCTCCATATTTCTCATACATAAAACCTAACATGCAAAAAAAGCAGTGTGATTCCTCTATGCGGGAGGATTAATCTCTCAGGGCTCCTGTATATCAACATTTAAAATTATTTGGGGGTAAACTCAGGTCTGGATCACCAGATCTCAACCGAGATGTTGCAGGGATAAATCCAACTCAGATGAGGTCTCAGTTGTAAATGTGAGAAACTAATTACTTTAAGAGGTGACTAGAAGGAGCCTTGGCCATGGTGGGAATAGCAGGGACATTCACTTTTGTTAACCAAGCAGCCAAGTTTAACACTTCCAAAGGAAAAGTTTGATTTCTATGTTCTTTAATGAATAGAAAAATTATGCCCATCAACCAAGCTCTGTTTATTTTAATATCTGTGGACCACAGCTGTGGAAACTAGACCTGATCTCCCTTGCAGGAAGTTATGCACTTGAGTTTTCAACTTTAAGTGCAGAATTATTTTGCTTCTATTCTCTTTGACAGAAATTATTGCAGTGAGTATTGGTCATACTCACACCACAATTTTTATTTTCAGTGTAACTTAGATAAATATACCTGCCTTAAATGAATCTGAACAGGGTAAATTTTATATATCATAATTCCATTACTCAAGAATTTTACTCTCCTCTTATTTAAATCATGTTTTGGCTTGTTTTTATTTTACTAACACGTTTGGAAATACAGAAGTAAACTTCAAAATAACCTAATTCCTAGATTAAGTGTTGATACCTAAAAAAATATATTAAAATATATGTGCAACTTGTAGCTCCTTCTGACCATTTTAATAAGGCAGAAAATTGTCATTAGGGGTGGATTTTTATAGCACTTTATTTTCTTCATTCCTTCTAACCAATTTCTTTTGACATAATGGTGAATCATCACCAGTAAGGTACAGCCTTGACTACTTCAAGATATAATGATGAAGCACAAAAAGTAAGGACATTGCACAGCTGTTAACCAGAGCACTTCTCCTTGCCCTCCTGCTTCTAATGTCCTTAACAAAATACATGTTCTTTTGTCTGTGCATTTATGACCTCTTACTTTCCACTTGTCTGCTAAGCATTGTCATTTCTCCTGTGACTTTTTCTTAAAATGAGCTAATCATTCTGTATCAGCTTGGACTGATTTGAAAAGAACCTCTATTGCTTAAAAAGTGATGAAATTACAGCTACACAACTTGTCCCACCATGTCTTTTTAACGTCTACTATAAAGTTAGCTAGGGCTTGTCTACCTGACAAAGTTTTATCAGCAAAATGTGAATTTCAGATTTTATACTTACATATTTTCACATATTCTTTTGTGAGCACTTGCATGTAATGATTTTTTATATGGTTTGAAAAGCAATTAATAAAAAAAAAAATAGACATATGTAGGTATGTAACCGCTCCTAGTTCCATTACTGACCTGGTTTATTAAGTCATATACATATGACTTACATATCAGGGTTAGTATATTTAAAGTACTCGTTTTTTCTTTACAATCTTTGGATTCTGTTTCCCAGATGTACAAGTATCAACCTACATGGAAACCTACATGGAAAGCACTACAAAAGACAACAAAGATGTAGCTCTTTACAGATTTTCTTCCATCTTGCAATGACTATCTTGTTACTACCTTATCTGATGCCTGAACTTTCTACCATCTCCTAAAAGTCACACTTTTTACATATCTACATATTTTCATTAAAAGTTTAAAGATTTTCTTCACTAAACAAAACTTTTATCTAGTTATTGTGTTTTTCACTAGATTTCCTCAGTTTCCTGCAAATATGCTGTGGACCATGGCTCTCCAGTGTCTCTTGACAGTCCACACTTGGGTAAAGCATTTTACAATTACTGTCACTAAAAAGGAGATAAATGTTCATAGAAGAATCTATTTTTTCTATGAAAGCATTTCTCCGAAAGGTTAATATTTTCCCTTTCCAAGAAAAAAACTTGAAAAGAAAGAAGCAGTCACTAAAGATGGTTGTACATCTATTTTTTCTTAATATACCATATTATCTGAAACAGATCTGAATATTATTCATAACAAAATTATGCTCTTTTTTGCATTTTTCATTTTAAAATACTCTCTTTCTTGACAATTCACAGTTCATCACACATTGAATACCACATCTAATCTTCTAGTTTAAACCTTCTAGATTAATCTATTAATCATGCAACAGTGGATAGATATTGCTTAAGGATCATTCATGATACATTTTTAAGGTATTCTATAGAGCAACTAATTAAAACTATAAAAAGATCAAACTAAAATAAAAACAGCAGGTACACCCATAAATCAATTTTTAATGGTTGATCTGCTTTTCCTACAGAAATTCTTTCTGTTGCATCCACAGAAAACTTCTATTTCATTCTGAAGACAAATGATAAATATGTGGTCATATCCCCCTCCCAAAGTGGAGCAGTCTCTCCCTAAAGAAAACACTTTTTTGGTCTTGGTTTCTAAAACTTATCCCAGTATAGAAAACAAGCGTGCTAAGTTAATAAAGTTAAGTTCCAAGTAGTCCTCCTGATGCAAGTGATTTCATACCTAAAACACCAGGTGAGGGAACTACTAGGTGTATGAAGCAGTGGTCTGTGTGATCAGGCAGCTGATCTCCTGCACATTTTGAAGAGTCTACATTCTGTTTGAAAACCTTTCTTTTACACATTTCCTTGCTGAAGTTTATCAGCTGTATTATTCAATTACGAACCATTTGAAGCACTTGGGCGGAAAAAAAAGCCAACGAACAAAAACCCACAGCATAACATTACAGTACTGGGAGACACCAAGCTATTCCAGTCAATGACAGTTTGCCTTCTTTTGGAATGCCTGTGACACATATTAAAATTCTCTGCAAAGTCTATACCATAATAATCTTGCAGAAACAAGCAACAATTCCTCAAATTAATGCATTTCTCTCCTTAGAGAACCCTTACACAAATACTGTGCTTTTACATACTGTCTCTAGGCAGCAGTGAAGCACTTCTGCCCTATTAAGCACTATTTCTTTAAATTATCTTGAATTACAAAGAAACCCCAAACAAATCACACTAAAGATTATTTTCTTTGGGGCAATATATATCTAGTGCTTGTAATTTTACATTCCAACAGTAGATGCATGCAAGTTTAGTCAGACTCTTGAATAGTGGATATAAAACCTCATGTGTAAAATTTCATCAAGTGCCATAAACCCCTTAATATCTTGGCAACCAGTCAGCTCAGAGTAACTCAAGAAAAAAATCTTGTCCTTACTTGATGGCTCATGGTCTGAAGTGAACTATAAATAGTAAGAGAATAGAATTGTTAAACACTCTGGCTTTAAAGAGGATGACCATATGAAATAGATTTATCATGTAGAAATATCTTTTAGTCAAATTCTTATTTCACCAGATCCTATTCTAAGCCTTTACAAAAGGTAATATATATTTCAGGAAAGTATAAATTCATGTATCTTCTGTAGGCCTCACTGAAGTTCTTTCAGTTATTTCAGCTAAGAATTGGGTCTTAAAATCCTTTTCCTTTGAACAAGATTTTAAATAAAATTTACCTAATTCAGCTGTAGTCTTTTATATGAGCAAAAGAGTCCCATCAACATTTACTTTCTAGCTTTCATTTTATGAGAACTCACACATCATATAAAATTTATACAAGCAAATTCAGTAAATTGCATCCCCCTATTTGACACTGAAATGCTAGGGCCCAAGCACTTGGATGCTCTAAACATATTGCATGAAAACATACCTTTCCATGGCAGTCTCAGTGAGCCTTTTGTCAGATGAGAGTATTCATGTACTTTGTGTTACTATCAACCTTTGCCCAGGGAGATATCACAAAAACACAATAGCAAAGAATGTTAAAACCCTCTGTGGCACATTACATACATTGCAATGGCTCAGTGAAGTTGTATGTACACATCATCAAACACTTCCAGCCTTACTTAAATAAGTGTGATCTTACTGGAAAGGATTTTGTATGGATGGGCTTTCATGGAACTGTGCTGAAATTCAGACTGAATGAACTACACTGGGTTCCAGAAGTGTTGTGCCAGCTTTATATATACTAACTTGCTCAGAGAAAAAGGCAGAGTGATAGTAGTAACCAATGTATTAGTAAATAATAGAAGTTAAAACCTCAACCAGATTGGAGAAAAAAAATACAAGAATGCAGATAAGTGGAAAACTTTTCATAAATCAGATGTTCAATAACATATTCATGATTAATAGACATTCTGTATTGTAGAGGGTTGTTGGTTTCATTTTTTGGGTTTTTTTTTTGGGTTGCTTTTTTTAAAATTTTTTTTAGTTGTAATTCTTTTTAAATGTAGATCATGAAGAAAGCTTTCAATTGAATAGATATGTGCCAATTTATACTAGCTGAGCATATGTGGCTGTCCAATATCAAGGTAGAAATAACAGAAGAGCACTGGATCAGACATTCCTTCTTAAAGATGTACCAATTCCAACAGCTGAGGCCAGGACCAGTTCGACACATAGTCTCCTAGTGAACCTCGGCTCATTTCTGAATTATTATCATGCTGATGATGTCTTGTGGCACAAAGAACAATCCTGATCAATGTAGCCAATGCTGAACACATCCATTTTTAAGAAAGACAAATCTACAAGTTTTCTCAGGTTATACATATACCTTTCTAATTCACAGTTATTCAAAAAGTACAGATTTTTCTCTGTAACATATTTGTAGGTGAGCTCAGAGCAGCTTGACAAAAAACACTAGTTAAGATGCTGACTGCATCTTAGATATTGAATATACAACTCTAATTGGGAACACATTGATTCATCTGCATAAAATGTCCTCTACCAATTGTTTAACTTAGGGCAGCTAGAAATTGCTTTGATTTAGACAGAAATACATAGAAAGACATTTTCTTCTTGGCTTTTTTGATTTCTCATCTTATTTTTCTTTTGCCACATGAATTCTGAAGCCTATTAACCCTTTCCTTCACAACAGATCCTCTCTTTTTCAAAAAGCAAACAAGTTCTTCCCTAGTAGAATTCTACTGTATTTGAGAGTGGCTAATGACAATGATACAGTGTTTAAGCCATTCATACAAAACTATCCATAGCCAGCCAGCCAGGTTCCCAAGATCTGAAGCAGGACTCCTTTTTTAGCTTTTGTAACACTAAGAATTTCCTCAGGCATAGTCTCAGAAGGCTGACTGTACTGTTGTGAGTCATCTTCATTGTTCCAGGCTTTTAGGCGTGAAAATTTGGCACCTTGGAGCTGATTTCCTCAGTTGTTTTGTGTGTGTGTATACTGTTGTGTGGTGGTAGACAAACCAGTGTTTCTGTCTAGTTGGCTTCTCAGATTTTTTTTGATGCGCCATCTGTGTCCTGATAAGCTGAACTCACATGTTTTACACATGGAAATATACACAAACATGTTCAAGGAAATGAATAACATCCAGATTCAAGTACCTCTTAATGATACAAAAGATACACAAAAGCAAAGCCCCATAACAAAGTAATGTTCTGAAAAAAAAAAACAAATCCAAAAAACACACTGAAAGAAACAGCACAACATCAGTGGCCAAAAAGAGTATACAGCTTGATCATCATGTGGTATAGCCAATCCCACAGTCTTTGAAAATCCCTGTGCAAAAACAGTGGAAAGCCATCTAAGAGAGGGAAATACAGCTAGGACAAAGTAAATTGCTACAATGTGGTGAGAAGTCACTCTGACTTCAAGTACCAGAGCCATGTATTTTTGAGGAATCTCTACATTAAATGTAAACATACTATAACCTGAAATTACTCACTACTGCATATTTTGACTGAAATGCATTATTCTTTTGCCATGAAAAGGTTTTTTATGGACTATAAGTTATGAACATAACAGATGATACAGACTTTAGATTGGATGGCATGATTTTATAGCACACTATGTTGTTACGTTCTGGCACTTCAAATGGATTGATTTTTTTTTCAAGTCTCCTGTTTAGCTGGAGGGCATGCAGACATATTTTGCTAGCAAAACAGTTAATAGATTCAACCTTTTGAGAAATGTAGTCTTTACATGCATATAACACGATGGATAGTTAACTGCATGCACATTGGTAAACAGAGGTAAAAAACAAATTAATTGGAAGGTATAGAGTTTATTGTTTGTTCTCTGTTTGATAGATGGATCTCATTATTTTCATTGGACAGAAAAAGCCATAACAGTTTCCAGAGAAAGGAAAAGTGGCAGCTCCAGGAAACTGCTTACAGATGGACACCCAGCAGGCTAAAAATATTACTTCTGTCCACCTCATCAATAAACTGCCTCCATGCAGAATGGCAATTATTCTTTTCCTGCTCATGGTGCCCTTTGTAAGGCACGAGGACTATTATTGATAACAGGGTATGGAGTGCAAAATATATACAGTAACTCAAACTCATTTACTGTGGTAAATCCATATTGGGTAGTAATGATGCCTTTTATGCCATTATTTAAAGTGGCAGTGTGCACTCATCAATGTCCAAAAGGATTAAGTTGATCCTGTGTTTTGCTACTGGCCTATTAATGATTAATGATACAGTTATTATTTGCCTGTGTTAGACATAGCACATTCTGAGCTGAAAGAAAAAGAAAACTCTGTTTCATGTATTTAATGGATTAAAAGTTTGCAAGCAGCAGGATTTTCTGATCTTTCTTTCACCCAGGGACAGATCCTAACTGTACATGACCTGAAGGAGACAAGTTCCCTTAGATAAAGGCACCAGGACTACAAATGTGCTTTTCTGGGGTGTCAGCAGTGCTGTCACGCAGCCCTGACCATGGGGTGGAACAAGCCTCACACAATGCAAGAAGCCATGGACCCTGGGAGCAAGAGCTGTTTGAGAAAGTGACCACAAATATCTTCTGTATGAATTGCTGACATGCACAAATGGCTTATAGACATTCACAGTGCTCTACCTTTTCACCCAAATACACTTTCTGAATGCACAACAAACTGAGCTAATTCTGTATGATCAGTGTTCCTTATAGGGATCCATATGCATCTGCTGACTACCCAGCTCAGCTTCATGTGGGAGAGGCTATGCAAGGTTTTCAATACTTAAATGTCAATTTCTATGTGGAAATTGTATTTTAAACTGAGAAATACTAAAGGCATGTTGTTTAAATATACCATACCCATACAAAGGGAAACAATTAAGATCTGGAGATATTTTAAGAGCCACAATGTGCCTGAGGATAGGAGATTTCTGCCCATAAAGTAAGTTAGATGGACGCTTGATCTTATTCATCCTAGAAGAACTTTTCCTTTTTCAGCAAACGAGCTATGTGACAGGAAATGTTAATTTGATCTGTAACAAAATCATTACTTCATGAGGTCCAAGGTGAACTGCCCTTCTGAAATGAAGAAAGTTAAGATAATTAGAAAAATTGGAAATTAATTTAATGCAGAGATTAAGGCAGATATAGAAGGCTACATCCAGAAACCACTAAAGTCAGTGGAAATACTGCAATTAAATGAAGTACAGTCATATATTAGCTTGCTGTTTCAGAGAGAATTCTCCTACAGACACAGAGTTGCTGGTGTTGCTATTACTATTGACATCTATCCCTTACAAAGATCCTTTCACCTGTGCAGTTTACAGAAATTTTCAAATATTCTGTAGTTCAGATTTTTTAAAAATGTATGAAATTACCTGTTTCTATTTCTGATCTCACCAGCCCTGTTTCTTCATACTACACAGTCAGGGGTCCTATACCCTCACTAGATAAGTCAATTTAAATTTGCTTATTTGTGTTAGTACCTGAGAATCCCACCTCAGCAGCTGTTTGGTATATGCACACAAACCTCTTTTATCACACTCATTGTGTAGAATAAAAAAAATCTTTGGTTGTTCATTGTCATATGACTATTACAAATTTTAGAGCCCAAAGCCTGATGACAGCTATGCTTGTGGAA
Organism: Chloebia gouldiae; assembly: GCA_003676055.1. Lineage (NCBI taxonomy): Eukaryota > Metazoa > Chordata > Aves > Passeriformes > Passeridae > Chloebia > Chloebia gouldiae. The sequence continues at coordinate 46,641,809 of QUSF01000002.1, read as the reverse complement.
CAGTCAAGGTGACACCACTCAAGAGTGATTTGCTTGGAAAATAAGGACAGAATAGCACATACTTGTTAATTGGCTGTATTTAATGACATGGAAGTTATTGCAGCATTTCCATTTCATCCAGTAGATTCAATGTATTAGTAGAAAGTAAAAACCTGAAGTTTCACTACATATGCATGCCAAAATAAAATCTCTATGCTTTAGAATTTTCATGAAACTAAGCAGCATCATGCCTTCTGAACACAGTTCAAATATGACTAAACAAAAACCTAAACGTTTTTGACAGAAAACACTTCTTTTCATGTTGTCCTCTTGATGACTAGTATTTAAGATTCATTCTCAGAAATAATCTTATATACCTACAGAGGTACCTCATACCATTGTATGCTCTGTTTTCTTAGACCCAAACAGAAATTACCATTACGCAAACATGTTAATCACTGTCATTGTCTCAAATTTCCAAGAATTAGTAAATTCAAAAATGCATAGACAGAACTATGGAATCATTAAAAATATATTGAAAAGCTCAACCCGTACCAAAACTGTTAAACTATCCATGATTCCCAGCTATTTGCCAGAACTTTTGGACTCAGAGCTCTGCAGGACCTGGAAGATTAGGCTACTGGTTCACTTATCAAAATTTGACAGTAGGACTTCATTCAAAAGTATTTTTACTGCCCAGAATGACATTCAATCTACAGTGAAGTGATATGTCTAATTTCTATTGGAGAATGAATTGAAGATACTAATTTCTAGTTAAAAAAAAACCCTCAAAACCATAATTTTTAGAGGGTTTTATATTTGTTTTTGGTTTTGTTCTGGTATTTTTTAATTGTCTTTGTTTTATTTTTAAGGACATAAAGGCTGGCTAACAGGCATCATCTATTTTCCTTTATTGTTGCCTGGGCTATCATGAAACCAATAAGCAAAATGTGAAAACCAATAAGTAAAATGTAAAGTTACTGGAAAATTTACTAGCTTTGTATTATATCTAGAATAAAAAAAATAAGTCTCTCTCTTTTAGAACTACTGTTACATCACTAGGTTTGTGTAGTAACTCACACTGAACATTGCCATTGTTCAGTGTTGGATTATTTTGCCAAAATATTGTTTCATCAAGACTTCACAGTTTTGCTCTAGTAGGAGAAAAAAAACAAGTAGATTTTTAAGGGTTTGTTCCCTCTATAAATAGAACATCTCACACTGCTTTAAACTCAATATTTCTCATGTCTATGCACTTAATGCTCTGCTAGTTTTTATGACACTACTTGTCTCACAAGTAAAATCAGGCTACTGGCCTTAGCATTCTTACTGTTCTCCACATATGGTTATCTCCTTTATGACCTAGATGAATTACTTTTGCTCCTTATCTTCCATGTGTTAATGAACATCTTTGTTTAATTTTATTCACAGTCACAGCAGCTTCTATTATTCATTCAAGCCTAGAAAGGCAAGTTATTTACCTATAAGCAGAGACTTTTCCCAGCACTTTTATAAGCACACATATAAATTAGAGTTATTATTTTGACCATGCAATAAAGTTTCCTTAGAGTCCTCTAATCACTTTTGGAATTATACTGTAATGAAAATCTATTACTCTTATGGTGCTTTACACACTACAAAGGTAGCATTTCTAATGTCACTAACATATCAGGGCAGGAAGGTGTGGGGAATTAACCCTTCACCATTTCTAAATAAGATAGATAATGAATGTGTGGCCAAAACGTCTTTTAAAAAGTTATTTTCTTGTCTATAAGAAGTAATTCTTTGGTTTATCTGTGTTCTGGTTCTGGCCAGGACTAGATTCATTTTTGCAGCAGCCAGGGTGCATGGCTTGGATGTTATTCTATCCCACCCCACATCATTGTCAGGCGTGGAGAGAAGGGGTTCCTTCTGGTCGAGTGAGCCTGGCAGGCAGAGCCATTGGGTGTTGTTAGTTTTTTGGGGGGTGTTTAGTGTAAATTGTTTCTTTGTTCCCTCCTAAATTGTTCCTTGTACCCTTCCTCATCAATACTTTTGCTGTTCCCGTAAATCATCCTTATCTTAATCCATTATGTTTGTCTTTTGTACCTACATTTCTCTTCTCCAACCCCCTGCAGAGGGTGGGGATGGTGGGGGAGCGAGGAAGTGGCATGCTCTGGTGGTTTGGAGAATCTTTGTGGGACCACTAAACCAGGGAGTAGAATTCCTAAATCATGACAATCTGTTGGGAAGTACAACTTGATCTCTACTTGTATGTCATCACTCATAAATTAAACAAGGCATGAGCTTCAAAAGACAGATGAGTGGCTGTACTTCAACAGTCCTTCTATTTAGTACTATTAATTCATTCCTAGACAATGTTAATTCAGTTATGTAAATAAGAAGAAAAAATTAATTTTTATAAAGAAAATTTGATGTCTAAGAAGCAATGGGCAAGGGGGAAAAATATGCAAATTCAAGTGTTCAAAGGGGTTTTCTCTTCTCCTTTCCCTTCACATCTCTCCAAAAATGCTTCCAACATGACACAACAAAATAGTTAGGTGAAGGTAACTGTTGGAAGATTTTAATCTTTTCCTGGAAATGGCTGTTTTCTCAGTAAAGTATGTTAAGATGCATAGTTTCTAAATGAAATTTTTGCCTGTAGGACACCACACTTGGCAGAACAATTTTAATACACAGGACACAGCCAGAAAGAAAGGAAAGCACTCATTGGCTAAATATTGTCTTCTGTTGCATTTGCAATGAGATAAACAGAACATAGGCACACACTGGATTTTCATGACAATGCTAACATATTTTAAATACTATTTACATATTGGGTGGGGAGAAACAGAAAAAAAGGAAAGGAATTTGTGTAGCAACCCTGATCTTGGTTTAGTTATTTTGAGTATTGTATTATATAAATTCTGATTCCTTAAAAATGAGTTAAATGCAATTTAAAAAGAATAAGCTGAAATACTATAATCTCTACCACCATAAAAGAACCACTTAGCCTCATTTTTAAGCCTTTGAGACAAAAGTTACTAGGTTACCATCCCTGTTTTTTATCAGTAAAGAATTAAGATCTTGTGCCTGAGGTTTGCAGCAGTTGTTCAGACAAGAACAAACATATATGATAATAAAAAGTAGAAACTGATTCATTTTGTCCAAACAGATACAACTCAAAGTATGAATTTCATTGACAATATTATTTAATTTTTCTGTCATGACTGCAATAAACAATTAGCACTATAGTATATTTCCATGGGTCCATATCTCACTAGAACCAACCCACCAAGAACCAAACCTAGCTTTCTGTTGAACAGAGAAAGCTCATAGGTCAGAGCTTTACCATTTAATGTGTGTCCATAGAACATGGCTCTAGTCCCTAAAAGAATATTTTCATTCTGCAAATTGCCATTCAGTATTGCCATTCTGGCATGGCAAAACAAGTATGTTAATTTTTTTACTCCACTTTATCCTTATTTAGTGAATTATAGATATAAGAAGCTTCCCGAAGGGGCATCTATAGATGAAAAGGGAGATTAGGAAGTAAACTGTATCCTACAGAGGTGTTCTTAGATATCCTGAGGCTGTTCCTCTCAGATGTTAAAGAGCTTGGCTGTATGCACTAGAGCCAAACTGAAGGCCAACTGAACTTTTTCTGAAGACAGCACAATGTAACTATGAATGTCACTCGAAGGGGAAAAAGCAAACAAATAAACAAACAAAAACCCCCTCAACTATTCAAATTTAAAAGCAAGTACCACTGCCCAGTAGGATACATCCTCAGAGTCTGACGGTTGCCAAGCTCTCTTAGAACTTCAAAAAGAAAATTAAAAAAAAAAAAGTAAAGACATACACAGCACCAGGAAATGTCTCTTTAGTCAAAAGTAAAAATCCTTTTTCTCAGTGGAAGTCAAAGCGTTTTCCCGAAGTCTTCAACAAATACACAATAGTATTTTCTATACAATAAGGTAAGAAAAAAAGTGGAAAGAAACAACAAATTTTTGTTACAGGACTCAGTCCAGAACCTTCTTACTATTGGCCTAGCGTGTATTGCAGTTAAGGAACTCCAGCAGATAAAGAAAATCTTCCAAACTTTCAGAAGCAAGGAACATGTCACTTTCATAGGGGTCTGAATTGAAAACTACCAGAGCACAGTTTTATTCACTTATTTATCCTTTAATCTAGTAGAACAAATTATGGCAAAGATCCTGATCCTTTTAACCCTCCAAATTAGTTCCAGGAAGAGAAGCAGTCATTCAGTGAGTGCCAAGGATTAAAGAGTATATGGACTATAAACTGGGATGTCTCCTGATTGCCCAAAAGTAGCTGTAAGAATAGCAGTGTAACATGTCATTAATATGATGCAATATGTAATTTGAAAGGATTATAAAATGAAGAAACAGCCTCCTCAAGTACCCATATTAATGATAAATGAGCATTTTGCCATAATGGCACTTCCCTGCATAAAACTGAAATAGGTGAATATTGTCACTTTGATAATTAATCATAAGTAAAAGATTTTAAACATGTCAAGCTTGAACATTTTACTATGCTAGGCAGAAAAAAATTAATTACTGATGATGATATAAATGCATAATTATTGAGTTCCATCTGTAAATATGGAAATTATATCTCATAAAACTGGAAAAACTCCTATTTTTCTATTTTGCCTAAGCAGTATGATATAGAAATAAAAGTATTTTCAGCAGTTTTGTAATTATAAAAAAAATCTTTTGGGAGCCTTTGCTGGAGTAAGCACACATGGATCAAGGCACCAATGGCCCCTCTAATCCAAATATTTGTCAGACACCACTGCTTTCCCTTGAAATCTTCCAGCTGCTGATGACCCAGCTTTTGAGCTATGCACTAATGGCACCGTTTGCTTTTTCAGTATTAGGAAAGTGATATCGCCTGTTCTTGAAAAGTTTGCTAGATTGCAAGCACTTGTAACAAATGCTGGTACAGAAAACATTCCTTCCTCATGTTATCTCTCTTCATCTGTGCAACTTCGTAGTCTTTGCCACACAAAATTCAGACATTCATGTTTGTGCCTTATGCAAAGTATTCTTGTGCTAATTACACATCATGCCTTTCATGCAGACCTGAAAGACCTGCAATCATCCGTTTGTACTTCACAGTATCTTTTCCTTCTTTTGCAGCAAATGTCCAAACAGAAACAAATGAGAAAATGCTTCCCTAATCATCATCCACCAAGGCCTAGTAATACATATAAATTGACTCTTTAAATTACTGTTTAAAGTAATGTTTAAAGATTTCCTTTCTTTAATGATCTTTTTCTACTACCATGTTTTTCAATCACTCATGTTGCTCTTGAGTACTTGGTATCAGCTGACACAACAAAAGTTTCTTTGCAAAGGGATATGAGCCACCACTGATGAAGAATAAGCCACTTTAACTTTCTTGGACAAAAATATCATTGGTTTTGAGCACACATCCCAACCAACCAAAACCACCAAGAGGTTCAGAGACACACAGGCAGATACAATTGATACAAAAGCACTTATCGTTGACTGCATATAAGTGGATATATTAATGGTATTAAGTTGCCTGAAAACCTCTGCAGTTCCTGATCCTTAGTAGGTGTTTATCAGCTTTGAAAATCATTAGTTCTAATTAGATACTGAGTTCTTCTCTTTTCAATAAGGCACCATTCTTCAGTAACAGAGATTGAGTGCTGGAAACAAAACATGAAGGGTACTGAAGTCATGCAAGTTGGTATTTTACATAGGGCAAAAACATTTCACCATTTAGACACTACTGGAGGCAAGCTGAAGTATGAAATGATATTGTGTATGTGTATTAAAATAAATCATTTTTATTGTACCCAGTAACACCAGGCTACCCCCTGAGTCACACTAAGTGCTGAGGAATACCTCTGCAGGGCACAGAAAACTTGAGGGAGTAGACAATAATGAAGATTTCAGAAAGACATCAGAAGTTGATGACCCGTTGTTCATATATACATTGTATATATGCACTGTTCTCACATGCATATATAGTCTAGCTCCACTTTAATCCACAATTTTGTTATGAAGGTCACCAGAGTTATGGGCTGGCATGAATGGCATGTGTTATATTTCAGTGATAGTACTACTCTGAAAAAAATAAAAGATATCAAAGTCCATTTGATAATCTGATCTTCAGTTACCAAAAGAGGTCCCATTAAAAGCCACTAATAAATATATTTGTATTCTTCTTTGTGTCCCCATTGTATGCAAGGCTTTTGTAGCTTCCTCTAACTATATGTGATATTAAAGTACTTCTTCAGCTGTGAAACCTCCAGGGCCCCAAGTTTAAGTGATCACTATGGAGAATAAAACATTGAAGCTTTTGACTAGATAGCAAGAGGGAAAACAACCAACCTACAGGGAAATAATACTTTAATACATGGTAGGGAGGGGAAAAAAGATAATCACCTGCAAGAAGAAACTGAGAGATTTAATCCACAGATTTGTAGCTCAGTATTTTTGAGCTATCCATGCAAATATGGATAAATGCAAAAATGCAAGCAGATCACTATTCTCACTTCAATACTATATTTTAGGGCAAGAATGAGACTTTGATAATTTGAATGCACTGTGGTAGTGCATCAAATTAATTTAGTCCTGAAGAGCAAAATGGTTGTGTTTCTGAACCATAAACTGATGGCAGAGAGAATATGAGCGGAAAAAAATTAAAGCTTTATTCCCCCCTTCAGAAGCCAGTCTTTATAATGCTTTCATTAGCAGTTAAAAACCACTACTTTGAAATAGAGAAAAAATGAATTTGAAGATCCTGAATACTATGGGGTAAAGTTTTGCTTCCCCATTTTACTAACAGGCAATGTAGAGTTTATTTTATTGGTGTTACATTTGTAAAAGGTTTGCTTGTAAAAGAATCAAACAAAAATATAACCAAAAGGAGCTGCAGCATTTTTTTATCTTCTAATAAATGTAAAAGGGAATTTGTGCCTACATTTAAGAACGATGAGGAAGTAGAGTTTTTTCTAGAAGAAGAGGATTTGAGAAGTCTAGGGAAGAAAGTGATTTTTTTTCTACTGACCATGGGTGGGATAAGGTTGTTTAGAACTTAAATAAGCAAACAAACAAAGCCCTAAAATATTAATAGAAAAGAAACCCAGCTGAAGGAGAATCCAGTAATGTACATATCACAATACATAATAAAAGAAATTTCTGCTATGTGAAATAGTAGATTTCTACCTGGAACATTAGTTTTACTCAAGCTTTCTAACCCACAAAAAATTCTTTGGGATCTGAGAAAGTCTGATTGAGCAACTCTTTATTTTCCTACCCAGTTAAAAAGCTATAATTTTTACCTATACTTTGTAATTTTGCTGTATTTAATCTGCCCAGACATAGATTTAAATACTCCAGTTATCTGAGTTGATAGAAGGAAATGTGCATTACCATGAAGTGAGCAGACTTGCTCCAAAAGCAGGTATTTACATTGTGGGATGGAACAAACTGCTTCCTTGTGCTTGTTTCCCTCCAGTAATTATAGAGGGACTCTTGACAACCAGTTGAGTGAAATAAGTCAAGTTTTTCTCCATTGTTAGGACAACACTAAGACATAGAAATACAGCACAATTGTGATGATGGAAAATTCAGCCTTTCACACACTGTAAAGGAATTATATAAAGGGGTGAGAAAGACTCGGAATGGTCATAACAGCAATCTAATTTTTTCTCTATTGTACATTTGAGTGGTAAAGATCAGCACTAAGGACATAATTTTCCCATGTATTTTAATTTGTTCGCTCCAAGAATATCAGACTGGTACAAAATTTTATACAAGAATAAGGAAAAGATAAAAAATACTTTGATAAGTATTCTATCTACAACGATGACAATTCAGGAAAACCTGGCTTCGGGTACCATAAGAACCTGCTGTGTAAATGTAACATGGGTAAATCTGAAATTCTGAAGACAGCTAAAACTTTAAAACCTTATCTTTGATATTTTGCCAGTCAAAGGTTATTGCAGGCTCTCTGATTCCAGGCTTTCCATCAGTTTTATTTCTTTTAAAACTGTCCCAGAAAATATAGATTACTCTATTTGAGATTTGAGGACTATACCTATAAGTGTTCAGTGGTACAATTGTTCTTATTTAACACAAAAAAAATCAAGAGATTGGTTGCTAAATAACTTATCCTTTAATATTTGGTGAATACTGATTTATAGTCATTGATGGTCCTGTCTTACTGTCTTACTCTCTGCATGACCAGTCAAATGAGTGAAAAAACAGTGAGTGAAAAACTTTTGTCTCATCTTCCTAATTAGTGCTAGCATACACACTAAGAACCAGGAAAAAAACAGATGAAGAGTGACCAGTTATCCTAGCAGATAAAGTTTTGAAATACAAACATTATTTTGTAACACTTGTTTTAGCCCTCTTCCAGAAGGATGGTTTCCAGATAAGCAAATACTCAGAAAAATGGGTAAGCTTTATGGACCTGTGATCATTCTAATGAGAGTCACTGAGAGTTTTGAGAGCTTCAGAGCCATAGAATCCATTTCACAGCTTTCTACAGCCTAAATGCCAATGCAGGCAGGAAAGTCATCCTGCCAATGACAATCCCATTTCTCAAAATCCTAGACCGAATCTTACTCCCGGTCAAGCACAGCATTTTTTTTCCTGCCTGTGATTCTCAACTTGCCCTTCCAGGTGGTTGTTTTATGACCCAGAACAAAAGGAAGCTGCCTCAGCCATTAGAAGTACCTATTACTGGTCCTGAAGGGCATATGGCTAGCAAAGGAGGCAGACTAAATAAAAGTCTGAGCAGAAATGACGATACCTGAACCACCTTGAATTCTGGATCACCACACTTGGAAGCTAAAGCAAGGTTCATAACACCATTAATTGTTTGCAAATTGCCAAGACATCAAAGGAATATTTTAATGAATGGGTAGAACAGGAAAAAAAGATGAGGGAGGGGGGAGAATGATGAAAATCCAAGGAGTTTCTCATTGATCAAACCAGAACCTATAGATCAAGATTCTAAATTAAAACCTAAGTTGTCCAAGGCTGCAAAGAGTGGTTGTAGACTCTCCTTCTCTGGAGGTATTAAAAACTTGCCTGGATGTGATCCTGTGCAACCTGCTCTAGGTGGACCTGCTTGAGCAGGGATTTGGACTAGGTGGTCTCCAGAGGTTACTTCCAACCACAACCATTCTGTGATTCTTCAATTTGCCTTTGTTGAATAAAAAAAAACATTACTGTGTTTTCCAGTTGCAAACACAGCTCAGCTAACACGCACCAAAACTATGTAAAAAGATTTAATCTTCCAACCTAGGCTGTTGTCTAAGTTATTCCTGTTTCCCTGACAACCTGTCAGCATTCATGACCCAGTGAAATTCCCAACTGAGTTGCTGATCAGGCAGTTAATAATTTAGAAGTTTCTTTCTCCTGTGGGCTTGTGTTTGTCATTAATGATAGAGCCACTATCAAACAGTTCTTCATCTAGTCTATAAATGGAACAAGTATGAGGTAACATCAGTCACTAAATTAGCCAAACCTTTTCAGAAGTCTTTGCCTGGAACCATAGTAAAAACAAAGGACAAGAGCTCTGCTCTTATCAAGGATATGCCATGAACATATCTAGAGTTATCATTAGTAGCTTCATCCTTTTTAAATGCAGTTTTATCTCAAACTAAGATTTTAAAATACTCAGAATAGAGTTATCAGCTAATTGCCTCTGTTACTAGGCTTTGTCTAAAACAGACATCTCACTTCACAGACAGAAGCCTTATTCCAAGGAGCATAAGGCTTCACAAATTTTTTTGTGTGCAATCTCTCCATTGAGCAGAACAGATGAAACAACATATAAGGGTAGACAGCACTCATAAACAAAACCTTGAGCACAGAAGTCACCGTCCAACTTTTCCAACTTATTTTCCTCGTTCTCCTAGATATACCAGGTTTTTCTCTTTTTCTAACCATGTTTGGCAAAGATGAGATATTTGCCAGTGTTGCTTATTCCTGCACATCCAACCCCAAATACCAGTGCAGCTGTGTGTGGGAGTCAAGGCTATGAAATAGTTGAAATAATGAAGTCTTTAGCTCATGGAAAAAAAAAAAAATACCCAATAGGACCAAATGTGTTTCACTGCAATATGAATAAGTGGCAATTTCCTGGGTGCTTTGAGTCTTGAAGTTTCTTCATAATTGAGTCCTTCATTAGCATTTTTTAAGCATCTCTTCTCGTTTTCATTGCTTCACTGAAAGAAAATTATGCTTCAGCCTTACTTTATTTCCAACATTCATACAAGTCAATATTCATTCCCCCAGCACTCTCCCTTCAAGATTGGGATCTTCTTTTATGAAAAAAGGACATCCTCTGAAACCATGGATTCTACAAAAAAATACTTTCACAATTTCAAGAAAGTGAAACCTGAAATTTCAAAGTGTCTATATATTTTGGTACTATCAGGAAATTAAAACAGCTTAGCAGTACAAAGACTAGAAAATTAAATTCTCTAATAATAGCACACTGCTATTTAACTCCTCTGGCTGAAGGGAGCTTAAAGAGAAGTAAAGCTTAAAGTGCATGAGTCTGTATATTTTAATAATATTTCCTTACCTCCCTCCAGTTCAAGTCTACAGCATATTCAGAAAGAATGACTGCTTTAAAAATTTTTCTTCCATGTTAACTAGAACCAATGGGCTCTTTTCTGACTTTCTGCGCCTTAAATTCTTTCACAATACTTCAAATATTTCTTGTGATTTTTCAGAAGACTTAACCATAAACAGACACATTTTGTCAAGTTTATACATTGCAATTAGAATAGGCATTGCAACTATGACCATTAAAATAACTGAATTTGAAAAAAAAAAAAAGTGTATTTTGGACCGAGTGGTTTTACTTTTATTTAGCTGCAATAACACTTTCTTTCAGAGCAGGAATTATGCAGAGTCATTTGAGAGCCTAAAAACATGTATCTAGTGCTTTAAAGTATCCTGAGTGTTCTCCAGCTGTCAGTCCTGAAGTGTCTCCCATTAATCACAGAGCCTAGCTGCCCAGCCTCTGTTATGTCTTAGATTATATGTTGTGTATTCCTCTGATGCCCCTGCTTAGGCACCTGGGTTGCTCCTTTTCAGTTTAGTTTGTCTGTATAAAAATAAGACAGGTAGGAACGTCTGCTGCTCCATAAAGCTAAAAAAAGGTTTCAAGAGCCACTGATCAGCCTAAGAAATGTGAAGAGGCAGCCAAAATTTGCTTCAGTAATTTGGTACATTAGGAAAATAGGGGATTTGTTCAGGAAAGTAATATACTGTGCTAGTGATGAATGGGAATCAACCTGCATCACTGAACCAGAATACACAGCCCAAGTAGAAATGAAGTGTTGAAGCACCCCAGGTGGTGTGGTACCATCAGGAGAGGAGTTAATAAGAAAAATCATGATCTGGAGAAACATCAGGAAAAATTAAGTTGAAAAAATGGTAAAAAATTAGGTCTGGCTGCAGTCTATCAGAAGCTGACTTTGGGCCTAAGGAAATGCACTTTATCTCCCAGGCAGGTGGTTCCAACTGAGCTCTAGAAGAAAAACTCTTAAGTGCCGACAGACAATTTTAAGAGCATATGAAAAGACATAATAACCCCAGGAAGAGCTTTATGTTTTCTGTATTGACAGTGAACTATGAGATGCAGTTCGATGAATCAGGAAGGAACTTATAAAAACCTACATTTAATATTTAATATAGTAACAAAATTAGAGTAATTAAAGTGGAAGTAGCAAACTATAGAATAAAAATAGAACCAGGCAGCAGTTTTTGGAGGGATTTTTTTTCCTAAGTTCTGCATTCAAGGGAAAGTATGCTAATGCCTGTTTAATATTGAAGTAAAAAAAAAAAAAAAGCCAAAACAACTGAAGCTTAAACAAAAAATACTAGCATTTTAAATTTTTTTTTAAAAAGAAAAATTATGTGTTTGACTGATTTTATTGATCTTTTTCCAAGTTTATTTACTGTGAGCCTGATCCAGCATACACTGAAGCAACAGGGAATTTCATAAGACAATTGCAATCCATGAAAAGGTCTTAGGACAAGATGTTTTATCCTCTATCATAAAATCCACATATTTCAATAAATCATTTTAAAAATAAACATGAACACAAAATCTCTAATTCTACCTAGACTTTTGAAACAGTGGCAGTGGTCTGGATACTTTAAAAACAGATTTTTTTATTTAATCTGAAAAAAAATCAAGTTCATTATATGCAACAGTAGAAAGAAACAAACAAAAAAAAACCAGTCCAAGAACAGCCAAGACATAGTGCATCACCCATATTTTTTTAACTATTTAACCATTAGAACCATGCATGTGTACCAATTACTTACAGAATCTCTATGCTGTGCTATTTTTTCTAAGCAATAAAAATTATGGCAGTTTGCTATTTCATTTTTCTGCTATGATGTTCTGGCTGGATGCTGGCTTCCTTCTGGCTTTTCTTTCAGATCTCACAAGAGCACCCTGATCTTGCCACTACCCCAAGCACCCAGCTTCAATTCTTGCTAGGCTGGGTCTTACACATTTTAAAGAGTTGTTTAATCTTAAAAACAGGCTGCAAATGGACACTTCTGTATCCAGCCTTAACTCACACAGTAAAGCTTTGCTTCATAAAATTTGTCCATAACACTGTAAACATTGGGAGGAAGGGGGAAATCAAAACATAAACAAAAAAAACCCAACCAAACAAACAAAAAAACCCACCAAAACAAAACAAAAAAAAATGAAAGAATGGCTGAAGTTACCTTGCTACTAATACAATTCATTCTCCTTTAGAACTCTTATATTTCAGTCTTGTAACCACTTTTAGGAACTGTGCTTCAAATTCTACTTTAAGTCAATTTTTAATTCCTGTAAAAGTTGTTTCATTGGTTGTCACTATGCTTTACCCAGAAAAACCTGATACACTGCTCACAGATTAACCTGTTGTAAAGTATATTATATATAGCAAGGCAGTTGTATCAATCTCACTTTTTTGCCCCTGTGGAAGTTTGTGGAGTAGAAATTATTAAGAAACCAATGCTAAGGAAGAAAAAGCAGAGATCAAGTTGGGTTTTTTTGGCAGCTAATCATTATTCCTGCCCATGCACATACTTGGATAACTTGGTCCTAAAACACACCCAGCCCTTACTCTTACTGCAGGAAATCTCCCTGGCACCTGGCAGCTTAGCAGGCTACCTTATTTCTATGGCAGTCACATACACAGTGGAAGGGCTGGTGCCTCTGAAAATGAATGACCCACTAAAATGTACCTAGTGTCATGACAGCTTGTGTTTCTAATCAAGATGTTTTCATACTCTCTCAAAAACAAAACAGCCAAAAAAAAAAAAGGCAAAATATTGGGAAACCAGCTTTTAGGTGTGTCTGTGGCTTCTTTCTTGTGTTCCTTTTAGAGTACAAAATGAATATCCTAATTTTTATCTATCAAGTGGATCTTTTGTTTGGTTAGTAGGTTGGCTGTTTTGTTTTGGGTTTTTTTTGTTTGTTTTTTTTTAGAGGGTTTTGGTCGGTTTGGGTAGGTTGGTGCTTTGTTTGGTTTTTGTTACTTTGTTTGTTTTTGTTTTTGGGGTTTTTTGTTTGTTTTCTTTTTTGTGTTGATGGGAGAGTGGCTGTTGGGGTAGGAAGGCAGAGGAATTACCACCACATTTTGTGCCATTATGTCCTAACCTGCTAGCAAAATGTTTTCCTCAGTTCATGCTTACCTATTCCACCAAACTTTGTTTACTAAAAGGAAGAAGTTCAGAAAGGACGGTAGCCCTAGGACATAACTAATTCCCTAAGAATATGTAAAAAACTCAAACCTTGCTGTACCCATAATCACACTATAGCTTGTGTGCCTTGCACAATTTCCAGGGATGGTCAATAGCTTGTTCTTGACAACAGGCACAAAGGTCCTTCAATTTGCAGAAGAAATTTTCAAAACCTTAAAGTGAAATGGCATTTACTACAGGTATGGTTCACTGTAACCATTCTTCTGGTTAATTTTTCATAAGTGCTAGATAGAGAAACAGAATTATTAACAAGAAATAAAAAAAAATCCCTGATATTTAATTCTACAAATGTATACCATCAACATTTGTTTTTAGGATCTCTGAAAGCCATTTCAGGAGGTGTTTTTCCAAGAAAGACAACAAAAAATAAAACAAAATCCCCCTTATTCTTATAGAAAAACATACCTAAAAGGCTTGCTTTAGACTGTTACTTGTGCTTTCAGGTTTTTGAAAAAACATTTTATGCCTTTATTTAACACCGTGAAGCCAACATTTTGCTTATACTATTTGTGTTTAAACCTAACCCTTTCCAGGAAAAAGAAGGAAATTATATTTACTCCATAAACCACACACTACTTTGATAAAAAATGTGTTTTGAAGGTGTTAGCCAAGGAAGTGATTATAAAAAATGAAAAGATTAAATATAGGTTTAACACTAAATCATTTCACTGGTTATTTATTATCAAAACCTATTTGAAATGAAACCTTATTGTATCTCCAAAAATTAAACAGCAACTGCAGCCTTCAACACAGTTTTCAATGCAGTAGGGAATTCTAAAGGTATCTCTATTTTGAGCTAAAAATACTAGCAACACATTTTGAAATGTGTGGTAAATTGCTATTAATCAAGGTAAATCAAGCCATGCATAAGAGTCCCTTTCAGAAATAAGTAAATAATTCAGTTTTATTTTCCATCTACATTTTGAGGATTTAATTCTTTGAAGATAGAGCATCAAACTTTTGCATAAGGAGATGAATGAAATCCATTCCTTTTTCTTTTTTAGGGAATAATTTAAAATAATGTAAATAACAGGCAAAGGAAAGAACAGTTCAATATTTTACTGCTTACTAGAGGCATGGCCAGTTAGGCTAGAATTACTTAGTAGCACAGTCTCTGCAACCCAGTGGTATTTTTATTTGCCACTCAGCTGTTGGAGGAAAATGCAAGTGTTTTAATGAACTATGAAATCAACCAGTAAAACGCTTCAGCTTATGAGACAAGCTGACTAGCATCAAGGTGATGTATCACACATGCAGGGCGCTGCTCAGTCTACTGTGGTACAGTGAATTCAGCCTGCAAAACTACAGTATCCGCCAGCAGGCACTTCCCAATAAAAGCTTTCTAAGGCAAATGAGGGTGTCTGAGGACAGCTTTAAAATATTTTATTGCTCTTAACTTCGCAGAAAGCACAGCAGGGGTTGGAGAAAGGGAAGGGGTTTTCATTTCTCTTCTTTAGTGACTCCACACAAAATTGGGTTCCCAGCATAAATCAGATCCTGCTTCTAAGTACCAGCCATTTCTGCGTAAGGAAGTTCTGGCTGGGCTCTTTCTAGCAGAAGAATCCTTATTACTTAAAAAATAGAAAAAACATTCCTATTACTTGAAAATAAAAAAAGCACTCCTGAACACATCCTTAATGCTTTTGATCAGGCATTTCTGTCATAGACTCAGATAACTCAATGTTTATAAAAATACCATAACTGTTTTTTGAGAAGATACAGTTGGATTAATTGTACATTAATATAGCATAAAATTGTCCTCTGATATCAGAGCACAAGGAAGAGACAGTGAACAGATTGGATAACCTAGCTTTTTTCCTTATACATGAATTCTGCCAGGTAAAATACAAAGCAAGAAAAGGAAGTTAAAACCGTCCTTCTTTACAAACTCATATAGCATGTAAAAATATTCAAGGAAGTCATACCTTCCTAGGCTAGTCATAGTAATGATAGGAATCACAACAGATTATGAGGCAAAGGCAGAGGACAGATGATAAAATAAACAGTATAAAATTGACAAATTTCAGAAATAGCCCTCTTGAAAGGAAACATCACTTTACACAACTTGCATGTTTAAAGATAAACATGCTCAGGAGTAGATAAACATATAAAAGCTTAAAGGTTTCTATCAACAGGTACTTTAGGAGTGCTTCAGCTTCCTGCTGTTATACTTTTCCTAAGCCAAAGAAAGGGTAACCAACGTTCTGGAGGGCATGCTTGGGTCAATGAATGGAGAGAATGGAAAAAAGCCCAACCAGATTCCAGCCTTTTAATCAAGGGCTGTTGATGATGCCTTGACTGACCAATAGGTAATGACACTGTCAAATCATGCAACACTGCCATTCAAAATTCAGTGCAGCATTGCTCTGTATTTTTCCCTGCTGACCAACCAGCTTAACTTTTCTCCATATATCAGTTTTCCTTCTTTAAAAGAAGAGAAACAGGACACAAAAGAATCCCTAATCTAAGAGAAACATTCATGAGCCTTGCACATGTTAGATTTGCTTGGCTGGGGGCTGGACCGGGTGTAAAAGTGTGAGCAGAGGTGTAAAATAAAGAACAGAAACTTCAAAGAGATGTCTTTCAGTTTTAAATAGGGATATTTTGATAATTAGTACCACTAAAATAAAATTAAGTATAGGACCTGTGTAAGAAATATTAATCTATACACATTGAATAGACAAATAGCTCATGATAGATGCTAAGTAGAGCCAATGCATCTATAAGCCAGCCTTTAATTTAAATTCTATTTCTGATGTAGCATACTAAAACAAGTTACTCCACACTTATAGTTTTGGTTTGCCTTTTCTCAGTTTTACAGATTCCTTCCTGAAGTTTCTCTACAGATGTGATGAGAGATTGTTTGCTTGAAAAGGACAAAAAAAGTTCTTGAGTGGACTCAAGTCAGCTGTTGTTTAACTTGTACAAGCAAAAAGAAGTTCAAGCGGGGCAGAGGAGATTATAGGAAATACAAAATATTCTCCAAAAGTCCCACACTGAGAAGAGAAATACACAAGTAGTCAAAGCAGTTGGATTTTCCACCATCCAGTGTTTGGATAATATAGGAAGTGTCTAAGGTTAATTAGTACAAGTCCCAAGATCCCAGTAAAAAAAATCTCACTACTATAACTGTTGACTCTTATTCCCACCCTGGATATCCACTACTTTTTAAATATCTTGCTGTGCATGTTATCAAAGAAAGACCACCAAAACAGAGGGTCTTTTTCCTAGAAGGAGAGAATGTTTTCTAAAGCTAAGCAAACATTTTTACAGAGAAAATATGTATCATCATGACATGTTAGCTATTGTAATGTAAATATATGAATTCATTACTTGTTTTGAGTGACAACTGTGCTCTTTGCAAACTGCACAATAGAATTTGATGCCCCACTACAATTAATTATTGCAACAGTGGAATAAAATCTCAAAGCTCCAGTCCTCCTTGTCAAATTGTTACTATTTTTTATTTAGTGGAACAAGATTCTTAGGTCCTTAGTTTAAAAAAAAAACAAAACCAAAACAACTTTACATGTAGCATTATAAAATCTTATTCAGTGGCTAACATTTATTTTGAACATTAGAACAAAGAAATCAAACAGGATGAAGTATACTTGTGCTTTCAAATGTGTCCATAAAAGTGGTATCATTATGGTCTATGCTCATTGTACTTCAATGACCAAATGCACTTTATATACACGTATTATTTTTTTTTGTCTAACTTCCAAAGTAAACTCTACAAGGGAGGCTGTTATTTAAATGTGCACTACACTCAGCAGTGGCACAATGGCATTAGAACAGTTACACTGGAAGATGGGTATGTAAAAGAAAATGTTAATTTCAGGAAACAATCACAAGAAACATGCTCTCAAGCTAATATGACCTTTTTTACAGATTGGTAGAATATTTTGCAATAACACTATGTTTTGGTTTTCAGTGTTTTGATAAGAAAACTGAAGACCATATTCTTACTTTAGTATGAGAGACCTGATATTGCCCCAAAACATTTCATCAACTACAATGGCTGCAGTTGCCTTAAAAAAATCACAGCTCTGGCATCTGTTATGAACAAGACAGAGGGACAGGTATCAGGACAGAAACTGATAAATATTCCAGCAAGAATGGATATCTGATTAGGAGAAAAAACAAACTTGAAAAGCTTGCCTGGAAGCTTGAGGAAGAGTAAGAAAATTGCTTAGAATGCAGTGTGAGGTGAAAGAACACAGATAATTATTGACAGGTTTTGTTTGGTGTTGGTTTTGTAATGCTTCATGTTAGTTTGTTTCTAACAATGTTAATAATTGGATTCATATAGTGATGTGAGATCTCATGACCCAGGGAGCTAAAAATTTTGCAGTTTGCTTTGGATAAACAAAAAGGAGCATGAACACAAAAGAATTAACAACAAATTAAATAGTTTATTTAGTTGCTTTATGATGGAAACCCTAGCAGCATGGAAGCTATAAAAATGATCATGTCAAGGGATTAATAGCTCTCATGGCATCAGTTAAACAGCATGTATGTTCTTAGAAGGCATACTACTAGTCTCTCCTTTTTCCGGAATAAACACACCTGTTTTTACTTTATGCCTAAGTGGTTATATCAGTGCTGCAGAAAGCCCACAAGATTCAGAGTTTATCAGGCAATGTCTACCTAGGAAGACACCAGCTCACCTGCTACCTGAAAGTCCTCCACATGCTGAAGGACTTGGGCTGACCACCAGATTGGCACAAACTGATTCTTTCTCTGTTCCATTGCAAACTATCTGCAACACCAGACTGTATATTGTGTCCATTTTCTCTCTTAACTTTGCAAAGACAGATCCCAGAGTGTGCAAGCAGTCATGTATGGATGCTGAGGAAACCCATCATGCTGTGTACAAAATAAATTGTGCAAATGCCAAAGACCGCTGCACTCCATGCAAAGGCAGTAATTGCACTGCCTTGGATCCTTATACTCCCTCTAAAAATAGTTCATGGTTAGACAGAGTCCAAAACCGGAGACCAACATGCTGCTGACACAAGCTGAAGGCTCTCAGCTCTCCACTGGTTTATCATTGCCATCTGTCTTCTGAAGCAACATCAAATTACTTGGAGAATCAACAGTGCTGTGCTCTGATTTTGTTTGGTAGCATAACACACATTACCATTTCTCATATGGTGAGGGGACTCTATCAGTCACACCCTAAAAAGCTAAAAACAACCACCTGAATTCGAAACTTCCCATGTTTGAGATATGTAGTTATTCAGTCAGTAAAATATGTACTTAAAAGGAGGCAGAAGAAATGTTTGTCTGCTCCAGGTGGCAATCAGAGGAGATTACACAAAATTATTAGTGAATACACAAAGAGTAACTGCCTTAATTTGATACACTTCTGTTCTACCTAGGACAGGGATACACTGTTCAATATTTTTTTGACAGCAGCCCCACAGGTATTCTAAACAGACTTAGCTGACTCTTAGATCCAAGAAATTTCAGTCATCCCCTACAAGACAAAATTTACTAATTCGGGCTGGGCAGCTCATAGCACTGACTTTACTGCTGGCATCACAAAAATGCTGCATTGACCAGTGTATTCAGGTGAGTACCACTTCAAGGTACTTGAGAGCTCTGCTGACAAAACCAAAAGTGTAGGCCTTGCCATTCCACCTCCCTTAGACCACAAGAAAGAACAGCACCTGGCTTCTTCTGGATTACATTGGGATTGCTGCATTTGAGCACAAGAAAGGAAGAGTGAAGAAAAGAACCCAAGAACCATATACATTTCCAGTCACACCGAGCATATTTCTCTGGGAAAAAAAGGTCTGTTTTCTGAGAATGGAAAGTTTTTTAATCTACTCGTTCATTGTTTGTAGGGGGGGAAAAAAGCACCACAACAACATATGGATTTCTTTTTCTTCTACAGCTGTCAGAAGACTCCAAATAAAACTCCTGTCATTTTCTCTTTATTACCAACATTAGCGATCTCACTATAGCTACATATCAGTAGGACTTTTCTGGAAGTTCAGAATGAAATGGATGCATTTCAAAGCTAACTACAGTCTATTTATAATCCAACTCAATGCACCTTCTCATCTGCAGTGGTTTTGTGAATTCATATTCAGTATAAAACTGCAGGGGCTGTCAACCCTTTCCAAGACATATCCTCAGTGTTATTCCTCTGTTCTCTCACAACAGTTGTGCTTCTTGCAAAACCAAAGCCCTAAGTAATAACAAAAGTTTCAACACTATATGTCCAACTCATCACACCCAAGTACACTTTATACTGTGGAAGTTTCCACAATTACTCAGATATTTGGAACAGAAACTTAAAGCAAAGATTCTTTATTGGTTTAAGTATGATGCTACTTTATGATGACAGTATAAAATTAAACGTATATTCATAATTACTTTGACAGCACCAAAGGCTAGAGAGAAATTCACTTTCTACCAAAAATCCTGTTAACAAAACCCGAATAAAATATATATAAAAGATATTTTTAGACCTCTAATGATGTGGAAACTCATGATTCATTAACCCTTTAACATTCCAGCCTGAAATATTTTATGTTCCCCTTTTCATTT
Source organism: Chloebia gouldiae (assembly GCA_003676055.1). NCBI lineage: Eukaryota > Metazoa > Chordata > Aves > Passeriformes > Passeridae > Chloebia > Chloebia gouldiae. The sequence goes on along the minus strand of QUSF01000002.1, from coordinate 46,621,485 downwards.
AGTACCTGAGTAACCACTCGAGTAATTTGAGTGAATATACAGTTATCCATACATGTTTACGTTTCATTGATTCAAGAACATGTAATTTCAACATTCAAGAGCATGTAATTTCCTGGAAAATAAAGTAGTTAGTTGAATAGATCAAAAAAAAATTTTTTATTTTGCCTTTCAGACAACGTTGATTTCTCCTTATATTACACATTCCAGGATATAAAGCCTTTAAAAAAACAAAACAAAATAAAAACCACCAAGCAATCTCCTCCCTCTGATTTTCAACAAAGTCCAAGATGAAGACAGAAATCAAAACATCCCAGTATCCTGCAAAACCTTAACAAGGTTCCCTTTCACTTCATCAGGATGGGATTTCACATGTCTCACCTTTATGAAAATAAGAATATTATTAAACTAAATGCTATTGTTTAATGAAATGCTAATAAGTAACACTAAATATTGTCACTTGTGAAGAATTTTTCTATGTTCTTAAGATTAACTTCAAGTGGAAAAAGATTAATTTTAAGTAAAACCTTTTAATTGGGCAGTAGATATGTTTTTGCTTCATACTGAAGGTTTCATTTCATTAGTTTCCAAAGATAATTCCTCTCACTTGGTAGTTTTCTCACCTGAAAAATTCACAAGACAGTCTGCAACTCAAACCTGGGCCAAGATTCTCAGATATGTTCAGCTTCATTTCAACACCAAATATTAATATGATTATCACACTGGGTTCTGATCCCTTTTAAAAATCAGACCTGACAGCATAAGTGAAATCCTTGGCACACTGGTCAGCTTCTATAAAAGAGCTCATCACATATCAGCTGCTCTAGGGAACTCTCGCCTAGATATGATTGAACAAAACTTTTGAGGCAGCAAGCACTTAGTAATCTATACAGGGAAAGCATTGTGTGAACAAACTGTAAGTACTGATAATTAAAAATCATATCCTGATACTACTGTAATCTTAATAAATTTCTGTATACTTCAGCAGGGCTGAGATTCTGTCATATAACTATGAATATGTTCAGACATTGCTGTTTTCTCATTTCAGATGATGTACAGAGATCATAAAAAATGGGTTGCACTTTTGTCCCTGCCCAGCCCCACCACTGCAAAATCTTATAAAATAATATTATGTCAATTACAAAGGCATTCAGAAAAAAACTCCAGAATGTTTACCACTGCATACACATAAACATTTGCCAACTACATCATGAAAGACATTATTTTCCAGGTAAGGTTCAAGCAGAGGTATCTGCATACCTTTTGAAGATGCCAGTTTGGACTCCTTCCATTATCTGCAACATGTTAAAAAGGTCTGAACAACATTCCCATTCTATTCAGTGGCTTTTCTCCAAACAGAAATTATGTTCTTAAACAAAATACATAATAGCTTTACAAAGTGTTTTCAAGGAGTCACAAAAACTGGTCAGGATGTGAAGGATCCAAATAAAGCACATTAAAAATGCATGCAGTTGTCCTTTCAGCTAATGGCCTGCTAGAGCTCAGATACACTAGCTGGCTTTCAAAAGCTTGTTGCAGATACTGTGTTCAGAGGACATTTATATTCCCATCTCAGTTAGGCCTTTTTAGTGGGTCTGTCATTAATGTCTTGTAGAAACTCTCTGTTCTGCTATTTTTCCCCAGTTTATACTTTCTGATTTCTCAGGGAGTGTATTATTGAATATCTTGACATTTGGAGAGGACAACAAATGCCAGCATCAATTCTATTGTTATTTCCTAGGAAGTCTTTGTTGTTGATTTTGGTTTTTTAAAGCAAATTGAAGTATACTTCAATTCTTACTCAAATATGGATAAGAGGAAAAAAACCAAACCTGGAAGCTGTTACTTTCTAAAGAAATGTGAAGGAAATGTAGATGTAGTAGTATTTCCCTAATGAATTCCACTACCATCAGGAAGAGGTTGCTGTTTTGGTTTGCAAGTTTCAAACTTTGTGCCTACAAATGGAATTTCCACATGATAGAGATTTGCAATCTGGTTAACTCTTAATGGCTCAGACTACCAGCAAGCAATTCCTGTGAACTGTCCAGCCTTAAGTTACTTCAGCACTGGTTTTCCAGTTCTTTGAAGCTTTGTTTCATTTGTTATTTTAAAAGGAAAGATCAAAACAAGACAACTCATCTTCACCTCTCTCCTTTGGTTTATGTTAATAAATCCTGTGAGATGCCAAGTCCTGCGCTAACTCTGATGACTGGAGAATTTAGTTTAACAAATCAAAATAAATGCTCAAACCCCACATCTTCTTTCTTGAGGGAACAAAACAAGACTTCCTTGGTAATGCAGAATCAGATGATAGACAAAGATAATTCTTTATGAGAGAATTGGAAAAAAAAATTCATGTGGAGCCTCATTATGAAGTATCTGCAGTTTCAATGGTGTAGCTGTTAAACCTATTTAAATGTAGAGGATGTGAAAACACTAACATCATTTACATCTCACAAACTGAAATGCTTTCAAGTCTTAAAAGTGACTAAACTCTCAATCCCAGCAGTAAAACAAAAACAAGAAACCCTCTTACTATGCAGATTTTAAGATGTGACGTAAATATATAGCCATAAATTAAATGTATTTTTCCCTGTAAAGAAAAAAAAATATTAAAAGCCATTCTGTAAAGCATTTTTTAATAACAGTTTGTGGAGCCCACTTATGAAAACAAAATTTTCTCTACTTCTCTACTTCATTGTGCTCAGAACACACACTGAGACTAAAGCTATAAAAATCTAAAGAAACCTGTTCACAGAAATATTTAAAATTATTTCAAACTTGTAAAGCGGTCAGGTGCCATGCCAAATAAATTGGCATGAGAAGTAACAGACATTCTAAGCTTAACCTAAAGGGTCAACAGGACTTCGCACATGGCTGACTACATGCTGTACTTAATTTCCTGGTCTGCTTGAAATACTTTAAATAGCTATTTTACTTCTCAGAAAATTTTCCATCTGTCAATATATGCATTCATTAATATTCATTATAACAAAGAGTTCTTTATGCATCTGAATTCTGCACAATGACTACTGGATACAACACAAGTAGGACCTTCCTCCCACCAAATCACACTACTCAGTAGATATTACAATGACAGTCTTAAGGGGTTTTTTTGGGTTTGTTTTGGGGTTTTTTTGTGGTTTGGGGTGGGTTTTTTGTTTTTGGTGTGTTGTTTTGGTTTTTTATTTTTGTTTTGTTTTTCTGTTTTTGTTTTTTTTTTTGGTAACTTAACTTCTTGTCCATTTACCTTCAAAGCTGCTGATTTGCAGTGGCAATGTATGATGGCAATGCCAGCAAGGTATGAAAGGTAGCTTCCAGAGCATGATGAAAAAATAACTTGTTTCTGCAGGAAATGTGTTTGTTACCCATTGTCTGTCACAGGCCCTGGCTGAAGATCCTTGAAGAGTTTTGAAGCCCAAGCAGCAGCACTGGAAGCTGTCCATGTTAATACAGTTTACGATTATCTCCTTTCTTGGTTTCTCTGTGTTATCTGTTAAAGGCTTCCCAGACAAGATGGAAGATAATCACAGAAGGGTGTCTTTTGCCTACCAATATAAATTGCAATAAGTGGTCAGTCTGGAGAGATTCAGCTCATTAGGCTGAACTTACTCCTTCTGACCATCCTCCTGAGCATCTCCAGCACAACTTTTCATGATATTTGTGTAATAACAGGTTACCTTCTTCTAGGCTGTATTTTATTTATAACCATGATGACAGTCAAATGCATCCTGTAACGCTGAGGTTCACTGCATGTGATGATTTTCTACATTTCTTCAAAGGATATAGCACAATTGTTATCCCCCGACAAGTGCAAACTCTAGTAGCACTGTCCACTGCAGGATGAAATGATGAGCTTTGACAGCTAAGTGCAGTTTGACATTTCCCATAAACCATTACTTGATTCTAAGCAGTCTCTCCACGGTCATCCATGCCCTCCTTCCAAGGCTCTCCTTTGAGAGAGCATGATTAGTTTCTAGAATTGTGTGCATATTTTTATGGCTGGGATATCTATTCCAGGCAGACTCAGTCTATCATCACCTTTCCCTTGTCATTCTGATTTGAGGTTCTGTTGCCATTTGGAATTGATTTGCTATGAAAAAATTGCTATGAAAAGACGTACATACCCCAGGATCACCATGATTCTATTAATATATCTTCTACCAACATTAAAGAGGTCAACTCATAAGCAGAAAAATTTATCTAAGAGAATGACATTTGTACTGTATCAAAAACCCACATAAATTATATATGGATACCAGTGAATCACATGCCAACTTCAAAGCTTCCAGTAAAGCATGTTTATATGGAATCATTAAGGTTGGAAAAGAGCTCCAAGACCACTGAGTCCAACCTTTGAGTGAACTCTGCCATGTCAGCCAATAAAGGTGCTAAGTGCCACATCCTTGAACGTGGCACTTCCTTGAACACATTCAAGGATGGTGACTTCACTGCTTTGCTGGGCAGCCTGTTCCAATGCTTAACAACCCTTTCAGTGAAGAAATTCTTCACAGTGTTGAACCTAAACCTTCCATGGCATACCTTGAGACCACTTCTTGTCCTGTCAAGTTGTCTAGTTGTCTGGGAGAGGAGTTGTCTCTTGCCCTTCTCTGGACTCACTCCAGCACCTCAATGTCTTTCTTGTACTAAGGGGCCCAGAACAGAGCACATTAATCAAGATGCAGCCTCACCAGTGCCAGTCCTGGCACTTCTCTAGTCCAGATGACTATACAATTTTTAATAAAGCCCAGGATGCCATATTCAACATTTCATGCAAACTGTTTGCTTGAAGCTACGGTCAGGAGCTCTGCTATACGTTTTTTACTAATAGCAAAATGCATGCTTTTTCATACACTTTCCTAGGACAGAGAAGTCTCTGTACCAGTAGCTCAAAAAACAAGAAGTAATTTTCCAATGATCTGACTGATGGAGAATACTTCAACACAATAATGAATATGCAGTTACAGCTCATAGAGATATGCCAACTCTTATGCAGCCGAGCAGATGATACCAATGGCTCAAACAAAGCCATAAAAAGGGCTACTAGTGCTGGCAAGAAAACTTTTCAAGAGGCATTTCCCTCTAACTAAGCTGACAATTTTTTTTTCTGAGGAAAAAAATTTCTCATATGATGAGAGGAGTGGTAATAGAGCCATTATGAAGAATTCTAGTCGGCTTTTCAGTTTCTACATACCAATCTCTTCACTCTTCTCAGTATTAAGTCTTACTCAGCATTATGTCTCACATAAAGAAAGGCAAACTATCTGAAAAACAGTGACAAAAGGGAGTAATATACTGCTGAGGCAAAACATCTTCAAGATATGCAATACCATAAAGCATGTTTCCACACTTTTATTTCTGTTCTTTCTAAAAACTAATTTAACAGTGTAGCATGTAAATGAATTTTTATTAATGAATCAGGCATACAGCTGACTTGGAAAACAAAACAAAACATTCAAATCCATTGAATTTTCATATTAGTTCCCCAGATTACAGGAGAACTTTTGTTTTGTTTTGGTTTTGTGCTAACACTATTTCACAGGTAAATGTCACCTAATACTCAGAAAGACGGGTGATCTCATGAAAACAACTAAAAACAAAGTGTTGAGTACTGCTTTGCATGTGTATGCACTAGGAACAACCCAACCTTTACTCAGGATAAAAATAATTTCCCTAGCTAGAACAAGTTATCCAAAGGAGCTACTACTGTGTAGCCTCATGGCAACACAGAAGCTGACAAATGACTGAATATTTCAAGGTTCAGGAGAACCAGGTAGTCTGTTGTTGGTGTTTAACACAGGCACAACAATTCTTTGCTCAGTAAATGTCGACAGTCTGCTGTCACTCCTCATCTTAGTTATGAATATTCAAGGAATTACTGGCACAGAGGAACCTACCCAAAAATAATCCTGGCTTACTTGAACAGGTGACTGCATGCAAACTGTTTATTGGGAATATTCATCCAAGCACCTCATCTCCTGATCTCTTCATACACATAAACACAAATACTTGAGAATTCTAGCTGTTGGGCAAAAGCAGCACCTGAAACTGTGTAAACGTTTTAATGAAATACATGTTTTCATTCCAAAGACTGAGAAATTATTTTGAATGTCGACACAATCAGCATCCATCCTAAAAAAAACAACCTTAGTGGCTACAAACAATCTTGGTACAGCTGAGAGGTTTTATACTTGCAGAGAGAGAATGGGCTGAAAATACCTTGAAATTGAGATGTACTTATTTGAAAAAAGGTCCTTAAGAGTATGACTTACATGTGCACAGACCACAATTTATGCTGGTCCAAGAAATGACAACCTGCACATTTTCCATTTTATAAGGACTGAAATAAAATAAAAAAAAGTAAGGATTACAATAGTTAGCAGTATTTGTGGCAGTGACAAATTGTATCTAGTTCCAAAGAGCAATGAATGGAAGGCATTATTCTGCAGCTGACTTTCCTGCATAATCACATTGGTATTTTAATCATTTTTCTAGAAATCAGAGTGCAACTATTTCACTGTAGAAAGAAAGTTTTAATTGTGGGTGGCAGAAGATCCTTATAGCTATCAAATGTATCAAAATACAATTTAGAGAAAAAAGATATTATGTCAAGGCAAATCAACAAATGTTTATCTTTTCTGTGACTCAGCTATGGAAATTTGCAGAGATGCAATTGCAATTTCGTCATGTCTTTAAATTAAAAGACAGCTAATGAATTGCAATAGGCATTATTCTACAGAAATCACAGAAGCAAAAATGTCCAAAAAAATTGTGTCACTTACAAAATTAAAGTAACATTCTAGTAACACAAGAATGAGACAATGCTTGCTCAAAGAATGTTCTTGAATGCATGCAAGAGAAGAAAGCTCTTTGCATTCAAACTATTTCCTGTACTTAACTGATTCCAATTTCAAACACAAGGCAGAACGAAGATGCTCTGCTAAGAAACTGCTTGGGTTTGGCTCTTCATTGGTGAGTACCCCTAGGATTAGGGATGGCAGCCAGCAGTGTAACCCCTCGGCCACTCCCAGCCCTTCCAATGCCACTAGAGTGCAAGAAAAACCCGGAGAGCTCCCAATGCTCAGGTGTCCAGCAGCAGCCTGGGCACCACACCTGCACTAAAGCTGATCTGAACATGTCAGAAGGATAAGAGAAACAAGACAGATGCAAATGTAGCCTAAGGCTGATTTGGTAAGGAAATATTATTAAGGCTTTTGTTTACAGAATTATTATTGTTGTTATTATTATTACCACTTTTTTTCCTGTAATAAAGTACAACACATACAATTACATCAGAGGAAACCTGAAATGGTAACTATTGAAGCTGTGAATCTAGTGGAACATAGTTGAATAGAATAACCACCTGTGTATTATTAATAATAGTTGCACTGAAGACAAAGAACCTGAGAGTACAATTATATTTTAAATTATCACATTCCTTATTCTGTTCTACAGGTACAAGATTGATACTTGTGCTAACACCCATTCCAGTTCAGAGTTTTGACTTCTGGGACAAGACTAATCCAATTTCTAGCACCTCAGTTGCCCTGAGGGATGTTCTTAGGCTACTTGTAAAATGCTACTTTTGCTTCTATCTGTCTTGCCATGATGGAAGGCTACAGTGATTTAACAGTGGCATTTTGGCATCTCTCTTCCAAAGTTTGAAACTCTATTGGATAGAATGCCCTCATTTAACTACCATATCTCCATAAAAAACCGTGCAAGTAAAGGAAAATGAAAAAAAAAAAAAAAGAGAAGAAAAGTTTTACTATTTTTAATCTTCAGTCTTCTCCTTCATTAAGCATTAAAGCCAGGCCACTCTTGCATAGGATATCATGAGGAAGAAGTTTATAATTTTTTCTTTTTCCTCCATCACCTAAAGCATTTATACTGGGAAACTCAAAGTTTTCACTCTGCCAGTTTAATATAAAGTTTCACCTTCCAAGAGGTAACCTATAGGCATCCTTGCTGCTACGGCTCCTCTTACCCAGCATCAAAAATCAATTAGGGAGAGAGAGAGAATTGTGTACTGTTAATGTAGATATTTCCAGCTTTCCTTTGGGAATATTATTTGTCACATTACACACAGGAATGAGCTGGCAGATGCTAAAACCCTGTTGGCTTTTCAACATAATCAGAGTTGTCACATGTTATAGCTGCCCTTGTGTTGAGATAGTAGCACATTCAATCATGGTGTTACCTCTTGGCCATCAAAAAATCAGTATTTGTTGCTAGCTTCTTTATGAGTTTTGGCTTGAAAAAATAGTACTGAGGTTCTTTTCTTATCACAAAAACTGTTTTAATCTCCCAGTAATTAGTGGCTGCATAGCTACTTCCCCATCCTTCTTGGTGAAGATGAAAAGCGATGAAAATTTGTATAAAGAATATAAATCTTCATTACAGCTGCAAACTGCTCGATAAGAGAATTTTAAAAGAAGAAGAATCATCTCCACTGTGTATCCTAACATATCTGAGAATACCTTAAAATGGATGTGGACAAGAATTTACACCAAGAAAAAGGGATTAGTGGCCATCCTCTAGGATATCATAGTCCTTGATGGAAAAGATGCTGTACCTCTGGCCCACCCAACTAATCTTGCTGGGACAGCCCTACCTCTGAAAATCTTATTCTTCACAGCCTTTGCACAGGCAATGCTACAGCAAAAAAAGAGCTGACTGATGTGGGTTTTTTTTTATTTAAAAAGGGATGTTGAATGGAAGTTCAATGATTTCTAGGTGCACACCTCACCTTGGCACAATAGTTCCAACAGGCAAAGATTTTTAAAATTTTTATCTATCCTAATAAGCTCTAAGTGTTCATCCATACACTCCTACACAGCTGCACTGACCCTGCTCTAAACTTGGGTTTATGCACGTTCATCTACTTTTCTAAACCACCAAACTGTATTCTATGATGTGGTTTTCAAGATCTGAGTAAAAAAAAAAAACCAACTTTCACTACACTAAAGGGCTAAAGAAAGGGCTTAGGTGGGGGGGCAGAATAAACTTTAGGATTAAAAAGATATAAATAAAAAAGCAAGGAAACCTCCAGTTTTTACTGAAGTGAACCAAAGAGGCAAAACCTAGCCAATGTAAATGCTAAGGGAAAAACAACAAAAAAAATTACCCAAAATACAGCCTTTCTCAGATAATTAAAAGAAACAATATGGCAACATTGTCATGTAATTTCTGAAATGAATCATGTCCCATGTTACCCTTTATCAACCTTTCCTGTAGCAGAACCATTTCATCAGTCCAATACAAAGGCTTACACTAATAACAATGAGCTAAATATATTTCCACTTCATTTTTCTGTCCCTTTTTTTCTTCTCTGCACCTGTATAGAAATAACAGACACAAGATGACTATCCTTCCTTTCCACTCAAGCTGTGATAAAGGAGTCTAGGCTCACTGCAGATCAAGAGAACTCAGACAGCAACACCACTGTTTCTGCTAGGACAGGGATCCCTGTGGAACCTGACAGAGCTCCTGCTCTGGCAAGAGGAGTTTGCAGGAAGATCATCTGCCTGCACTGGTGAAACACTCATCAAGATACAATTTACCAAACGTTGTCAGGATCAATGAACAGTGGTGAGGTTTTTCTCACACTTCACAGTTTTTTTTCATTCTGAGGGCAAAACTAGTTTTGTGAGCTCCTAATGGATGAACATATTTTTTCTGCACGCACATACATAATAAAATTAAAAGCATTAAAAACTCCTCCCAAATATGACAAAAAAAATAAAGATATTTTCTGAAATTACCCCACATACAGCTTTCTGTTATTTGAGGAATCCTATTATGAAATACCATTCAAAACACTTTTTAAAAAATATTTCATAATTTTTTAAATATTTCTAATAAATTTTTATGTGGCAAATAATACTGGCCAGCCCCAACACAGCTTGCAGATCCATAAAAATGATGAATGTAGTGGGGCAGGGAGGGGGGGAAGGAGTAAAGTCTGTATTTAGAGTGTCTTTGGAGCACCCCCTCCAAAAAGATGCCGGGATCACAAACAAGTACAAACTCTAGGACAGCCTGACCACCTGCAGGGAATTGCTATCTACAGATAATCCCCAAACTAATTGAGTCTCAACCCAAGTAAATCACAACTCTTCCATTCTCTTTCAGCATATCTAAGAAATATGACTATATCACTTAAACCTTAGGGATGATGAAAGAACTCCTTGAGTTCAAGCTCAAGGTAGAACTTGCTGTGTTTCACTGATCCCTAAGGTATTTTCTGTGCTATAAATTTAACACTTGCATGACTCTAGGGGTTTTGGTGACACATATAAACTGGCTCTATTTAAGCAGTACTTAACAACAATGACAATAAATCAAAAGTGAAATTTCAGCAGAGCTCAATGCAGAAGCGTCCACATCTCCAGACATGTGTCTTAACTATTAATAATGTTCATTGAAAGCTTAATTCCCCCAGACTGAAGTAGAGTCAAGTGAACACAGGAAACAATAATGCTATCTGACATGCATGACCTTTCTGATTAAAGCAACTTGTCTTTCATAGAGAAGGGAGCCACAACAGCTCATTAACAACTTTGCACTCTATTATTCAAAATACTCTATCAACCAATTCATATTTTTTATTTCTGGTGGCATTTGGGAAATGTTTCAATTTCCTCTTGAAGTTAATGAGAGACAAGGGGTACTCAGTTGTAGGTCAATAAAGATGGATGTTGCTGTATGATACACCCATCTCTTTTTACAGAATATTTTGGGCCTTTTCCACTTCCATTGTCTTCCCGCCTCCCATTCTTGAAAAATGAACAAAGTTATCATTAAAAGGTCTGGGTAATAGATAAAAAAAGTATTTTACTATTTTGTTTTTACATCAAACACAATTATCAATATGATTTATAGAAATATATTGTATTTTAAAAAGCAACAATCATGTTACTGACATAGGTGTTACCAGAAACCCCAGGACATCATCAGAAGCCCAAAGACAGATGATAAACAATGCCTCTTTCACTAATTCTGCTTTTTCTTTTTTCTCAGTTTCAAAAACACACATTGATCACAGACCAGGAATCTCAAACACAGAACTTTAACCATGGTTGTACAAAACTCACTTTGAAACTCTAACTTTCCAGAACACTGATTTTTAAGTCCATAAAAATGAAATATTTTATCAATGTACTGCACAAAAGAAAACACATCAACTGTCAGAACATCAGTGTGTACCTTCTAGTAGCACCATGATCATTTCAACAACTGACTAACCCTGTCCCGTGACACCAAAGAGCTAAAATTTAAAGAGCATTGGCACAGGGATTGATTTCACATCAATTATATGTATTTCTACAACCTTGTTGCCATCAGCATCCTGGGCTGCAAGAACAGCATGACCAGCAGGTTGTGATTCTGCTCCTCCACTCTGCTCTCCTGAGACTCTAACCAGAGTTCTGTGTCCAGCTCTGGGGTCCTCAGCACAGGAAGGATAAGGACCTGTTGGAGATGTCAGAAGGGGGCCACCAAGTCAATCAGAGGGATGGAGCACCTCTCCTTTGAGGAAGGAGCTGGGGCTGTTGTGTCTGGAAAAGAAAAGGCTATGGGGTGATTTAATTCCTTCCAACACCTGAGAGATGGAGAGAGAGTAATTACAAAAACATTTAGTGACAGGACAAGGAGGAATGGGTTCAAACTTAGCGTAGGTTTAGATTAGGTGTTAGGAAAAAATTCTTTACCGTGGGGTTGGAACAGGTTGCCCAGACAAGCTATAGATTTCCCTGAGTGTTTAAGGCCAGGTTGGATGGAGCTCCAAGCAACCCGATCTAGTGAAAGCTTTCCCTGCCCATAGCACAGGGATGGTACTGGATGATCTCCAAGGTCCCCTCCAACCCAAGCCACTCTGTGATTTAGAGATGCTGATAAACCTGCAATATTTTTCTGGGGAAAATCTAACAAAAAGTTACATTTGAAGCTTACAAAAATGAAATATAGATTGGTTTCTAGCACAAGAACTGCATACATGTAAACCCACATGAAAATTAGATATGTTGTCATGGATATTAGGTTTCCCTCTTGTACAAAGTTTAGTTGCCTGATTACATCCAGGGTTAACGTGGAACAGCTACATATTGAAAATGAAGTGATCTATTTGACACTGATAAAATAAGAGCTATGTAAATGCTGTAAGCAAAAAGTTATTGCTCAGTATTTGTGTGTGCTGTTTGGGATAAAAAACTGACAACTTTTCCATTGCAAAATCATTGGTTAATATCCACAGTTATTTGAGTATATTCTGTGATAAAAATCACATCTAAATGATTATTTTAAATACACAAAGCTGCATGTGTGCATTTTTTGCAGTTTCCTCCTCATTTGCTCAAACTAAATCCAGTTTTCACCAGAAAAAAAAAGAATTTGCTTTTCCACGGTAGGAGCAATTTCAGCTTTCTATCTCCCACCTCACTAACTAGAGGAACATTTAAGCACAAATCCAAAAAGTCACTGAAGAGGAAAGGCTATTTCCCTTTAGCTTTCATAGACTATAAATGGTAGAACTGTTAATGTTGCTAAAAATCCACAATAAAACACCACCAGAACCACATTCAGGCAAGAAATATGACTGGAAAAGGTCAGAAGAAGAAGAAAAAATATTACAGAGTTTTATGAGCAACAAAGCAGAAGTTTGGAATGGAACCCTAGTTCACATAAACTTAATTTCAACTAGTAAACCTACAGCTAATTGCTGTAGCACTTTACTAAGCTTTCACAAATATTTTTAGGAAGAATTATAAATTGTGCAGTCACTTTCCTTCCTATAATTTCTAGGATGTAGAATGTATTGTACAGATCACAATCAGGCATTGGCCCTGACCCAAAGGTTGCAAGTGCCAAATAATGCAGCAATAATGCTGCTGAGGGTTTAACACTACATGTTGAAACAGTACTTCAGGTTCTTCAACTCAAATGTTGCCTAATTGCCTGGAACAGTCACACTTGTACCCAATATTGTGTGAAGGATAAGTGACCTGATAATCAATTTAAATTTCCAGCATACAAACACCTGCTTGAGAAACATGTGGCCATGATATATCAAGAGGCCAGCAAAATTACTGAATGCTTCTCAGAATGGAACGGGCTCAGAAAATGTTTATGGAGATTCAGTACATTTATGGAGATTCAGCACATTTATGGAGATTCAGCTCAGCTTGGAAAGAAGATCTTAAGAAAAGTTTTGCTGACCAAATCAGTAAAACATCCACTAAATCCCAACAACATAAAATACCAAGCTGGGTATGCAGAGATAGAACTGCTGTCTAACACTGCTAGTACATCAGGGCACAGATTTTTAATTTTACCCATGCTGAACCTTGAATGCCTGTCCTTGTGGTGCCCAAAATGAAAGTTTATGTTCCTCAAAACAAACTTGGGAGCAGCTTTTACTCTGCATCACTAAAGAACATAACTGACTTCAATCCCAGAAATACATCAATTTAACAAGTCTATTTGTAGGTTATTGTAGTTGACTACATTTAAGAGGCTCACCATAGGTTTTGGGTTGGTTTGCTGTTTTTGGGGTTTTGGTTTTTGGGGTTTGGTTTTTGGGGTTTTTTGAGATCAGAGAGAGAAACATACTATTTGGTAACAATCCATTTTGTCAAATTACTATCAAATACAATTAAAATAAAATACAAATAAAAGTACAATAAACAAATATATAAATTGCATTCAAATTAATTATTTTTATTGTATAATCTTTTAATAAATCAGGTGTTGTAGACACATGTCCACATTATAGGTATCTAGAATTAGTTAAGATTAATCCTATTCTGAGGCCTCTGGGCAGACTTAAATGCCCTGTATATGTGATCTAGAAATTTTACTGCCAGATCTGATTCAATTGATGATGTCATAATGGTAGGTCTTTTCACTGGTGAAGTCTCCTTTTCATATCATGTTAAAACAAAGCTCATTGATTTCTATGTAGGCAATCTCATTCCAGTTTTGGGCATGTTTTCCTTTTGCTGAGTAAAAATGACATCTCATGTTGACTTAAGCAGGCCAATTTCTACTCCTGGGGAGTCTTTCCATAAAAAAGAAAGGGGAAAAAAGATGACTGAGTTTCCTAGTCCCCTTGGGGCTAATACCTGCCTGGTGTTTCAGTAATCATGTCTTAAATGATTTGGCTGAAAGAAAGACAATATGTTTTAGATATTCTTTTATTGTTGCACAAAACTTTTTGGGTTTTTTCTGACATATATATTTCCCCATGGACCTTGACTTTCTAGATCTGCAGAAACCAGATCACTGAGGGTCAGGGTTAATGCTTCACTGCCAAGGCCACTGCTAATGTCTCATCTTCAGAATATCAAGTAAGGAGTTGCTGCTAGGGAGACCTAGAATATACTGTCAATTGAATCCTTACATTTTAGAAATTTATTTTTCATATATTACACCAGAAGAGCAATGCTCTAGTAAAATCAGTAGATCTGGTTGGGTGGGATTTTTTTTCAATGCTGCATCATTGCCATTTCAAAGTTTTCCTTCAAGGACCTCTGAATTTATCTACTTGTCTTGTCCTGGGGGGAAAGGATCAGACTCTTTTTTACTATTAGCTTTTCTCCTTTTTCAGCTTATTTCCTACCCTGCCCCACCGCTTTTCCAGCAGAAGCTCTGGAATTTTTATTACTATTTGACAAAAGTATCAAAGAAGTCCTTTGGGAACAATCTGTCATGAGTTTCTACTTTAAAGTCCTGTGGGTCAAGTGCCAATACCTCAGCCTCCAACAAAGGAAGAAGCCTTTGAGGAGGGAGATGACCAAATGAGTTCTTAAGCTCAGTGTGCTTCTGAATTTTTATATTTTCTTTTTTTTTTTTTCTTCTCTCTCCCTTTCCCATGAACTAACTTCTTCTCTATTCCTAATTCTGAAAAGGAAAGGCTATCCTTTTGCATTAATCATTTTTTCAAGGTCACTGTGAAGGCTGAGCCAGATTCCACATGCTAGTGCTTTCTGCTCAGAAAATCTTAAGTGAAGCTGCATTGGAAAGAAACCCTATGTCTTGCAAGGTCACAGTGATGTGCCTCGATATTTTTTGGTGGAAAAAATTCAAAGACTATCTGTGTGTTTGCTAACTGCAAGGCATGTGCTGAGTAAAAAAGCACAGCAAAGCTTCTTGTGTATAAGTCTTCCAATTTTCACATTCCCTATCCAGCTTGAAGAACTAGGGACGATGTTTAAAAGTCTTGACCCATATTTTGTGCTCTTATACATCACAGCATTTTCTTTCAGTCTCAGTCCTTTTTTTTTTTTTTTTTTTTTTTTATCAGCCTTGTTTGCAGCGGGCACAAAGCTGATCATCTAGAGACAGATCCAGACTGTGCTCTACAAACTAAGGGCTCCCTTTGTGTCATTTTGGCCTCCTGTGTGCTCTCCATCTGCTCAACTGCAAATTTTGCAAAAGCTCAAAATTCCCCTGTTGAGTAAAAGGGCTGGCAAACAGTCCTCTGTTGATGAGAGACAATACACTCTTTTTCTCAGCCAGTAAGAGGCTTGCGGGCAACAAATATGAGAAATTAAAATTGATGTCAGGGATGTTGAGGAAACTTCAATGATTTTTTTTCCATAGTTCTTTTATCTGAGTTTTTGGTGCCCACAATGGGCCATAACTTCCTCCCAACTGCAACTGAAAACTCCCATATAGCCAGGCAACAGGCTGAATATAGTCTGATAGCAGCAGAAGACAAAGGGATATTTGTGGGTTTAATTATCAAAGTAGGAAACAGGGCAAAAATTTGTGAGGGATCTCATTCAGACATTCTTTTGCAACCATCGCTCCAAGTAGAAACAGCAAGAAAATCATAGAACTAGTCCAAGCAAATATAAATATTATGGCTGAAACTAATTCTATTTCCCCCAAACCTTAATCCTACAAACACCGGTGTTCGCATTTTTCATCTTGACTGCCTGTTCTTCTCAACTGCCTCTGAAAAGACAGCTGAAGTAGGAACTCTAAAAACAGTATGAAGCTTTAGATGACATGAGAAATAGAGCAGCACTGAAACTGACATAGTTTTCTGTTTTGTTTTTCACTTCCAATGATTTGAATGAAACAATCTACACTGTCTAAATTTTTCATCGTGAGAGCTAATTTGCTTTTGGGTGTCTCACCCTCAAGCAATTAACTAGAGGAGAGAGCTGGTACAAAACAATACATAGAATTCCAGCTGATGCTGGAATTCAAGCTTTAAACATCAAGTATTAGAGCAGTTTTGCTTTCTTGCCGGCTGCCACCTCCCTAATTCTACTTCCATCTGTTGATGGATGGCCTCTTCAATTCACCATGTTGTTATCAGAGAGGCTCCCATTCTGTAAATTTCCCTATTCATATCAAGCACGATACCTCCTCTTCCACCACACATACACAGTGTTTGGGAGAGAAGAACATGTCTCAAATCACAAAGCTGAGATTTTCACAAAGAGCTTAAGCACTTGTAATCATATTTACTAGGTTTTAGCTTCCTAAATACATTTTAGTATCAGTTCTCTGGTATTTGTGGCATCTCCAATCAGCCCAAAAATGCACAAGGGTTTTCTCCTTTCAGACATCAGAAAGCACATCCTCCTAGCCTGCACCAAAGTGCTGACAACAGTTGTTCGACTGGTCCTACACAGAAAGCAAAGAGAAGAAAAAAAACAAAGCCCCATGAGAATATGTTACCTGTTTGCCTCTTTATATGTGCAATCACTTTATGACTACAGCAAAGTACAAAAAGTAGGATGAAGCGATCGGATGGAAAAGAGAAAGCCACAACACCCACAGTGTTAGGGAAACTGCCCACATCACTACCTAGCATGGTCCAGTACTGAAGGGTAGATGCTTTTACCCTAATTTGGATGGAGTCACAATTAAAATGAATGGTTCTCAGTTACAGCTGATCTTCCATTATTGTCAGATTATAAATACTAATGTATATGATTATGGGCTGAGTAACACTGTAAAGTGCATGTATCCTAAGGCTGATTAAAGACTGTGCACACTTGAAGGGTAGCTCTGTTAATCATCCTCATTTTCCAAGAACTTTATTCTTCCTGTCTCTTATAGTTCTTTAGCTACAGCATTAATTCGTAGAGTTAGGCAGCTCCCACTCTGGGAATTTAGCTATAAAAGTAGTTTTATCTTGGAAAATTGCTATATTGCTATATTATATCTTGGAAAATTGCTGTATTGCTATAAAGCCTCCTGAAGCTTTGGTCTCCAGAAGCACAAAAAACCCTAAAGATTTTTATTTTATACTGTAAACACTATTACAGATTTAAATGGTGCCACAGGATTTTTTTTGGCCAAAATAAAACCTTTTAATCTAAAATATTGCTTATGTGTAATATATCTTTTAAATTGAACACAAACTCCAGAGTTCTGCAAAATATTCTCCAGCTGTAACCAGTACATTCTCAAAAATATTGCAATATACATAAAACAAAACAAAAATAAACAAAAAAAAATAAAGAAAGAAAAAAAAAACCATTCGTCTCCCAACCGGAAAAATTAACAGGAGACTGATTTTCATTAGTTGATTTTAGTGGAGCCACATTATAATGACTGATCAGCAGATGAGACATCTTATATTTTAATTTTGTGTTCCAGCACACAAAAATAAGTTCTCAAAATGCAGCACTCTCCATTTATCAAATTTACAGATCCTGCTATAAATTTGTATTTTGCAGACCTGCTTCTATTTCACAAAGTTAAGCAAGATAGAAAGAAAAAAGTTCTTAACCAAAACCATCTTTCCAACCACAATTTATCCTATTTTCTTTGTTCCACAGCTGTTCTTCAATAGCTGACTGCTAACTTTTTCTAACACTAGCTTGCATTTTGGAGAGATCATCAGTGAGCTAATTTAGGGAAAAAAAACCCTACTTTTCTTGATGGAGAGCATTAAGTCAAGGACTAAGTGTACGGATGAAAAATTTTAATTGATTTTTTCTGATGTCAAAGAAACAAATTCCACTGTTTCTAAAACTCTCATCAGAATAATTTCTTTATTCTCCTGAACACATAGAGGTTTGTCATAAAGCTAGAAATTTTTAATTTATTTAGCTTTCTACATAAATATTTCTTTAGATCACCTCTAGACCACCATTAATGGAGGTATTAGGTCAATAGAATTCAATAATGCAAAATCCAGTGCTTCTATTTTTCTGCTTTATGTAAAAACAATCATAGCTTCACTAAATCTGTATACAACTATTCACTTGCTAAATCCTCAGCAAGGATATTTTTACTAGCTTGGACGCAAGGAAGAAAAATTGTCTTTGGTTTTGCAGGCCCTAAGTGTGATTAGAGTTACCTGCTCCAGAACACTGGCCAAGGAATTTCACCCAGTGATTCCTCATTAAAATAAGCACTTTTAGTACACTAGCCTTTGAGCAATTTTTTAAAAATGAAAAAATATCATCTTACATCAAATAACCAACATCATGGTCACATCTTCACAAACTAGAATTCCCTAGCTGGAATTCTATATTGATCTATTCTTGCTCTCACTATGAAATCTCAGGCCAAACTCTATGTTTCCCTTCTTCCCTATCACTTAAACCTACCCTGTGGTCCACTTGAATGTAGAACCAACCAGTAACAGGGAACAAGATTTCTTCTGATGCAAAGAAGGTCCTTTGCCCCTCTTCAGTTCATTTGCAGAAACAAAGATGATGTACAGCATATTCACAAATGCACATGTAAAGCAAGAAATGTTTTACCCTAGAATCATCAACAAAATACACCTTATTGTTTAAGCACACTTGAACTAGCAGATGTTAAAACAACTGCTGGATGTGGCACCTGGAATGGGGCAACCCTGGATGTACATACAGACTGGGGAACAAAAACCCAGACAGCAGCCCCATTGAAAGGGGTCCTGGTTGAGGGAAAGTGTAGAAACAGAAACTGATCTCTACTCTCTGGTGACCTGATTGAATGGCCTGAAGTTGTGTCTGGGGAGATTTAGATTGGATATCAGAAAAAAATTCTTCACCCAGAGTGTGGCTGGGTACTGGAACAGGCTCCCCAGGAAGTGGTCACAGCACCAAGCCTGACAGATTTCAGGAAACATTTGGACAATAGTCACATGTACATAGTGTGACTCTCCTGGCTGAAGAGCCAGGAGTTGGACTATGATAATCTTAGCTAGTCCCTTCCTACTCAGGATATTCTATTATTTCTTACCTATTCTTCTATATGCAGAAATTGTTTGGGTCACCCAACAAATCTGGTCTATGCTTATTCGAAGCATAGTCTGACTTTTCACAAGAGAGAAACTCTGACCATTAATAGCCAAGACACTTGCAAAAACAAGTTGACAACTTAATTCATCAATGGTATAATTTTAAATACAAACCAGATTATTTGAAAGCAAACCTCAAAACACATCACCCCTACATTAAAAATCACACAGAAACCTTCATGCAAAAGTGCTTAAATATTTGAGTGTGCACAGACCATGCAACATGACAAAGGTTTAATTCTATTAGTCAAAGAAATTTCCCTTGACTTCAGGGGAGACAATTTTTAAGCCTGTGTAAGCAAACGAGCCACCATTATGCTATGTATACATACACAGAGAGATACATAAAAAGACTGCATTTCAGGAGGAAAAGATCACTAATCTTGCACATTTTCATAGATTATTTATAATTTTCTTTAGGACATACTACTTCACTGCTACTTTCTCTTGCCCTATATTCATCTGTTTCCTACAACTCTACTGGGAAACAAATTTATTTCAATTGAGGCCCTAAGAACCATTATTCAGGATTTCCCACTACAGTGTGGGCTATGAGCTGCTGTATCTCCATGCCTCAAGAGATCAGAGTACTAGTTTGGCTCAGGGGATCAGAGTACTAGTCCAGTCTTTATTACTAAGAGGTTATACAAACAAAACAGCAACTTCCATAACAGATAAAACCCCATTACTACTCAGGATTTTCACTCACATCCTGGTTTTGTTACCCCAGGCTATTTAACACAGTCTCCTTGTGGCAAATCAGCCCTACAAATCTATAGGAGAGATAGCAGTACACAGTAGCACCTACTGAAGTCCTTAACACTCTATTTACCTTAAGGTTCAACAGGTTTCTCTTTGTTCCCATGCATCAACTTTCTACCATTAAAAAAGTCACATAAAATAACCACATCCAGTGGTAAACCTCCTACATCCAGATAAAAAAAAAAAAAAGCAATTTTACTTCAGCCATCATCCCACACACTCTGAGTAACACACCTGAGATAATAAGAGGGACCTTCCAAAGAGGGATAGAAGAATAACTCACAATAGAATTTAATTTAATTCATCCACCCACATAAACCACTCACCCTTACCAGAGGTGAAGAACTACCTGAACTTTTTTAAACCCTTGGCCACTGAAACATCTTTATAAAGCCATGACATTACAACCATTGCAGTGCTAGCCTTCCATACATGTAGACTCTCGCATTTCTCATTTCCTCATAGAAAATCACTAACCTGAGTTTGCTGAAACTTTTAGTCATGTCCATCTGGAAGCATCTCATAGCCTTTAGATTCTGTTGTTGCTCAGATTGATAACCAGTCTAGGTTCTGTGGTGATGATGAAACTAAATCACTGATGGATTGAAAACATTTGAATACTTCTCCACAACTCTTCTTTTTGTGGTTTTTTTTGCCAGATTCAGGAGCATGAACTAGCATGAACTAGCTCTTCTTGAAATCATCAAATGATTCTCCACAAAACACCTGAGCTAACAGCTGTACAAAATAACCCAAGCAGCAACTCTTCACAGTTCACCTACCAACCATAACTCCTTATGACCCCTGCTGGCACTGAACAAAGGTCAGTTAAAACCTTCACATTTGGCTACAAATTACTTAGGCTAATACGGGGTGAAGAAACACCAAAACCAATCAAGGAAAATTAATCCTAAATCAAAGCAGAAGAAAAGCTTCTAATCACTTACTTGCTTCATCTACTGTAATCAGATGTTCTTCTCATGGAACAGCCATAAAGTTACAGTTTATATTTATGGGCTTACCCACTCACACAATAATATCTGCCAGATACTACAGCAACCATTGCACAAATCCACAAGTTTGATTTTAGCAAGAAAGTGTTTAATTAATCAGGAACAATAGCAATATACAGCAAGAGAGCTTAATGTAAAGTTTTAAGACTTATTTCCAGAAAATAAGACTGAAGGCAAGTCAGTGGATTTATGGCACTAAATTTTTCCAGCTTTGTCTTTCTTCACAATAATATCACATATGGATTTACAATTACCAACATGCATTTTCCATTGAGGAAAGGGGTAGCTGCAATCAAAGATAACAGAACTGTGAAAGCGAAGATGTGCATATATCTGGCTCTAGGTTTCTTAAGACATCAGACTCGATCTTTTAACACAACTTTATTGTTCCTAATATTTTCAACAAGATTATCTCAACCTAGCCTTTTCCCCACCTTGTTTTTCAAATATTTACCTCCCTTGAAAGTTGATAAATCTTTGTTCCAAACGATCTTGTCTTCACATCCCTGTGGAAGTAGGTATTTTATCCCACTTGTCTTGGATGGTTAGTTCCAAAACAACTGCTGCTGAATGAGATACACAACTGCACCATCCTTCTCTCCTAAGGAAAATCTTGGAATGAGTTGGAGTTCCTGATTACCTATGTCCACACTCAGAAGAGTTTTCTGTCTCCAGTGACCTCTGGCTTACCTTACCTGGTATAAATTCTGAAATGAATCAGAATAAGATAGGAAAATGAAGAAATTAACTACAAACACAATGATTTAGGGAGGCATAACTACTCATTAATTTTTTAAATGTCTGAATGTTTTTTCAGTGATACTTTATCTGTATAAAGTAAATCACTTAATAGGTGAAATTGAGTAATAGGTTTTACTCTATTACAAGGTATTTTATGCTGAAATCCAATACAGTAGTTTAATTTTTCAAAAATTCTAGCTAGTGTACTTCCATGTTAAAGCTCCTTACACTTTGACAATGGCTGTTGTAATCACCAGGCCCATCTTCTAAAACTTTTGTGTTAAAGAACATGCACATGTTGACCATTTCTTTAGAAAAATGTTTTATTAAATGTTTTTTTTAATAAGTTCAGGATTTGTATTGGATTTGATCAATGGGATCAAATACTCTCTTGCAACCTTACTTTTTATCATTTTGGTGCAGTGAAGATACTGGAGACTATCTAAATATTACCAGTTGATTATCCCTCTCATATTAATGAACTGCAAGGAGAAAGTTATCTTTACATATAGCATTTACCTAGCCCACCATTTTGTATTATCAAGGTTTTTTCCCCCCATGTGAATAATTTGTTTTCTTGTACTCTCTGTCATTAGTATCATTGCTGTTACTGTTTGTTTCCTTATCTCATTGCTGTTTCCAGTGAGTGGTGTGGGGGGAGAGTACCATTTCTAAACCAGGACACTCCTCCTAGTAAAGAGAAATACACTCAGTTGTAGAGACAATTCCCTTGACTGCTCTAACTTGAGCAGATGCTGGTGCTTGGAAAGACAAGCAGCGTGACCTTCTCTGCCACACTGTGAAGACACTTGGTGCAGCTGGTCCACACATTGCCATTTTGATAGTTCCACTCCTATAAATGATGGTGGCAAAGCTGTTAAGACAGATCTGTTTGGATCCAATAGAAATCAAAAGCCTTTGATAGGAGGCTGAAGGCAGTGCCAGTGACCCCAGCTCCAAAGCACCAATGTCTTGGCATGAATTGCACTAGCTGCAGAAGCCAGATCTGGAAGTTACCTCTAGTCATCCACAGGCTTTAAGGAGATATTTAAATGTTGCTATTAATGATGAAAAAGCTAATCCTACATATCCCAGTCATTCTGACATCAGGACCTAGCTAGAAAGAGACACATATTTGCACAGGAGGACTTTAGAGCTATTCTTCATAGAGATGGTCTATACAGCTTACTCAGAAAGAAAAGCTCTAAATATTTTCTTCAAAAAATGTAGATTGTGCAGTGTCAGATTTGTCTTAATGTGGTAGCTGGTACTTTGCTCACCTGTTCAGTAACATATATTATGTTCAGTGAGTTAGAATTGTCATGAAATGCATGCATTAGCCAATCAAAACTTGTCTTTCTTTGCAAGATCTCGGGCAGTCACTGATTGATAAGCCATAAAATGTTCATTCCTTGCCCAGAGCTTCTGATGAGTACTAAAGATTATACCATTTAACTCTCCCAACGACTGCAGCAGAGCATTAAGCAAAATGAGAATACTTGGAATTATATTTCATCCAAATATGGTTTCTTTGGGGTAAAACAAACATTTAATTTACATATTGTTGGTTTTGCTTACTTCTCTGTATGTGAAGCCATAAGTGATTTCCAGAACTGAGAAAACAATCACACTTTTCTCAAAGTCAAGCAAAGTGTAAACATATTCAAAAGAATCACAAAAGTAGCTGAACCGGTAAGCACTAAATAAATGGCCAGAACTGAAAGCAAAATAGACTTTAGTGATTAATAGAAAATATGAATACAGCTTCTTGACAAGTTTGCTCTTCATCCTAAGGATGAAATAGTCATGAAGTATTACCAGGTCACAAAGAATCAGTAAGGGAATATGCTGCAGTACCTGGCAAAGGTTGCTTCATGATCTCTGTGCTTGGAAGAAAAAAGGTAAAGCTACATTCAGGTCTTTGTCTATTGCAGAACACAAATCTTCACCATGGTTTGTAATACAGAGAAAGACATGCTAGCCACAATATGGTATGAATTATTATAAAGTCACGGACAACAAATGCACAAGAACTCCTGATGCTGTAAAAGCAAGTAGATTTTCATTCTCATTCAGAGTTTGTAATAGTTGCTTAATGACTTAAATGCAGAGACTTAGCTAAACACCATGGGGATTTGAAGCTGCCCTAAAAATAGACTGCAAAATACTACTCTTACAGAATGAGTATGTATCGTGGAGGATTCCTCTAATTAATAGTCCATAAAACTTTAAATAAATCTGCCAGTGAGCGAGATGCCTCTTAAAGAGGTAGTAAAATCTTTTATTCCAACTTGATGGAACTATATCACCCAAGGTTCTAACCCAGTTACCTTAACACATAGCTTTATAATCTCTCAAAACTTTCTAGGTAATCTTTAGCTAAACTTCATAACAAAATAGTTAGGAGTCTGATGGAAAATCCAGAAGGGTTTTTTGGGTTTTTTTTTGGTTTGTTTGTTTGTTTGTTTGTTTGTTTGTTTTAACATAAAAAGATTGAAACATCTAAACACTGAGATTAGGGTCTCCCTAAACAGATGATTAGTGAAATTATGCAAACAAATGAGATCTATAGGGATGCATTTTTTAACAAGATCTCAAGATCTGGATAAGAAAAACAAGATGAATGACAGAAGTTCCAGGAACTCTAGGAAAGCCTTTACCAGTTCAAGAAATCCCTGTAGACATACTAACTATAAAGATGCTGTCTCTGATTTATAACTGAGATCACAGATTATTCTCAGCTGGAGGAGACTCATAAGGATCATCAAGTCCAACTCTTAACTGAATGGCCTGCACAGGACTTGAACTCACAACTCCGGTGTTATTGCCACCATGCTCTAAACAATTGAGGTAGTCTCAGGGTCAACTCCTGAAGGCAAATATTCTGGGGAAGCATCACTGCATGAGTGGCCTTTAACTGCACTGTTCCCGCTGTTAAGGTGTTGGAAAAAGCATTATAGGCTACTTAGAGTTTAGGTCTGTCTTTCTACAGACATTATGTTCTTATATCAATTATATAAAAAGACAGTCTCATGAAGGTTTATATCTCCTAAACCACACAAATCATCATGATCTTTGTAAAAAAAAAAAAAAAAAGTATCCTCTTTGTCTTTACTTTGCCAGGACCTTTGTATCAGAAGTAAATAAGAAAAGAACTGTCAACTCTCTAAATTGTGTCTGTTCTCAGGTAATGTTTTAAGGTAACGTTGCTTATTTAGCATAGACACAGTTAGGAAGACCTGCCATACAAAAAAGTGCAAATGGATCTGTAGGTGTTGTCAAGTATTCACTATCATCTGAAAATATAACAAAGTGTTGAAGGTCTTTCTGAAGTAGGACAATGTAATGAAGGGAGGGAAGGCTCTCAAGCCCTCCTTTGTGTGGGATAATCATTAAACAGTGTGAACAGAAACTATTCCTTATTCATGAGTAATTTCCTCCCCTCTTGAAGATCACAGAGAACATCCACTTCCTTTAAAGAAAAATTCTGGGAAAAGTGGATTCTAAGGGGAAGATAAAACAGCTGGGGACAGGTATGAGGCAACCTACAACATTCTCTGACCTTGAAGTCTATGTTCTTGAGTATGTCAATACCAAGATTGAGAAAAGGTAGCCTGTAATGCAAGGAAAAGTGACTCAAATCCACAAACATGGCAAAATGGTAACTGAAAACAGACTTGTCAGGACTGATACTAGATCAAATCAATAAGAAACTGATTATTTCATTATACCTTGAGCAGGTACTAGGGTCTTCTGCCTTCCCAAGAATAAATTTCTCTATTTTTTTCCTACCCTGTACATGGACCAACTTTCTGAAAATTCTCTTATTTTTTTCTGCAGTCATATACACATGGAAAGGAAAAAAATAGCAAATAAATCCTCCAAAGTGTGAAGGACATTGCCCTTTTCCATGCAGAACTAATCTGCATTATCCAAACGGAAGATCCTTCTCTGATGACTACACTTCTCCTGGGATCTCAGAACTCCAGAGCCAAGAAGACAGTGGCTCATTACCACACAGATTTCCATTGACTATAACAGAGTAACTGCAGCATCTAGAGCTGTTTGTAAAGGTGCTCTTGCTGCTCACTGTCCCTCAGCAATTAGGGATTTAAATTCTTTTCTATGCTCCTGTGGTGACCTCATCAACAAAATCTGTAAACTTATTATAATTAAGAAAATCATAACATGCCAGAAGGACCTAATAATTTGACATTCTAAACTGCAAGCTTGCCAATGAATAAATGTTACGACCAAGCAGATCTGATCATCTTGCCTCCCTCTCAGCAGGAGTTTGCATCAGTCTGTTCTGTCCCTACAAATGTACAGTATATGTACATATTTTGTTGTTTCCTGCCTTTGAATCTGCAATGAGAATTCAAGGTCCTTGCCAGATATTTTTACAGGTTCCAAAATGATGCCTCATTAATGAAAGCTCTTTTCTACACAGCAGAGAAGTGTGCAGCATGTTCAACAATCTACAGGTTTGATGTACATTCTCATCAAAAATTTTGAAAAATTTGGTTCTCTTTCTCACAAATTTCTGGAAACTTTAAGAGTTATCTTGGATTCAAGTGTACTAGAGGGATCTGCTTGTATTCTAAAATAAGGTTTGAATGTTTTTTGTTCTTAAGTCTCAAGGACAGCCCTAACAAAATTATTTCTGCAGCCATTTATAGATGCCTTGGTGATATCCTGGAGATCAATTTTAAGTGGATATGAGGCAGGAATCAAGAAGATTTCTTAAAGTATGATGAGTACTTTTCATCTTTTGCTATCTATTTTGTAGAAGTACTTAGCCAGGAATCCTTAAAATATAAGAAAATATTACCGTATGAGGAATGCTTGACTTGGGGAAAATAGTCAAAGTTTTAAGACATTAACCAGAAGATATCAATATTGTCCTAATTCTTAATAATTAAGAATCATTAATTCCTTGTACTCGGGACACCTAGTGGAAAATGTTTTTTACAGAAGACAATACCAAAAAAAAAAAAAACAAAAAACAAAGCAGGCAAAGTCCTGTGTGTAACCTGCTGCAGGAAAGTTTCCCATGAAGCATATCTACTCACCTCTGGTGCACTAGTCATTACTTTAAAAGGACTGTAAAAGGACTGTAAGTTCTGCTGCTACTACTGAAGCTAGGAAAAGAGCAAACAACAGGAAAAAAATATAATATCAATTTTATTACAGTTTATTATTTGCATTACCATATGGCCTAGAATCCAAAGTTATAGACCTAAAATCATTGTGATAAAAATTGGAAATTTGGGAGAAGTTTCATGTTTGTTTTTCTGAAAAGGTCATAAACTGCTCATCTAAAATGCTTAATCCATTCTGTATTCTACATTATTTACTAACCCTGAACTTTCATTAGCTTGAGTAGAACTCTGAATCATGTTTCTTTTAAAAAGGTACAAAGCATTATTTAATTTTCTCCGATAAAAACTAGGCTGATCAGTTTGCATGTTAAAGTTGTGCATTCTAAAATCAACACAATGTTTTTCAGTTTTCACAGAATGTTTCTCAGTCTAATGCATACATGTTATAAGTGCTCTTATTGGTAAGACATGAGCAGAAATCATTATTTCCTCACAATAACAGCCATTGTCATAGTGATTCAGACCAATTCACTGAGTCCAATACCCTCTTTCTGACAGCGACTGGCATCAGAGAAAAGGGCAAGAAACCATGAAATTGGCAATTATGGAATTATCTTTCAAGAGGTAAAGTTGCTTCTTATATCTGAATTTAGAAGTGTAGTGCCCTGAAACTTGAGCATCCATAGAAATTGTGCTAAACTTCTGACTCATATGGTTTCTTATGGCAACAAGTTCTAGGCGGCTCAAATGTATTACTGCACTGGTATTGTATAAGCTTAATTTCAAAAATATTTCCTTCTGCTTTTAATTTTCTTGCACTTTTGCTCTGGAAATGCAAAAGGTAATAAGAAGTTTTTGTGGCTGTAATTTAAGCAGCTCCCGTATTTGCGCTCAAAGCAAACACAATCCATGTTTCTGTGCTCCTAGAAGAAGAAGTGAAGAACATAACATAAAAGCTTTAAAAAATACTTTACATCTAGCTACATCCCTTTTCTACTCTCTTACAATTATGGTATACATGCCTTCATATACATGTGAATATTTATTTCTAATAACCAGCCAATACCACAAGTGCATAAACTCACATGGACATAAATGTTAAGCCCTCTCCATTGCTGAATTCAGTTTTAAACACAGAAAAGCAATTTCATTAGCCCTTGAAGAGAATAGTGAAGGAGAAAATGGAAAAATAAAAAATTTAATGTACATTGCCGAAACAGCCTAACAAATTTAGCCATGTATTTAGTCATTAAATGCAACTGAAGAAATATGGACCTTACAACTTCAAAAACACTAGCTCAGTTGTTTGGAAGCTCACTAACAGAGGATCCATTAACTGCAGAGCAAAGCAAATAGAAAACCTACAAGACAACCAAAAAGTCATATATACAGTGCAAGTCCCTAGAAGACAACATCGAAAATCAAAACCTACCCGAGTAACAAAGGAAAAAAAACCTACAAACTCTGCAAAGGAACAATCCTTCTATATGGTAGAGTACTGAACAGATCTTTTACAAAGGTTGATGCATTGGGTAAAGTTGTCTTAATGAATTTGCTTATTGAGCTGTCCCTGTTGAATACACACTAAAAATACAAGTAGTGAAGTCAGTGCACCAGATTTATAGGAAAACTAATATAAATTGTATAGATACATGTAACATAAAACAGAGTAAAGTGCAGTAACGTAAAAGGAAAGAAAAAAATAGCTGGAACAGCTACTGATACTTAATAACAATTTAGTAAGAGAACCCTACTCAATTACTTCATAAATCTGTAACTTTATCCCCAAGAGTTCAGTTCCCACCAGACACTTTAAAACAAAACAAAATGTTCGGGAGAGCCGTATCAAACACTGGCTGAAATTCCAGGAAGACTCCCATTGACTTGAGTAGCTTTTGAATGGAGAACAGAAATTATTAGATCTATTCTCTTTGAAGAGACTGCAAAACTTTGTATTTATGGTTAGTCCTATGAAGCAGCAGTATTTAAGAAACCAGTCCTCCTTAATGACAAATCACACCTCCAAATTGCTTTCACAGTGGTGATACCCTGGAGCTATGCAAGACCCTGAGCTGTCCTTCAGTGTTTTGCCACCAAAAATATTGCCAGTAAGTACTGCTCTGTTTCCACCTGCAGCATACTCTAAATGAAGGTAAATAAGGCATTCATGCAGGAAATTAACACATGGCATAAAATAATACTGAGCTTCAGGGTGAAAGCTAGCATCACGTCAGAGGGAAAATCAGAGTGTAACAGTATGTGTACAGTCCCAAGCAGGGGCTTCATAAGGCAGCTCAGACACCTAATAAATGTACTGACAGATCAGGCACACAAACCAAAACTAACATGTTGTCCCTTGTGCTATGGCCTGAAAAGCCACAGATGTTTTTTCTTAACTTTTCCTGATTTCTGCAATATTCATGTGTTCTTATAAAGTATTTTGTTAAATTGTTTGCAAAATTCACATTCAAGTTTTTAACGAAACTATCTTAATATAGCCTTCACAATCTATGCAGTTTTATAAGCAATGAGGTGCAATTCCCACTTCTAGTACCAGTCTGTGTGGGTTTTATTATTTGGGGTAGGGAGGGAGAACCAAGCTAAATCCACAAGTCTATGGGAATCTCTCTCAAAAGTGAGGCACAGAAACAAGCTAGAGTTAAAGTAATGTAAAATTCTGTGTCCAGCATCCTGAAGGGGTAGTAAACAGGTGACAAGTGAACCTTCTCTCTTTCAGACTCCATCAGATGCCAAAATATCCTCTAAGCTTTAGATTTTGGTTAACCCTGAAAATTTCCATGATGCATTTGTGGCAGATTAGCTGGGATTCCATCACCAGAGTGCTTGAGATATTTCCTATTTCACAAGATTTCCTACTTTCAGATTCAATTCAGGTATATCATCAACCCTGGTTCTTCCTTAGATGGCAACTTCTTACACAGCAAATAAAGTGATTTTAAACTGTGTCTATGCCAGTGGCACTAGAGCCTGCTCACCCATGGGTATCAATAATACCCACACAAGACTATGGTAATATTCAGTGCATGAATAATTCATTAGGATTTTTAAAACTTCCAGCAATGTACATTCACAAACTAGTCTGCAGTCTGACTATAGCACAGGAGTCACATGGAAGACAGCTGAGATTTTGTAGCAACATTCACACAAAAACCTGGCAAACAATTTGAGAACTAATTTAGAGTTTAACTTAAAAAAATATATATGGACAGATTTTTGCCATTAATGCGGATGAGAACAGTTGTAAGAGCAGTAACATCTTTAGGGAAGCTGCAAAGAAGTTGCCAGTTCAAAAAGGTGAAAATTTTGAGAAATGCTTAAGAATGGAGAAAAAAAGAGCTGCCAGGACTAAATTTGCTATTCCTGCCACAAGAAAAGGAAGTAAAGGTCAGGGTGAACAGGGGGTCACTTAACCAAGCCAAAAATGCAGAATAGGTGTTTTAGATGAGGCAACACTGTAACCAACCACTAGGAAAGGAAGAGGACACAAAGAACCTTGTGTTTGCTGATACTGATGCACAGGGGCCAAAAGCAACAGAAAGCAACAGAAAGAATATTTCTTCTCCACAGGTGGCTCAAACTGCAGAGGAGACGCCTGTGGCTGGGGAAGGGGGGAAAGTGGGACACTGCATCCCTCAGCCAGCTGACCTCTCCAGTGCACTGCATAAGGAAGCTTAGGAGACAGAAAGTTTGGGGCCAGGCCAGAGCATCATCGTCCAAAATGGTTTCACTGAGCCAAAACTCTCCATGGAACAGCTGGTTGTATTTGCCGCATCCCTGTACTGTGAAGCAGAAAATACAAGTCTATTGCCTGCTGTTTTCTAAGGAAAGCTCTCTGTAAGCCGTTGGCACTGTATTTGTGCTTTGCTCTATCAATTTGCTAAGGTTTTTAGGAGGATAAAAAGGGGCAAGGCAAAATAAAACAAAGATCCTGAAAAGTAAATGGAAGATGTCTGAGAGTTTACAATGAAGAGCAACCTGGGGGAAAAGGAGAGGACAGAAAGGGAGAAGAGGTGAAAAAGAAACCTTTTGTGGAATCTGATTCATCACACTATTTTCCTGTTAAGGTTATAACAATCTCCTTTATTTTAATATATTCAGGAAATTACTTAATTTCAACCAGAATTGTCTCGGGCTGAAATGACAATTGCTAATGGCAGTCTATAAAATCCAGACATTCTCTCTGACTCATTATATATATATTTTAAGGGAAAGTAGAAAATCATCTATCTATTGGAAGTCATTGCTGTCTCTTGGCCAGGCAAATATTCACCAGCAAGCAGCATGGAAATATCTTCAGGAGCCCCTGTTCTGAGCAAGGAATTAATCCATGGGTCCAATATCTCAATTCTCTGGCTTTTAATTGACAAGTTATAGCCTTTGCACTTCAGCATTTTCCTTCATTATATACTCTAATGAATGAGTTTATTAGGAAGATTTTCACAAAAAGAGAATCTTTCAAGGAAAGTAAAACTTTGTGTTTCACAGGGTATCTGTTAAAAAAGGCTAGAAAGACAATTTTCCATCCAAAAAAGCTGATACCCTTTCTAGGAATACTATCCAGTCTGCGACAGAAATGTGGACTGGACTCAATACAGTGTTTCTATTCTTCCAATAAAGAAATTCTGAAAAAGAGTGAGTACAAATTTTCCTAGAGGATGTGAATGAAGTGCTCAGTGAAGAAAATTACTTGGTGCCCTTAGTACCTTACATTTTTCTTCATCTTAGCCTTTTTTGTTAAAGTAACATTATGAATATTTGAAGCCTACCAGTTACAGAAAAAAATGCAAGGTTGTTGTGTCTAAACACAGCCAAACATAGAACAGATTTAGTTTGCAGTAAATCCAAACAAAAATCACAGAATCACACAATCAGCTGGTTTGACCTTTGCGATCATTGAGTCCAGCCTATGACCCAACACCACTAGACCATGACACTAAGTGACACATCCACCTCCAGGAACAATTACTTCAATGTCAATAATTACAGGTAAATGATTTTGCTGTTGCCGTGTACTGAAGTACAGCTTTGTACAGTATAAAAGTCTCAGTGGATAAAAAATCTTCCTTTTGAATATTTTTAAGATTAGGATGTCATTTATTTGAGCTATTACTCCTTGAAATTATCTTTAAGATAGTATGCAATTTCAAAGGCTTGTTGTTACAATTTCTTGAGGCTTTAACAGGGTCTTGGGGCTGAAAATGTTGCAACACACTAGATAGATTATGTAATTCTTGCTCTTAGTAATGCTACTCCGTATTGTCTCTCAAAGCAACAGAGAGAATATTCCTTAGAAAACACAATTTCTGTAGATGTCTAAGAGACCAGAAAAAAAGCAAATAAATAGTATAAGTTGAAAATGAAGTTGACATAAAAACATGTTGACTAAGTGTTTGTGCCTCACACCATTAGGTCTCAGCAATTCCTTTAGATAGTTACAATGTACCTTTATTTGTTTTACATTATTTTACTAACTAACCATATTAGTGCTGTACTTTGGGTCATTTATAAAATGTTACCTTCTTCCAGCGACCTTTTGTCACACAAACAAGATATTTTGCATTTCAAATGCAACCACTATTCAGCGATTTGTTTTTCTTTCTTGGTCCTCCCCTTCTCTTGCTTTGGCTTACTACCCAAAATGTATTGGTTGTTGGGTTTCCCCCCTTTTATCTCAATATATAAATGTAATAATAGAAGTAATTAATGTTTAGCTGTTTAACTTCGATTTTATGCAGAGTAGACATCTGATGATCAAATCCACCCAATGTCTGCAATTAGAGCAACTTGTGCAGCTGCTCTTCCTCTTGCTAGCTGGAAAGCTCTTCCCTTTTGCTCTGAACTGATTTGTGATGTACTTGATGTACAGTGTTCTATGTAGAGCTTTGAAATAAATTTGGGATATTATTCTATCTTCAGGGCCAAAACAGAGAAAGGCTGCATTAAGCATTTAGGTGGGAGAAGGAGAAAGAGAGGAAGGGAAGGAGAGGAAAATAAAATGAAAAGGCAATGACTACAAGATGCCCAGGCTGTATATGGCACTGGAAAATCATTGTCAGCTTTGCTGTCACTGTCACACTAAACTTCCCAGATGTTCATATCTGGAAATGTCACAAAATGTCATGGCATAAGTCACTGTATTTTGTTTTCTGTAGAAAGAGTGAACAATAATAAAACAGCCTCGGGAGTGTATGGCTAGCCAACAGCAGCTTGTAAAGGTCTCAGTAAAACAGCATGTGTGCACATTCTGGAAAATAAGCAAACATCAGCTTCTTTT
This sequence comes from Chloebia gouldiae, assembly GCA_003676055.1. NCBI lineage: Eukaryota > Metazoa > Chordata > Aves > Passeriformes > Passeridae > Chloebia > Chloebia gouldiae. The sequence continues at coordinate 46,588,317 of QUSF01000002.1, read as the reverse complement.
CTTCTTCCTTTTTTTTTTTTTTAAAAAAACTAATAACAGTGCTTGATTTGATAGAAATTTAACATTTAAATTAAACACCAAGAAAAGACTCTTACGCAATCTTTTCCTGATCTGAAAGCTGCCTTTGTCCACAAGCTAAAATGCTGATGTCAGATTAGTTATTGACAGAGCCAGTACAAATTCATTTATCTTCTGGAATTTGATGTAGTGCTCTACAATTAAAAGCAGAAACCTCTGTGAAATAAGCTCTTCACTGCTGACATCAATGTGGGAGAAGGATTTGTATTTTAAAGCAAGATCTTTCAAAGCACAGATTTTATCTTCTTCACAAGGTTTGTGGTTTTGACTGAAGTCCAGGTCAGGTTCTCTCTGTAATCTTCTTTCTCTCAAATTACTTCCATCTGCTTTTCAAAAAACAAAACCAACTATACATGCACAAACTCAACAAGACACCCTTCACTTAACCATTAAGATTAAGCTTTATAAAATAGTATCTGCAGTCTATACATCCAAGTAAAACAACTTCGGATAAAATGATGTTGGCTCCTTTACAAAAGGAAAAAAGAAAGGAAATCAATCATCAGTTTTTCTGCTCATAGAACTCAGCACATCCTCAAGCTACAGTTAAAATCCTTTCCTTACAATCCTGCTCTTGCATATAATTAAGTTCATTGTAATAAGTTAATATTACAATGCTGTGACCTACTTACAAAGTCAGAACTGTCAAATGGCTAAAAATGACCCACTCACTTTTACATCGATTTTTACTAAGTCACTAAGTCCCCTTTGTTGTTTCGTGAATCATGTGCCTCTGCTTTATCTACACAGCATGTGTGGGGCACACACACTCCTGCCTTTTTATAACCAGCTACAGAACAGAGGTGGGCACAAGGAACTAAACAAGAATAAATGCTGAGCCAGAACCATTTGTTTTCAAAGATATATTTGCTCCAAGAGAGTGACTTATTTCCATGTCTATTTTATATATGCCAAATGACTCAGAAGTCATCATTTAGTCTTGTAGTCCTTGGTACATTAGTCTAATGTAACATCACTGAGAAGATGCATTCTCCTTTATTTGAAGGACAGGTGGCAGCCATACTTTGGTCAACTGTAAATTTGTTCACTCCATATCTCTTTTTCATCACACTTTGCTTTATTCTATAATGGTTTGCTCTACTCTTTTTCAGTGTTTTATTCTTTTTTTTTTTATCCCAAGCTTTTATCAGTGTTAATGAGCAATCAAGCTTAGAAACATTTAGATGCTTTTCAGTTATTTTATTAGATGCTATGTTTCAAAAGAGAGGTGAACTATTCTGTTTATTTAATAGAAGCATTATCACCATGTGATGGATTCTGCACATCATTCTGGTCCTTTCTGCTGTCATCTGAGGACTGAAGATTTTACCTGGAAGCAGCCATTCATCATCCACCATTTCCTAAAACAGGAGTGAGTCTTTGCCTCCCACACTCAATAAATTCACAGGAATTACTGCCAAAACCCTTTAAAACAAACAATACTATATTCATATTACAAAGGAGAAACAGACTTTCATAAGGTCAGATCTCTCTCCTTAAATTTTAGTTATTATTATCTCTGTCTTTCCACCTCTTCTTAAATTATGGGCTGAACAAGAGGCTGTAATTCTACTTCAGAGTTCTCCTCACAACCATTCTGACTCCTGGTACCACCTGGCTTCTCAAACTCACAGTACAGCTGCCTGCAGTGTTGTCATGTTAACCCATTGCTGAGGTGGCCAATGGGAGGCTGATTAAAGGCACCCGTCCTGATTTATGCATTTGCCAATTGCAGCATGTACACTGGATATTCTCTGCTGAGAAGGGGTGTGGGGCCTCTCAGCTGGGAGTAGATGATGATCCTGAAGTGGATGTGTTTGACTGCAGCACAGAGCAGGCAGAATGCACAGTAAGCTAGGGGCATCCAGCAAAAACAGTGATTAAGAGGGTCCTAAAACAAGCAGAGAACAGCCTCAAAGCCAAACCTCAGAGCTGATGATAAAAAAGATACACAGAGGTTTCACAGAGGTTCAGAAGAGGCAATGCAGAATTCGCTGTTCCTCAGAGAAGTGATGAAAGCTGCTGGAATCACAGCAGGACAGAATTCACTCAACAATCACAGTAGGCTGTGAGGGGTAAGAGATATGACCAATAAGCCTTGAATTTTCTCTGTTTCAAGAGCTTTTCACCTTTAGTAGTTTTGGGTTGTTCACTTGAAAGAATAGGTGTGGCTAGATCTCCATGAAAGAAACAACTGAGACTAAGTTGTCAGAAAATAGAGGAAATATCTGTCTCACTTCAGACTGTTCATTATAAATGTCTTCCTCTGCTAGGGCTTAGTTAATTTCCCATTTAGCAACTTTCACAAACACATTCCTTGCAAAAAATTAGATAATAGCCACTGTCAATTCTATATAATGGAATGGCATAATTCTACTCTTCTTTTTTCCTCCTCTCTGCAGGATTTGCAGCTGTCTGTTATACGGACTATTTTAGGGACCTAAAGAGCTACATTTTCAGGGAGGGATTAGCTTACATCTCCACATCTTTAGATAAATAAATAATATACTATACAATGTGACTGCTTGAAAATATACATAATTCCCACCATACGAACTTCCAACAGCAGATAATGTCAACAGGAGAGTGATGAAGCTATGCAAAAAAGTACTTACACCATTGTCAGGAAAAAAAAAAAAACAAAAAAACCAGAACCAACCAGATGAAGAAAAAGGGTAAAATAATGCAAGCATAAACACTGCTAAGAAATAGTTTTGTGTTAAGATACCCCATGTGGCATTAAGTGTTGACATAAGCATGAAACTCCTAAGTCAACCTCTCACTTTGTTCCAGCTTCTACTGTGCTATTTAGTACTCTGCCTAACAATTAAGATGTTATTTCTATTTTATGTTCTAATGGATGTGTAGGCAATAGCTTATTTCATTAAATGAACAATGGAAGTGCAGTGCCTGGAGTCTCCTCAACATTTCAAGGTATTAAAAAAACTGCAGGCTTTTCTTCTTCCTTGTCAATATCTTCTTTAAGGAAGGGAATGACTTTCAGGCTTTCAGTGTACTTGAATACAGTTGTCTTCATTTTTTAATATCAATACTATTGAAGCTGCATCTGTCTATATTTATTGAACTGAAAAAGCCTGGAGATACAAAATTTCTAGTACAAGAATTCTTATCTCTCTAATTCATTTTCAAAATTTGTTTCTTGGTATACAGTATTTACTTCTCTGCATCTCAGATTCTTTGCTTGAATTGCTACCTGTTCCCTTAAGCTCTCTAACAAATTAATACATTGTACTAATACCTAAGGCAGAGTTTCCTAATAAAGCCAGTCTACTGAGTCCTTTAAGATAAAGGTAGAAAAGCTTAATTCCAAAACACTGAAGTTTGCAAATCTAACTAGGATGCTACATAATGTCTTTATAAAACCTTTTATTTCAAAAAAAGGGCTGTTTTTTGAAGACAGCTTTTGACATTCAAAACTGCAGTAAGTAACTAAGAATCTTACTTCTAATTTCTTAGACTGAAAAGTTCCATTTTTGATTTAAACTATCATTTGGCGGGGGGTGTGTGTGTGGGGGGGAATTTATCTATAGCAATGCAATAATACAAAAAACTGAAAAAATATTACAGAACTATTTCATTCTACTTCAAACTAAGAACACTCTAATAATGTGGAAAAGACTAAAAAATTCTGAATTTTTATCCCAATTTTGGACTTTATTGTTTTTTTGTGCACTTCTGTTTTTTAGAACGTCAAATAATTATTTTTCATTCAGATTTTTCTCTAGCTATAGAATCTTTGAAGGGTTCCCAGTCTCATTTCTCAAATCCTTTCTTATATTAATTTTTGGATGAGTAGATAATGACCAAACCTCAATATTATCTGTGGCTGTCCCTTATCAAAAATCTCTGTTCTAAGATGACAGAGAAGGCAATATAATTATTTTAATTTCTTGTTTTATTGTTTCCAATACTTAGTAATATATCTTCCCACCATGACTATATATCATCATTGTCTGCTTCAGCCCATAGTGGCACAAGCTATGTTAATTCCTAAGAAACATTTCTGCCAATGTGACAGATCAACACAAATTACTTGAACTATCAGTTTAGAGGCATTGGTTACTCCATTTTAATGAACTTCTAGGAATCATGCTGGAATTTCAATATCAATTTGTGTTTCTGCACACATGAAGGATAAGTAGAATTACACAATAGGAACTGATCAGCTCTGTTGCAATCTTCAGTCATGAAATTCCCACAGAAAATTACATTAAGGATCGCTGATAGTCACTTCTTTCTTTTGGCTCTTCTTTCTTTTGTAAGATGTTATAAACTGAGGATACCCTGCACTATTTCCTCCTTCTTGAAAAGGCTAAAGCTGAATATATTATTGAAAGCCTGTAAAACTTTGTACTAAAAACATGACTTCAAAAGATACAAAATTGAAAAGGGTTCCTTTCTGTCAAGGAAAACTACAGCTCTACTGTACGATTCTGTGACCTAAAAATTTCTCAACAAAATGAGAACATAATCCTATAGCTGCTTTTTCTTTTCCCTTCTTTAATTGTAAAGCTATTTATTTTTCTGCAGAGACCGGTTAGAGGCACTAAACCAAATGTCAGCCTCCCACATGGATGCATATTTATCTGTAATCTTAGGGTCACTGTGACACATCCTGTGCTTAGCTGAGTTATTCAGCAGAAGCCATCTGCTTCAGCCCTGACCTCCCCTAGACTAAAACTGGTCAGAGCTGGGACCCAACACCTGTTTGGACAGCATATGCTGGAAGGCTCCATTACCTTACAAGTGTGAGATTAATCTGTGGATTCCTCACTTTTCAGATGACAAGCTTTATTTGGGGATTGTTACTGACAACTCAGACATGTGCTTTTCATAATCTAAAGCTTGAAGTGAATACAGAGTTGCTAGTTTTATGAACTTCAGGTCACTGTTTTAAGCTGCAATTTAAAACAGTGCTACCTGTGCTTTTCTCCTTAAAAATTATAATTTAGATGGTCCTATACCTCACTTTAATCCCTCACACAGCTGCAACACTTAGTACATTTACTCTTTTATTTCTTATTTAGAAAGAAGCCAGGATTCCCATGTTTATATATACATATATATAAGCATAAAGTAGTGGAAAAAGATATGTAGGTCACTAAGAAAATCCAAGATCTACAGGGAATATTACTGGGAAATTTTTTTCTTCCCTTTTTTATTAGGCCATTCATCGAAGTATGACTACTGGAACAAAGGCTGTTGAAGCAGTAAACTGGTCTCAAGAATCCATCAATTCAACTGGAGGGCACAGTCTCTTCCCAATGAATTAAACAGGGAAGAAAAAAAATTGACACTCATTTTCTTACCTGTGAATACTCTAACTCTGCATTTGTTTGAGCAATGCTTAAGGTAAGGATAAGGATAGCCTTTGCCATTCCCTGATTACAGGCAGGTGCTTAGCTCTCACAAATCACATTAGGTCTTCACTTCCTCTTTCTGTCCTCTCATTTTCACCAGGTACCAGTGTCCCAGGATCTGCAGCAGGCTGATGTGTTTCTGCCATGTGTCTCTTCACATTTCTCTGGTGGCGTTCTAAGAGAGGGAAAATCTGGCTCTGCTAGCCCCACATCAGCATAGCAAAATGTATCCAATTTCTGGTATCTTTGCCCAGGCAGATTGACTCAAACAGAGAAGAGACCATGACCTTTCCATTTCATTCTTCCTCACTGCCATGACATAGCCGAGCTGTCCTATTCATCAGAGCATTTAAGGGTGTGATTTTAGTTATATACATGCTTTGCTGAGTCCTAGCCTCTATAATTATGGAAAAAAAAATAACAATTGCTTAAAATACAGTTGTATTTTCCATAAATGTCAAAGGCATTTCCAACCCCAGATGGGTGCTCTTTAAAGTGTCAAATCTAAAATAAATACACACTACTGGAATCCACAAAAAAAAAAAAAATTAAAAAACCAAATACATTTGAGTTCAACTAGAGCAGTTACTCCAGTAAAATTAACATTCTGGTCCTTTCACTCAGAAAGAGATTTTTTTCATCTGTGCAAATGTGGGAAATTAGCTGAAAAGGAAACATTATAATATAAATCTTGCACTGTAGCTTCTTTCTTCACATCCTTAGTCCACATAAGTAACGCAAAATAGGTCATTGAATTGACACTAAGGGTCATGCAGGACAGGGAAGGAGCTCTGCTTTACAAAATAAATAATACTCTTTCATATCTATTACAATTCCTACAGGGGAAAAAATCCCAACTCTCCCCACCCAGAATTCCCCAATATACTCAAGAAACCCAAAACAAAACTAAACAAAAACCAATGCCCAAATGAATTAGAGAACAGCTTTTATTTATATCTCAAAAGAAAAAAAAAATACAGTTTCACACTTTTGAGCCCTTAAATGCACTCTATATGAAGTCACTGCAGTCAATTTTGTGCTACAGTTTAACTGACCTAGTGAAAACTCATGCTTTTAGATTTAAAATATCTTCCATTTTTGTGTTTCCTTTCATGTTGCCCGAGGACACTGTACAACACAAAAGATGGAAATTATCTCATTGCTTTCAACCACTGAAAACAGAGAAATGAAGGTGTTGGTTACACTCATCCATTGGTGTTAAGAAGTCATACTGTGGCTATCCATTACTTGCCTTTTAGAAGCACTTAATCCTCATTAGATTCATAATCTGATTTTTTTCTTGCATAAGCACTACATTCATTCCACAATTCAAAAGATCATTGAAGTAAACAAACACTTTCAAATATTTTTAATTATCTCTGACTTACAGAGGATTCAGAGGAATTGATCGGGATTGATCAAACGAATCAATAAATTTAAGAAGTAGGTAAAAGTGCTGAAAGTCCTATAGACAAGAATAGTTATTAAAGAGAGAAGCTAATTTATAGAAATTACACATAATTTTAATATGCCTAATAAAAATAGCCTTCGGGCAAAAATATTCTCATGTTATTCCATAGAGAGTACTTAAATTAAAGGTATGGAGCATTAGGTGACAACTAAAAATAATTTTTTCTTAAAGCAATATCTCATTATGCCTAGTCACAGTAATATATTACATCTGTAACTTTACTTTCAAATAAACTTATTGAAAAAGAAAAATGTGCAATAGTACCACATAAATAAAGGCCATTCACTTCTACATAAAGATAAATTTAGCAAATCAAGGGAAGTCTTATATGCTCTTACACACATAACCACAATTACGTTAAGGACAACTAAGAAGAAATACATAGATTAAACCATGTTTAGTTGATTCAACAGAACACCATTACATGATTCTAGAGGAACCAGAAACCAGGAGCTCAAGAAATCTTAGAGGGTGTTTGGAACATGAAATTTATTCACTCTTTTGCAAAAGCTTATCGACAAAAAAAGACTCTAGAGTTTCCCAGTAAAAATTCCAAATCTTGTTGTAGTAGAGATATACTACCACATAAATTAACTGAGATTAAGCAATAATCAAATGGTATCTCCCCCTTATGAGAGCAGGGAAGAAATCATCCTCAGTCAAGGCAGAATCAGGAAATAAGCATATTTTCAAGTACACCAGTCAATGCAGCAACAAAATTTCAGCAGTGGGGCTACTTCAAGTGCCAGACTGCCCTGGAACATACTGGACAAGGCAGGTACCTTGAACATGCACAAAAGCCATGAGATAACCAGAAGCCAAGCTCCTCTACCAGCTTAAAATGCATCAGGCTTTTACCCACCAGGGGAATCAGCTGCAGCTGGTCTCTTAGAACCTGATGGAAGATAGGGAACCAGCTGTAAAACTGGGATTAGTCTTTACATGCACTGAGAAGTGCATGTCTGAGTCATTTTATGGAATGTCTTATTTCACAGTAGTGCCTCAAGCACAGTAAAATAAAAATTTTTAAGGGAAAAGGGAACAATTTCATTTGACCCTTCAGTAAGAGCTTGGGAGGGGCCCATCTGCTACCACAACAGGTGAATGACAGTTTTGCCTTCATGTTTCACTAAGATTCCCCTCAGTGACTCAGTGAAAAAAAAAGAAATAAGGGTAATGATAGTCATCCAACAATCTAAATCCAGATGCACCAGCTTGGAAATTATAAACCATTGTTTACCATGTCAAAAGCAATGACAAGGCTGTTTGCACCACAGAAAGGTAGGTGGTGGGTTGGTGGGGAAAGAGAAGAAATCTAACCAGAGGTAGTCACACTCTACCTACCTCAGGGCTCTTCTCAGTTGTAGCTTTTAATCTCAGTTTTGTTGCTATATTCTAGGATTGTTTTGTTGTTTTTTGGGTTTTTTTCCTCTCCTGCATATAGCAAAACATGCAGCAAATAATCTGTGGCCATCCAGATCAAATAACTTCTGTAGGGTTTCACAGTGTCTGAGGATACTTTAAATCCTGACTGTAATGGATCTAGTGCTGGAAGAACAATCTGACATCTTTAGCCAGAAGAAAAGAAGACTTTACCAAAGGATGCTTCAGAATCACTTAGGTATGTTATGTGGTGCACTAATGGCCAGATACCCCTTGTGGCTTAAAATTTAGTGATTAATTGTAATAAAATATTCCTTTTAACACAAAAAAAACCCCTTAAAAAATAGAAACACAAACAGAAGACTCTCTTAAAACCATGGGAATATTACATTTAAAATGATGTCAAACAAGTTATTTAGTTCTACAGTGAATACCACTCTTCAGGAGAATCCATTTGTCAGACTGGCAAAAGATAAAAAACAAAGGGTGTAAACATTCCCCTCAGTAATGTTTTCAGAAGAGCTTCTATAAACCAGGATACTTATCTATATTCACTGTTATTTATTTCCCTTTAAAAACAGCATCCATTGCCTCACCTACCAGGGCTTCTGCATTAACTTCAGAAAGAGAATAAAAAAATTCAGAATACAGATCTGAAGAGACTCTAAAACCTAGTAGCTGCATATGTCTCAAAAAAAAAATTCATTTTGGCAGACGAGAGTTATTTTCAGGAAGGTTTGGAGACTGTTTTCTGAAAGGCACATTGAAATGCTAACTAATTGCAGTCACATTATTTGCCATATCATCAATGGTGAACATTTTATGGCTGGATGCAACTAGATTAATATCAATTAAAAAGATGAGGGCTTCCTTATCATGTATTTTTATTTAGTTTGACAGCTGCTTTCTGAATGGCACAGAAGGGTGCCTATGAAATAATAAACCAAGTGAATAAATAATAATAATAATCAGTACCCTCTCAGATATTTTTTAGCTCTTTTATAGGTGATAGCCTTCATAAAGGAGGCAGTTCAATAATAGAGTTTAAATTGTGCCAATTGTCATGCTTGAAGTTCCATCTGAAAACTAAGCAATTTGTACTATCTACTGAAACAGGGCATACTGAAAGCAAAAGAATGAGGAAATATTGCTAGAAATTAACAGGTATAGAGATATCACTGAAAAGCTGAAAGAGACTAAAAAAAGAAAGCAACACAGAACTGAAAGGAAGGATAGGAAATACTAGAGGAATGTTGAAACTGCCTCTGCCGTTTTCATCTAGAATTTTCCTTGTTTTTGCTTTCCTGTGATTGCTGTATCTTTTGAGACCTTTGGGATAAATAATAGCCACTTACACAGCTTCTTTGTGTGTCCTGAAAAGTAAATAAACATTTAATCAACTCCACATTTGTCACAAAACATTAATATTGCTTTTATGATTAAGGCTGCACTTCAAAACACTCAGCAACTGAGACAATAAAGAACTACTGCCACTCACCAAAAGAGACATACTTCAGCCTTGCATGAAGCTTCATCCCAACTCATGTCACGCAGAGCTTGCCAATATGCTTACGCTGGATTGTTTTGCTAGGCAGGAATTATTATGCTTTTGTTCTCACATTTTTCTGTTGAACTTTCAATTCAGGTTGACCTTGCTACTGACACCAATAATGCAACACTGGCAAGACAAGGGAAGATGAACTACGAAGTATTTGCATGGTTGATAACAAACAAGGGAAGTTGTAGAATTCCCTAAGCTTGTACAGGTATCTTCTGTATCGACTCCTTCTAAACACAAGTGAAGCTGAAAAGATTGATTCTTTGGCTGTCAATTAAATTTTTGGTTGTGGCTGCCTACTGAAATCCCCAGTAGAACATGCCAGTCTCTTGACAAGTAATCCAGAATAAATGACATGAAAACCTTTTAAACATCATGGTTTTCTATGGTTTTGCTCAATTGATGTTTAAGGTTTATTCTTTGTGTGTTATTTGTTTTGGGGTTCAGGGGGTTTTGGGTTTTTTTTTTTTTGGAATTGAAGGAGAACTTTTTGCAGTTGGGTTTCTGTCAATATTAAAAGTATATTCTAAATAGAAGAAAGCTGAAGAAGGAACTCCAATATGGCAGAAGTAGGAAAGCTTCCTTGGGTTAATGCTTGAAAGGCAACTTTCTAGTACAGGTGGAATATCAAATGAAATTATGTCTACTTAAGATATAAAAAAACCAAAGATTTTCCTCTCCTGGTAACTAAGCAGTGTGGTACGCAATTACTGAAAGAAAAGAGCTGTGGAATGAGGAAAAAAAAGTCATTGTAAAACTTTGGTGCTGCTGTTGCTGTATTTTAACATGACTTTGCTTGTTTATTTATAGAAAGCAACTGTGAAAATGCACTACCCATTTATCAATGTGCAGATTGTTTTATGACTCCCAAGTAAAAGAACATCCTAAGCTTAGCTAGTCAACAAATAAGCAAGCCTGGATTTCTTAGGGTCCATCATGTTTAACTGTCAGAATAATTTAGGAAAGGTACTGTGACTTTCACACTTATCATACCTCTACCTTTTCAAAAATATGTACAAGTCTACAAAAAGCTGCTTAATTTTTTTCTAGGTATAGGTTTTATCTGTAGAGAGCTTTAGTGTCTCCACCCTTAGCTGCTAAGTTGTATACTTCACTTTATTAATTAGAAATATTTTGGAGGCCATCACATGAGCAAATCTACTGTTTGGTGACGAATCTTTTGACAAAGTTCCCTATCTTCACATGTTTTGACCGTTAGCTCCCTGAAAAAATAAAAGAAGTACAAAATCTCTTTCAGAATCTCTTATTAAAGGATAATTAATAAGTGAGATATTGGTCATCATGCATGACCATCATGTCATACATGATAGTTCTCATCCTCCTTTCTTACTGGGTGTGTTTCCAGCCTGCGCAGGATCCCTACATCTCTTTTGAATCTAAGGTATCCCAACAGCTAACCAACATTAAGTGTTTTGGTTCTCCTCTAACCCTTCCCATCAGTTCTCTCACTTTATTAACATGATCTTACAGTAATATGGTGAAGTTCTTGCAATTTCAAGATTGGTCCAACACTGCTTCCAGAACTTAATCATGCATTTTTAAGGAGGAGTTCTAATGTTGGGCCTGCCTATCCTGCAGCTAAGGAAATGTTTTTCAATTCCTGGTCAAATTATATTTTTGTTGTTTTTTTTGTTTTTTTTTTCATAAGCATTCCTGCAATTTGGTTCAACTCTTCTAAAAACCCTGAGTGCCAAATATTGAACTTGGAAGTAGGGATCAAGAATATAATGATTGTGACTAAATTAATCAGTGATAGGTTAGCTAAGACTAGCTGAGCTCTAGTCTAGTTAATCTTCCCTAATCAATGAGAGAAATAGGCACATATGAAATGTGTTTCAGTTCATGATAAGGTCGTGAGATGTTTGCCATTACTCGATGCTTCTCTCCATTGGGTAAAAGAAGTGAATGAGCCTCTTGGGATGAGATGATTAGCTTTTAGGAATTGGTGAGTGAAAAGAATCTCCATTTGCATGTCTGAAAAGATGGAAAGTGTGACCCCAACTGATAGAAATATGGTGCAAGAAAACCTGAATCTAAAGTATGAGCTTCTTCCTCAATACTGTTCAGAGGTGAGAGTTGAAATACAGATTACACCGATTAAAAAATTAATTTATAACTTGTAACTGTACAGATCAAGTTATCCTTTTTGAATATCAAAGAATTACTGACCAAAAACCACTAATGTCACTTGTGGCACTGGCACATTTAAGTCTGCTGTGTATGAACTGCATATTTAACAGACCATGCTAAGCTGTAATTCTGATACCTTCAGTGGTTTCTCCTGTCAGCTAGATCCCTTGCCAGTTAGTTCTCTTGCACAAATTTGCCATTAATTTAGCTCTACTCCAGAAGTGCTATGACATGACACAAATATATTACTAAATCTTCAAAAAGACAGTAAAAATAACATAACAGCAATTAATTCAAATCTGTGATCTTAACACTGAAAAAGGCAATGATTACTTTTGGCATGATCCCATAGTGTGCTGAAAATCTAACATTTGAAAAAGACACCAACATACTAAAACCAGGCAAGTGCTACAACATTTATTTCACAATTTTAAACATCAGAAAAAATAAAACCAATGTGAAACAAAGACACAGAATATCACATATGAGGAGACAAGTGAAAATCAAAAATTTTATTTTTAAATAGTATTAATTCTCTCTTCTTTGTGTCTGTAGAAAACTGCATTATTTAAAAGGAAAGGCACTTTAGGTGAAAAGACTTATAAAATACGTAACATCATGGATGTAATTATAGTCACAAAAACCAACCTCACTAAAGAACAGACCTCTTACCTTGAGGTCTGCAATTTAGACTATGCATTTCCTGTAACCTTTTTGAACTGTCTTTCAATTTCAACACTTTTTAGTGTTCAGTATCCTGTACAGAAATATCAGTAATTTTACAACGCTGAAAGGCTCTCAGACTTGCACCTGGTCAGAAATCTCCCTGCCTCCACTTTAGAAATCCACAAAATTATGCAAAATCACCATTTAAGTATAAAGCAATACACGTTCAGCTGAAGGTCTGGCACAATATGGGCGTAGAGCTCAGCTACAATTTTAGTATAAGAAATCCTTCCAAATTCACAAAAGGTAGAATTTTGACAGGAGCTGACAGAAGTTGGTACTTAAAGCTGCAGGACGACTTGAACTGCCTGCATCATGTTTTCTATACATAAGTTTATTTGACAGAAGATAGGCAAACCAGGTCCAAAACCCACTTAATAAAATAACACAAAAATATCCCATCTCTACAACTTTGTAACATCACAACAGGCACAGCAAAATCACCCAAGGTGAAACAAATCTTTGAGAAAGAGCTATTTACCATTATTAAATAGGGCTCCTTGAGATAGGAGGCTGACAAAGTAAAGCTAGGGAAGGAAAGCAGTTGTTCATGTTGTATCTCTTCTCCTACAGGGACATGCAGCCTGAAAGACTACTCTTCTCTTAGGGTTAAACTCAGTAACAGCAAGAATATATGAATACACAGCAAACCTGCTCTAGAGTATGAAATCAAGCAAAAAAATGAAATCACAACACTTTTCTCTAGTTGAAAAGTCAGGAAAAATAATGGTGAAATAATATTATCAAAGCCAGATCTAATATGAAACAGAATCTGACATATCTGAAATGATAAATCAAGGCAAAGTCGAAACTAAATTTCCTTGAAAACTGATGAAGATGTACATCAGTTTTTAGTAGTAGTGGTTGCTCCTCAAAGGTATCACAAGCAGCTACCAAGAAATTCTGGTCTTTTTCCATTTCCTGGTCCCAGCTCTGAGATACATGATTTTTGTGACAGAGGAAGAGCTGATAAGGCAAGATGAGCATTGAATCACCAGTGCTTTGTAGTCCAGCACTCTCACACAGGCTGAGATTGTGTCCTCAGCTGTAAAAGTCAGTGGGGGTTGTGCCTGCTCTGCCTGAAGCTCTGCTTCCTGTGGTCCTCAACAACTTATCCCTCCTTGGCAAAGGCTGCCAAAGTGGTCCTCACTACAGCCCTCAATTCATTCTCTCTTTAATTGTCTCTGCTTCCCTACGCTGAGTCTTTGATGTAGCTCACACTTTAGGGGCTGTAAGCAGATTCATATAGTACTGTACTCTCTGCTCTGGCTCAAGGCTACTTCTTGCACACAGAAATCATTTCTGTGACCATCAGGTTCCTTTATGCTAGGAGGGCAACCTAAAGAAACTTTAACATAACTGAATCACGATGGCTTCTTGCTACTTACCTTTTTCAGAAGTAAATTTATTTAGTTATTTGTCCCTCAGCTCCCTAAAGCAGGACATTAACCAACACAGATGTTCCCAAAACATTTTCTGACTCATCATAAAAATAGGGATGGGCTGTACTTCCACAGGTCTCAGTTCATAAATGAGGAATCACAGCACCTAAAGGGGAGGAAATCTCTATTTTGCATGACTCAGACCAATCAGATTAACTTTGAAAAGTTCATTTTTGTGTTTAGTACTTTCAAATGCCACCATAGATGATTCGAGAGAATATTTCCAGGAGCCTCATCTACAGTCCTAGCATGCCTTCTGTAATGGCTTTTCCTATTCTTGCTCATATCCTCAAAGGCTGTGGGATTCAGTATCTTCCACAGGGAAAGTTGATAAAGTTAGGACATTTTCAAAAAGCAACAAGGAATATTCTTACAGCCTTGGTAATCGCAGGGAACCATAACATGGAAGATTTGAATTTAGATCTTGGGAAAGGCTATCTTGCCTCAACCGGAGATAATATCTCTTAATCTTTGAAAAGAACAACATGAATAATATTATACTTTACAACAAAACTAAAAGCACAGCACCTCAATGCTCTTTTTAAGAAAACTATCCAGCAGCAATAGTGCAAATAGTAGAAACAGACTTGGTTAATAATTTATGGAGCTTTCAGAAAAAAGTCTGAAAAACTCCTGCTAATATCCTTATGATCTCAAGTTTTGGTAAGAGACACGTTCTACCAACTACCCTGCTGCTTGCCACTGTAATTCAAAGAGTTTTAGTACTTGTTCTCAGTTGACAAAAAGTCTAGTTTTAATGTGAAACTTGCAGCAAATCAGTATAATCTACATTACAATACATGGTCTGATTCAAGTGACAGGATACTTTTTAATGATCTCCCACTGTATATCACTTTTATGTTTTATTGCTTAAATGTTATTTCAGTACCTGTAATTTCACCTGGAAAAAAAAAAAAAAAAGAAAAGAAAAGAAAAGATTGCTTTTGTTTCTCCCAGCATCAGTTCCTTTATTTCGGCATTGTCTATGTAACATTTCCAGTAAGTTCCAACTTCCCCATGGAGATAAAGGCAAGGATGTATGTTAAATTTTGCTATTAATTTGATGTATGTTAGATTATTCTATTAATTTCATAAAGTATGCATAGAAAAATCCCAAGGAGTAAAATATATCCAAATGCAAACACACCCAGAGCAACCCAGAGATAGATGACAAAGTTTATATCGTTACTACCTACATAGTACTCTCTCCCTTGGAACTAAAGCCTAATGACCAAGAAGCATCTACTTTTATTTCTTCTAGCAAAGTAGTAATCCCTTTCCAGACATTTTTATCATGATGCTAATGTTTGGTATTACTCTTTGAAGCCTTACCAGAACTGACTACATAATTTCCCTAATCTATCCTCACTGAAGAGGAAAAACTAAAAATTAGAGAAGTGAGATAAATAAAGCCATGTAGTAAATTGCCTACATTTCCTGCTATTTAAAAATATTTTGTATTTACTCAGGAGTCTATAAAATGTCATCTTCTTATATATATGTATCTATATGTACGACATGTTTCTTCTTACATAGAGAATAATACATTCAACAAAGTGACTGAAAGTGACTAGTTAAGACATCAAGGTTTTGTCTGCATTTTAATGTATATATCTCAAAAACAACTAAATTTTGGAAAAAAGTATTTTTTTTTCTCTCAGAGATTCATAAACAGCCACACAGGGCTTTAGATAATATGGTCAGTCATGAGGCCCATGGTACACCCAAACCTCAAGTGCAATTTTCTTGACTCTTAGTTGTAGCCTATAGTAGAGATGTTAAGAACATTAATGAAAGCCAAATGAGAGAAAAAATTAGAATGACTTAAAGGAGGGAAAAACACTAGTACCAGCAGATCCCTGACAAGTTCATGTTACAGCCCTGCAGTCTTTCTCCTTACAAATAGCCTGCAATATCATGGAGAGTTATAACCTGCACAGAAAAGATTAACAATAATAAGAATACACAGAAGAAACTTAAAATACTTAATAAATTAAAGGGGAAGAAGCACTGTCTGAGCATGAAAAGGCAAAAATATCCAAGCCCTTTGAAAGACTTGTAAATTCTTCTCTTGCAGGATATTTCTGATTCACCTTCAGCCATCATAACTTGGTGATTAACTGTGAAAGAATTTAGAGAATTAAACTAGTGTCTGATGTGTTACTAATAATGTCCTCATGTCATGAGTATCTATGAAAAAGCATTTTGGAATCAAAAATGAAACACCTACAGAGTCCTTTGGGAAAAAGCGTGAGTAGTCTGCGATCCTAACTTTTTCAATGACCATAACTTTCCAGCTGGCTGATCAGAGATGTACAGATCATGAAAGAACTCATCTCTCTGAATATTTCCTTTTCTGTCTTTCATGAGCAAATCATTTTTCCATTTTAGTTTCCATAAGGGTGCTAATGGAAACCCATATTGGGCTAAACAGATGATTAAGGCTAATGGATTGCTAATGCACATTACTAGCAGAATTTTATGGAAGTCAAACTCTCAAATTCACATATGCACAAACAGTTGAACACAGATGTGAAGAGCATATTAACAGTAGAGATTTATTTCTGTGCATGAATCCAAGGGAAGTTACTGGGGGAAGGAGGAGAGTCACAGCAATAAAAACAGTGAAGATAGGTAAGACAAAAATGCAGCTTTCTTACATACTTATAGCAGTGTGCTGCTGTGGAGTGACTTCTGTTTCAACATCTGCATTTATCTACTTCCAGTGTAATGGTGACCAAAAATTAGTTATATCCTGCTGCAAACCATGCAGCATGGTTAGAAGAGCATGAGATAATCTCACTTGTCTGTATGGAGCTGCAGAGATGCTGATTTGTCTTGAAAACCAGAATATATAACTCTTGTTCGCTTCAGAAGTAGAAAAGCTAAAGAATCTGTAGGGATTTCAAGCAAAGTATTTTGCAGAATAAATACAGACTCACAGACAGCTCTGGGAGCTTTCAAATGAACATGTTCTGCTTGGTAGTTAAAGTTCTGTTTAAATCAGTCCTGAAAAAGATTTCCAAAAATTGAAAGAAGCAGCATTTCTGGAAAGGCCATAGAACGTATTTATCACAGTAGCTTTTGAAAGATACCCATTGTTCTGTCACTAGAAAAAAAAATCAGATGTATTGCTAAATCACCTCTCTGGATCAAGCATATGTTTTATGCTAACTACTTGTCCATTCTGAAGCAGTAATTAACCAAGAAAAATAACTGACATCCTGTGTTTGTGTAATGGACAGAATAATTGAACAAAACAGATTACTGCAAAACTGAAAAAAAAATTACCATTTCTGTATTATTATTTTTTTTCCTGACAAGAAGATGGCAGGAAGAGTTATTGACTACACAGGTGCTCTTTAACAGTTTGGTTATATCTTGATACTTTATGCCTGTTTCATTAGCTACTGCTGAAATACCAGCTGGACATCCTGGTTTGGTTGTTTATTTTTAATGTAATAAAATTCCCAGGGAAAGTCCACACAATAAAGTTTTCAATCTGACAAAAGTATATTGGAACTTTTACAAATGTTCTTTTGGCATGTGCATATAATATTGAATGGTTCAATAACCATCCAACATTTAAACACCCTAAATTTTTCTTTTATATTGCTGCTGCTTTTAGACATAATATAATGAGATACAGTAACAAGACGAATTTATATCATGTTATGTTTGTGTCATATTTTTATGACATTATGGTGTAGGTGGGTTATATTTAATTTATTGGGCTCTTACGGAAATAAATTTTAAGCAATTATTTGAAATATGTACAGAGAAAAAAAATTACAGTCTTAATGAATAACATCATTTTAGCGTTCTCTTTATGGTTCGTGGATTTGACCCTTTTTTAGTTCCTTGGTGGTATAAAATCACTCTGCAAATGGAGGATACAATCTCTTAAGAGAAGAACCACTATTTTTGGGAATCAGAAGCAGTTCACTGTATATGCCAAATTCACCTCTGCCACCTTCACAAGATTTTTAATCATGTTATTTTCCTAGTGCAAATGCTTTTGTGGTCTGTTTTCAAATTAACTCATTCTGGTTTTAGTATGCCCCAGAAATGACCCTTAGAATCACAGATACACAGAATCATAGAAAGGTTTGGTTTGGTTTAGAAGGGACTTTTAAAGACAGTCTAATTTCAGCCCCTCTGATGCTGAGAGCCCCATCCTGCCTGGCCTTGAACATTTCCAGGATGGGCATTCACTACTTCTTTGAGCAACTTTTCCAGTGCCTCAGCCTGCTCACAGTCAAGAATTTCTTCCTAAAATCCAATCAAAATTTACCGTTTATCTGCTTAAAGCCATTAGTCCCTCTTATGCTTAAAGCAATTCCCAAATACTAGTCAGGTTTTACCCAGAACAGATGAAAATTTCTGAAATATGAGCCAGAAAGGCATTCCTTTGTTTTCTTAGGAATGACATATAACCTCTCCCTCGAAATAGTCTATTAAGATGTCCTGCATAGTTCCTGAATATATCCTGCATTTATTTCAATTTTATTTTTTTTTTAAATAATGATTAGAGGATAATCTTTCCTTCCATATGGGAAAAATTCTCTTGCCAAGTTACACAAATTTTTATGAAATTTTTATTAAACTCCTTGCATAATATATATGATATCTCACTAGATCATTTTAGCTCTGAGTAATACAGCAGCTTAAAGTGTTTGCTCCTAATTATCTTTTAACAGAGCAGCATTTTCTCATAGGATAATCAGTATCAGTAATAAGGCACAGGTTTTGTCCCAGCTGTGTCTTCTATAATAGTCATCATCTGTTTGGACACATAATCTTGGTTTTTTTCAGAAGTCTGTATTTGTTCCACAGAGATCCTTTTTTAACACATCTCCTCGCTCTGACTTGGAGGCTGCTGTACCAGTGCCCATCTGACCCTCTTGCTGAGGTTTGTGCCATAACTCCCACAGCAGTGTTAAGCTCAGCAGTCATCAGATGTGATTTTATGTGGCTCAACAATTTCACCTGAATACCCAAGTGAGCAGTCTAACAAGCACTTGGATGGCTGTCTACTGGTTTTGATACAATGTTTTCCCAGCAGGATGAAGTTATTTGACCTTACAGCTCCTGTGATTTGACACAAATGCCAAACCAAACAATTTAGTTTTAAAACCCAGTCCTAATTACAGAGATAAATAGTTGAGGAAGAGGGTGAAATCCTATTATGACTAGTAGCAGCATGTTCAGACTATGAGATTTTAAAACATGATGCCTTTATTTCAATAGAAAATGCTTAATGATTGGTACAACAACCTTCCCAAAAGCAGAAGATGTTTTTCCAGACAGTGGGCACACTAATGTCTTTTGGATAGCATGGATTAACTGAAGCCTATTAAAGTAGAGCTTGGGTAATGGTAATTGAACCTTCTGTAAAGTTTTATTGAAGTTTTGGGAGCTTGGGTGTTTTCCTTTCTCTGTACATAAATGTTTTATTGTCAGATTCTGAAAGGTTTGAAAGGATGAGAGATCTATGAAGCAAAAGAAATGTAAACTTTAAAACTGAAGAAAATAATAGAAAATTTCATCTTTCACTGGAATAATATAATTTATTTTTTATTTTAAAAAGATTCATGATTGAATGTGCCACACAAAGAGAAAAGAAAAAGTAAAAAGTTGTTGACTTCTTAATAAATTCTAATATAAATATAACAAAAATAGAGAAAATAGATGAGATGAAACTGAATAAGGGTCCTAAAGAAATACATTCTGGCATGATCAGTCAGAAGTCAACTAGTTCTTTCTCTAGATGTCTTGCACATATGATAATCTGATCTCTGCTAAGCTGAAGACTAAGAACCCAACATAAAACTTAAAAATATCATTTCCATACATTCCTGTTTAGGTTATCTATCTATCTATCTATCTATCTATCTAATCTATCTATCTATCTATCTATCTATCTATCTATCTATCTATCTATC